>CAMQGK010000466.1:2465000-3122500 GCA_947000775.1 Pterois miles
CATTACTTCCTCCAGCAGCCACAACATAAGGTTTAACAAACTGTACTTAGCCGGTGTCAAATTTGAAGATGACTACATCTTAAACGTGTGCGTCAGAGGCTGAAAATACCAACAGATTCCCTGATTAACTAGTATTTACTGACCACTTCCTATATGTAAGAGCAGGTCTTGAAAATCAAACACACACAGTATTAAGCAGTGAATGGTGTTATATTAAAACAACTGACGACCGTGATTAATGGAACAAATGTCTTTATCTTCCAGGTTGTGTGGGGAAAAAAAAAAAAAAAAATCACATATTTTATTGTTGGAGCTTCACTTGCTTGACAGGGCATTTGTCTATTTTTGCATAATTGCTTCCAGAAAGGCGATATTTTTGGACAGCATGACGCAAGTAAGCATAAACACAGTAATTAGTGCTTAGGAAGCTGCAGGAAGCCGAGGAAAAGGGACATTTGAATCCCCTATGGTGTTATTAATGTGACCAGCCGTACAAAGCATTGACCACCTCCTGGTCCATCGCAATTGGATGGAAATAGCATTTGAAGGAGATGTTCAGTGTTTTGTAAGTCTTTGCTATTGATCACTCAACAAGCCGACTCCTTAAGACGTTCAGAAATAGGAATGACATTGTTTTTGTTCTGTAGGAAGTGGTTGTGATATTTGTTCTTGCCATTACTGCTACCGACAAATACAGTCTACTGGTACACTATGTACTATTAATTATGTGTAATTGCCAAATGTTGATTGGAGTGCTGTTTCTTAGAGAGTTGATCTGATTGTAGGAGTGCTCAAAACTAACGTTACATTAATTGTGGTGGATAACTATCGATTTGAACATCATTGGGGCTAAATGTTGCTGTGATTGATGAGTACAAGTGATTGTTCACAACAAATCTGAAATTATATCAGCTGATTGAATGGCCGTTATCAGCAGTTATCTTAGCTCATAGATATGGGTTACAAGGGGCCTGCTACACCCATTAGTGGGTTCAGAAGGCAATTATGGACGATTCACATGGTTGATCACCAATATGAATACAAAAAGACAAAGCCAACCTCAAGTGGCTGTTTACAGGAGCAAAGGCAGGTGATGTTGTATAAAGAGCGACAAAGTCTGTGTAGGGAGGGGTTGAACGAGTCAAACAAAGAAAAATCAAACCAAAACCACACACTTACTACGTACTTAACAGACTAAACAGGCTTATTGTAACCCAAACCACAATCTTTTCCTAAACCTAAAGTTGTTTTGTTTCTGTTAAGTTTCACTCTGACTTTCACAACAAGGTAGGTGCAGTCTGGCCCATCTGCAGCATTAGAATGGTTCAACTGGCTAATAACGTCTGAAATGGGTGCATGGAAAAATGATGACACAAGTCTACAATACTGCATAATTCAAAATTAGCCTGAGGGGAAAATATTAGCTAATTTCAACATCAGTCCTCTTTGCTTTAAGATGAAAGCAGATGAAGGGATGGAAATACATTTTATGAATTCACCTGAGTATCTGTAAACCCAGTTTATGTGCATTTTACCTCAGGTTGTTACTCAAGGCAAGTAAATGCTGTGAAGGTCTTCTTCCTTCCGTTACTTGTTTTTTGTCCTCTGGCCCTGCTCCTGCATACCCACTTCTTGGAACATCTGCAGTAATGTGCTCATCCACACTAAACAGTGAGCCCTTAAAATATGTGAATCATCCTGGTAGAGAAAGGGATGTGTATGTAGAGTGTGTGTGCCTCTTTATCTCTGTTTATGGGTGGTTCAGTGACACATGAGAAAATAAATTGTATAAATAAATTGCGCACCTCTGATTTTGTGTGTGTGTGAGTGTGTGTGTGTGTGTGTGTGTGTGTGTGTGCTTGATCCTGAGCTGGAGGGCTGTGTGGGCAGAAGCGTCCTGTGTCAGTATAAATTGATTTCCAGAATCCAGATGCTTGGTGCTCTATGCAGGAAAGAGCTGTGTGCCTCTGCACCCATTTTATGAAAGACAAAAACTGTTTATAGCTGTGTATGTTTCTGTGTTTGTGTGATGTGTGTGTGAGAGGGTATAAGGGAGAGACAGAGGGATAGGACCAGTTAAAGTACAATGATACTGGAATTCCTTATTGAGCAAAAAGGGACAACTTTAGCTTTCCATTGAGTTTTGGATAATTACAGAAAATAAGCTCTGTGGCAAACACACGTTTATGATACTTACACGTTTTGTTCAGCATGCTAATCTCCATTTTTTAAGTGTAAATGAAATCACCAGAAGAAAAAAGCTAGGATTAGGCTATAAATAAACAGATAAAATAAATACACCATAGTTGTATGAATGCAAGTATATACAATGAGGCTGCAAAGGCAGCTGAGTCAACATGATCGTGTTTAGTAGTCTAACTTAGCCAACTGCCTCTTTTTAAGACATGTAAAAACTTCAAAATTCACAAGTGGGATATATACTGACATATTTCATATCATTGAACAAAATGTTAAAATCTCCAGCTTGTGTTAACCTCAGACCTTATTTCAGAAATCTAACTAAAAGCCCATTCATTCATATTAGGACTCATTCCTGCACCACTCTATGGTGTTATGTGTCCAGCAGTACAAAGCATTGACTACCTCCTGCTCCATCGCAACTGGATGGCAATAACATTTAAAGGAGATATTCAGTGTTCTGTAAGTCTTTGCTATTGATCAGTCAACAAGTCGGCTCCTTAAGACATTCAGAAATAGACATGACATGGTTTTCTTAGGAAACTGGCAGCAGCAACTGTAAACTGTAGTTTTCCAAGTGGGTCAAAGGTGATTTGTTCCCTGGTGCAACCAGCAATATGTGGGGAAACAGCTGGTTATTTGGTTATTCATGACTACTGGTGTTTTCATGCATTTCATATATGTGTGTGAGTCCTTTGTTTATGCATGAAAAAAGACGAGAGAGAAGAGATGTGGAGTGTCAGAACAAGTGCGATAAACAGTGAGGCAGTTGAGAGAGTGTACACACACACACACACACACACACACACACACACACACACACACACACACACACACACACACATACATACACACATCCTGCATTTTTATAGAAATGTAGTTATCCAGAAATGACAAACCCATCTTTTTTTTTTGGCAGGCAGTTGCAGCAGTTTAGCATATTCATTACAATGTGGTTTACAGGTCTTAGCTGCATACAACGGGGCCAGTGATGGATGGTGGCCATTAAATCTCTATGTAGTTCCCTCCTTGTAATTAATATTGATTTTAAAATCAGCCAGCATGAGCACATTTTAACTGGTAACTGCATTTCTTAAAATGTTGTGCACATGCCTCCCTCCACAAACTAAGTTATTATAATAACTAATAAAGCTAGTTATTTTTATAAAACGGTCACTATATCCTGACAGTAGTGCACGAGACAGGTAACCTGAAAAAATAATAATAATAATAATTTTTAAAAAAATCATGTGTCTCTGTGTGCTCCCGGTGCTCCTAATGACATCTGCAAGATTTCGCAGAGGAAAACAACCAATCAGAGCCGAGCTGGAGCCTGCCGTCTCTGAGCAGCTGTCAATCAAATGGTCAAACTAGACACCGCTGATCAAATATAAATCAATATTCTGTTACTCTTAGGACTATTTTTTTTCAGAAACATCTTGGAGTTACTGCTTAGCTGTAAAATGAGAACGTTTGTGACCTGGCAGTCATGTTGAGATAAGCTGAGGAAACACCAAGCACCGCGCACCAGCCAATAGGAACACACTCTCTCTCTGAAAAGACCTGTGATTGGTCAAAGTCTCCTGTCACCAGCTACATTTTCTAAATCCTGAAAACAGAGCCAGGAGGAGGTGCAGGAGTCTAGTTTTCTCTCAGAATCCTTGAATTACAATATGCCAAAAGGTTATTATGAAATTGTTGCCCAGTGATGTCAAAAATCTTCTACTGAAGCTATAAATGTGCACAGTTATAACTCAGTAAGTATTAAAGGCTAAATAGCTTCATGGATACTTTGCTGCTTTTTCACTATTATTGATACACTGACTGCTATGTGCTGGGAGCTGTCCATTGCTGTGGTGCTGAAATAGTTTCCCCTTCCTAAGTCGATTCACTGAAACAAACCTGAGACCCCTTGTGACTGGCTTAGAGCAGTGGTTCCTCCCACTCAGACTGATTTACATGAATACTTTTATGACTGAGGGCATAAAAACGATCCAATAATGCGCATGAAAATAAAACTAAGATTAAAAGAAATAAACCGAAGAAGCAATATTAATGTCAACCATGTGGAGCCTCTTGGATGTGTCGTGCGACCCACTGGGGGGTCCCGACCACCAGCTTTGCAACCACTACTCAGCATCATGTGCTTTAGGATCTCACAAGTGTCCGTAATGACAAGCTGGTCTTTATTTAATGTTTTTTAACGGATCTCACCCTTCATATTCCCACCAAACCTCAAATTAAGACAGAAATATTAAAAAGCATACGTGCGTAATTAAATTAACGTGACACTCGCTCGCTCCCACTCTGAGGCGGTAGCAGCAGCAGCAGCAGCAGCGGGGCATGGGCAGGGTTGCCAGCTCCTGAGTGTAATTCTGTGTGGGAGGAGGATGGGTGTGTTTGAGTGTAGCCTTTTCTCTTCACACGCTCTGCTGTGCGCACAGACCGAAGACAAGGCGCAGAGAGGAGTCCACCTCTCCATGTGATGTGCAGCCGGTCACTGAGGGCGCAACAGTAATCTCAGTTACTGTGTCCGCACTGTGTTTTTAAAGATTTTATTTACGCTGCATGGACAGATAAAGTGCGCCTCTGTCTTTTTTTTTTTTTGCGGTTGTCCACTCACTCCGTGCTCCCCTCCCTCCTCTCCAGCTTCAACATTTGTGAAGTGGCTTCCTCACCCGCTCGGACCGGAGGCCGCCTGGTCTCTGATCTGGTCTCTGGAGTCACCGGAGACTCGACGCGCTCCGTCAGGGCCAGGCTGTGCGGCTCCCGGATCAGACCCGAGCCACCCCGCGCTCTGGCGATGGAGATGATGGAGGGAGACGTTATGGACAAACTCGAGGACATGTCATCGGTGTACGACTTCGACCCGATCACCGGCAACATCCCCGCCACCAAAGTAGAAATCACCGTCTCCTGCAGGTGAGCTGAAGCGACCGCAGAGAGCGGGGAGCGTAAAAACGACGGTCAGGAAAGTTCGTTGTGAGGACTGCCTGGTGGAAAAGTTATGACAACGCCCCACCTTTTCTAGGGGTTTTAGTCAGGATCGTTCATCGCGAGGGTGATCAGTAATAAACAGAGATAACTTATCAAATAATGAGCTGCAGGTTTTGGGTGGGGACGGAGGCTATACCAGTCTGCTGGTTTAGTTGACTTGAAGTTGTTTATCCAGTCTTTCTCAGAAGACTCTTTATAGTAAGCGTTTCTCATTTTCTTATTGGATTGATTTGTTTTTCTGTGAGAAAGTTAAAAACACCTCTTACTGAAGGCGTTTCTGACATGTGCCATCACAAAGGAGGTTTGAAAATGCGCAGAACTCCACATTAACTCATGGATGCTGACGTTTTATAATTAGGGAAAGGAAAGGTGTGGGCACCATGAGCCATGTAAGCTCACATTGGAAAACCAGTTCACTCATTTTAATGGTGGGTGATTCAAGTCACAACATTTAAAAACCTTAAGACTCTGCAGCTGGTTGAGGCTGGTTTCTCTTCTTTTTGTAGAGGCACAGTGGTGCTTACATGTTGGACACATCATTTGCTGTGACATCTTGTCAGACAGAAGCCTCCTTCATATTGAATCCCGTGCGCTACCCACTGTAACCACTGGCTGGTTTCAGCACCAGAGCACTGAAAGCCTCTTCCCTTCCTCTTGTGCGTGCTTTACAAAGTACTGTACTGGATGTTAAAGATTCACAGGTTTACATCACTTTCACACAGTGCCCGTGACCCTGGCCTCAATCTTGGTTACATTCTTTATTATTTTATGAATATTATTTCCCTTTTCAGAAAATACACTTCAGGAGAATAAATCGACCTGCGCCTTCAGTGCTTGTTCAGTGTTCACTCTCCTTCCCATTAGGAAAGGTTTTTAAGTCAAGGCTTTCAACGCCTTTTGCCTCTCAGATATCCAGTGCAGGCATGTGTTCGCATTCCTCTCTCTCGCTCTCTCTCTCTCTCTCTCTCTCTCTCTCTCTCCCACACACACACACACACACACACACACACACACACACACACACACACACACCATCTCTCTGGTCTTTGATGCTGGGTTTTACGTTGGTGAGCCATCGAAGCAGAGTGAGTTTGAGCTATAACAAGCTATGTGTGCATTATTGATAGGATTTCTGACGTTCAGAGAAGCTCGCCACCACATCTCTCAGTTCAGAGTATAAAAAAAAAAAAAAAAAAAAGCATAACCCTACTCAAGAAATGAGTGTGTTTCAATTTACTGAATGAGCAACCGTTTGCTTGTTTGTGTTGTGTAGGAAATGGTGGGCGATAGTGGAGAATCTGTATAGTTTCAGGCAGAAAGGATGGCTAGCAAAGTGATGCGTTTACCAGTCAGAGCCCTGCATGGTTTTCGCAATTTGAGGGGCTTTTTTTCAGCTTGTAACGATGAGGCGATTGGGATTACATGCCTTGGTGATGCACAATTAAGCGCCATTCAGGTAAATGAGTCGTATTCTGACAACCTCCTGCATTTATGTAAATGATTTCTCAGACAACGCGTGTGTGCGTTTGTGTGTGTGTGTGTGTGTGTGTGTGTGTGTGTGTGTGTGTGTTCGCGTATGTGTGTGATCATGTGCTGATGTGTGTTGGAAAAAGAGGGAAGAGGGAGACAGGCAGAGTAGTGATGCAGATGCTTCCCAGCAGAAAGAAGAGGAGTTTGGGAAGAAGAAATCATTAATCGGAAGGGGAGGGGATGCTGTTCCCTCCTTCTTCACTGCCCCTTGTGTGTGTTATGTGTGTGAGAGAGAGAGAGAAAGAGAGAGAGAGAGAGATTGAATTAGAATAAAAACAGAAAGAGCAAGAAAGGCTGAGAGAGTTCATCCGAGATAAACGTACATTTGATGTGTGCAAGATCCATACTTTTGGAATATAAATGTAAAGTACTCTAAACAAGCGTACCACTCAGTAGGTGGGTTTACTGTGCTTAAGCTTAACATAGGATTGTAATGGACTGCAGCCTGATGAGCTTAAGCAGTAAGTAGGAATTGGCAGTATCTAGTGGTGAGGCTACAGATTGCAACCAACTAAAATTTCTCCTGTGTGCCAAGTCTGTTGGAGAACTACAGTGGCTGACGCGATCTATTGGGTTGTCTGTTCAGGGCTACTATAGAAACATGGCGGCTGACTCTGAAGAGAGTACTGGCTCCCTGTATAGATATACAGTAAATGGCTCACTCTATGGTACCACAAACACTATGACTCTTATTTTCAGGTGATTGTACACTAAAAACATACTTATTAATAATATATTCCATTTCAGCCAATAGATCACACTGAATTTTACACACTGTTCCTTTAAAGACAAGCATGCAAGAGGTGGTTCTCACAACCTTACCTCTAATTTCCCTCCATGCACTGTTGTTTTTGTGGCGTTGTACCATATTTGCAATAGTAGGCTACTGGATCAGGCACTGGTAAAGCAGAATAAATCTTACTGTCACATTCAAACTCTTCTAATAACAGTTCAAGGCCTCACAAATCCTCCAAATCCTTTGTACAGATGTTGTGTGAGTCAGAGTCCTTTTCAAAAGGAGAGGCTCCCTGTTGGGTCTTCTTCATCGCTATTCTCGCTTTGTTAGTATGTACATGCTCTCTCTAAAACCTCCAAGCCATGATGATAGCTGTTCCCTCTGGGGTTAATACCCCTTATTACAGGCTACACCTCCTGCTTTTGACAACGGATTATTTTCGGGACCAATGACAAATGGGAAAGGGGCGGGTGGGAGCTGGGTCTGTAAAATAAGGGGGGAAATTATAGGAAATGGTTTGTGTTTCATTTAGGGGGGTTAGAAGACTGAAGAATTTGGTGTCAGAAAGTCCCAAACTGTTATATTCATGGAGCTATTCTGCATTAGCGATCTGTCCAGTGGTAATGGAAGTTATGATTTTGATTGAAACCTTTACCAAGTGGTTTTGTCACATAACCCCAACCAAATATGGACAGACAGTCCCTGGGATATGTCTGTCACCATGTTCACATCCTTCACTATGTTTGATGTGTAGTTTCCAGCACATTTGTTTTGTGAGAAAGGTTGGCCTTCAGGAGCTACAGTTTTGTCAGAAATAGAAAACTGGTAAAGCAGTTTAAAAGAAGGGAAGGAAGGAAGGAAGAGGAGTATGTGGGGTCAAAATCCAACCTGTGGTTTTTCTTAAAGTGGTGTTTACACTCCCAAGGGGCTTGTCAGTCAATGCTCTGCTTCCTGGGGTGAAATTGAGGGGAAAAGGAAGGGTACAATTGGCATGTGGACACAAAAGCGGAGGTGTAAACCCTACAGCCACAAAGCCAAGCAGCAGTCCTCTTATTCAGCCCTTTCTTCAATCCCACTGTTGCCTTTCAGAGGCACGTCAAAGTGTGTTCTCCATTTCAAACATCATAAAGAAGTACTTATGTGTCTAATGTGGCCCACAGCCATTAACCAGTCTCTCCAGTCTGCTGAGGAGAGACTGTCTGGCTTGTGTATTGAAGAGGTCAGTCAGTGGAGGAGCACCAGCTGCTGAGAGCGATATTGATAAGCAATGAGCTCACCTGGCATTACGGTGTGCTGGAGGCTGCACAGCCAATGCAATAAATCTGCATACCCACGTAACCAGATTTCTGAGCTTCTAAAGCCAATAATTCATTTTCATAGATAGCCCGGTCTCATTCCCAGGAGGTATTTTCCGAGTCCTCAAAGGTTCCTTTTATCATTTGGATGGAAAAAAAAATATTTCATCCAATGTACGTGAAGGAAAATTCATTTTTTGAGGTTCGGCACTAACCTAAAAACCATTTCGCACCAGTGCGATGCCAAAATACGGTGTAGGAATACAGTAAAATGTGCATGGAAATTTTCAACATGACCACTATGTGCCACGGTTCTGGTGCGAATTATCCACATTGCCGTGTTCCATTTTTGTCAATGAGGCCAAATGAGTTTCCTCATAAATAGTGCCATGCCCACTCCACACAACAAAAACGGGGCTAGCGTTAACTGCACAATACATAAATTAATCAGACCCCACATTTGATGCTAACATTAGCTGTTGTGGGTAGTCCCATCCCATGACCAACATATAACATTAGCATGTCAGCTACGTTACCATCATCTTATTGCAGCTGCTGGGCTACCTCAAGCCATATATTGTCCTTTATTTGGTTGCTGGGGTCGTAGTGTTTGCTGTACATTATTGGATGTTGAGAAGGGGACGGCCCATTGTTCCAAAACAACAATGGTTTGAGAAATGTCCCATTGGACCGAAACAAGCAGATTTGTCCAACAGACCATTAGCCCTAAATCAAACGGCCATTGTTCCAAAAATAACACTCTCCATACAACAGACAGAAGCACATAGCTAACTATTGTGCAGAAACACAGCAATCAGTTGGAACAAAGGATTTCATTGGTCACACGTATACACACAGGGGTGTGCAAGCGTTCAAAGGAACCCACAAAATCAGTTTTTACAAATTTCTGTGCACATTTTTCAGCCGAAAAGACCAGAACCCGACCCAAGACGTGGCTATATAATATCTGCTGGTTACAAAAGAATATTACTGAATTCATCTTGGCCCGTACACATATGTGCAAGGGGCTGATGGGAAACAAATAGGGGTCAGGAAGGCCAAGGTGTAATTGTCAATAAGCACTGGGTCAAAGTTCATATCGGCTGAACTCAGAGCAGAGAGAACCAATTAAACCATTAATGGATTGTCCTATTCTTGAGAGTGACACCTAATCTAAAATCTTCAATAAGGTGGAGATGGATCTTGTAGCTGCTGAATTTCGCGCTAATTGGTGGGTTGTGGTAATGATATCATGCTTCTATTCCTGTAGCAAGTGCATTGCTCCTTAACAGCAGGGATTTCTCATCTTGTTTCAGTGAATGCAGGCAGGGCATTGCATTGTATGTGTTGCTATGATTAAATTCCTCTGCTTAATGTCTGGATGGTCTGCATTTGCAAACAGCTTTGTGCTTTCGAAGACCCCCGGCTCCTTCATGGATCTGGGACAGATATGAAAGCATTTGCCCTCGGGAGATCCAGCGCCACGGTTTACCATCAATCTGATTTCCCATACTCTTTCACATCACATTTCTCTAGGTTTGAGCACTTTTGGTGTGATTATGTACTACACTGCAAGCACCATCGAAGCTAATTAACCATATGAAGAATGTGGTGTGTAACACATGAGCTCAGCTTTGCAATCTGCAACATAATTATCTTGCAGATGTCCCAAAGTAAGATAAACCTCTCGCTGTCCCTGTCTGACACTCACATGCTGTCAGTCATTTTGTGGCGCAACAGACTGGCACACTGCCCAACACACAGCCTAACTGACTTGAGAAGGTGTGGAGAGAGAGGTAGAGGCAGAGAGAGAGAGGGAAAATGGTGTGGATGGTGAAGAGCAGATAAACAAAGACAGGCTGAGATGGGAAACATATGGAAGAAGGCACGTTCGTCATCAGTCACAGTAACTGGAGGACCGGGAAGTGAATTCATTAAGAAATACAAATGAGAGGTTGGCATGTTTCGAGAGAAAGGTACAAAGTGATAGTAATGTTAAATTTCTGCTCTTGGCAGGTGATTTAGTTTTATTATCACAAACAGTACCGGGGCTGCAGGTGATTCTAAGACATTTTACGTGATGCAACATTTCTGCGAATGTGAGCATAGGTAGCAAATGAGAAGCAGGGGGCTCTTTCAAAATAAACTCAGGTGTTGCAGAGAAAGCACAACTTAAATGAACTGACACTCAGCTATTCATGGTGGGGCTTGTTGGTAAAACCTCATTGAAATTATAATTTGTCATACAGTAGATAACAGCTCCTAAGTTACAGTGTAAATATATTGTACTTACAAGGAACCAAAGAAATAATTTTACTGGGTACCATTACCGACAAGTGAAGCAGTACAGGAAACTACCAAATTTGCATTTAGGGGGACTTACATAGTAAAAAAAAAATACACTGATACAGTACTATTGCAAAATTACAAGCTACAGTACAAACATGGTACAAGTAAACATGTTCTTTCATGAAACCATGTTCACTGGGCAGGTTAAGAGAAGAGGGTCTCAGATATTGATGAAAAAGACTACATTTTTACAAATTCCAGTCAAAAAGTCACCTGTTAATGATCCATGTAGACACAAGACATACATACAAAGCAGTAAGATGTTCTTGTGTTGCAGGCATAGACTGTATATAGGAAGTGGAGCTAGTCACTGTGACGTCACCCATTGGTTTGTGCACTGCTGTTTTGAAGCATCGAGTTCTGGATTTTGGTCGTCGCCATCTTGGTTATTTTACCAGAAGTGACAGGAGAGGATGGAGCTAAGTGCAACCGAACACTGAATAAAACATTTTTAGGTGACCAAAAAGGTCATAATGAACTTTCATGAACTGAAAATACACCGTGAAAGGGTTAAAGTTTCACAATGAACACATGGAGAACAAACAGACCGGACAATGATCGCAGCAGCGATCTGTCAATCACAAGGTAGCCACGCCCTAAAGCATCCCCGATTTATGGTCTAATTGACTCTATATGGAACCATAATTTACTAAATAAACATCACGCTGTGTTGAAGAAGACTTGAAACTAGAGACTGAGACCATAAACTCATGCTTACAATGTTTACTGAGGGAATAAATAAAGGGAGGGGGGGGGCATTTTTCCAAAACATTCTATATCATCTGACTAAGATCGTAAGACATAAGATCAGTTAGTATTTGAACTATAGAAATGCATACTTGGACAAGCAGCATGAAAGGTATTTTAGGCTTTATTGTTAGTATTTTCAAACTGATGTTTTGCTTATACAAAAGAAAAAGCTTTTAAAAGGTAAACCAATCTTACCACACAGTAGTTTAAATAGATAGGAAGGGCTCCCATATAGTGTAACCCGTAGCCCTACAAAATGATGTAGTATGCTAATCATATGCTACTCCTTGACCTTGGAGGTAATGCTGAGTTACTTATGTAGGTAGTATGCTAGTTATCTTGCTAATGCTAGCAGCTTAATTTAGAGCAAACACACAGTGAAATCTGTGCCTCTTTAGTTCTTGTTCATGTTTTTGTTTTTGGAAAAGACAAAGCTCCAGACTCTGGATACAGAATAACGCTCCGGCATGTTGAAAGCTGCTGCTACCTCGGTATGGTTGCTGAGCTAGGATTTGATCGGTGCTGTTCAGGGGAGGGTTTGGCAGTGGATGATACTGTCCTCCAAAGACTCTGAAAGAAATGCAGAAGTTATATATAGGCCTACAGTTTTGAAGCATAATTTCCAACGTATTAATGGAATATGAATGCGTTGGAAATTATCCTAGTTAAGCCACATTGAGTTTGAGAGCAAGAAAAGAAACAAAGAAGAGAAAAACTGCAGAAAGTGGTAGAGTTTTGAATTTTGGATGGCTAAATTATGCAAGCTAAAACAGAGGAGCAAAAGCAAAATGCTGACTTTCTTTTCTATAGACAAATATTAGTCGTTAAGACAAATATCCGGAAATTATAATAACAACCCTCAAATACTCCAAAAAAGATAGAGATGATGTCCTGTTGGGCCTGAAGCTTTGTGCAACCACAAGGGACACTACCGCTACCACTTCTACTGGCTCTACACACTGCTCACATACACTCACATTTGTCTCCAGTTGTGGGAATCATCTGTTTATAGTTTATTCATTAAATTAAACAGTCTTATGGGATATTTCTACTTGTTGAAGCCACACACCGTTTGCTCCTCAAGGTTCAATCTGTATAAGTTGCAGTGTTACTAAGCTGGAGCAGCGTCGGGGAGCATGGCAACTCTAAACCTGCAACACTGATGAGTCCAGCTGTCTCCTACAGACCTGGCCTCTTGGGGGACATTACACAGAATCTGATGATAGCAGCTCATAACCTTTCTATTCCACCTCTTCTGCTTTGCTGGTAGCTCTGTTTGCAGACAGCTGTGTGTGGTCACTGTGAGTGTGTGTGTGAAGGCTGTTTTGCAACAACAATCATTGGGGAGACAAATTAAAAGGCTTTATGAAGCTTGGAAGCAGTGCATATTTAATATGCATCAGAGTTGTTGTTTCTGCTCACAAAACTGTTGTTTCTTTCTGCCTCCAAGACCGCATTGATCTACAGTCAGCATATTGTATGTTGGCGTGTCTGCGTGGAACTATTTACACAAAGACATTTGGATGCTTTTACAGCATGAAGCACTCTCCTCTCCTGACCTGGCAAACCCAATCAATTACTTTACTTACTTACACCTTGTGCGAGTGCATTGCAGACAGCAAACATTTTCTGAGTCTGATTTACTATCACAGGTCAGTGCTATTTTGTGCAGCTTTAAATGCCTTTCTTTCAGCACCTTCTGACTTGACTGTTTTCACCGAATCAATAAAGTGCACTGAGGGTACGCTGAAAAGATTATAAATGCATGTTAAGACATTTTAAAAGAAATATTTCCCTTTACTTGCTCGTTTTATATGACTGAAAACCAAAATGTCACCATCTTTGCTATTAATCATGATCGTCTCATTACCCTGATATTATAAAGATGCTGGTTTTTATCCGTCACTCGTCAACCGACACCCGATAATTCCCTCCGACCCTGACAGCAGCGCTGTTCAGTTGTCAGCGTCTTATGTCTATAATCAGCTCGGTTAGCTCTGCTGCTGAGAATTAACTGTCTGGTTCCTGTCAGATTCCTCCATCCTGCACACTTGCATCATGCTCCTATCTTCTGGCTCCCTGAATACAAGCGAGGCGTGGTGAGGCTGTGCTCGACAGCGGCTGAACATAAGTGTTGTAAGGGAAGAGGGGGTGACACTCTCTGCGTGTGCTAATGATGGTTCGCTGTCACGCTGGCTTTAGTGGCTGAGTGGCTAAAACGGGGCTTTCATCTGCTCTGCGACTGACGGGCTTGCCGGCTGACTGGCAAGAGCAGAGGAGTCACGGGAAGACAAAGTCAAATTTTATCGGTGAAGGACTGAAATGGAGGACCACCTAAACAACACACACCCTCTCTCCTTCTGCCTGTGTCCCAAATAGCTAAAAAAAGACTGTGACCAGTAAACTTGTTGGAAGCTTAAAATGAATATGACTTTGGGGATGGAGTCTGTGGCATCTATTTGGCACTAAAACCTGTGAAATGTAACTTTTTTTCTGTCTCAGACTGCCTTGGAAACTGCCTGTCAAGTACAGTTTTATCTGATCAACATAAATATACTACAATAACATCCTAGCGTTGTTTTCTGGTGTAAGTGATTCTCCAAAAAAAGGAATGTTTTCACAAAGGTCCATAATTTATTAGATATGCGGCTGCTGTGTTTCATTTTTGACATCCTAAAAGGCCAACCTTCAAAGCAGTTTTCCTGTTTATGAAAGTAAGCCGGACGTTTTCCATTACATTTTAGTGTTGTGTGGCATCAAACTTTTATCAATGCTCTTTTCAAGCAACCATGCTATCAGCGACGTTGCAGCCAGCTTTACTGTGATGGGTGAAAGCTCCAATATTTGTGGCTACGTTGTCACTCCAGGAGTGTACCGATGTCTCCATGATGGCGAAAGATATAATCTGATATAGTAACAAGCTCAAATCTTGGTTAGCATCAGTGTGTTGGAATAACACAAACCACAAAGTGTTTACATATAAACACTTTCAAACTCACTGTTCCCAATGCCAAACTTTGTTTCTCAATCTTCCCTGAGGTCAGTGATTGATGAGTGTTTATACATGTTTGATCTGCGTGTGGAGAAACATGGGGCGCTTGAGTCATCGGTCTAATTGGAGGAGCCACTGTTAACATCTGACTGGGGTCTGTGACCCGGACAGCTCTGCACCCTGATTAGCATTTTATCAAAGTTACTCTGGACTGAGGGATCGCTATCTCATGAGTCTTCTTATTTCGTTAGCGTAATTGGATTCATTTGGATTTTCAGTTGCAGCTACTGACAAACCCAACAATGCTAAGAGGCCACATCTCTGCAGACACTACACATCATAGAGCTCACAGCAGATAAATACAGTCTGTGGAGGAAATGCACGCAGTATTTGCACAAGATGACCTGTGTAATACTTGGAGATTATTACAGATGAGTGATCAACAACAGCCTAAATTACCATTTCTCCACTTTTCTCATAAATGAAGAGGAGATACCAGCCAGTTCTCATGCAAGCCAAGGGCCTAAAATAGCTTTGTCGTGACTGTTGGCGTGCGATACCACCGTACAAAGGCACCCTTTAGCGCCTGTATGAGACGCACCAGGCTTTCCGTTAACTAATGTAAACCCGTCCGCTCAGAGAAAGTGTACCGGGAGTGTGGTGACGTAGTTTAAAGAGCGAAAAGACACACTAGGGGCGGGCAGGAAGGGAGGTGGGTGGTCCAACAAATGCAAGGCTTTCATCGACCGCTGTTAATATCCTGTGCATTACGTTTCACTTTCACATTACAACTAGCTGTTCCTTTGTGTCCTGTGTTCACAAAATTCAGTTTCATTTTAAGAACATGTTGCAGCCACACATTGCATCCACTGGTACCGTTGCAGAAAAGTTTTTCAATGTACAGTAAGTGCTGTTACTATGGTGAGTGAATGCACATGCATATACATATTTTCAGAAATGCAAGATGAAAAATAAGATATGCACAACTCATTAAATTCCCCAAATCACTTGATTTGCTGCGCTCTCTGTGCCACAATAAATCACTGTTAGTACTCTGAACATGTGTGATATGTATGAATTTGCATTTAAAAACCTTTTCCATGGTGTCGCTTTTTTTGTGATGAAAATGATGAATATCTTGTAAGTTCTCAAAGAAACATCTGCCAAAGATTTTTTTTTCTAAAGAAAAACATAGAAAATACAATGCACTAAAACCTTCTGATAACTAACGCTGGTGCAAGAACAGTCATTTAGCTGCATGAATTGCACCCATTGTGCAGCAGTAGAAGCATCTGTCCTTGGCATATGTGATGGAGTAATGGGAGCTTAATGCTCTCAGCCAGAGCTACTGAGGAAGGTGAGTCACAGCTGTGGACAGCTAGCATCACCTGGCAATTAAAAAGATTTCAGCCTCACTAGGACCACATACACTACAAGTGATGCATCCTAATGGCATACAATGAACTAATTTGTTTTGAAAGGCATGCCAGCGAACCAGTCGTTGCTGGAGCAACAGTAAGAAGGTTTATTGATGTCAAGACCATAAACGATATATATATAGATGGGTGACACGTCTCCGCTTCCTTCAACTGTACAAAAGTAAAGCCAAGATATCCCAGCTGCCATCCCGGGATACTGACATCATTTAGACTCAGAGTTTGCACAGTAGTAACCTGGGGGCTGGAGTCACTGTAGTATTTTCCTACGCACACACCTTCCCGAGCCAATCATGAGCCGAGCACGGCCACAGCTTGTTGGCTTGAGCCACCTAGCCGCTACGTTAGCACCACAGTAGCAGTTTGGCTAGAAAGACACAACAACCAACCATAATATCTCTATAACTACGTTTATGATCAAATTAACAGATTGACAGTTATGTCAATCATGACGCCTCACCCCCTTTTTATAGCATCAAATAACTGATTAAAACCAGACTTCCCAAGAAACTAAACACTTGAACATACATTAGTGCAATAAGAACTAACTAAAACAACAGAAACCATCTTTGGTAAAAATTTTATTTAACATGCACTTTTCCATGTCTTATCCGCTAACGTGGAGGAGAAGGGATTTATGACCTATAGTGTTACTAGGGGGCGATCCAGATGTTTTGGCTTCCCTTTTTAGGGCGCTGTCATGTTGATATTTATATACAGTTGATGGTCAAGACTTTCAAGAGTACTATCAATCTCCAAGGTGGCTGGTCCTACAAATTTTAAGAAATGTATGCACATTACAGTGTATAATGATTTATATGCTTCTTTTGACATACTCCAGTAATAATATCATGCTTGTTTGAACACATTTTCCTGACACGGTGATGGTAATCGAGTGTGCGGTGCTTTAAATTAGAAACAATACCTGTACGCCTCAGCTAATCAGCTCAGATTGGTCCAGGTATGTGGCCTCGGGTTTGAATCTGCCAGAATTTCTCCCCGTCGGCATCTGACGGAGCCAATGAGCAGAAACATTGCAGTTCACCACCAAAGTCCCTGAGCTCTTTACCAACACATATATCATATATCCAATTTTTCCACAGATGTTTATGTTGATACTGTCGGATTTTCGGTTGAATCATTGCAGTGGCTTTGACTTCATTTGTCAAAACAGAATATGGATGTAATTCACAGCTAATTTGCACATCCGTCACATACTGTACCTGTAGATTTCTTAACACAAAGTTTGACTGAGAAATGAATGAACAGTCTAATACCGTCATCATTTATAATGCCAGATTTACAAACTATAGGCCAGTCAGCATCTTGTAGTGGGTGACGCACGATTGAGTTCACTCCTAGGAGTGGATGTGAGATTGTTTGCCTATTCTCAGCCCGCGGCGCTATTTCAGCCCTGGCTCTGTGCCCCCCAGTGCAGGACGGGGATGATTGGGCAGGATCGTCCTGTGTGGTACAGCGAGGCTGGAGAAGTGTGAAAAGTGTGTGGGTGAGATAACTGGATTTGATTATGGAGCTACCAATACCCTGAGGGAAAATAGATAACGGATGTGTGTGTGTGTGTGTGTGTGTGTGTGTGTGTGTGTGTGTGTGTGTGTGTCAGTGCATAACTTGTTCTCTTGGCTGCATTCATAAAGATGTGATTGTATTCATGATGGTTTAGGACAGTTATTGCTGAGGATTTTAAGTCAAAAAAATGACTGTAAATAAAGCATGCAAGCTTTTCTGTCAGCTCTGAAAAAAAACTTGGTCCTCTCATCAAAGTATTATTGTGATGCTAGCACTTTCTAATCCTGATACTATTGTCTAAAACCCATTTAAATGTGTTCTTTTCTCACAGTAATCATTAGGTTATAAACTTTTAAACAATCTTTTTTGTTTTGGGGATTTCTGCATTTTAACCATGTTAACAGTGTGGCTCTAGGGAAGGCAATGTTGGTCTGACCGTCTGTTGGTCCACCACTTTAGTCCAGACTGAAATATATCAACAATAATTGGATGGATTGAAGCTTGGAACAAACCTTTATGTTCCCTACATTGTGAATTTTAAGAACTTTGGTGGTCCCCTGCCTTTTTCATATAACACCAATATCAGGTCAAAATGGTTTGGTTTGTGACATCGACTGTATATAAGAAATGGGCGTAGTCACCTTAACGTCACCCTTTGATTTGTGGACCATTTTGAAACCTTGAGTTCAGCATCTTGCAACTCTCAAGGCTTCTTTGCAACCAGAAGTGACATGAGAGGGTGGAGCTAAGTTCAACAAACACAGAGTAAGATGTTTTTGGCAACCAAAAAGGTTACAATTAACATTCATGAACTGAAATAACACTGTGAAATGGTTAAAGTTGTAAGACAAAAACACAGACAACGCACAACAACAACAACACTGTGGCAGCGACCTGTCAATCACAAGGTAGCCACGCCCCAAAACATAACCTGCTTTATGGTCTGACTCTAAATGGGACCATACTTTACAATGTTTACTGATGAAACAGATGAAGTGAGAAGTTGGCTCATTTTCTCATAGACTTCTATATAATCAGACTTCTTTTTGCAACCAGAGGAGTCGCCCCCCTGCTGGCTGTTAGAACGAATGCAAGTTTAAGACACTTCAGCATTGGCTACACTTTTCAGACCCGGAGTTGCCCACTGGTTTATGATTAAATAGCTGCAAAAGTTTTCATTAGCCTCATCTGTACTTTGTGTTTAGTGTTAATTAGCAAAAATCTAACATGCTAACATGCCAAAATAAAATATGACCTAAGCATTACACTAAAAACACAGCTGTGTGTAAGACTATAGTCTAGAGACTGTATAAAATATGGACATAGTCTAACCCGTAAAATTGCAAAATCTGACCTGAAATCTGCAAAAACTCACAAGGTTTGCTGCCAGTGACTTATCGTGACCTTAATTATTCAAGATCAATGCCTAATCTTAACCATCTCATGAGAGTTTCCCCAACATGTGGGTTCCTTTCTAGACACTACCCAAAGAGGTTGATTGTTGGCGGAGCTGAGGCAGACCCAGGTAATACAGCAGAGCAGGCAACCAGCAGCCAGCAACCTGGTACGGCACCTACCTGTCACTCAAAGTGACCACGCCCTCAATTTTGTCTAACTTTATGCCTTACGTAATTTAAATAGGCGAGTTATATAAAAATGCACCGCCATGCAGTTGTCATGAAGAAGGAAATTAGCTATAGAGACCAAAACTGCATTTTAACATGTGGGTCTCTGTGGACTGACTGAGCCAGCTTCAAGTGGCCATTCGAAGAGCTGCAATTTTTTGGCACTTCTGTGTTGGCTTCATTTCTCTGATGCCTCAGAGGTTGTCGCTTGGTCTAAGCACAGTTTGCACACGGGAGACGTTAGCCTTCAGAGCTTTCTGCCACAGTGTCTTCAGGTTTAGGATCATCATGGTTTGGGTTAAAATAGACCCCTTCAGGCAGAAAGCCCTGATGGCTAACTACTCCCATGTGCACACAGCTTAATAGAGCTGCTAGCATGGCTGTAGACTCTCAGTATGAATATTATTCCAGACTGCTGTGTGTTGTGTGTGTGAATGAGCCACAGTTTATGTGAGAGCTAGTACCACATTAGCTAAAGCATCATTATTCTTAGCGGCAGGCAGAGGAGGGATAACCGACAATGAGATCCTCTCTCTACAGTGACCCACTTCACTGAAACAATCACACATTTTAACACTGACCTACTTTGAAGCAGTTTCCAAACTTTTTCTCTTAGGGTATTATCTTTACAGTATGGGCTCACTTTCATTTCCATTTGGCTTTTCATCTCAAGAATCTCGCTGCTTTCACTTCTAGCATAAATTTAAAGCAGCGAGCTGGGAATTTCTCAGCACTATTTCAATCGAGGAGGGGCACACAGTGCAATACCGTTTTCTGTTTTACCATGCTGATTTCTGGTGTGTGACAGCATCAGTCACTCTTACCTGACAACTTTGAAAACAAGAAGCCGTACTACATCACAAGCAGCTCACAGGGGAAAAAAAAAATGAATGACGCAAACTATAAATGATCAATGAACCGCAGTTTTTCAGGGTCTTGACCATGCCACTTGCAATGCCGCCCATTAGCTGACCTCTGCTGACTCGGACTACGGCACGATCCACGCTGTTGGGAATTTCGTTATGATCCTGAGCTTCCTTGCCATGCTGCAAAGCTTGCTGTGTCTGTCTGGCAGGCTGAGCGGGAATCTCCCTAGAGGAAGTCCTGGCCTGAATAATTCAACAGCTGGTGGGAAAAACGATCCTCCTTGGTTCCGCCATCGATCCGACACTAAAGCAATGCCAGCGCTATAGTTGGTACTCAGATGATTGAGGCAATGAGGAAAGCTTTATTTACGAATCGCTGCTGCCTGTTTTGTTATGGAAAGATGGATTTGAAAATGTCATTTTAGAGGGGCTTCTCACAATTATTATAAACTTTACAATATGTGAATGTTTATGTCCCGATTAAAGCACATGATAATGATAATGTTTAAATATTGCTCTCGGCAAAATAATAAGGCAGCCGAGTAATAAGACAGTACGAATGGCAGGACAGTGATAAGATGAGAGACAGTGATGAAGGGCCAGTGAAAGCTTTAATAACACGGTGCTGCATAATGCTTTACCCAACACTCCCCTCCTGCTCTCATAAACAGATTACCCTCCTTCTTCCACCTCCTCACTTTCCTCTATTGCTTCATGTACCTCTTTTCTCCCCTCCCCATCTGTCGGCTCCTTCCTTTTTCATCTTCCACTATAACTTCTCTTTCTGAGCTCACCTCTCTCTCTTTTTTTTATCGTGTTCTTCCCTCCTCATTCCTCATTAACTCCTCCCTTCCTCTGTCATCCACCCATCCCTTTCATTTGGTCTCGCTGGCAATGATTTTTCATTTCAAGAGTGTGAGGACAGCCGCCTTCTTACAATCCTTTCCAGCTTAAATGCCTTTGAGGAAAACACTCGGCTACTTTCTGCTTTTCTTTAGTGACAAAATGTCATTGTTGGATAAAAAGCTCACATTTTACAAAACAACAGGCTTTTAATGGATAAAAAATGTGTTTTTAGCTTCACTGTCATGCTTTGTGTGCCTGGGGTTTGTTAAAATCTAAATATATAACCATTACTGGAGCTTCAAATGTGGATATCTCCTGCAGTGACATTCAGGCTTATATTAAAACCCTAAATACAGTAGTTCATAACTGTTGTCGGGCAGCTCTTTAGCTGCTACATGCTCCACTTTGTTTATCAGACAGTCTCTAACTTTGTCAATCTGCTGTTAAAAAAAGTCATTTGCTTCGGACAAAACTTACAAAAAGCAGCACATTTTGCAAAATCTGTTTAGCACAGTTGTGCCTTTCATTATCTATTTAGTTTTGCAGGTTATAAATACCCAGTTCTGTTTCCTTATACTCGACAGAAACGCACACAAACATCTTCCCCCAGTCTTGAGTTGCGCTGCTTTGTGTGCAAACAAGAGGTCAAGCACAAAACCTGAGCGGTATGAATATAGTATAGATTCACTTTACACCCACAAACTGTCCTTCTTGCTCCAGGAAAATACACCCTTGAGGTGAACCTTTCACCCTCGATGCACACATGCATATCGCAGTCTTTTCTTGGATGTACTGGGAATACTGCATTGGGAAACATTATTTAAATGCATGCAATACAGCAATATGTTGGCTCGTGTAGGCTTCTGTTAAGACTTTATATACAGTATACAGTTTATATATACAGTATATTAAACTTATCCTCATACAGCGATTCGTGTGATATCTTACTATATCTTACTAACTTCTCATTTTTTCTACAAATGTCCCGCAATATGTCAATTTACACTTGTTACATGCATACAGACTTTTCAAAATCAACTTCTGACTTCACAGGAAACAACTTCCTTAGGTTTAGGAAGCAAAACTACTTAGTTAGGTTTAGGAAAAGATTGACTTGGTTAGGACTATTAGGCAACAAAACTACTTAGTTAGGTTTAGGAAAAGATTGACTTGGTTAGGACTATTAGGCAACAAAACTACTTAGTTAGGTTTAGGAAAAGATTGTGGTTTGGGTTAAAATAACTCCGGAAGTGGCGTAATTTAAATATGAAATGTACAAATAAATCAACGTTGACTTCTCTTTTTACATGGGGTATGAACAACGGTCTCCTGGACAAAAAGTCTGGTGTCTTTTAACCCAGCCATCAGCCCCGATGTTCTCCCTATGTGATGTTTACTGCTTTTTTTACTCCCTGTTCACAATTACATGGATTACATACAAATTGATTTTGTGAGATAGGCTACTGTATTTACAAATTACAGTGCATTACTTTTCATAGGTATAGGTATGATCGGTGTATGAGAAGAGCCTAATATATTTCATTTTCTACAGCAGCCATGCATAACAGATGCAATACAGTGTACATGAATGTGAAAGTGAGCACTATTAGTGACGAGTCCTCAGTTAAGCTCCCAGAGTTTTACTTACAGTATCAGCCCGTGGCAGCCTATTTATGCTGACTTGTGCTCGATTCCAAGTCAAGAACCCTCAGCTTGAATTGTCATACTTCTTCATAAGAACCACTCATCCCTAGATATTCATCATCCTATTCTCAGCCCGCGCTGAGAGCAGGTTAGAGGAAAAGGGGCTGTCTAATTATTGCGGTTTGTGTCAGATCTCGGTAAATAAAGTCAGCTATGTCTGTGTTTCTTCTCCCTGTGCAAGAGGAACTCCGTTATACTCGGTCTATTTCTGATCTAATCTCTGAGGACTTCATTCTTCTCCCTCCCTCTCTTTTCAACTCCTCTCTCACACACATCCTGACACACATTTTCTCCTCTCCTTTTCCTTGTTCTTACATTTGATTCTCTCTTAGGTTCCTGCTCTCTTGATTTCATGAATTCCCTTGTGCACAGAGACATACATACCCAAACCCTGCCCCCGCGCATCTCAAATCTTTTCATAACCTCATTTACATAAGGGAAGTTGTGTTTCGGGAAGTTAGTTTGAAACCCCTTTAGTATCCCCATTCCCTTTGAAATGGATTATGTAACACCTAATGCAAATCTAGTGACACATTTGGAATATTTCCTGTCAGCGGTAGTTGTTATGATGCCCCCGGTGAGAAGTTGATTCCCGTTCTTAAAGGCATATTTAAGGCAAAATCCCATTGAATCGAAAAAGCTCTTTTTTCGTCATCCTGGTGAAATGTTGAAGCGATCGCTTCCAATTTATCCAGCATTTTCTGAGCTTCTATATGTCTTTTTATTTCTACTTTTCTGCTCACTTCTTTGTGGAAAAGGATCAGGAGACTTCACGATGAGTAACAGTGCATTGTATTTTACAGTAATTACCACAGTCTGCAGCCCTAAAGACATTCATGGCTGTATTTTATTGTAGTTGAGCACATCATCTGATGAAATTTTGGATGCGGTTTAATTCAAAATTTAGGGCAAGACTGTTGTTGACTTGGGGTTTGTGTGTAGGAAGGCATATGCTGTGGGGGATGAACTTGACACAGGGTAATAAAAGAATCGCTTTGATGAGCTTTTGTCTCAGCAGCCCTGGATCTGAATAAACTCCTGCGTGCTGCATGCCGGTGTTTGACGCTGCAGATAATGCAGCCTTTCACCGTGCTTCTGTCCCACGTTCTGGTTGAGTGTCTTCATGCACATCTCTATGTTTATGCATGCACTGTACTGTACATGGATGGTTGTCAAGAGGATTCAAATGGTGGATCCTAGACAGTGGGCAAACTCTGGGTCTGGAAGGTGAAGCCAATGCTGAAGTGCCTTAAACTTGCATCCTTTCTATTATCCAGCAGGGGGCAACTCCTCTGGTGGCAAAAATAAGTCTGATTGTATAGAAGTCTATGAGAAAATGAGCCTACTCCTCACTTGATTTATTACCTCAGTAAATATTGTAAACATGAGTTTATGGTCTCAGTCTTTAGTAATTTATTTGATTTATTATTTATTTAGTCATTTAGTAAATTATGGTCCCATTTAGAGTCAAATAGACTAAGAAGCAAGGTATGCTTTAGGGTGTGGCTACCATATGATTGACAGGTTGTCACCATGGCGCTGTCCAGTCTGGGTGTTGTCTCTGTTTTTGTCTTATGACTTTAACCCTCACAGTTCAGTGAAAGTTAATTGTAACATATTGGTTGTCTAAAAATGTCTTATTTAGTTTTAGTTGTACTTAGTTACACCCTCTCATGTCACTTCTGGTTGCAAAGAAAAACAAGATGGCAACGGCGTAAACCAACATGATGACGGCCAAAAACCAAGATGACGATGGCCAAAATGCTAAATTCAAGGCTTCAAAACAGCAGTGCACAAACCATTGGGAGACATCACGGTGACTGCTTCCACTTCTTATATAAAGTCTATGACTCCCGTTGCCTTGGATGCCAGTGTATTGACTTGTTAAATTATCACTAAACTTAAGTAGCGTAAATTCACATAAAAGCCGGCATTCAACCAGCCCAAACAAATAAAGGATGGGTTAAAAAAAGAAACACTGAGGGGTGAATTTTCCTGGCGCCTATATGACAACAGCTCACATGGACATTTCCATGGCATTAATTGCATCAGTGCCGTAAGAGTTGCATCGCTTTGCATTTTTCACAGTACGATGTTGAGTTTTCATGAATGAAACTCACTTTCTCCAGAATTTCCACATTACAAATCTTGGGGCGTTTTGTTGGGGCTGTTGTACTGTTATAGAACAGATTCACTAAACAGGTGAAAGCATCTTTATTTAGACACACTGTGTGTGGAACGTTTCCCGCTCCGACACCAAGGTTACTCTCTTTTAGTATCAAAACTACTGTCTTGGGTTTTTTTTTTCTTCTATCAAATACAGGCATAGTAGGAATATTTGTGCCTTACACATGGCTGCTCCTCCACTATACAGTTTCTTGCAGTTCATCCACCCTCATATTTTTAAACAGAGAACACAGTTGGCTAAATTCACGCATAGATCAGCTGCATCTACGTCAGTGATTCAAGCCTCCATTTTATTTATAATATGTAAAACCAAAAGACAGTTATCATTCATGTATATTTATATTTCCAGACTGCAGTTGTTATGCACTTGAATTAAATGTGCTGCCATGAAATTGGTTTAGTTTGAGGAGTAAAAGTGTGAACAGAAAGTAAGAGCTTTTAAAAATTTAATGGCACTAAATGCTTTTAATTATTCAACAGCAGCAGAAAATGACCCTCTCATGACCCTCTCATAGCAAATAAGTAAAAGTGCCTTCTGTTGGCCTTTTTTGATGCTGTTATAATTACAATTATGTGTAATTAAGCTGTAATTATGTAGTATTTTTTTTTGTTTCTATTGCATTGTTTTCTAATGGACATAAACCAAGCACCTCTCATTTTGATGTCTGTTTTTATGAATATGTGAAAGCCTTTCATTTTAGAGCTAGAAAGGCCTGGCTTTTCTTTGATGATGGCGAACGTCATGACGGCCGTTATTCATTTGATGTTTGCAACAGCCAATATATGTAGCGTGTGTCAATGATGTATGAAATGCACCAAATGAACCAACACGCCAACCCTGAATCAAGATGGTGTACAAAAAAAAAAAAAAAAAAAAAAAAAAAAAAACACACAATAGTTTATTAGTAGCTTTTTGTGCACCTATGGGCTTAAACCTGGTTATTCACCTTCGTAGAAAAGACTGAATTTTAAGTACATCACCATAGCAACAGGCTGCCCATCTATCATGCTCTACAGAAAATCATCTTTAGGTTATTTAGTGTTAATCCATCTTCCTCACCAATTATTTTTGTGGAAAGATGGCAACACCGCGCTCCCAGAGGACCACAACCCTGTATCTGCCTCAACAACTGTTAAACACAGAGCAACATTGCTTACAGAGTGGCAAACACAGTTTGCTTTCCATCATAATGTATTAGATTAGAGATATACTGTGCTGTAGGTGGCCTTTACTGACCGTCTTCGGACGCTCTGACTAAAAACTATAAAAATATAAAAGATGGCTTCTAATAAAAAGCGTATGTGAGATCACTAAGATATCAGTCCTGAAATAAAGTTACTGTTGGCCTGAAATGTTTTCATAGGATAGGAAGAGACACTGAACCACTAGACTACATCGATATTGCCTCAGCTGAAGGCAGCATGAGATCAACTTTGTTTCCAGAAAATCTTTCATTGCATCAGTGTAACACTGTATTAATCATGAGTGAAAAACGCTTACTTCAATAATGCATAACGGGCAGAGATAAAGCTGTTTTTCCTCACACATTTATCTGCAGTTTTTTCTTTTTTTTTGAACCCGGCATGTACAGTAATTGCTGACAGGGATAGAATGATTTAAAATGTCGAATGCTAGAAAGTAAGAGGATACAAGGATGAAAGTGACTTGAGACTATACATTGAACAGGAGAGAGAATGGAGAGAGATAAAACACAGCCGACAGATCAACCTGAGGTTGAGACGTGGAGGAGGCAGTGGTGGATGACATATGGGCTGATACATTTTGGATCAGTGTGCAGGAAAACCATGAAATAAATTAGGAAAGAGAGGGGAAAAAGAGAGGGAACACTTCAATAATTGGTTGGATGTTTGGGTTATAATGTTTGGGCATGCACATGCACAGTACACTCATACACATCGATGTTTAGTACATAAAAATACTTCATACAGTGATATTTCTCTCGTACATAAAACAGGACAATTTGAAACATTTTCACTACTCCTTAAATCTATTAGATGAGGAATTTTCCCAAAATATCCTGCATCAAAATATGAAAACAACCACTAATAACCCCTCCTATAGACCTTTTCAAACTTGGACCAAAGCTGTTGCCATAACAACAGTTTATTTCCTATCAGCACTTGTATAAAGAAACATTGCAACAGGAAATAAAAGGGGCCCATTTAGAGTGTTTATGTTGCCAATTTTGAAAAGGTGTATAGCACTTATGAACTTCCTATGACCATAGTACAGTAGTTATACTTGTACAAGATCTACTGTATGTACCATGTCATAATTACTATGCATCTTTGTTTTTTCATGACAGTGAGACAGTGAGAAAACTCCCAAATCAAGTCAAATATGGAAGTCAGATTTTTTTTTTTAGCATCTACCGAAGATGCAATCCAAGACATATCTTTAATTAGCTTCTCCAGCACAGACACATACTTGTTTTACAGTAGTTTTCCTATACAGTAAAAATGTCTTTGACATTTACCTATTTGCTCTTATGTGATTTTTCTAGAGACGCAAGAAAAATGCAAAGGCAGTCAGTGTCAACCTTTAGACCCACTGGCTTTGCTTTTATCTAATTTGTGATGACAGGCTATATAGGAAACACAATCTAATGCGCTCACAGCTAACAGCTCTTAAAATAAAAATAAAATAATTGAAAGGTCAGGTAGACTCCCACACTAGCTTTATTAGGAGGAAAGTATCATTTTTAATATGAAGTGAGAAAAACAGCAAACTCCTCCACCGCCTCCACAGTTCCCTTTTTAAAGGGGACATATCATGAAAAACGGACTTTTTCAGTGCTTGTGGACATACGGTACATCTGGGTATCTGGAGTGCCTACCAACCCACAAAATAAGCCATCGCAGATTTGTCATTTTCTATATCAGAAAAAAATGTGATTCAATGAGCCATCCACATTTAGCGCCTCTTCCTATGTCACATGCAAGCTCATTATTATACTAGGGATTAACCAACATTAAGCATTTTAACCGATTAAAGAAAGGTTGAAGAAATATTAATAATTAATTAAAAAGCGGAGAAGAAGCTCATCATTTTAAATAGAAAAGTCCACCTTAAGAGAGTCTCAGCCGACGTTGCAGGATACAGAAATTTCGTCTTGAGTGAGGCACAGAACGGAGGAGCTGTAGCTTGTAGCCGCGTAGCATTTATTCACAATAAATAAAGTGTACACACACCGTCTGCTACAGCTACGTTCACAGCTATAACACCACCAACAAACCCAGACTCACCACCACCGCCACACATGGTCTGTCGGAGACTTGCAAGAGCATGTGTGTGGCTACAATCGTTAAAGTTAAGCCGGGCGACAGTATCGTTACGTCGGGCAGACACACAGCTGACAATCTGCTAAACTAAATGATGTGGTGGCGGACGTCCGCGACACTACACGCAGCACCGTGGCTGCTACAGTAGCTCTCCTGAGGGTGAACTGGAGACAGTGAACGCAGCACCGTGGCTGCTACAGTAACTCTCCTGAGGGTGAACTGGAGACAGTGAACACAGCACCGTGGCTGCTACAGTAACTCTCCTGAGGGTGAACTACTTACATTGAACGCAGCACCGTGGCTGCTACAGTAGCTCTCCTGAGGGTGAACTGGAGACAGTGAACGCAGCACCGTGGCTGCTACAGTAACTCTCCTGAGGGTGAACTGGAGACAGTGAACACAGCACCGTGGCTGCTACAGTAACTCTCCTGAGGGTGAACTACTTACATTGAACGCAGCACCGTGGCTGCTACAGTAACTCTCCTGAGGGTGAACTGGAGACAGTGAACGCAGCACCGTGGCTGCTACAGTAATTCTCCTGAGGGTGAACTGGAGACAGTGAACGCAGCACCGTGGCTGCTACAGTAACTCTCCTGAGGGTGACCTGGAGACAGTGAACGCAGCACCGTGGCTGCTACAGTAACTCTCCTGAGGGTGAACTGGAGACATGGAACGCAGCACAGTGGCTGCTACAGTAACTCTCCTGAGGGTGAACTGGAGACATGGAACGCAGCACCGTGGCTGCTACAGTAACTCTCCTGAGGGTGAACTGGAGACATGGAACGTAGCACCGTGGCTGCTACAGTAACTCTCCTGAGGGTGAACCGGAGACAGTGAACGCAGCACCGTGGCTGCTACAGTAACTCTCCTGAGGGTGAACCGGAGACAGTGAACGCAGCACCGTGGCTGCTACAGTAACTCTCCTGACAGGTGAACTGAGGACTCAGTTGTCTGCTGTGCTCATATACTGCAGCTGGGGCACCGCTGCATGAGACGCACTAATCTTGTCAGTTAACGGTCAATAATCGGTCAATGAGAGTCAGTTATCGGTTAATTTTTTTTTTTTTCCCTCCAAAATTAGCACCCCTAGAATATACCGACCTTCATCTGGGTATCTCCACCCACAGCTTGCGAACTACCTTTGCAAAGTGCCACCAATCAGAGCAGACTGGACTTTTTTGGGAGGGAGGCTTAAAGCGACAGGCTTGAGAAATACAGGTATATTCAGACAGTATGATTCATAGAGTTTTTTTTTTTTTTATTAAAGCATATAAACATGTTCTAGTAGAAACCAAATTACAAGAATGAACCTGAAAATGAGCAAGATTTGCCCTCTTTAAAAGAGAAGAGAGAATCAATCTTCCAGGTGCACTGATTTTTGAAGGAAATTTCTAATTTGCTATATTATACTGCTGACTGTCATGAATTAAATGGAACTGAATTCAATGCACTTCTTACTGAATTTGGATCAAATCTGATTGGTTCATTCTGGTGACTCTTTATCCTTATTAGCAATAATTGATTTATTGAGCTCTCTGATGCTACTTAATGTCTTATTGTTTCTTGAGGATGCGCGCTCAAACTACAGCACAACAATGGAGCGGAAATAAATAGAAATTGCTGCATTAGGCTGTGTGCTAATGTAGCCTTTGAGGGCTGTTTGTGGATGGAAAGCATCCAAATGTAAATGAATGTGTATTTAGAGAAGGGCTGAATAAATTAAAGCAAACAAAGCATCAAACTGTTCCTGAGACATTTTACATGATCAACTGTTTTTTTCCAAACTTCCTTACTTCTACTGGAGACTTGTGGTCGTGCAATATTTCTGATTAGGATGAAATGCCTGTTAAAGTCAGCACTGACTTTGCTCCAATTTGCTTATTTAATTATCTTGCTTTAGTGGTGCCAAATCCATTTTTTTCTTTTCAATTTAGATCAAACTGTAATGAAAGGCACTTTTGCCTGAAACCTTGGGCTGCAGCTTGAAATTTAAATGCTTCAATCTCCGAACAGCGGCACGTATCATCTTTGTAACTTTGAACGCGAGATGAAGAATGAGATTTCAGGATTTCATGTTTTTTTTTTTTTTGTTTTTTTTTTTTAAATCAGTAATTGTCTTTTCAACTCGCTTTTGAGAGCTATAAAAGGGAGGGAGGAAGAAATACAGTAGCATGGAAAAGATCAAAATAGATTGAGGCCGATGAAAGAGCTGAAGATTTATGACAAGAGAGGGATCGCAGAGGAAAATGAAACAAGAAAGAAACCGAGACGAGAAGCCAGCGGGCTTTGGCATCTCGAGTGAGAGCTCTCATGTTACGGTAGTGACTGGGCGAGCGAAAGAAAACAAGGAGGGTAATAGTGTTGGGTACACAGCAGCCTCTGGCAGGCATAATGAAAAGGTCAAGCAAGCATGATGGAGGTGTAACACAGACACTCGACACGCAGATGGAGGTTCAAAGATTAAGTTAGAGAGAGAGAGATTTGTAGAAAATGTATAACGGCGGGCAATGGATGAACAATTCCCACTGAATGAATCGGGTCTTGTGTCGATGTATACAGTTCTTGTGATATATGCATGATTGCTTCCCATGAACTGTCTCTGGTATGAGCAGATTCATTCGTTAAGATCCAGATCAGTGAGTCCCTTTCCCTCATTTTCAACCTTAAAACGGTTGGGTTTGACTATAATTAAGTTATGATTTGGTTAAAGTTTAGATAAGATTTTGGTCTTACTAAGATAGACAACGTTGAAGCCATGGATTCCTTCTGGTTTCCACTCATGTATTTAAAACCAGACATTGATGAAGGTTACAGCTGAAAGCCACAATAGCTTTTTAACCTTAATTATATTCAAAGCTTGTCTATAACCCTTGACTCCAACGAACACCTTAATTAGCAAAGTGGGGTATTCACTTGGAGTAACATGTAATTTGAAAGTCTACTGAAAGCCATTTCATTAGAGTTAGAAAGTCAAACTCAATCCAATGTTTTAGTTATAGACGTATAAAGCTGGAGTTATGGTTCTGGAAGATACACATTCATGTCTTTACGGGTCTACTCAGAGAAGGATTTTATGGGTCAGTGTAGGTCGCAGATGCTGACAGAGAAGCAAATGTGCACATCTCCCAAGTCTTAACAACACATTGAGTGGATGCATCAAGCAAGCCGATTGTTGATCTGATTTCTAAGTGAGAAAAAAACAAGTATAAAAGCAGGACTTGTGGGAATGTCTCTCAATGAGTCATGCATGTTTGCTTCAGTGCAGCTCAGAAAAACATGACATTTGAACATTTCACTGTCAGGAGTCAAATAGTGATAAAATGTGTGAAGTGTTAGAGGCTTAGATACATCTTTGAGCCCACACGACTTACTATGATGCATCTATAAAACATAACTATGTAATGAATTAATATTTTGACACTAAAGATCTGAACATCTAAAGCCAAAAACTTCACAGAAAGTTGTGATTATTCAAACAATGCTTGAATTGTAAATTTCTCCACTGTGGGACTAATAAAGGAATATCTTATCTTATAGGTACAGTGTGTAGGATTTGGTGACATCTAGTGGTGTGGTTGCAGACTGCAACCAACTGAGTAGCTTTCCACGACTGTGGTTCGCCTCGCTTAGAGGGTTTGCTTACAATAATGACACTACTTTAGGAGCAACGGAAGTCAGACGGCAGCTGGTGGTAACACAGTTTTGCACTCTGTGGCTCACGTTACTGCAGTTTCACAAGTGTGTCTGAGAACTACGGTGGCCTTCAGGTAATACAAAACGGTGAAAGTCTCTCACTAGAGCCAGTGATATGAAGGCCTCATTCTAGGCTAACAAAAACATGATGTTTTTTAGTTTCAGGGCATTATTCAATTTATTATTATTCCTTCAAATAGATCCCACACTGGCCTTAGACTGAAGATCTAAAGGTCCCTAGTTCGATCCCGGGTTTCGGCAACAGGTCAGATGTGTTTTATTGGGGGCGGCAGTAGCTCAGTCCGTAAGGACTTGGGTTAGGATGTGGAGGACCCAGGTTCAAACCCCCCATGGACCAAGACCAACTGGTTGCTGGAGAGGTGCCAGTTTACCTCTTGGGCACTGCCGAGGTGCCCCTGAGCAAGGCACCAAACCCCCAACTGCTCTGGGCGCTTGTCAGGAGCAGCCCCCTCACTCTGACATCTCTCCATTGACATGTATATGTACTGTGTACTGTGAACAACAGAGTGTAAAACTGAATTTCCCCACTGTGGGACTAATAAAGGAATATCTTTCTTTCTTTCTTTCTTATTTCTGCACTAATGTATAGTGGGTTAACACATTTTCAAATATAACTTATAATATATATATATAGTATGTTAGATAAAAACCATCTTCTAACCATGAGACCTCATGATATACGGTGTACTGCAGTATATAATATATTACTACTACTATATTATTACTAATATGGTTGAGCCAATTGTCCTGTCCATTCATTATTTTCATATAGCATATATTAGCATTTAGAAACTGCACTTCACAGATTAGGTGACAGTGACTGGATGCTGGAGAGAGACAGATGGGAAGAGAAGTGCACAGTTTGAAAGAGACCTTTGACAACAACCTTTTTGGTCTTTTCTCCTCGCATTACACAACCCTATAATTTTCTGTCTCCAACCTTTGCTGTAAATCAATGCCGCAGGCAGCAATCAACCTTTCACTTTCAGAGGCTTCATTTAAAATGTAGTCTGTAGGGTACCTACCGAAATAATGATTCCAGGCCTCACCTGTCATAGTTACTAATTACTAACTGGCATATTTTTTTTAACAAATTTGTCTCCAAGATCCACAGAATGAAAAACAGTGTAATTCACAGTTCTTACACAAAGTTTTGTTACCTTGCAACTATTTTTACTTATGAAGAGTGTGAGATTACACGCTGATTGCTCTCACAACGCGGGAGGCGTTGTGGGTGTTTGTAGGGCAGAAAAAGAGCTGAGCATTCAGTAAACACGCAGACATGCTGGTAATCAGGCAGCTATTGTACGAGATACCAAACCCAACAATTTTCCGTGCTGATATGCCTGCTGCACTAGCCAGCTGATTGTGTAGTCAGTGAATAAATGAGCATGTGTGTTTGTCCAATGGCCCTTCGTGGATCTAAGTGCTATCTTATCTGTTGGACATGCAGAACTTGATCTGCGCTATTATCTCCAGCCACACAGTAAAACCAACTTTAACACACATGGAGACATATTGATTAAAACTAGAACCAAATGGGTATATTGATTTGAACTTGCTTTGAAAGTGCACCAACACTGTATCATAGTAGTGTATTTTATGTTTTCTCTTTTTCCCTTACTGGACAATATGAAGAGTTAATGTACTTAAAAACAGGATAGTTCTGGCTGCCATGTTGCATGTGAATTACGATTAAAAAAAACACAATAAGATGATCGTGGTGAATTTCCATTATCAGGATAATCATGAAAGTCCTCACGGTTGACTCGAAAAAGCTGTCTAGCTCGCTTTCACAGTAGAGAAGTGAAAAATAGAGTAGAGTTTACCAACAGTAAATGATGGTTGGCAGCGCCTCCAGTTCAGAGAGCCACTCCATATCAGTGTGCACTATACATACATGCTATACACGCTATACATTTGAATATTTTCTGGTGGGAACCTGATCTGAAAGTTAAACTTATCTGTAGTGTTTTTGTTAATGGAGTCGGTTGGCTTTGAGGAGAGCAGAGATAAGTTTAATTTTCAGTTAAGTTCCTCATCAGAAAGCGCTGCCTGACTGAAAGATAAAGCAGTGAAAATAATCTATATTCTACTCTAAATATACCGTAAACTTAACTGATAATTATTTTGAGGTGGCTATTTTACATCTCGTTGACGCCCCTGTCCACAGCACTACACTGCTTTGCACATATTGATGATTATTGGGATAATATCGTGACACAATTATTTCAGCCAGGATAAATCACAACATGAACTTTTCATATCCTCCCATGCCTAACTGACTGACTCATTTCTGGACAACATACACCATTACCTTTTCTCATTGGTACAAATGTTTCTATATGTCATTATAGACACTGTCCAGACCGGACATCAACATGCGTCCTGAGTGATCCGATCAGAAGTGGACAGCTGTGTGTCACATGGCTAATACAGCAGACGGGATGTAATATTACATCCTACATATTGGTGAATGTGGCCCCCTGCGCTAAACTTTAACATGCCACACATCTTAATGGTGGTTAAAGTTACTACTTGCCAGCACCTGCAATGGTTAATACAAGAGAAACGTGCAGTATATGTTTTAAGACAGGACTAAAAGTTGTATTAACTGCTTGATTTTTTTTATAACTTCACGACTATTCAAATAATTGAAAATCACTGCTGCTGCTGCTACCTTTGCCAGGCAACAGTGGCTCACAGAGCTTCAGAGAGCTGGGAATGAGAGAGAACAAGCGGGCAGGTGAGCGGGCGTCAGCTCAGTGCAAAACCGGAACAAAAACACTGACACAACACCGACAACATGATAATAATGCACTTTGATAGTCTGTCGATATGTAGCAGTTGTACCGCAAAATACAGTCGAGCACAGAAGTCGTTTCCATGGTGTGAGGCAGACAGGCGCTCACGTCTTCCTGTCTATTCAGACGAGGAACGCAGAGATCCGTGGATCCCAGCGGGACGTTAGTTGACTTAATGTGGCCCAGGACACATTAGCATACAAACTACTAAAACAATATGGCCACATGTGGCCCAGACCACCTCTGAATGTGGTCGAAGCAATCTGATCTCAATGCATCTTCAATGCATCATGAAAGAAAGAAAGATATTCTTTATTAGTCCACAGTGGGGAAATCAGTTTTACACTCTGTTTTTCACACACAGTACATATACATGCGTAATGGAGAGATGTAGAGGAGGGGGCTGCTCCTGACAAGCGCCCAGAGCAGTTGGGGGTTTGGTGCCTTGCTCAGGGGCACCTCGGCAGTGCCAAGAGGTAAACTGGCACCTCTCCAGCAACCAGTTGGCTGGTCCATGGGGGTCTTGACCCGTGACTTCCACGTCCTAACCCAAGTCCTTACAGACTGAGCTACTGCCGCCCCAGTGTGAATGCATTCACGCCTGTATTTAGAGCTGTCCACTTGTGATCTGATCACTGAAGACACATTAATACCAGCTCTCAACAGGGCCTGAGAGACATTAACAACCTCCTTTGTCTAAATTTGAGGGATTCGTGGTTTAATTCTCAACATGGTCTAATCAGCCATAATGATTGAACACATAAGTGTGGGTGTGTAAGGCCTTTAAAACAGACTCGGTATTACTAGTGTGAACTTTAATACCTTGATATGGAATTAGTCGGTGCTTAAGAAGCCAAAAACACTACTCCTAACTTGAACAAATGATCAGAGGCTGAGCTATTTGGCAGGTGTTATGGGTAACCTTTAATGTGAAGGGGTGAAAAATCTCTGAAAGGCAGAGGGTCGAGGGCTTGATACAGTCACTTAACAGAGTAAAGTTTAGTTTGTTTCATGTGAATCTACAATCAGAGTGGTAAAAGTGGAGACTGAGAAAGAAACAAGAAGTGTGATGCACTATAAACATCCCTAGAGAGTTATTGAAACTTTTTTTATAAAGACAACGGTTTAATTTAGATCCCTTTGAATTAAAACTAGAATTACCCTCCGTAAACCAGTCAAGTTGTTTACACCCATGCCTGTCCAAAGGTCATCACTTCATTTTATTAGACTTTTATGTGAAATTGTCACAATTAGCATATGAATTCTTGAGTTATTCTTGAGTTAGCCAAAAACGCAATTACTGAGGTCACAGTGACACTGACCTTTGACTTAGTTTGTGCCATTTTTTAAGAAATTTGCCCAAGGCGTTCCTGAGATATTGCATCCTCGAGAATGGGACGGATGTGAAATCACAGTGACCTTGACCTTTGAGCACCAAAATATATTTAGTTCATCCTTGAGTCCAGGTGGATGAAGAAATTCCCTTTACTTCCTTCCTGAGATATCACAAGAATGGTATGGACAGACAACCCAGAAGCATAACGTCTCCATCCATGTCTGTGGTTGTCTCGTGGATGTACGGATGGTCTACAGAATTTCAGCTATGTAATCAGTGACTGTTTTTAAACTATACCTACAACACGTGTGTGCACTAAAGTCCAAACATAGAAACAGTTTCACCAAGATGTGGTTTTGAATCAACCACTTCAGACCTCTGTGATAGCAACATGTCAGCATGAAAAGAGGCTCACAACTGTTTCTATTGTCTTTCTTCATTTTCCAGAAATCTGCTGGATAAAGACACATTCTCCAAGTCAGATCCATGTGAGTACGTAACAGAGACTCTGTGTTTCAGTGTTTGTCTGCTGTCATCCCTATGCAGGTTCTTGTTTTTGTGGATATGTTGCCTTTCGTAAAATCTTTGCTCAGAGCGCCACGGTGGTTTGTTCACTGTAGTGGAGCTAAAACCCTCACATTGATTTCCCCATTTGGAATCTGCCTGCGATTGTCTCTTCTGTTTCTCCTCTCTTTGTCCATCGTTTTCACTCTTTCTCTTCCTGTCTCTATCTGGTACTTTGTTTCCACAGTGTGTGTGCTCTATACGCAAGGTGTTGAAACCAAACAGTGGAGAGAGGTGAGTGTATACACACAAACACACGCATGCATGCACACGCACACAAAAAGGCAGGAAATGACTTATGTCCAATTAAGTCCTTGCTGTGCTCACTGTGTGTTATATTTGTGTGTTTGTGCGTCAGTGAGGATCTAGTTAAGACGTTCTGTTTCTCCTTTCACTGAGAGCATGCAGTCGTCGGCTTTAACACTTCATTAAAGCTGTTCAGCCATCAGTTGTTTGAAAATGCCAAGGAAATATTCTCTAATTGGACGCTTCAGCCCACAAAGAAAAAACCCCACAATGTAATGATCAATATGTTGACACTTTGGGGACTAAACAGCATGCTGGGGAGGTTTAAAGCCAGCTCTTACTGTGCCTTTATGCAGCTTTACTGTCCGCTGTCTTTACTTATTATCTGACCTTTTTGCCTGTTTGTCCATTAAATCTTTTGTTCTGAATAGGGATGTTAATAATTAACAATTTAACCAACATTAAGAATTTAAATGATTAACACCATCGGTTAAACGGTTAAAAGAAATATTATTAATAAATTAAAAAGCTGAGCAAAGCTCAGAGGAACGTCACTTAAAGGAGAAAAGCTAGTCCACCTTACCAGACCACCTTAAGAGAGTCTGAACCAGAGTTACAAGACACAGGAAGTTGGCTCTGGTCTTGAGCAGAGCACACATGGATGTATAAAGAGAGCTGGATACAGCGTTAGAGGCTCATTGCAGCGATAGAGTTCATTGCTATGAAAGTTGCTCAGTGGCGCATGAAGTCCGACTTCCATCGGGAAAAGTACCCGGATCTTCTGAGGTCGTCCGGTCTTACTGGGCCCTACTGCACATGCCCGATATGTGCAGTAACATCCGCTCGATCGCATGAATTGGTCACGGGATCCCAACGTCACGCTGTCGTCATGGTCTGAGTCTCCATAGACATAAACAGAGGAAGGGAAATAACTATGGATTTGGCGATTAGTGCGTTTACTATTAGTATTACTATTAGTGCAGTTTACCTCAAAAAAATGTATATGCTGAGTTACAGACATCTCTTTCTCAATCTAAATTTATGGGGAAAAGTCTTTTTTGGCCCAATGACGTCACGCGACGAACACGAAAGTTATAATACCACCGTTTGGTCACTACGAACATTGGGATTGTCGTGGGAGCACAGAGCAGAAGAGTTGTAGCCTCGTAGCATTTATTCACCGACACTAAACTGTACACACACGGTCTGCTACACCTACGTTGACAGCTGTAACACCACCGACAAACCCACACTCACTGCCACCACACACTGACTGACACTCGCTAAAGTTACGCCACGCTGACAGAGCACGTGTGTGTGACACACACCAGCACAAGCTTTCATGTCGTCCATCTTTTTATACAGCCTGTGTTTAGCACACATATTTAAAGTGATAAAATTACCCTGGAATGCTCTCCCAACTGTAGGCGTAAGTGGGTTAAGTAAAGCAAGTCTGAAAAAAATGAGATTCAAAAGTTATTAGTGAAGTGTCTGACTTGATAAACAGTAAAGTGATGACACTACTTTAGTAAAATTGGTCTCTAATGCTGCCAGTGTGCAGCCATTTTGAACAGACTTGCTCTCTATTGACAGACAGGACAACATTTCTCATTAGTAGAGAAAGGAGAAAGATGACAAAAACCCAGAGTGACATTTGCTTTGTTTGTTTTATGGTTTTAAAGTTAGTGTTTCTAATGCTTGCGCCTATATGACCTGCCGTGCATCTATGAATAACAGCAGCTGTTTTTGTTCTGTGTATCTCTGCAAGTTTCTCAGTCAAAATATATTTCTGTGCGTGCTTCCAATAACAGAGTAGCTGTATTTGATGTCAGCCCCCATATTTGACATCCTAACTCACCCCACGATGCACATGGGTCATGGATGCATTGATGCATCCAAGTGGCCACAGATATTACTTTTACAGACCACTCTGAATGTATAATGGATCATAATTTAATGGGATGCATATGCATTTATACAGTCAGATGACCCTTGTCTCCTGCTTGTGTGTTTACCCAGTCAGAGCAGATGGCTGTGTGGGCTTTCATTGAAATATAGCTGCATATGTGTATACTTGAAGCATAGGCATATGTGAAGATTTTTCCATTATAAAACCTCTTTCACACTTTGACACCTTGTTTTCCTAGTTGATAGCTACCAGTTATAAGACAGGCTGTTAATCCAATCAAGCACCCAAATCATAATTAATATAAAGGGAATTTCACTTGAGTTATTTTCGAGATGCTTCATTCGCGGGTTTAGTTGTAAAAATAGGAACATTGGAAGCAGTGGTTTCCTCGCAGAGGTAAACCATCACATCCATAATCATCGTTAAGATGTGGTGGGTGTTGATGCTGCTGCAGGTGATGCTGGGCGAGACCGAAAGCTTCCAAACCTCAGACTAAACAAGTCACTAGGGACTTTTCGATAACATTTTCTGACAGGACCCTGGAGCATACCAGCTCAGGCTTGGGTCACATTTGATGATGATTTCCGCCTCCTCTGGTGTTTGTCGTGTGTCATGTTAGTGCAGTTAGAGCTCTCTGTGAAGCTTCTTGATTAGATGAAGAAGAATGTCTCCATCATTTTTGCGCCAAAGATCACAGAATTAAATCATCCGTCTGCTCTCTCCTATGCGGTAAAATGCCGCGCTCTAAATTTGGTGGGAAAATACTTTTAGGGTGATTTACACTTGCGCTGATTGGAGGGTTTTTCCTGTTCCAGAGGCCGTTTTCCATCCGAGTTCAGTCCGTTTGGGAAGTGTGAAAGCTGTTATGTAACTCGGGTGCAATGTGCCTCCATCTCAAATGCTGGTGGTTGCACAACATGACTGTTCTACGTGGCATATTAACTTTGTCCGTCATCGTGTGTAATACTTCATTTGTTGAACACTTTATCTAATGTCAGAAAATGACCCACAATAATGGCTCTGATATGGACTCGGGTGTTTACCTGGTGCCAGGTAGGGCTGCTGACTACTGACTAACAACCTGAGCTGAGTACTGAGAGCTTTGTCAGAAATACACACTGAATGAACACACTCCCTGGCCATTCTCCTCTCCTTATATATAATATATCCATTTCTAAAGTGCCAGTACCTCCTTTTTGATCAAACAGAGAGCCCTGTAATCCTCAGTTATGACAAATTATTATTAGCATGATTGAAGAGTAAAAAATGACTCTGAAAATCTTTAGCTGACCTCCAGTGGTTTAAAGCCCCCTCCCGAGTATTTTGGCATTTCGATGATATTTGATATTTATTTGAGTCATTTCCTGACAAAGTTGATTAGCCACACAGTTTGCCAAGATTTTCTTGACAACTTAATTTTGTGGTTGTTGGTAAAATGGAAATATGATGCAGGACTATAGTAGAAGCTGCAGCGTCTGTGTGTGTGGTGAATGGGTGCAGTCAACGCAGGGAATTACACAAAAGTCCCACGGACAGAATAAATAACACACTGACTGTCTCTCACTCACGTCTTTACTGTCTCCTCCTGCTGGAGACAAATTAATGGATGAGGCCTCTAAGAGGTGCACAACTTTGAGCCCAAAAGAAAACAAGAGAAAGTCCCATTAAAGATATAAACACATCTCAGTACAGCCAGGTGAGAGTGGCCGGTGTTGGTGGACGACGCACCTCCCCAACGCCCCAAAACTGCATTTCAACGGCGGACCTCAGCAGCATGCCTATCGGTTCTCCAGTGTGCTTTGGCCGGCATGTGATGGTACAGCTGCTCGGTGCAGCAGCAGCCAGCCGCCTCGCCAGGAGGAGAGGGGGAAGACGAGAGCGAGTGAGAGAGAGTCGGTGTGTTGTGTTAATTCTTGTCTCATTTGTGGTCTGATAAACTGGGTTGAAAATTAATCTGGTTGCCGTAGAAATGAATCGACTACGAACCACGCCCCCACTTCCATATATGCTAAGAGCCTTACATACTGGGTAATGGAATTACATTTCACTGGGACCACAGTGCCACATAGAGCAATAAGGAGAAAAAAAGAATATTAAATAACACAAAAAACTGAGGATGTTGCACGGAAACTGAAGACAATGACAACAAGTACTGAATAAGTATGAAAAATGAATGTTAACCAAAAAACAGGAAGTAAAACAGGCTGGAGGAGGGCTTTACGTTGTCACCTTGCTGCAGTGATTTGCAGGTGAAATTCATGGCCCTTTGAGCGGGTTACAGTCACCTGTGTTGTAACTGGAATAGCTGCTATATACTATACTATACTACTATAATACTACAAGACTCTCCACTGAATGTGTGTCTGTGGGGGAGTGTCAGTACATACATAGCAGTAGCCATGCATGCTAACCATGTTAAGCTCTAACTATAGCACAGATGGGGGAATCTCGTTCATGTGTGACCACCAACATGCATCTATTAAATCAGGGATGGGAAGGGGTCAGAGTATTCGGCTGGACTTATTATTTCATTTTAGAGCAGAAAAGGGTGTTTTTTCACACAATATTATGTTGGAAAAATGACCTGTATTACATGTAACATCATATACCAACAATAATGTATACGTAAGTGTATAATGCAAAAAAAAAAAAAAAAAAAAATCATTTTGCGAATAATGAAGCCTTTTAGGGCACTGAAAAAAAGCTTTTTCAGGGTCTTTTGGGCCTATAAAGTTTCCACAGTAGAGCCGTTCTTTGGCTTCCTGCTGGCTGCCAACACACATATGAATGGCATCAATATAAACTACCAACATTGCTGTTTAAGTATTCTTAGCTTTTATTGATCCTAATAGATTATATTATGATATTTTACAGTTTTACAGCTGTTTTCTTGTTTGTTTATTTTTGTAATAACTGCGTATGGACAAAGTCTTTTTGGCCATCACATGACCAGCATTTCCTCACAGCTGGATCTGGGAGCTTGAAAGAATCTCATTTATTTGTCCTTGTCTGGCTTAGCTTCAATTCCTAAAAAAATACCTTTGGTGTACTGCAGCCTGCGTTAGACCCCTGCATACATCAGCACTGGACTTTTCGCCAGGAAAGAAAACTCTCAACACTGTACCTAAAAATGGTGGAAAGCTACTGATGTTGCCAACAATAGCTTCACGAAGGTGTGATATCGCTGACCTGGTTCGTCTTTTTCCCCCAGTGTCTAATTTGCTTGTGACATCACCCTCTATGCAATGGTGTGTAGCTGCACCATTGTGTGCATGTTTTATTTCTAGTTTTATTACACTTCAGTCCTCCACCAAGGAAATTCTTATTCGACCAACACATACGATTTTGTTGATTGGTCGACATACTGTCACATACTGGTATATGTATTCTAACTGGAGGACACCTCAGTTTTGACCCACAGATGCTGCATTTGAATAAAACACCAACAATTTAACAAAAGTAGGGTCATTCTTTTTTGTGTCCCTGAGTAGGGAACCATCCATGCTATTTTGGGGCAATTAAGATGGAAGAAATCCATATTTTTGATATAATGAAAACGGGTCAAACTTGACCTGAGGACAACCGGAGTGTTAAATGTGTTTTTATTAGAAAATTCTTTGTAACTGTGTTTTGAAATGTGCTATTATTTTTTTTTAATGAAGTCACAACAGTGAGATCTACATTTATCACTTCATCCCTGCAACATCCAACATCAGATCACTACTTTGAGCAACACTGACAAGGCGCATATACTTGCAAATTAACTAAAGTTCAGACAGAGCTAATCTTTGTGTGGACTCCCCATTAGAAGTGGTGCAATACTAGGGATTGTAACAGCTAGTCCTTTGAACAATTCAATTAAAAAATCAATGGTGTTTTTGAGAACTGTTACAGTATCAGGAAACATAATGTCGTAATACTCATTAAGTTCAACATATTCTGACATTCCTATTGGTTAAAGTGTTTGATTTAATAAAAAAAAAAGAGTTTTTCCACAAAGAATCACACAAAAGCACTTTAAATGTTTGGAGAAAAAGAGAAAAGATACCTAATGGAGAAACTATATATATTTAGTGTGTATATAATGTAGAAAATAAGGTACAATGAGGTACACTTTTGTTTTTAAGGAAAAATGGGGGGAATTTTTTTTAGGGAAAAGGGGGGGTGTTTAGGGGGGGGGAGATTAATGGATTTTAAATATTTTGGGGGGGAAGGGGGAATTTAAAAAAGAGGGGGTATTTTTTTTTTTTGGGGGGAAGAGGGGGGGGGGGGGGGGGGGGGGGGGGGGGGGGGGGGGGGTAAAAAAATATGGGGAAAAGAATTTGGGGGGGGGGGGTGGGGGTTGGGGGTGTGTGTTTGGTTTTGTTGTTTGGGGGGGGGGGGGGGGGGGGGGGGGGGGGGGGGGGGGGGGGGGAAGGAGGGGGATAATTTTTTTTTAGATTTTTCCCCAAAGTTTTTATGAAAAAGGATCATGATCATGACCCCGGAAAAATGGGGGTTCATGACGCAACGGCACGTGTACGCGCATCACATGCTCCTCCCACCAGTCAGCAATGGGGGGGGGTGGGGGGGGGGGGGGGAGGGGGGAGGGGGGGAGGGGGGGATTTTTATTGATGATCTGAAGGAAAAAAATAAAAAAAGAAAAGGGGGGAGAATTAGAAGATTATTTTTTTTAAAATTAGTGGATGAAAATTTTTTGTATTTTTTTTTAGGAGCTGGATTTAAAAGAAAAAAAAAAAAAAACGAGCTATATATTTAGCGAGAATGATAATAGAATAATACTAAATAAAAGAAATGGATAATAAGTATAAATAAAAAATATTAATTTGACTAATTGTTTGTGATTGTTTTTTTTTTTTATTGTTAAGTTTATTTGTGGGGGTGGTGTTTGTTTTTGATTTTGTTTTTTTAATTTTATATATTTTTTTGGTGTGTTTGGTGTTATTTTTGTGTGGTTTTTTATTATATGTTGACTATATATATTTACGTGTGTATATATATACGGAAAAAAAAAAAAAAAAAAAAAAAAAAAAAGGGCCCGGCTCTGCCGATGCTCGCGCGTGAAAAATCGTCTTTGGGTTTGGTGGTTATGTTAACATCGGATTTTTTTTAAGTATTTTGTTTATTTCTTTGCCGGATAGGAAAGAAAAAAGGAGGGCACCGGACAAGATGAAGGGAAGGTAAAGAAAAGGGAAAAAGAAGAAGGTGCATGGTGTGAGAAATGCAGAGGAGGGGTGTGGTTATGTGTGTGCCTGTGCTTATTAAGGGGAAGTGGGGTGGGAGTCTTGGGTGTCTATGTTATTATCGGTTTTGTAAGTTCGACTCAAATCTGTTTTGGATGGTAGTGGTGGAATAAAAAAGGCGCTCCGTGTCCTGCAGTTCTTGTGTAAGTGGTGTGAGTCTGCTGTCCCTTTTTTCTCTTGCTCCCTCCACCGCTGGGTGGGACGTAAATGAATCTTGGACAATGCGTGTGTTTTATAACTATTGGAGAAAAGAAAATAATCGGCTAAAGAAATCTTGGTCAACTAAGAGCACTTCAGCTAGTGGCTTGCTGAGGCTATGAAGAATCCTGTGGGGGTGCAAAGAGGAAAAAAAACATAAAAAAAAAAAAAAAGAAAAGCGCATGAGTCGATACTAGTGACAATAGATTTTACATGTGTGTGTAAAAAGGATTTTTGAATTGTGTAATGTGCTCCGGGTCCTGAATGCGTGGTTCGCTGTTTTAATTCGGTCTTAGAGGTGCCTGTGTGGGGGTGCAGCCTCATGAGAGAGGAGAGAATGAAAGAAAAGGAGCAGAAGGTGGTCAAAGACCAGATTCATCGGACTTTCGCATGGCGTCAGAAAGAGATGAAGGATGGATGACAGTGAGGATGTACTGAGAAAATACCCTTTCTTGAGAAAACCTTAGGGGGGAGGGAAAAGATTTGAGTATTTTAAGTCATTGGGGGTAAATCCAATTTTTTGAAGGGGGGGGGGGGGAGGGAGAGAAGAAAGAGGGGGGGGGGGGGGGGGAGGGGGGGGGGGGGGGGGGGGGGGGGGGGGGGGGGGGGGGGGGGGGGGGGGGGGGGGGGGGGGGGGGGGGGGAGGGGGGGGGGGGGGGGAGGGGGGGGGGGAGAGGAGAGGGGAAAAAGGGTGAGTGTGGTGTGGGGAAAGAAAAAAAAAAAAAATTATAATTTTTAAAAAAAAAAAAAAAAAAAAAAATAAAAAATAAAAAAAAGAAATAAAAAAAAAAAAAAAAAAGAAATGTATTATTAAAAAAAAAAAAAATAAAAAAAAATATTTAAAAAAAAAAAATATGAATAAAAAAATATAAGATTGAATAAATGAAAAAAAAAAAAAAAAAGAAAAAAAAATGAATTAAAAATTTTTTAATAATAAAGAATATATAAGAAAGAAAAGAATAAAATGGTGTGGGAGTGTAAGAGAAAAAAAAAAAAATTAGAAAGAAATAAAAAGTTAAAAAAGGAAAATGAAAGAATATTATTTTTAAAGTCAGATAAAAAAAAAGAGAAAAGGAAGAAAGAGGGAGAAAAAAAAATAAAAAGATAAAAAGGGTAAAAAATGGGGGAGTTGAGGGGGTAGACCAGGGAGGAGAGTTGGAAAGATAAAAATATAAAATTAAAAAATAAAATATATAAAATAAATAATAAAAAATAATAGAGAAAAAAATAAAGAATATAAAGAAAAAGAAAAAAAAAAAAAAAACCAAAAAGAAGGCAGCCCTAGTACATGCATCCCATTTTCACACAATCACAGCTTTAGCTCAAAGCTCTAACAAACTTTGGGATGTATTATTTTGAAGCAGTGTTTCCAGCTGGTTGGTTTGGCTCTGTTTCCTCCCTCAACAACAGTAGTAGCCTTAACTCATCATTCCTGGGGGGCTGTTCATTATTCTGTGTGAGCTTCTCTCTCTCCGTCTAGGGGGAATCTTAAACACACCCCAGTGCTTTTCACTGAAGGCCAAAACAGAAAAAAAAAGCTCAGCCTACACTACACACAGTTAAATCCACACTTATTCACACCATTGTCATTTACCTCTTTTTGTGAGAACACAAGACTCGACACCGAGCTCATTATACCAGCACCGCGTTACAGTTTGCTGAACATGGTAGGAGAAGAATAACAATATGTGTTGGCCAAAGAGCTACAGCACATTCATACACCCAAGGGTGATTCATGTGTGCTTCAAGATAATGAAACCTTTGTCAAGTTTGGAACAAAAAAAAAACAAAAACACAAAAATAATGAAGGATTAAACTCTCGTCCTGCTATTTTACACCTCTCACTCACAGTGAGTGTGGAAGTGATTCTTCCTGTGTTATAGGGACATGTTCACATGTCAATATCAGACACCGCAGGTCTCTGCAGTAGCTGTTGTCACACTGAGGAGTTCAACTTGCCATCTGTAGACTGTGTGAGCTGCTCTGCATCTGTGTATGTGAGTGCACACATGGAGGGTGCAGGTCAGGGACTTCATGCCAGATTCTCATTAGCCAGCTCCAGCAGCCCAGCGGTGTCTAATGAACTCTGCAGCACAGTATTGTCTCTTGCACTCAGCAGGGAAATCACATTATGGAGCTCATCTTCGCCATCAACCGCCTCTTTACTAACGTGCTCACAGCCTCATCAACACCTCGGGGTTTCTCTGAAAGTATGGGTGGCTCACGGTTTCAACGCCGGTGTCCTTTTCTCTACTTTTCTCCCTCACTGGCGTTAAATTTAGACGTCCAGTCAGCGAGTTCACACAGAGAAAAATAATAAAAACTGAGATCAACGAGGTGTTCACATTGTGTAACAAAACAGAAGTGTACGGCCTTACAGCAGGTATGTTGTGCTAATTGCCCACGTTGTGTTGCATTTGTTGTTTTCACTGTATTGATTAAAAAGACAGTTAAGCCAAACATCCACCTACAGTATCTGCCGTCCGCGTTATGGAAAAACAAGATCCACTCCTACTTGCAAATGGCTTCCTTGACATTGATTGAAATTGTAGAGTTTGGCAGCTTTCCAATAAAACAAGGCCTGTTTGGCTCGAACACTGTCGCTGTAGTTCAGCTGTATGAAATCAGATTTTACATCTTTATTGTACGCTGCAGGCAAGAGACATGAAACAGCAATGCTGGGATTGCAATGAGTGCCTGAATTGAATAACCACTCCAGCAGTTGTAACTGAAAGATTACGATAAAGATGGATTTATTAGGATTGATTTGATTCAGTTAATAATGAAGAAAATGTAACCTGACAAACAGTGATCGCTAAGAGTCATGATAACTGGAATCAACAGTTTGTTCCTTGCTCTTTTTCTTTGTGGACTAAAAATGTAACCAAATGCAAACGGGTTCATCAGTCACATTCATCGCTCTAGTTTAATTTAACCCGGGAATTCCTGCACCATACTATTTAGTATGAAATAAAAAGATTTAGTACGTCCCAATACATAGTATGCCAAAAATACCTCCTTGGGGCTCCACACACTCAACAGGATACCCAGTCGTAAATATTGAACCACTCAAAGCGCTTTACACTACATGTCAGCATTCACCCATTCACACACACATTCATACACTGATGACAGAAGCTGCAATGCAAGGTCTGATCTAAATATTCATGCACACGATCATTAAGCATCTTACTCGAGCCGGGTATTGAACGGCCAATTGGTGGACAATCTGTTCTACCTCTGGGCCGCCCCGTTCGTATTATATTGCAGTGTCCAAGCCAACATGCTTCCAGGCTATTCTGACCCACAATCCTCTGCACAGCAGATGTATGAGCAATGGAGTCAAAGTTCAAGGCATAATGTTATGATGAAGTAGTATGCTCCAACTGTATGCGTACTGCATGCAACAGTACGTACTTTGTAAGGGCAGCTGCGGTACGTGCTAAAAGTAAAAAGAAAAAGTATGTGATTTGAAACATTGCGTATGTTTTTTGTGAACAATGAAAGCTGGCGAAAAAGGCCATTGCCTCCCACAAAACCCAAGGTTCACCTTGTCATTTCATTAATTGCAAATTTGTTTAGTAATTCCACCACAGCAAGATATAAATTCACATTTTTGATATCTCAATTATCTACTGATTTTTAGGAGAAAATATTTTTATTGCACTTTTAAATACAAAAGAGTACTGCTTTCACTTCCATGTTGTGCTACATTCCTGCTAATTAACAAATCTGCATCAAAGTAAGACAGGTCCTTATTCACAGTGCAACTCCTAGAGGCGAAAACTGAACTAAAACATTACACCCAAAATCAACGGAGCACTGCTTTCACTTTCACCTTGTGCTCCTTTCCTGCTAATTAATACATCTTTGCATCAAACTAAGACTTAGAATATGATTCGTCTACACTGGAATTCAGTACATTTTAGAGAGCAGATGGGAAAGTACTATACAGTATTACTCTTCTTCTCTGTCTTTGGCCCCACCGTTGTTAGGTTTCTCACCTCAGCATGACAGCTCCCCAAACGTGAAGCAAAACATCTCAATCACGCCCTGGTGGCTGACTGGTAGTTTAGAAAGGACATGATTTGAGACGTAGCAGAGTTTTCTACGAGCGGAGCACACATTATAAACATCAACATCCCTTGTCGATCATGTTCATTTAACTGTCGGAAGCTATAAGTATGATTGTGATTAATATCTGATTAACTGTGCAGCCCTGGTACATACACAAAGCAACAGGGGCAGGAAGTGCAATAGCGGCCAAACAACTAGTTTTTGCCCTGGGGGGTTTTAATCCATCTTAATCCAGCCATGGATACAATGAAATTTTACAATAAGCCAAGGAAACAAATAAGGCTTGAGGAAGCATATAGATGCACTCAGTGTACGCTACAGGTCACAAGTGTTGACGTCCTCCTTTGACTTCACCAACTGCTACCATCTGAAATCTTCACACTTGGAGTATTTGATTAGTGAGAATTCCCAGAGGCTTTAAATGATTTACGCATGTACTGTGTCTCATATCTTTATCAGCTTTTTGTACAGTATATGCATGTGGCATTGCTGGGGTTTTGCCAGCCTTTTATCTGGCATGTTTCCCTGCATTTGGCACTTTGGGAGTGAGAATCCCACTAATTAGGAGGCCTTAATCACTGCCTTCCTCCCCCTCTGTCTTCCCACTCTTTTCCCACTCTACCCCTCCTTTCCTGTACCAACTCTCTGCTCCACTTTTGCCCCCTTTTCTTCATGCATCTTCAGCCGTTTTTCTTAACCGCTCTTTTCCCCCCTCAAAGTTGTTTCTCTGTCTCTCCCTACACATTTTCCTCACCTCTTCCTTTATCTCTTTTTCACTGTGGGGTTGATGGGTGAATTATCCTACTGTAATTAATGTGGGAGAGGAGCGAGGATCAAGGAACCAGGAAACACACCCCTGGCTTCCTCTGCAGCAGCAGCAGCAGCAGCATCGGCGTGTGAAAGCACCTCCATTAATCAGGCCTCTGTAAATGCATGTGTGTGTGTGTGTGTGTGTGTGTGTGTATGCGTGTGCGATAAGCGAGAGTCTGAGAAAGAGAAGAAAAGATCAAGTGCAAGGTGACAACAGCACCAACTGGATTTGTTTACTTAACAGTGCTTTCCTGTCTTGCTTTCCCTTTCATCATATTTCCCTCCTCACCTCCATCTGTCTTTGTCTTCCCACAGTTTGGCAGGACGGAGGTGATAGACAACACCCTAAACCCAGACTTTGTTCGAAAGTACATCTTGGACTACTTTTTTGAGGAGAAGCAGAACCTTCGTTTTGACTTGTGAGTGATTTCCTTTGAAGACGTATGAGTGTTGAATCTTGTCTCCGTCCATTATGTGTCCCTTGAGAGAATTAAACCCTTAAGAAATTGACCGTTTAGTTACAAACAGCGATTGCCCAATCAGAGATTAGCAACCGCAACAGCAACAGCAGGGCTGTCAAGCTTTGGATTCCTCCACATGCTCTAACAGTGTGCATGGGCCATGACGCGCTGTTAGGAGCCATATATCAAGAGTTTTGAGAGTATTGTCTCTTTTTTATCCTTTACAAAACCAAAAACACAAGTGTAAAAGTGTGAGTAACATAGACTGTAGAAGCCATGTCATCCCCCATTAGGTTGTGGACTGCCATTTTGAAGCCTCGAGTTCGGCATTTTGGCCGTCGCCATCTTGGTTTTTTGCAACCAGAAGTGACAAGACAGGGTGGAGCTATGATTGAACACTGAAAAAGACATTTTTAGGTGACTAAAAAGTCAACTTTCATGAAGTGAAAACACTGTGAAAGGGTTAAAGATGAAAACACAGACAACAACCAGACCGGACAATGCTGTAGCAGTCAATCACAAGGTAGCCACGCCCCAAAGCATACCTGCTTTATGGTCTATTTGATAATTTACTAAATGAACATCATGCTGTATTGAAGAAGAGTTGAAACTCGCGACTGAGACCATAACCTCATGTTTACAATGTTTACTGAGGTAGTAAATCAAGTTAGAAGTAGGCTCGTTTTCTCATAGACTTCTATACAATCAGACTTATTACCCTGCTGGATAATAGAAAGAATGCAAGCTTAAGGCACTTCTGCATTGGCTTCACTTTTCACACTTTCTGAGATTGCCCACTGCACCCAACTCATGGTGTTTTAGCATTAGCGTTAACAGAAGCTTTTCTAACTACCTACAAGTGACAATATATGCTGGTGACAGTCCAGCAAAATCCATAGTTGTCTGTCTGAAATGGGGAGGCTGTTTTTGTTTAATTCTGTGTGAAATCAAAGACCTGTCGTTTAAATTTTTTAAAGAATTGCAGGTGGAAATCTGGCAATGTTGTCGCTGTAACCTACGAATGTTGATGGGTTGACAGGAAGCGGAGCAGTTTAACCAAACAGTCAGTTGACCTTGTGATTCGTATCGTCACATACTGAATATGTGATTTCCATTAGACCCACTGACAGTTTTAATCAAGTTTCTGCCTCTGTCTCTCATTGAGGAGTTCTCAGTAAAAATAAATGTCTTTCTGACACAGAGTGGTCATCATTCTTGTATATGTAGCCGATGATGCTGGCCAGTTTGAAGGGTCAACTTCCAGCTCTATACAGGCTGGACACACAAAGAAGAAAAAACACTGCCTCAGCACTGCTGTGTTTAAGCTTTTTCATGGATACAAATGATCTGCATTTGAAATTACATAAACAGCCATTCCCTCAAAGCTCCTCCAACAGAATTACCCTCAGCACAACCTCCCTTTATATCCTCCACAGCTCCTGTATGCCACCACACAATATAAAAATAGATGCAGTTTGGCAACTCTACAGTATATCAGCTGATCTTTTATCTCAGATAATGGTGAGAGAAACTCAAACAGGATCTATCGTTTCATCAGATGTTCTTGGTACATCACATATGCTCCATTTCCTTCATTTTCATAGCTTTATATTCACATGCAAATAAGATCAGGTCCACCACTCATTATTATGGAAGAGGGAAAATGGTGTTGTTGAACCCTTTCCCAATTACTCTGCCCCACATAGAGTAACATCTGAAAAGATACTGAGATCCTGTCCTCTTTTTATCTTGGCTCATTCTGAATTTTAGTGTGTGATGTGAGTGTGATGGCCTCTTTACATACTGATGTTTTCAACTAAGCAAATAAAATGTCATCTTATTTTCTTTCATCATGTCATCCTTCTTCCTCTTTTCCATTTCCTTTTAATTCGTACCCTTCCTCAATTACTGTCATACTCTTTCCCATCCCTAGATGTTTGAGATGCACCAAAGCTACAAACAAACAAACATATCAAAAGCCAAAATGAGATAAGCATGGTGAGATCATTTCTTTTCTGATCCCAGGGATGACCGATCACCAGGGATCGTTTTAAACCTTTAAGATTTAAAACGATGTAGATAAGAGCCTCCTCTACAGTCTTTGATGTAAAATGGCTTTGCTGCTTTGTTTCCTTTCAGGTATGATGTCGACTCCAAAAGCCCAGACCTGTCCAAACACGTGAGTGCATATATTTTAGCCTGCTTGAGCCACAGATAAATGGAGGCCAGTCTTGAGTAAAATCCAAATTATTGGCTTGAATGGCTCTGGAAAAGACAAAAGTAAATATTGCTTGATGGACTGTGGTGTGCAGACTGATTTGAGATTGGCCAAACTGTTTATCAGTGGTCTAATGGGGGGCATTGTTTATGCTTTTTTGTGTGCTTTAATTTGGTGTTGCCTGCTGCATGGTTCCTACTTGATGAAATGAAGCAAACCCTTTTTCTTGCCTGATCATAGAAGTATCCAAATACAAATGTTTATTTTTCTCTCCATTCAATGCCTTTTTTTAGACTTTAACATGGGTTACCCATGCTGTAACTGTGCTATAAATATGCTAATTATACCTATGATTCTTGAGTTTTATGGTCATATTTTCTTGTATTTGTTCTAGTGGTGGTACTGCACTGTTCATTGTGTAATAACTTGCTATACTGTTAAAGCCTGGATTATGCAATGCTTTTAAAGGTACAGTGCGTAGGATTTGGTGGCATCTAGTGTGGTTGCAGATTGCAACCAAATGAGTACCCTGCACTCACTCCTCCATTTCCAAGGCTTCAGTAACGTGAGCCACCGAGTGAAAAACCGTGGTAACGCTGTCGGCCTCGTCACCCCTACCATAATAACACTACTTTAGGAGCAATGGAAGTCGGTCAGCTGGCGGTACCACAGTTTTGGGCTCACTTTTGTGGCCCACATTACTGCAGTTTCACAAGGGTGATGGAGAACTACGGTGGCCTTCAGGAAACATAAAAATGCAAAAGGCTCTCTGTAGAGTCAGTGTTTGGTTTGTCCGTTCTGGGCTACTGTACAAACATGGCCGAGCAACATGGTGGACTCTCAAAAGAACCTGCTCCCTGTGTAGATATCAAGGACTCAATCTAAGATAATGGAAACAGAAATTCATATTTTCAGGTGATAACACACTAAAAACTTTAGTTGGAGATCTCCCAAAATGTTACACACTGTTCCTTTAACTGTTAGTTTCCATTTAAAGCACTATATGATAATTCATGTTCCACTCGAAAATTATTTTTTCATCCGTAAGGCTGGAAACTATGGTGACAGAAAGCATTGACACAAAGTCAAAATAATCAGTTTTGATGATTATTTGGCGTATTTGGATAATCAGGGTTTGCATTTTTTCATCACTAGCTTTGATTCTACTTGTGTGCGCTGGTTTCTAGTTGTGGCACAGCATGTTGTTTTACACTCTCACTTGGCCATCTGGATCAGTGCTAGGAGTGCTAGATATCTGGTACAGTGTTGTGTCCCTGGTACAGTATATGATGTGCTCTGTTGTTATTGTTGTTGTTGTTTTCATTGCTGTTGTTGCTGCTGCCACCCAACCTTTCTGGAAGCCCGCAGAACTCAACGTAGGTCACAGCATCTCTCTCACTTCTGACACTGCATGGCTGCTGTCCCACATTAACGATCCTTTTCTCAGGAGGAAGGATGGCGTCAATGATCACAACCGACTACAATCACCGACTCACGGTTCTATGCCTCCACCAACCAGTCAAGTTGAAGTTTACATCCATGTCTGTCCAAAATGTCATCCCTTCATTTTTTTTTTTTTATCCTATTAGGCATTTGCGTGACATTGTCATAATTAGCATATGAATACTTGAGTTATGGCCCAAAACGTGTTTTGTGAGGTCACAGTGACCTTGACCTTTGACCACCAAAATCAAATCAGTTCATCCATGAGTCCAGGTGGACATTTATGCCAAATTTGAAGAAATTCGCTCCTCTCAGGCTCACAAGGATGGTCCGGACGTACTGTCATCGCCGCACATAAACTGAGAGGCAAGCCAACCAATCTGTGCAGCTCTTAACCACTGTTACAGTCTCAAAGGGCTCCACAGCAGCCACAATATGAAAATAAATACTCAGTCATTATGTCTTTCAGCAGCTTTTGTAGTGTGTTTTTGTAATACGATGACCATGGCGAGATCTCCCAGGCTCTTAGTGAGTGGAATCAGTGGGCATAGCAGACCAGAGGCTCACTGAAAGGAAACACACTATAGCCTGGTGTTGAATTATTTAGTGTCTGTCCAGGCCAAAGTTAAGGAGTTTTTGGTTTGGATTGTCCCACATTCTTGCTGCAATTAGATGAGAAAAGACTGTATTGAAACCAAAACAGTATGATCTACTGTACCAAATTAATGCCGGGTGATACTGAGAGACTTTGTCTGGTTCAAAACATGATGATGACTGAGTCTATGTCACTGTCTCTAAAAAGACTTTACATTAAGATCCAACATTATAAATCACATTTGTTGTCATTGGTGCAGTGAATCCTTCCGTCTTCTCCTATGTGTCCCTCACAATTCATCAAACCAGTGGTTCCCAACAGGTGGGTTGTGGTCTACAAGTGGGGTCTGTTCTGAGTGGGTTTCAATTTTACTTTGAAAATCCATCCATCCATCCATCGTCAACCGCTTATCCCGTTAGGGGTCGCGGGGGGGCTGGAGCCGATCCCAGCTGGCATTGGGCGAAGGCGGGGTTCACCCTGGACAGGTCACCAGTCCATCACAGGGCACATAGAGACAGACAGCCATTCACGCTCACATCCACACCTACGGTACATTTAGAGTCATCAGTTAACCGAACCTGCATGTCTTTGGACTGTGGGAGGAAGGCGGAGTACCCGGAGAAAACCCACGCTTACGCTCTGTATGCAAACTCCACACAGAAGAGCCGCAAGCTGGAATCGAACCTGTGACCCTCTTGCTGTGAGGCGACAGCGCTAACCACTGCACCACCTACTTTGAAAATACTATTTGTTATTTTGCAGTACCATTTCCCACATCCTAGTGAATAGAGGCACAACAACATGTATCTTTATAGTTCAAGTAGCCTACTGATTCTGGTCTTGTGTCTCGATGCGTGTTCCTCATTTGACTAGTGCTTACCTCCTGTTAGAGGAGTATTGAGGTTTGGTAATATGGTGCCTTCAAATGGGGTCGTGTTTCTCTGGTTTACGAGAAGAGTCCATATGAACGCCCCCCTCATGTCGCATTCATGACCTCGTTCCCATGGAAGTTCATTTATCGGTGCAAAATAAGTTAATATATTGTAATTTTAGTCTTATATTGTTTTTCTTCGTAATTTTATAGTATGTCTGAAGAAAATGCTGATTTTCCCAACGGCCTCATCTTTACCTCAGTCATTATGCCTTTGCATTTACTGCATTGTGTTACCCTTGTTGTTAGCTTGCTAATTTGTTGGCCTCTGTGGCTTCTAGACTCGGACAGTAACGTTAATATTGCCGCTGATTAGCAGCGGTGTTCTCATGACTTAACCACTTCAACACCACTCATATCATGTACATGACTTGACATGTTGCAAGTATGAGTTTCATTTGAAGGCACCAATAGTTAGGCATATTATGATGTAAAAAGCCTGAATAAGCCTGAATTAGTTGGAAGTGCTATCACAGTGCAGTTATGTATCAAATGTTGGGTTTTAAGCACTATCTGCTAGGGATGCCTCCTCTTAGTCAATTAGCAAAAAATCTCTTGTTTTAGACGATTAGTCCTTTTTTTGATAATTTGTCGTGCTGAATGAAAAATTTCCAAGAAACTCATGAGCACATCTCTGGTAAACACAGGATTTAAAGTGGTGCTTTTGTGTGATTTTTGGCAGAGAAACTCAGATTTTACATTATTGCTCAGATTATTGATTATTTCGATTTTGCAGACGTTTTACAGATCTGTCAATTAAATCAGCTAATGATTTGTCTACAGTGTCAGTCAACTAAGAATTTCTTTGGTCGAGGACAACCCTAACTGCAATGCTCACTCTTTCACTGAGCCTTAAAACCTCAGTTGTATCTAAGCTATTGCAGTTTTAATGTTGTAAAATAAAACACATAATGTACACAAAACATTAAAAGTGTTCGCTCTGTCTTCTCAGAGCAAGCATCTCCTGGGTTTGAATGCATTGACAGGTGGGATGGATGGATGACAGACTGAAAGGGTGTTAAGTTGGACTACTTTACATGTAATCTTGGAACCCACTGCTTCAGGTCTGATGAGAGATAAGCCTCTGGGGGTCAGGGGACGATATTTCTGGGGTTCTGGAGTAGCCAACGGACATCTGTGCCAAGACTTCCTTTTCCATGCGTTTTGTTTACAGTTCGATTTGCAACTTGAGATGCGCGACTGGAGTTGAGCGATGACGTGTAAAACTGGATTATCAAGTTCACAAGCTAATTTCAAACCAATAAAAAGCTGATCACTGTCAGACAATAGCAGGTGGGTTTGCTTTCCACATGACTATTTACTTGCATTCAACCAAAGCCAGCTCAAACGTGATTGGTCAATACTACTCGGACTACAAACAGAAACAAGAACGCTTCTGATGCCAGAGCCTTGTCCCATTGCCTACAGGCTCTACATGTGAATGACGAATCTGTTTATAGAGATTACTGTATGTGTGGACCATAATCTCATGTCTAAGGGGAAACTGAAGCCCAGAGGCTACCAGTTGGGAACTATTGCATTAACCCATGCTTACCATGCATTCTCTGACAACTTCGATTTCAGTTCAACAAACTCTACATTTCACACCAAAACTGGATATGATGTCACATTGTTGAGCAGAGCACAGTAACGGTGTCTTTGAGCAAAAAGAGAACGTTTTTTTTTTTTTCTGTTTCACAGCTGATGGCAAGCCACCAAAGACAAAAAACTACATTAAACTTCTGGATGCACGGACCAAATTTAAACAACTGACTTGCAAATTTGAAAGAGCATGAACGAGCATGCTTCTTTGGCAGAAACAAATTCGTGAATTTCTCATTTGCACGAGTGCAAGTGGTCATAAAATCATTTTTAGCTTGTGTCTGATTATACTCTGATTTCTTGTCTTTCCACTTCACATACGCCAACCTGCCACCCCTTCCTTCCTTTCCCCTCTTCCTCCCTTCTCTCTAGGACTTTCTGGGTCAGATGTTCTGCACTCTTGGGGAGATTGTCGGATCACCAGCCAGTCGACTGGAGAAACCACTGGGGTGAGTAAGAGCTAAATACCCCTGAGTCCAAATGTGATGGAGGAACACCGTACTGTGCACAGAGGGGAGTTGAGACAAAAGTACAATGACTGTTCTCAGGTATATGGTTTATTAATTTGCCTTTATTTGTACTGAGAAAAATCGAGCTCGGGGCACAGACACAGTGTGAGTGAAACAGCAAGAGGATGACGAATAATAGGATAGGTGATTTAGCAAGACATTGATCAGACAAAAGAGGAAAGAAAGGGAGGGAAAACCAACACATCCTACAGATGTTTTCCTCAGATAATTATTGTCATTAAAGAAAAGGGTGAAGAACAGAACAAAATTACCCAAATTACAGCTTGTCTCCTCAGCTTGTGCTCTCACACTGGCTGAGAAAAATGTAGTGTTAATGGGATATCCTGTAATCTGTCTTTACTCGTCTATCATCCATCATCATCATTATCAGTGTGCTGGGCTCTATATAATTCAGGTGAAGCCATTTAAATGTCGCATTCAGTGAGATGTGCTGCTTCTCAGCTCCGGATATGTTACCGTGGAGGGAAGAAACAGGGAAGAAGAGGGATTATTTAAACATTTACTTAATATAAAACTGACAGTTTAGAGAGGACAATGGCCCTCACACAAGTTAGCATATTATCAAATTTGATCTTGTTTGTCACAACTTGTGTCTTCTCTCTTAGTTGGTATTTATAAGTTGAAAATACTGCAACCCTGAAACAGTACAGAGAAGTCCACAGAGAAGAGAGGTTTGCTTAGATACTGATTGATGTGTAGGGATAAAAGAAGAGGTTTCTGGGTAACTTCAGGGCTCAGAGGCTGGCAGAAGAGCCAGTATACACCTCTTAATGCATCTCTAAAATCTGAACTACACCATGTGTGCATCTGCAGTTTTGTATGAAAACCATGCATCTCCAAAACATCAACTTTTCATGAGACTGAAAACAGCCTTGTTTTCAGCTTTGCGATGATACATTTACTCCACTGGGTTTTTTAAATAGTTTGTGTAGCTTAAGAAGTATAAAACACATAACAGGACACTTAACTGTAAGTCCAGTTATTCCTGAAAAATTCAAAACCACCAAATTTGGAGTACATGATTTTCTATGGACAAAATGTTGATTAGTCAAGCAAAATCCAATAACAGTTGAATTGTACCAACACTCACTATGTGTAAAATCGAGAACACAGTCTGATTATTTTATTCATTTCCTGATTCTTGGCCCACATTTAAAGACTTTTCAAACATAATGACATGTTCTGATAAATTCAAAAGTTTTGTTTCTATAGCGTGTGGAGATCAACAATTTGGCCAAATCAGCCACCACACACTAACAGAATACATTCACATGCAACAAGAGTCCTGAAAAAAATCTTTTGCAATCAAATGCGACTTTAGTTTAAACAAAACATGACAGACGATGCGCAAGAGGAATTAGCTATGTTAGTTTTTGCACTACTTTGTACTGAAACTTCACGAAGGAAGGACGGATGAAGTCATGGAGACGCATTAATTAAATACTTGTGTTGTTTCCACAAATTAATGAGTTGGTCCTTCAGATGTGGTCCGTCTTACTACTACTTCTGGTTTGCATTTTGCATTAGCTCATGCACCATGACGGCGTTTGGTGTCCTTCCAATTTAATCTGCTTGGTTCCTGATTGGCTGTCGTTAACTTCCATGTGACTGTGTCATCGGGGCTCCCCACATACAACTCCCCAATAAAGGGTTAATTATTAATATCCCTACCCTGTATCATTATACAGTACATATCGTATCAACAGATTCTAAGCAATACACAGCCTTACAAGAAAACCTATATAGAGCAAACATACTAATGTTTCCTGATTCAAGCATCACGTCTTGTGTTATCATTATCAGAGATGTGCAAGAGCAGCAAATGCCTCAGATACACAGTAAGAATAAATGTATGTCATACTGCAAAATCGTCTGTCTCTCCGTACAGCACACCCCTGATGATGACACACTTGCAGATAAGTTGCAAAAACATTTTTGTGATGCTGTGTGTGTGTGTGTTTTCCCCACAGTGCATGCACTATTGATTATGCTTATACTTAAGGGGACTTTAGCAGTGCAAATATAACTGCGCCTTGGGCCTCTGGATCGAGAGCATAATAATGTTATTACAAGTTTAATATCAGACCATTTCTCTCTGACCTGAGGATTTCTATGGCATGGTTAAAAAAGAAAATGGAACTCTTGCCAAATTATTCATTTTTAATTTGAGACTCTCTGCTGCTGAGAGATAACACAACTGCTTGCCAAATTTGATTCTTATTGCAGCCTTTAATCTTTCTTTAAAGGCTGCAAAAATAAAATCAACAGCCACCAAACTAGCACAACCCAGGGTGGAGCCTGCAGACAGCGCATCGTCTATTTATTGACACATTTTCATGAACTAGATATTGGCATCAGTTCCATGATGTGATTTTGGTGGATATGTACAACAGTTTCCTCAAATGTAGACATTGTCAAGGTGAATGATTTTGAAATTTAGAGCACATCTATTGCCTCCACGTAGCTCTCAACGTGGCAACAGCTGAGTCAGCAGCTTGCAGCTAACAATGGTAACAAGATAAGATAAGATGAACCTTTATTAATCCCCGGAGGGAAATTCGGGAACAGTAACAGTGCAAATACCAGCAACCCTGCTAACAGAGGTAACAGTGTTTACCTGGGGGGGGACTGGAGGGTGGGCGCTACGCTTCTGTGACGACACTGTTGGGCAGGACGGCGTTATTGACTGTAATCACCATATTAGCGCAGTACACAGCTACAGACAGGATCTAGCTAGTGGGGCATGCTCACATACACTAAAAGGCACAAACGGCCGGCCCGGCGATGTCAGCAAAGCACAGAGAACCTTGCATTACAACACACACAGAGGGACAGCGACTTCATTCTCTGCTCAGGTAGACATTACTCTTCTGTACATTTACATTGCAAATAGTTATTTGATCCTGTATTAATGATCTGAATATCGCATCCTTTAAGCGGCAGTGTGATTATATGTTGAATAAAAGCACTGGAGAGGATGTACAGCTGCTTTTTCGGGGAGATTCGGTGAGGTGGAGGAGCAGCGAGAAACACACAGCAGCTCAGTGAGCGCATTGATGCATTGCCCTGGTAGATGTGCTACCCAGTAGAGTTTGTTTTCATGTTTCAGTGGAAATGAAGAGTGATTTATATTTCATTGCTTGGAAATGTCAAGACATTTGTCTGACTGTGTTGAGCCAGTGGGAGAATGTTTTAGAGCATCTGCTTTGTTTCTTTCAGTCTCAAGTCCTCTGCTTTGTTTTTTCAGCTGCACATACAGGACACACATGTAATAAATCTTTGTCAAAGAAGTGATTGAAGGGATCTTTGGTAGCATTAGGCAGTTGAACTCTGTCTCTCAGGCTGTCACAACAACCTTGACTTGAGACAATCATATTCCCTTTTCTTGGCCTCTAAGCATATACTGTATGCGCACACAGATGCAGAGCTATAGCCTCCACATTTTAGTAATTGATTTCATAAATCCTGTTCCTTGGTTAAATGTCACATGAATGCATACAAGTGTATTTCATTCTTTATTTCCTGCTCTCTTTTCTCCAGCTAATTGTAATGACTTTAATCTTCCTGAAATTAGTGCTTGTTTAATTAGGCAGCAGCCGATTTTCATTATGTGGGAAAAAAAGGCTCCTGAAGGAGAAGAGAGAATGAGAGAGATAGAGGGGAAGAGAAAATGTGACATCAATGACTATCTGGAGAGCGGGTGTGTGTTTGTTTGTGGGCAGAGACAGAAACACCGCCAACGATGAGGACACTCAAAACAACCAGTAATTTCTAGTCTAGATTGTACACAGAAGCATAACACAAGGAAATAGTAAAAAAGAAGCATTGGAGTAGAAGTGAAGACAGTATGCAGTGAAACATCCTAAGTCCTACTCATTACAGTGAAATATGCTCATGACAAACATACTAGGGATGTCACAAGAACGAATACTTCCATACCAAAACTATGAAAACATGACATACGCATTTTTCTACAGTATAGTAGGTACCGGACTACTGGAGGTATCACGGCTTGAGATTCTTGTGAAATTCAATTTTTTTTTTTATAAGAAACTTGAGGTCAATCATCAAATTAATAATAAATTTGCAGTATTTTTTTCTGTATTATTGTGTACTTAGCAGGGACAACGCACAATAAATATATTGTACCGAATATCGCTAAAAGCTCATTTTCATTCGCACAACACTGTTGAAGTACATGAGATTTACTTACTAGTATTGGTATCAACTATTACATTTCTGGTATCATGACAACCCTAACATACTGTATTTGTATTTCCAGAACTAACAGACATATGAATAACAAATGAATGTATTATGCTTAATTAATATTTCTGCATAAAAGCTTGTGAAGAGAGCTGCAGAGATGCACAGCGCTCTGAAAAATGAGACTACCCGGCAGGCACCACAGACATCATCGCTGAACTTTGATTGGACATTAGAGCCGGGAGGTAGCATTTCTGGACAAGTACCTCATAACTGTTACGAACAACAACCACCACACTATTAACTGTGGACAGAGGAGCTCCTCATCATCCACTATTCATTAATTCTCTCCAGTCATGGAGTTCTGTTGGGTCAGATTATATTTAACTAATGAATCACGCCCATCAGGTAAATCAAAGGCCGCCTGATAAAGGATTTGAAAATTGCTGGTTCAAATCAAAAAGACATTTCATGCTGTGTGCAGATTCGCCACAGTGCTATGCCTGCTGTGCACGAGAGCTGCCCTCACAGAATGCATAGGCTCACAGCTGAGGACTATTATTTAGCATTAGTGTTTTTTCTGAAACCCAACTTAACTTTTGAATGTGTGGGATGCGAAAGAATGTTTCTACTTTGGTTTTACAACCTTTTATTTTCTAACGGATGCTGAAGAGGATTTTTCCCTCGAAAACAGCCAAAATAGTTGCAAAACTATGCTAACGAACCTGGCATTGTACCTAGGGGTCTCGATGTCAGCAGGCGACTGTGGCTCAGAAGGTAGAGCAGGTCATCCACCAATCCAAAGATCGGTGGTTTGATCCCGGCTGCTCTGGCCACATGCCGATGCATCCTTGAGCAAGATGCATAACTCCAAATTTACACTCTAAGGCATAGCCATTGGTGTCTGAATTAGTATTTAGATTACATCCTGGTGGGCGGGTTGGCACCTTGCATGGCAGCCTCGGGCATCAGTGTGTGAATCGGTGAATGCTGACATGTAGTGTAAAGAGCTTCGAGTGGTTGGAAGACTCAAAAAGCCCTACATAAATGCAAGTCCATTTGCCTCCATGATTTTGCAGTTACTTGTTAATTTACGTATTCTGGTATCACAGTCTTGAGACAGAATTGTGCGGCAGAGAGTAATTAACATCGTCTAGTAATGAATGTATCGGTCTGTAAATCCTCAGAGGTCCTCGTCAGTCTTTGTTTACTGCACTATATTATTTACAGATTCCCTTTGAGGACGCTGACGCACGCAGGAAATGAACACAAAGCTATACAAACACAGGCACAGAGTCAAGTTAATCTGGTGTGTGTGCATACATGACTATGAAAGCAGAATGGTGTATGTACAGGCATGCTCAGAGTTGTACATGTGCAACCTCTCTCCTGTCATAAAGTTATAAATAACGAGTCATTCCATCTTTGATAAAGTAGCCAAACCACATCCACGACCTTTGAATCATTGAGACACTCAGCTATTCAGACATCACAAGTTGTGATTTTCAAATCATCAGACAACTAAGACAACTTCATGCGCTACTTGCCCGTTAACCGAATGTGTTAACGGAATGAACCAGCAACTCTGGGAAAGAGTGAGTCAGTCAGTGAGTGTTGTAACATGACGTTGCATGAATACTTAAAAGTCGAGACAGTACGTCTGGGCTTCATCAATAATGACTGTTGACGAGTGCAGTGATAGGCTATCATGATTAACTATCATTAATGTCACACAGAGTGCTTGTTGGATTGGAAAAACTGGGTGAGCTGATTTTATTTGACGGTGCAGACCCTGATCGAATTAAAACATTTCAGTTTATATGTTTAACTCTATCTTACCTGTACAACGTTAATGGTCTTTTTCACTCTAACTGAATTACAACCTTCGACTAGAGTTTGAATATCACACCAGTGGACCTTTTTCATGGCAAATATTATTCCATGTCCAAGCAGAAAACGCACAGGTATGATTACTATAATTTAGGGTTGAACCTGAATAGTTAACAATTCAATCTAAGGAATCTGATTCAACCCATCGCAGTGACGGAAAATGTGGTTATGAAACAAAGCTACCGGCTATATGAGGGTGTTGAATGTCTGATTTTACATAGAGTTGCTTGATTTCTCCCAATAAATCATGATATGCTGATAGAACATGTTAATGTGATGAAAATCACATTGACATGCTCTCAAACCTCCAGTACACGCAGACACAAACGGTGTTGTTGAATGATAATAAGATACATCTTTTTCTCATTTGCAGGGATGTGTGTTCATAACGTGATGCAGCACGGGACTTGCCCACTTCCTAAAACGTTAATGAAACTCATTCATATAGTTTACAGAGAGAGTGTGTGTGTGTGTGTGTGTGTGTGTGTGTGTGTGTGTGTGTGTGTGTTCTTGTACAGCTATCTTTGTGAGGACCATTTTGAGTTTTAGACCATCAGAGTGAGGACATTTTTGGAAAGTGAGAACATTTTCGCCGGTCCTAACCTTTGGGCAGACCTTCAAAGGCCTGATTGAGGGTTTAAAGTTGCCTTTAAGGTCCAAGTTAGAATTAGTTTTAGGTTTAGGTTAGGTTTAGGGTTGGGGTCAGGCATTTAGTTGTGATGGTTAAGGTTAGGGCAAGGGGCTAGGGAATGCATTATGTTGATTAGTGTCCTCATGAAGATAGGAATACACAGCTGTGTGTGTGTGTGTGTGTGTGTGTGTGTGTGTGTGTGTGTGTGTGTGTGTGTGTGTGAGATAGAGAGAAAGAAACAGAGCACTTCCGCCAAACAAGACATTTGTTTCATCTGAACATCAAAAGCGCTTTGCTCTTTTATGATTGCTTCAGATTTCACAGTCCTCTCTTGCCACAGGCCTCGAATGTATATTTTATTAAAGAGATTAACTTTCTCTTGTCATTTATATTAACATCGAAAAAACGATTTAAACTGACAGTGCAGTGAGCTAGCTAGCTGCACCATGCTGTTTGTTTTCTCCGCTCTTTATTGTATAGGTTATGTACAGTAGATGCATTTATGAAAACAAAATGTGCAGTGAAAATGTGCGCATGTCACGCTTACTGTGATATGGCTGCGGGGATCCCTGTTGGTAGGATGAGCATTAATTAATTGCGTTTATGAGCTAAACTACGTCACTCTTTTTGTAATTACTCTGCTTTAAGTGTTCTCACTTGAACACCATTATGGGTTGTTTTAATTTTTATTTCATTTTTGAGCACTGGGTGGTGATTGAACAATCACAGCTGCTGCTGATTTACAGATGCTTGTGTTATGAATGAAGGACACTACTGTATGGCTGCTAATAATAGTCGCAGTTGTAAGTACTGGTATGTATAGAATAGGTGGTATGGAATTGTTCTGAGGTCTTTGCCAATCCAGCACACACTTTGGGTGTCAATGTGTCAGATATCAATATGCAAACAGTTGACTGATGTTATGTCTATATGTGGAAGAGGAATTAAGGCTTCCAGTCCAATTCCAATTTTATTTTTATTGTCACATATTGTACATGGCGGAGCACAGCACACAGTGAAATTTAGCTACTGCATTGAAACCGTCCTACTATATATTAGGAACAGTGAGCAGCAACTATACAGCACCCACGGAGCAGTTTTTGGGGTCGCTGCCTCGCACAAGGCCCCCTCAGCAGCACCCAGGAGGCAAACTGGCACCTCAGCAGCTACCAGTCCACACGGCGATTCACGTTCTGGTACTGGTACGATTCCCAAGCCAAGTCCCGACACACTGAGCTACTGCTGCCGTGTGCATGTATGCACAGTTTAATAAGGCTTGAGATTCATAAAACATGTACACATGGGTTTAGAAGCCTGATGCAAAGAGTATGTAAGCATTTTTCTTCCTTTGCGGAGGACTAAAACTTAATATATACACACAGTTTTATATATCTGGCCCCTGGCATTTCTGATTGTAACGACGAGGCAAAATCTTATTTGAATCTTGGTTGGAATACTAAAGATTTTTTTAATTTCTCCTCTGTGAACTATTATATCTTAAGACAGTGGTTCCCCCAGTGGCCTGGGTGGGGGGCGGCAAGGCTAAATATAAATGATGCATGGTTTTGCATTTGCCTGGGGGTTGAGGCCTTGAAAATATTTTTATCTACTAAAGGGGAGCCCTGAAGAAATGGTTAGGGAAACTGAGTAAGTCTGCGTATGTGTGTGTGTGTGTGTGTGTGTGTGTGTGTGTGTGTGTGTCAGAGACAAAGACAGACGAAATCATTTTCCTGCATTTAGAGTACACAGCACCTCGCTGTGAGCGGGAAACATGGCCTGTTCTATCATCATAAGCAGTACGACTTGGAATTACCGAACAGCTAATTTAGCATGCTGCTGCTGTTCTGCTCTGTACTGCAAACAAAATGTTTACACAAGTGAGAAATTAATTGTGGATCCTTCAGTTTTTGCTGTGCTTGCAATGAAAAAATGTCTGTGATTGTAGGGAATTGCTTATTTGCCAGTCAATTGCAGGTTTTGCTGATAACAGTGGAAAAAAGCTTTGTGTGCAAATGCATGTTTGAATAGCTGCTAATGTCCCTGTTTAATATAAATCTTTGCTTATTGCTTTACAAGAAATGATAAGTAGCAGCACTGGTCTACCCTCTATGCATTAAAAATTCATTTGGACACATACTTATTTTTCTTATTTATGATTTATTCTGTGTTTGTCCTCTCACAGCGATATTGCGCCAGACTGCTGTGTATATTAGTAATTCACAAAACATCTGACATCCACAGGTCATGGACACAGCAACAGGTACTACCTTTGCAAAGCACATTTTTGTTAGGACTCGGGCAGAGAGGTGTTGATTCAACCTTGTTGGTGGAATTTCAGGGTCCCCTGACTTTTCCTGTAATGCCAGCAGCAGGTCATAGTTGTATTCAGAGAAATATCTCAGCCAAGCTTGGGCGATGTAACGAGATTATCATTAGACATATTGATTGGCCATGCCACTACAGTGCAAGCCCAGCGGACCTGAGACGACTCCCCGCTGGAGCAAAATATCTGGGAATTATGCATTTTTAGGATGTTTTTTTAAACCACAATGTATTATACAAGTAGTGAACTCCTTTAAGGAAGAACTCATACGTAAGTTGTGTGCTTAATGTCAGCAAGTGTCTGTTTGCGGTCAAGAAACTACTCAAAGGGATGGCTGTAAAACGGTGATAAACACAATCCATTTCAAATGTTCTTCACAATATAAGTCTCCCTTTATTTTGTTATTTAAAAGCTTTATTATGAAGCATCATCAGCAGCAATTTAACACGACTGACTAAAATAAAGCTGATATGTGAAAGTACAAACAGTGAAGTCGGAGAGTCAGTTAGCTACAAAAGTACTGAAAGCTGAGCATGTCTTCCTCCCTGCTTTCCTGCACGCTTGTTTGAGCGGGAGAAGAGGGGTTGTTGGTGATTCGATGGTTTGAAACCAAATGAAAAAGGAGAGCCAGAGAACATGAACAAACAAAGTGATTTGATTCAAGATGAAAACGCCACAAATCTCCGCTCCCATCTTATAACTCACCATCCAGAATACACAAGCAGTCGGACCAGAACTCCTCCAACGGTGAGCAATCAGCCCTAAATCAAAGGTAACAACGTATAGATGGTGGCGAAGACTGTACAAGGGCAGTTACTAGTCACCAGCTGATTGGTTGGAGTTATTGATCTCAGCATGTCATTGTGTACAAGAGCGCTAACTGCCTGTACGTAGTGGCCACTTATGTATTGCAATATATATGTCTCCAGTCCATAAATATGTCCATAAATATTTATCTACGTTTGTCTCTCTTCAGCTTTTTTTGGACGATAATATTGTAAGTCATCTTTTTTTCTTAAAGCAATATTGTCCATAGGGAAATTTCAATATCGCCCAACCCTAATCTCAGCATATACCAGACAGACTGCCACAGATGTTTATACGGACATTCATGGTTCCTGCGGGATGGATTACTATGAAATTTTATAAATACATTTCCATCACCCTAATCTGGACAGTACTTTCTGCATAGTTCAAATTAGCAAATCTTAGCTCGCTAACATGCTAACCTAAGATGGTAAACACTGTGCCTGCAAATCATTAGCATGTTAGCATTGTTATTGTGATAATGTTAGCATGCTGACATTAGCATTTAGCTCAAAGTCCCACTGTGCTGAAATGCACAACCCGTTTTCACCCCCAACTCGTCAAATACCGCCGTTTGGGTGAGTGCCCCTCGGCATCAGACACTGACGCACGAAAGCACCCTTTAGCAACTGTACGTGACGAACCGGCTTTTAACTAACTCCAATGTAAACCAACCCACGGCGTTGATCTATGGCCAGTGCAAGTTCCATAGTATTAATAGCATCAGAGCCCATTCAGGGTCGGCAGAAGGGGTGGTGGATCGGTCAAACACAGTACTTCCAACCAGGAAACCGTTGTTCGTGTATCCTGTGAAACTAAACGTAACGTTGTATAATTTTGTCACGTCAGTCGCTCGTCACGACACGTGTTGCCTAAACCTAGCTTCCTGTGAAAATAAAAGTTTATGTTGAAAGGACACGATGCTCAAGTGTACATTGACACACTGCCCCTGGTCCCTCCAAAAGTAACGCAAGTAACATGGGTTGGTGTTTGATACAGCGATATTTGTGTAATATGCTGCAACATTTGATGAGTTGGGAGCGAGAATATGTTGAAATACAGCCTCACAGTGACAAAAGCAGGGTGGATGATTTTATAGTAAATCCAAGCAACCTGGTCCAGAGCCTACATATAACATGTGCTTTGTCTAGCTTTACGTTTTCCTTATAAAGCAACGTAAACACTCAAAACCTATCAAGAAGACTTTAATGTTGCCACAGTTTATAAGATTAAACTCCAATTGTGTCATATTTCATCTTTTCTCTCCAATTGCCCAAGCCTAGCCCTTCGAACCATTCTTCATTATACAGTATTTCTATAGAACGCTTCATCACAAAGCATGCCTGAAAAAAAAAACAACACAACAAACAAAGATCAGCTACAAAACCATATGATGCAGTACAGTACACAAACAAGTCAAAGCAAGGATAGAATTAAAAAAAAGACGAGACACAAGAGTCACAAGACAAATCACATCACATGTTGGAAAGACAAAACAAACCCACCTAACCTATCAAGCCCAGTCGAGCTTAACCACCAACCTCCAACTATCAGCAAAGACGAGAAACAACAAGAAGGATCTTAATAGGTGAAAAACAAATTGATGACACCTTGGGCGGAGCAATTCAAAGAGGGAGAATATTGTGTTTTTTATTACTTTCATTTATTCAGGGTTGTTCGACTGTGTATACAGATCCTATTTTACTGCAAGGCACTCCATGCACCTGCACAGTTAGCGCATCCTGGAGCTGACATAAAACACCACGGTGTTCAACTGAAGCCCACAGGCCGCTCCACTGTGGCAGATGGGGGTTAAATGGCTCACTCAGGGCCACACTGATGATAGACAAGCAGCCGGAGGAGAATCGTTGTCATTCACTACAAAACATTCAGACATGCACTCTGAGGTTTTTTGAGTTTAAGTGATGTTGTGAGGAAAACTCACAGCAGCGTGTTTGCTTTTGCTTAACCTTCAGGCCATCTACAGTCAGCCACTGCAGTGTACTACGGTGTTTTTTTTTTTTTTTTTTTTACATAGTGTTTATGCACCATGTTCCACTGAAATGTGGCTGTTTTATCCATGTGACACTGCTGGTTCAGAAGTACATATTGCTGTGTTGCATTATGTAGATAGAATACTCAGTAAATGGCGTATTGAAGAACAGTGTACAGATGTGCACACCATGTTATTAGGAACCATGGAGGAGAAAGAGAAGCAAGGAAGTTGAATTAGTGCTACAAAGAAAGAAATGAGAGTAGAGTAGAGGGAAGATGATTATCAACACATAGAAAAGACATTAATAAGATCGGCAAGAGAACGGCGATGTGGCGGAGGCGTGTTTGAGCATGCTTGGCCTTTTAGCGTTTCGATATCCCCCGAATGTCAGTGCGGATTACTAGAGCACCGTAGCGAAATGGAAGCAAATAATTTGTGAATGTGAATAGAGGCATGCATGCAGAGGCGGGATACACAGCCGGGTATGATGACAAACCAAGCCTGACACCAGCCTCCCTATCTCCAACAGTTGGCCCCGGGTGCTCCTGGATGAATTGAAAGATCCGCAACCACAAAAGTCTTTGAGATGGGATACTATCCTGTTTATAGAGTGTATTGGGATTGGCACTGTTATATGGTAATTATAGTTGACTGCAATAGATATCTCAGTGTTGCTATCTATTGTGCTTTCATATAAGATATTTTCTGTAAGGAAGCACATTTGCTCTCTTTCATTTAAACGGTCAGTTCATGTTGTATTTTTTTTTTTGACCAAAAAATATTTTCTCACGTGCCCATAGTTGACATCTAAAGGACGCAGATCGGTTTTGCAAACTGCCTCTGAAACTTGTGGCACAACTAGGCCTGTTGCAGAGTTGGTGTTACCGGAGTGATCGAGCACACACCGATTGCACAACATACCCACCGCCCCTACTGTTGTTTTGATTGTTTTACAGAAATAAACGCCATTTAGTTAATTTTGGCATATCAGCAGCGTGTTATCAATACAAAGTCAGGCGACGGACACTACAAACTGACATTGAATGCATCTGCTCCATACGAGGCCTCAGAAAAACAAACACTTCTTAACTAATATTTCAGATTTAAGCCCAAAGCTATAAGGAAACCATAATGTTAATGAGGTAATCGTTGTTAGGGGGAAGGAGTGGTCACTACAAGTAGAGCGAAAGCTCTACCGGAGAGGCCAGACACACTGCCACCCGACATTAAAGATCAAAGTAAGCGTGCTACACATATTGACCATCATCTTTTCTTGTAAAATGCCCAGTTTAATCGATAATCAGAAAGTTTCCTCACTGTCACATCCCAAACCACAACCCAAACACAACGGAGGTAAATACAGTTTTGTATGCAGTCCTCAAAGTGCGACTCTTTGAAAACTCAACGGCAACATTTCTTTCCAGAAACACTGTCCCGGTTACTCTTATGGTTTTTCTTTTTTACAGCAGCTAAAAGACAATTTCTGAGACTAGGGCCCAGTCGTAAACTTGTCACACATGAAGACATTTGAATGAATCATAAATGTATTGTGTTTGGTATTTTAAAAAGCCTCAGAGTCCTTCACTCTTGACATGCCTTATGTGAGGAGGCTCTGGGTGCTTGGAGGTTAAGATGAGGACCTCGTAGATATTCCAGACTCCAACAGTCTGGACCGTTAGACACTTTCTCCACAGTGGTGTGATTTCGTACTTCTGTATGATGTGGGACATACGGTGTAAGGTTGGGTGAATCTTATGTTACTTTAAGATTTTGGACTGTCCAAGATCTCTGATATCAGATTTATGTTGTATTAAAAGTAACGTCAACTGAAGCTCATCAAGTTTGTTCTACTATTCATCTAAGTGAAGACAGACAAAGCTAGAGGTCGACCAATACTGGATTTTTAATGGCCAATATAATAATGCTAATTTGGAGCAGGAAAAGTCAATAGCTGATAAATCGGCTGATATTTTATCTACTTCTGCAGCAGATTGCTACTTTTGCATATGCTCTTTTTGATAAATCTGCTTTTCTTCACTGAATTTAATCATTCATAAGACAATATCCTGAAGTGTGATTTAGTAGATCACATCATTGGAAAATTTTCGATTTATTCGCTTACACCGGGTGATGTGTTGTTCTGTGGCGTGTGACTAGCCAGGATTACTTCTGTTGCACATCCCGTTATATTCTTAAATGCTACTCTTAGAAACCATTAATGCTCCTGAAAGTTTCCCCGGGGTGAGGAGGATCTTACAGTGTGGGATTTCATTTCATGAATGGATGCTTACATGGATGGATTATTTGGAAGAGAGAACACCAAATTGGTAAGTAAGTTAAAGTAACAGTGAATGATTTCTTTTCCTCCTTGTCTGCCTGTCTTGTATCATGGATAAAGGGCTGATAGTGTTGCATTATATGTATTCAAGAGATAACTTTTTTTCTCCCCGTCTACCTTGACTTTGTGTAGTATTCATGGAAAACGGTGAATTACGTCCTTGCATGACGGGTGGAGGCTGCTCCGCCATCGGACACTATCACAGCCTAGTTCCGCCGATGACAAAAGTTTGTAAAATTTGGCCAAATGATTAATCGGTCTACCTCTGTTCAAAACTATATAAACTCTTCTTAAAATGTTTTTGTTTTTCATAACAACTTTAAACACAAACATCATATAAATAGCCCTTTCTACATGCCAACCACACACTAAATATAAAATACTATTGGGGGCGGCAGTAGCTCAGTCTGTAGGGAGTTGGCTTGGGAACCAGAGGGTCACCGGTTCAAGTCCCACATGGACCAAAAACTGAGTGTGAACTGGTAGCTGGAGAGGTGCCAGTTTACCTCTTGGGCACTGCCGAGGTGCCCCTGAGCAAGGCACCAAACCCCCAACTGCTCGGGGCGCTTGTCAGGAGCAGCCCCCTCACTCTGACATCTCTCCATTGTTGCATGTATGTGTGTTTCAGGTCTGCATGTACCATGTATGAGCTAAACAGAGTGTAAATTGAATTTCCCCATTGTGGGACTAATAAAGGTAGATCTTCTTCTTCTTCTTCTATTATCTCGGGTTTTGGGTTTTTTCATCTGTGGCATGCTGCAGATACAGACTATGAAGACAAGTGCAATGGGGAAACAAACAAATTTGTTTATTCACAGTATCAGACTACTACTTTAACTGAAGATGACATGAACATAAAATTGTACTGTAAACAAAATACAGTATATTGCAATTACAGTCCTCTAGCTCTCTTTCCAAAATTGGCATTGACATCGTTGTGCAAAAAGCAAACCTGAATCATATTCATAGTGTTCAACCTCTGATTTCTAAGTAATCAAACTGGTTACAGGCAATTTCACAGGTGCATTCTGGGTGCAGGTGATTGATAATTGCAGTGTGGTATTTTAATGGCAGTGTTTAGCAAAAACACACACAGGCTTTTAGTTATGAATCATGTGTCTAATGGAGAGTTTAATGTAAAGCAGACAATATGCTCATGTTCTAGCATACCTCGTCAATAGATACGAGTTACTGAGTTCAATAATTATCCCACAAGTTACAGATTTTGTATCTTGGCAATTGTAAATAAAATCTGTGAATCAGAGACTTCTGACAACAGTTTTTATTTGGATTATTTGGGAGAAAGTAGCTCAAATTAAACTCAACAGTAAATGTCACCTGTAATTTCTATTTAATTTAAAAAAAAAAACCTGATCAAAAAATCACTTGAACTCTTTAATGCACAGGTTCACCATTGTCTCTACTGGCTGTGGCACGATGTTTTCAGAGGTCGATATCACAAAAACTCAGCAGTATGAGTTATGAGTATTAGTCTGAGCGGTATAAAACTCAGCTCAACTTTCTTCCCTGTTTAAATCAACCGATTTATGTGTTCTTAAAGGGCACATTGCCACTGTATGATGAGTTTTCTGATACGTCTTTTTTCTGTCTGTGGAGGAGATGCCTCTGTCAGCAAAACACTGCTTCATTATTCATACAGATGCAGTAATGCACACTGACACCTGCTGCGAGTCATCCAGCTCAATCATACTCCTCAGCTATCAGCTGCTGTGCCTGGCTCAAGAGCAGCTCAGTGGTGGCTGTTGGAGAGGAGGGGGGGTTTCATTCATCTTATCTGTCCAGACTTCTCCAGCAGGTTTGAAAATTTAACAATTGGATTCTTTCTGCAGCCTGCCTGACTGCACCTATTTCTTTATACTCATCTTTTCCCAGTTTCCGCTTCTCATCTCTGCTCTCTCGCTATTCCCCCCTCACCTCGCCTGTCATAAAACCGCACACATCTCTATCTGTTGGTATGGCTACCAGCTATTTCTAAACCCCACTCTGAGGGAGCCATGCTCCACCGTTCTTCATCATTATCGGATATGCAGATACACATGAACACAGGCCCTGAAACAAAATGCCTGCCGCTGTAACAGTTCCAGTTGGCGTGTACTCTGGGAGACATTTTTGTGTGATAAGGCTCTTGAGTGTATTTTTGGCTCCTCTGGAAAGAAAAGTCGCATTTTGTTCCCTTTATGAGAATTGAGTTTTCAGCTTTGTGAACACCAGATTTAATTTTATGTCGTTGGCTGCCTGTGTGGTTCAAGTTTAACCTCCGCCAAGGAGATTATGTTTTCAATTTGTTTTGTTTGTTTGTCCATTTGTCAGAATGATTATACAGAAAAACAACTGACCCCATTTTCACGAAACTTGGTGGAAGGGTGTAGCGTGGGTCAAGGAAGAGCCCAGAGTGGATCTGCATCACAGAGCGGAGTACCCCTCTAGGTTCGCTTGCAACAGGTGCAGATTAATATTTATAATAGCCATATGCTTTAAGACTAGTGTTACCATCGTGACTGGGCCTAGTTTACACAAAGTCATCACAGAGAATCTGGCTAGGCACTTGCACAGTAGTACTCAAGTACTGTGTGTGAACAGTTCAAAGATGTGAGTATTTCACATGATGCATTCCAGATATCTCGCATGTTGACTATCTGGACTTGTCAGGGAGTCTGTCAGGGAGCTACAACCAATGAGTGCAAGACACAGGTCGAGAGGATCCTCACTTTAAGGAGGAAAGCTGGTCCACCTTAAGAGAGAGCCGGCACAGATACAAGAAGTTGGCTTAGGACTTCCAGCTGAGGAGTTGTAGCTTGTAGCCTCCTAAACATTTATTCACCAGAAAATAAACTGTACACACACTGTCTGCTACTGCTACTGTACTTACAGCTATAACACCACCGACAAATCCACACTCAGCACCACCACACACACAAACGGTCTGTTGGAAACTCGCTGAAGTTAAGCTACAGCGGGCACAAAGCCACTGGCAACGCTAGCAGCTGCTAACGTAGCACAAATACACACACACTGTTTGTCAGACAATCTCTATCATTAATCCAGGCAGACACACAGCTGACAACCTGCTAAACTAAACTAAATGTGTGATGGAGACTTTTACTGGGGACAGCGAACGAGCACCGTGGCTGCTAATGCTCCCAAATGGTGAACTGGGGACGTTGAACGCAGCACCGTGGCTGTAACAGTAGCTCTCCTGACGGTGAACTGGGGACGCTGTTTGTTGTGCTCATATACTGCAGCTGGCGCACTGCTGCATACAAGGCACAAATTTTATCATTTAACAGGCAGCAATTGGTTAATGACGGTCGGTTAAAAACGTTTTTCAAAATTACAGTAGTAAAGACATGTAAAAAGGCTATTATGTGTAACAAATGGCAATGACATCAACAAGTATACACCTGTGTCACTTCTCGTGTGCTGTTTTGTCAACACAGCTGTACAGTTTGGTGTAGTGCAAGTTGCCTTACATGTAATTAATATATTTGCTTGATTTTGGTGAGAAAATGTGAGCAGCTCATACATTTGCCACAAAAAACACCACTAATACCTCCCTTCTTCCAACAAGGCATCAGCAAACATGAACAACATGTCAGGCTGAGTGACTTAAATGAAACGAATTTCCAATTTAGTCCGATTATCATGCTTGGTGTAACCCAGTTGGAGCCCTCTGGAAAGCTAAACTTCACATATGCACACAGCAATGACTTTCTGTTACCACCTGGTATAGTAGACAACATATAAAGACAAAAAAAAAAAAAAAAAGACAAGAAATCCCAAAGCAAACATGAGCAAATTTGCGGAGCAGCAGTATGTGGACAACACAGTCCCATCTGTACAGATTCATCCCCCAAATTGTCTAAAGATAAATAAAATATACAAACAAACACACACACATCCATCTGTGTTTTCCTCCTCTGGCATGCTGTGCTAATGGAGGTCTGGAACAGCGGACTGATAAAGCTGTCATACCGCCGCCCTGTCTGCTTCTTTATTTCTCCAACGCAGAGTGATAAATCAAGTCTCTCCGATGGCATCACTTCCACAGAGAGACTTCTGTCTGCTAACACGTGTGTACAAGCAGACGTGCACACAACACACACACACTCATCGCAGACATTAAATCTGCGTGCCTCTGCTCCGGCGAGTGGCTTCATCATAGCTGCTAAACACAATCCCCTAATTTGTCCCTCTGTTTTTTTATTCTGGCATGTAATACACACACACACACACACACACACACACACACACACACACACACACACACACACACACACACACACACACACACACACACACAGGATCCAACGGCAGTGCTTTGCTAGCTCTCTGGGGAAGACCTCATTGGTGGCCTGGGCCGCTGTCATGAGATTAATGTCCGTTCGGGGAATAACTGCACAGCAGTAGCATGTTTTCTTCAAGACTAAGATCATACAGTAAATATGAGATGTAAGACTTATTTCCTTCGGGGGGATTCCAGCGGTCAGAAAAGAAAAATGGCCAACAGCGTAATTACTACTAGAGGGCTACTTTTTCACACGAGTATCTAACCTCTTCCTCTCCTCTATCTGTCTCTCTTTAAGACCTCTGCTGACGGGAAGCTGGTGTTTTTTTTTTTTTCTAAGGCTGCAGCTGCCTCTCCGTCTTCTGGGAGGTCTATATTGAATATGGCTGCAGCAGATATTTGATGAAGGGAAAAGAGGCTACAGATAGCACTTTGCAAATTGGGTCACAAAGTTAGACTCAAGGCAAATTATAGTGTTACTAGGACCTCTTCAGCTTAAGGGTATTACATATTTCTACACAGGCAATAATAGAATTTCCAGGAGGTTGACAAAATTGAGTGATTTATTACTTAAAGCTGCAGTGGGTAGATATGGAGCAGATATGATTAAAAATGGTCGCTATGTCATGACAGTACTGCATGAGACAGGTAATCTGAAAAAAAATCATGTGCCCCTGTGTCCTCCTGTGCTCCTAATGGCATCTGCAAGATTTCACAGACTGGAGGAAAACAACCAATCAGAGCCGAGCTGTCAATCACTTGCGAACTCCAATCAAACGGTGAAACTAGGCAGCGCTGATCAAATATTAACCAATACTCTGTTATTCAGAAACATCTTGTAGTTATTGTTTAGCTGTGAAATGTAGAACTCTGTGACCTGGCACCCATGTTGAGATCAGTTGAGGAAACACCAAGCACCGCCCACCAGCTGGAGCACAGCCAATAGGAATGCTCAATAGGAACGCTCTCTCTCTGAAATGACCTGATTGGTCAAAGTCTCCCATCAGTGGCTAGTTTTTAAAGCCTGAAAACAGAGCCATGAGGCGATGCGGAGGTGCAGGAGTGCTTGAATTACTATATGCTGAAAGATTACTATGGATTTTGACACCAAAAACATTCTGCCTACTGCAGGTTTAACTATTGATTCATGAGACGCTGAGATTTATGGCTTTTAAAACTCACTTTTGCACCAATACTCTTTAGAAACAAATGACCATTCGCTAAACCTCAGCTCTCTTTTGTAAAACAGCACTATGACTTTCTTTTGTGTCAATCACAAGCTACTTTAGTATCAAGGGGTCCAGCAGGTAGTCGTTGCTGCTTTGTCTCATGAATTAGTTAGTGTTCTTTTAATCTTTGAAGTGCAATCAAACCCTGTGTTTTCACGAAGGAAGGAAGGAATGGAAGGAAGAAAGGAAAGGGAAGGGAAGAAATATTTTTTTCCACAACCCCTCCAGCTCCTGCTTTGCAACTGACGTGGAAGTCTTTGATGCTGTGATGAAAAGTGACGGCTGTAATGCCCAAGGCAGCTCATGTTTGAGGGGCTAGGTGAAGTGAAACGGATGGTTCAGGGGTGCTGAGCTCCATGGAAATGTGCTCCTCGGGGGTTGGGGAGGGGAGTTGCCCCTCAGGAGCATCACCAACTGGATCAGAAGGAACCTCGCTGAAATCAAAAGGGGAAAATGTTTGAACAATGCTTTGTAGAGTTTCATGTTCTAAGCCATATTGCACCAGCTTATACATTAGAAGTTGGTAATGATTTCATGATTCCCCCCTTCCTGTCTTAATCAAACGTCCCACCCAACCCACAGCTACTCTGCACAAAAACACATAAGCGTGGCATAGTCCACATCTGAATTGCCCGGATTTGTTAAAATCAGACACAGCTCAATTAAAGATCTTTTGACAAATATGCAACAGTAAGAGTGGTTTGACTGGGGTTCACACAAATGACCTCTTGTTGGTTATTTTAAGAAGAAGCATTCAAAGTCACACGCTTTAAGCTTCAAATGTGGTTCAGAGCCACCTGAGCACAATCTTGGATTAATTAATCTAAAACTGAGATGACACACACTTGTTCTTAGCACATTCATTAATACATGAATATAAAGGTGTAAAAAGACAGCAGAGCGTTTTGAATGAGGTTGTATGAGGTACTGATCCATAATCAATGTATTACTTCTAAAAAAAAAAAAAAAAAACATATGTAGACAGTCGGCACGCCCCCAGTTTGGCGAAACAGACAGTTTCCACACAGAAGCAAACTAATACACTACTGTGGATGGGTCACCAGCAAAATGTATTTTAGACACCCAAAAGAAAGGTTCAGATAAAAAATTTATATCAGTTTCGGGGTACTTTATGTTAAGAATATTTTCACCGCTTTACCCTGTCGTCAGACATCTTTCCAAGGAGGGACTGAAGCCATTACCTATGGTCTTGCCAATGCAACCAGACTCCATTGGACAAAACAACAATTTCACCTCACAGAACACGGGAGTTGCTGGTCTCCCGCCGCCTCAAGTGGTTGGTTTGTTTGTATTGTGTGACTTTGGTGAGCTTGAATTTCCCACAGTCACACAATAGCACAAACAAACTAACCAATAGAGGCAGAGTTAGACCAGCAACTCCTGTGTTCTACAACGTAAAGTTACTTTTTTTTTTTTTAAATTTGAGCCTGGGGTGTTTGGCGAGAGCATAGATGCGTACAGCAGCTTCATTTCCCCGTCTTAAGGAGCTGTCTCACGGCAAGGTTGCCAAGAGTTTTTTTTTTTTTTTTTATAGAGGCAATACATTGAATATAGAACAGTACCTCATACAACCCCATTCAAAACACTCAAGCGGTATTTTTACACCTTTGCATTCATGTTTTAATGAATCCTGTGTTCTGTGAGGTAAAATTACTGTTTTTTTTCCAGTGGAGTCTGGTTGCATTGGCAAGACCATAGATAACAGCTTCAGTCCCTCATTGGAAAGATAGACTGTGTAGCTGTCTGACGACAGGGTAAAGTGATGAAAATATTCTAAATATTGCGTATACTTCAAGGGATACTTTTTTTTAAGGTGAGCCTTTATTTTAGGTGGCTACAATACGTTTTGCCGCCGACCACAACAGAACATTACTTAGCTTCCGTGCGGTAACTCTTGTCTGTTTCTCCTAACTGGGGGCATGCCAACCATCATCTGCTGTAGGTAATCCACTGACTATGGATAAGTGCCTCCAACAACCCCACCTCAAAATGCCCAAACTATCCCTTTAATGTGCACGTGGGAGCTAAAAGCAGCATCACACTTCCTGCACTTCTGCAACATAGTGTTAGCGTAATGTTTATTAGGCAATTTTATATTCAGATGGGATTATGCAATATGAATATTATTGAATAATTAGCCTACATGAAATAAATACAAGCTTTTATCAAACACATTACACTCGTTATGTTTTATATTGTATGTTTCACCTTTTAAAACGGGGACAAAACTAATTGCTTACTAATTCAGTAGCTTTGTGGCAAGAGAGACCTTGGAGTAATTGTTTGTTTCATGAGAAAAAAATATATACAAAAGTAAATGAATGGAGCTTGATAAGATGTTAAAAAAGAAAACATATTTCTTCTTTATGATTAAAAAATAGCACATTTGATCTTGAAAGACAACAAGGCTGATAAGAGTTTTCTCTCTGACTGCTTGGTTTAATTTGTTTTGTTTTTTTTTGCCCTCGAGTTTGATTCATTTATGTCAAAGCAGAATTTGCCTGAACTTCATTAAAACCAAGTAACCCTAATAACAACAGAGCACAGTATGTGCTGTCTTCTCAATAAACACAAAAGCGCTTGGATTATGTTTGTATTTACTGCAGTATGCTGACAGCACGTAGATGGTAATTAACTGCATGTCACCATTAGTTATAAATAAGATGAAAGTGTCAGTTCTGAAATAGCATCTCTAATCATAAAGAAACTTCATGAAAAACACTAATTACTCATTTAATCATTGGAAAATCAAAAAATGATGTACGACAGAATATCAAGATTAGAACTCATTCAGCATTGATGCACTCTGACCTGTTTGCTCCATTACTCGACCTTGATATGGTTGTTTTTGTTGGTTGACTGTTCACCTTTCATCATTAACGGTCGATATCCAACATGGTGGACAGTGCCGATGATCTGGGGTAATATATCTGTAATAGGAAATCATTTCTATATTTGGTCGCCTCATGAAAAGTTCATATGACAACGAACGTTCCACAATCATGTCCGAGAATAACTAGAATATAGAGTTGAATTCAGAGCCGAGATGGCTGTCAGAGATGGTGACAAGTATTTTTTTGCAGGTCCAGTGTCTCAGTTCACATTCTTCCATACTGACACTTGCTATTTTGAGTGCATGAGTGCTTTCACACTGATAACTATGGCAAAACGCAGCAGACTGTATTTATCTGTACGTTGTACTCAAAACGGTCAGTGTGGAATACTGGACATTTCTCACCCTCAGCAGTCATATTTGCTACATAGCCAAAGGAAACGGTTGGCGAGGAAGCTGCAGCAGCTGTGATTAAATGGCCAAACACCAAACCATACAAATTTAAATCATACATGTGTTTTTCACGAAGTAATACTAAGTGCTGTAGCCGGAAATAAGTCATAATTGGCTTAATTTATCTGTCTGAATTGAATTACTGATGATACTGCATGATGTCCATGGGTGACTATCACTCGCTGATCTACCGAGCTTCCAGTGAGCGCACAATAGCCGACAACACTATCCGGAACTACACTCACTACGCAAGAAGGTACAGTGTACAAAGAAGTGTACTAACGAAAGTACCTGAATTGAGACACGGCCCTCGTCAAGTCTCAAGTCTCTCAATGGCCTGTCGTCTGCTGCATGTCATGCATGCCTGCTTAGAGCACAGCATATAGTATTCAAAGCATGTACTGTATCATCACTCCATTATCTATTAGCATACAGCTAATACCACACCAAAACACCACACTATTAAAATGGGGCTTGCTTGAGCTGCACCGTGGGTCGCAGGTTCGAGTCCGGGGGCCCTTCTGTGTGGAGTTTGCATGTTCTCCCCGCGCTTGTGTGGATTTTATCCTCCCACAGTCAAAATACAGGCAGGTTAGGTTAATTGATGACTCTAAATTGCCTGTAGGTGTGAATGTGAATGTGAGTGTGAAGGGTTGTCTGTGTGTGGACTGGCAACCTGTCCAGGGGGATCAGCTCCAGCCCCCCGCAACCCCGAATGGGATAAGCTGTTGCAGATGATGGATGGACAAATGAAACTTTCCTCTAAAGTAAATAACTGTATTTTGCCCCTAAAATGGATATAGACTGATGTTACACAGGGAAACAGGAAAATATCCATCCGTCCATCTGCTACTGCTTATCCCGTTAGGGGTCGCGGGGGGATCCCAGCTGGCATTGGGCAAAGGCAGGGTACACATAAAGACAGACAACCATTCACACTCACATTCACACCTACAGGCAATTTAGTCATCAATTAACCTGCATGTCTTTGGACTGTGGGAGGAAACCGGAGACCCCGGTGAAAACCCACACTAACACGGGGAGAACATGCAAACTCCACACAAGCAGTATTCGAACCGAGTACAACAGTATTGTATAATTGGTCTTCAACTAACATTAATAAATCTGCTTTAATTTAACACATCCCTCTCATCTCTCAAACTCAGACATGCTCACAAGTGATTTTTTGCAAGTCCTAATTAAGTCTCAAGTCAGTGTGCGGCTTAAAGGATCTGTGTGTAATAATTAGGGGGAGCTATTGGCAGAAATGGAATACAATATTAATAAGTATGTTTTCTTTAGTGTATAATCGCCTGAAAATAAGAGTTGTTGTGTTTTCGGTACCTTAGAATCAGCCTTTTATATCGACATAGGGAGTGGGTCATCCTCACAGAGTCCGCCATGCTGCACCACCATGTTTCTACAGTAGCCCAGAACAAACCAAAACCAAATATTTCCTGCTTGGGTCAGAGTTGATAATGTTACTCCACTGACACCACCGCTTTCTCTCTTGCTTCACCACTCACTTCCCACGTATGCACACACTCTACATACTCTACTCTTACAACAACTGGCTACAGAGAGCGCCATTTGCGTTTTGGTGCCAGCCACCATAGCAATCCTACATGTTTGGCACACGACAGAAGTTGTAATCTGCAACCTCACCGCTAGATACTGCCAGATACTACACACTGTTTCTTTACGAGCGATTTAAGTCCTCATCTCTGTTACAGCTACATTTACGCATCCTTCACCAGAAAAAGCTGTGAGGGTCCGCTTTATATAAACAGCTTAATTTGTTCCTAAGGGTTAATGTGATCCATCTGCATGAGGCCCAAATTAGTCTGTTGTCCACACATGTGAGATCATATCTGCATATGAAGATCAGGGACATGAAGCAGAGTCTGCTCTAACATAAATGATCCATTAGTGATGCACATTCCCCAAACAAATTGGCAGTGAACCAAATTACCACAAATTAAGTAATTAACAGGCAGTCCTTGTGGCCCATAAGGCTACGGGGCAGTTGCCCTCTTTGCCCAGTGGGTAATCCAGCCCTAGAAGACGTCAGTGTAGCATAAACAGAACAGCTGTCTGCATCCATATTCATGTAGGTTTACTATAATACCGACAAATTACAGAAGTTGAGCCAGATTCAACTTTTGTCCCGGGTGACCCTGCATTGGCACCCCCGCAGTGCCAGTGTAGTTGTCTCATTGAAATGAATTATGGGATTTAATTATTCCACCTAGGACAGTTGTGCTCATCCTGGTTGTGAGCAGGATCCTGAAGCAGGATGGATAACCCCCACAGACCCATTCATAGCAAATGGCAAACAGGTTTTTCCTGCACTGCTGCTTTGGAGAGAAAAGTGTGTTTGTTGTCAGGATGAGAGCTCATCCAGTATTGATACCCTTGTGTCTAATATCTCTGAGCAGAACTCAGTTTCCTCCTCCTGCAGGCAGCGATTCATCACGGTTCACTCTCTCTCTCCAAGCCGAGCCATCTGTTAGGAAAACAATTTTTCTGTCACTGTGGATTCAATTGGAGCAATCAATCAACTTGACAGATGAGGTTTCCTGCACTGAATTAACAAATTCAAGAGTGCCGTGTTGAGGATTAACCATTCTGTATCAGGTCACAGTGAACTTAAAGCTTGCGGTCACCTGGTTGGGAATCCAACAGAATGTACTACTTCTGCACTAAGCCCAGCCTGTTTAAACATTTGGAGACAGCTATTTTGGCAAATAGCATTGATTTTCCTCCAAAACGAATTAGAGGACTCAGCAGCATTGATGGCAAACAAAGCATTAGTGAGATTGGCTGCCATTGTTACGATGGTAATTGCCTGAGGTGTCATTTGTTCCCTCACAGAAAGAGGGAAAAACGCTCCTTTTTCTATTTTACCCTCTGTGATTGTGGCTATAAACGAAGGAGAAGAGAGAAAACATGTAATGTAATTTGTCAATCTTGTATTAATTTGTTCCTCTTTGAATACTGAATTCTTTTCAACACACTTTTCCTCATCTGGCTTGTTTTGAAATGACATTTCCAGATGTTTGCTTTGACAGCTTTTGCTTTGGCAGATAAAAAAAGGCCTAAAGATAAGATAAGATAGTACTTTATTGATCTCCAGGGGGGAAATTTGGGAAAAAGTGTCAGTAGGCAGTAGATTTTGGGCATCACTGGCCAAAACGGAGAGAAAACTAGACTTCTGCACCTCCTCATGGCTCTGTTTTCAGGCTTTAAAAAAATCTAGCCCGTGATGGGAGACTTTGACCAATCACAGGTCATTTCAGAGAGAAAGCGCGTTCCTATTGGCTGCGTTATGAGTGGTGGTCGGCACTTGGTATATCCTTAACTGATCTCAACATGGCTGCCGGGTTAGAAACTTCCTCATTTTTACAGCTACATTACAAGATGTTTCTGAAAACATTTGAGGTGAGAGATAGTCAATAGTTTGACTGTTTGATCGGAGGTGCGAGTGATTGACAGCTGCTCAGAGACGGCAGGCTCCAGATCAGCTCTGACTGGTTGTTTTCCTCTGGTCTGTAAAAACCAGATGCCATTACACCGGGGGACACTGGAGGACACAGAGGTGAATGATTTTTTTCAGATTACCTGTCCCATGCACTATTGTCAGCATATAGTGACGGTTTTGTAAAAATTACCTTTTTTAAAATCGTATCTGCTCCATTTCTACCCACTGCAGCTTTAAGAGGAAAATGAAATATATACCACAAACTGAAAAATAAGACATACCACCGCCCCTAATTACAGCTTATCCGTCTCTAGCTGCCTTTACATCCAGGTACGAACGAGGTTCGCCATAAACCACAGCTCCTCTACCTTGAAATGAAGCGCTGTCTTTTTGATGCGCCGTGTGCTTCATATGAGGCATGATGGACGCTGGGTCAGAAGCAAAACAGAGAAACTCTATCAGCCATTTCAGTTCATTTCTTTGCTTTCCTGGGTGGCTGCTCACTCTTTCCTTCTTTTATCTGATTAATGGCACCGTCTCTCCGGTGGCCACTGTAATAAAGTCAAATGAGGTCTCGAATGGCTGAGGCTTTGTAGAATCAGCAGCGGGTAATTGAGGAGGTGGATGTCTCAGGTGGGGAGGTGTGTGTCTGTTCGCTGTCCTTACGGCAATGAAATAGTGTTTCACTTTTCCCTTCAGTGGAGTTAGTGAAGTCAGTAATTGTGTTAGAGAGGCCCTGCTTCGCTGCACATTGTTGTATGTTTGGGCGCTTGTGCTTGTGTTCGGTTTTAAAGGTTACAGAGCTGGAAGAAACATGTCGTCTCCTCCTCCCTGAACACATCAAAGTGTTCTCAGTTTGTCTCCTGAATAATACAGCGGCATGAGGGGCGATAATTGAGACGTTGTAATCCACAGTATCTTCTTTAACCAACAGTGATGTTCCTTTGTCTGAGACACGTTTGGCTTCCCACGCTGAAATTTGTCACAGGAATTTCCAGAGAAATCCTGCCCGAAGCCCGTAATCCTCAGTATCTCCTTTCACCAGGCAAGACTTTACTCTTGTGTGTGTAGATACTTTGCTTTGTATGGGATTGTCTGCGATACCAAATACTGTATTTTAGTAGTAGGTGTAGCAGAGCACTCCATTCCTATTGGGAGTATGGCTTTCCCCCCTCGTCGGTTCAAATTCAGTCCATTCTGCAGAAACAACACCCAGCACACACACACACACACACACACACACACACACACACACACACACACACACACAGACACACACACACACACACACGTGCACACAAACAGTCATGTTTTCATGCCTTTTGAGGACATTACATTGACTTAAATTCATTTCCTGGAAACTTGCCCTAACCCTAAATGTGACTGCGACTTGCCCAATCCTAAACCTTACTCTAACTCTAACCTCAACTTACCCTAACCCTAAATAAGTCCTCACCCTAAAATATAATGTTTTACATTATGGGGACGTGCGTTTGTCCCCAAAAGGAAGGCAATTCCCCACAATGTGACTGTAAATGGTGTAAATGGTGACTGGTTTATGTCCCCACAACATATAGTAATACATGCCCACGCCCACGCCCACACACACACACACACACACACACACACACAAACACACACACACACACACACACACACGACTGGAGAAAGCAATTCACAGATGTCAGGACTGAGATTACAACCTGACTCTTTATTGGTCTATTGTGTCGCTATTTGACACATTTGTCACACAGAACACCTTTATAGACTGTCATGTAATGAGGCATGTGTCTTCTCTTGGTGGATTATTGCAAATCACTGCCAAGGCCACAAAAGTTTATACTACCACAAGTTTTTAATCTAGCATTGTAGAGTCTGTTGGGAGAATTTACACATTTCCCAAAACTCCTTTGACAACATAACTGCACTAAACAGATTTTAAAAATCTGTTACACGCTGGTCAGGACCTGCTGTAAGCCATTAGGAAAAGGGTCACTGAGGGAGGCACTGAGGTAAAACTGCATAAAAAAATAAAACTACTGCTGTTAGTGGTGGTTTTCTGTGCCGAGGTGCTGCTGATCGAACAGCTCCTCTGAAGTGATCATACAGTACATGTGAATGCTTTGGCTGCTATATTCTTTGCATCTGTCAAGTGTTTTCACCGTCTCTGAACCCTATTTTCCCACATTTTTGTGTCTAAGTGACAAAGAGGGACAACAATTTTTGAAATTGGTCCAGTATTGAGGGAGTGTGTTGCAGCCGCCGGCCGCTAAATGAGCTGCGACGTAATCATTTGGGGCAATCTGTTACCATCAGTTTACATCCACTAAAAGTACTTGTCTTTGCAGGATCGGATAGTTATTATGTGTCAAACAACATTACGGAAAAGGCGCTGCAGAGAAATTAAACCTTCTTCCTACCTTTCGCTTTCCGTTTGTCATTGTGTCATGTGATTGTTGCCAGAAGACAAGGGTGGAAACATGAGCGAGAGTGGAGAGAGGAGTGGCACGGGACACCAGTGTTGTCAGAGTTTGTTGTGTTGGAGTAAAAAAAGTGCAGCTTAACGTGATGGCTGAATATTTAGCTGATTTTGACGATGTGAATGCGACGTGAGATTTTAGACTTGTGTGACACACAATACAGACCGGATCAAGCGAAAGGTTAAAAAAAAAAAAAAAAAGGTTTATTTCTCTGTAGGGTCATTTCCATAATGTTGTCAGATACTTATAATTATAATGTGAGCCAGTCGGTGTCAAAAACACACACTTTTAGTGGACGTAAACCGAGGGTACCAGGTTGCATAAATGATTACAGCTTGTTTAGTGGCTGGCGGCTGCAGCGTTCTCCCTCAATACTGGACCTTTTTCAAAAAATGTTGTCTCCATTAGTCACTTAGACACAAAAACATGGGACGATAAGGTCCAGGTTGAATTATCGAACTCATCCTTTAATGTATAGGCTAATTAGCGTGATCACAACAAAACCTACATACCGACATAGAGCCCTCTGTTCTTACCAGTAAATACAGGACTGCAGCTGCACATGTAACTGCATGTTGAATTGTACTTGCATGTGATATACACAGAGACAGAAATAAGTGCTATCAGAAAAAATTAAACTTAATCAACAGAGAAAAGAAAAAACACTGCAACACTAAAACAAAAACACCGGCATCAATTACTGCACTTTTGATTAGTTGAATTATCATTTAACCAGCATTTAAAAGGTAGAGCTAAAACTTTAAAAGCAAGAACTTTTTAGACCTAACCTTAAAAAGACCTTTAAGGTGCCCGACAACTGCACAAACTAACGTGGGGGTGAGCTAAACATGTTTTGACAGATTGTAGAGACAGAGATATCAATCTCTGACACTTGTCCCTTCATTAATGTGCTGACAGACGTTTGCCAAATTATACTTGATGAACTTTTTTTTTCCAAAAGAACGTTAACTGTTGAAAAGAAAAAAAAAAACATTTTGTCATGCAAGAGTGTTTAATCATTATGAGAGGGTCACATTGTAAAGGACAGAGGGTGTCGTATCCTGTACGGAAATTTTGATTTGTGATTTTGGGCTATGCAAATAAAATTGACTTCACTTGAAATGTACCATGTTGATACTTCCCACACATGGCAGGTCATACAGTAGATAGTAGTTACTTATACAGCCAGCACTTTATTACATACCCTAATCCTTCCAAGTGGATTTAAAGTAAATCCCCACATTAATTCTTCTTTGGCTCATTAGTCTGAATGGAAGCAAAAATTAGTTGAAAGCACTAATGCCAAAGACTTGAGTCACTGTGCATAGACTAATTGGTATCTCTACTGGCATGCTGTGCTGAGGGAGCATCACCAAGGCAATCAAAAGGGGATGAGAGAGAAAGGACGAGGAATAAGGTCAATGTCGCATCAGATTTTGTAAAGAATCTCCTATGGGAGAGCCAACCCTATCACCACACAAGAAAGGCGATGTTGAACAACTGGAAATTTTCGCCTTGTGCAATACCAGCACACGGTAAATACTATATGGTTAAGGTTAGGAAGAGGTTGTGCCATGGTTACGGTATGGTAAGGGTTGGTTAAAAAAGCTATATACAGGTCTGGGCTGAGATTGACTGCACACAGCTCTCACCGCTGACACCAAGCCAAGCTGTTCTCATAGACCGTTCGTAGCTATACCTACAAAATGTAAAGCACTTTTTTCTTATCTTGTATTTGTTATAATTTCTTATGTATCCCACAAACTCAGTTTATATGTAATCCATGTAACTGCGAACCAGGAAGGATAAACACCATCAAACACTGCATGGGGAGGAGGTTGGGGTGGATAGATGGGTCACAAAATAAAGGACTTTCTCCCAGGAGACCAATGTTCGTATCCTGTGTGAAACCAGAAATCAGTGTTGATATATTTATCACGTTACTTCTGTACTTAGGTAACACTCCTTCTGAAGTTATTTTAACCCAAGCCATCTTTTCCTAAGTAGTTTTTTTTTTTTTTTTTTTTTATCTAAACCTAACCAAGTTATTTCCTGTGACAATGGAAGTTTATTTTGAAAAGACTGTTTGCAGAACTTGATACTTTGCTGGAACTTGGTAGGAAAATGCAGGAAAATTGACAAATAACTTTTTGCAAGATATCACATGAACCGTTGTGTGAGGATACGTTACACAGGAAAATATGGAGGTGGCTCAGCCAAAATGTCAGCGGCTAGCAGACAGCCCACGCTAACAGTGCTAACAGCGCTAACAATAGCAACAGTGCTAACAGAACCAACAGTGTTAACAGGGGTTAACACACTCACCGGGGCAACCTGGCTTCCACAACGATGCCATTCTGTCAGGGACTGAAATTCGGTGCAGACTGATTTAACTTGACTCAATATTCGGTAATATCAACGTAATTTCATCAGTACCCTTAAAAGTACAGAGTTCAGTACCAAACCCTTCTGAACACTGGTGCATAATGTGAGCAGCAGATTCACTAGTAATGGTACTATTGAGCTACTGATCAAAAAATACCTTCTGCTTGTTAAACAGAGGCGACAGGACGTTACAACTCATTAGGTGTTTAACACTGACGCTGTATCTGTGGGCATCTGCAATGGGCCAGAAATTATACAGCTCCTTTGGCTACGGTTGTATTGTTTAAATATGTATGAGTAACATTTTCTTGCTCTGCCTCTTTATCTCCTTTACCTCTACGAGCCTTTATTTTACCTGTAAATGTCTTAAAATTTAGAGCCATTTCCAATCTTTATGACAGAACGTGTTCCAACACTTCACTGAAACTATGAATCTTAAATGCTCAGTGAAATATTTTAGATATCCTGTCTATCTTTTTATACATATTTTCCCAAAATGATGGTCACATTTCTTTTTTTTTATCTTTGAAGCTCTGAGTTCTCAACTAGAATTTAAGTAAAGTTGATTGTCTGAATAACTTTTGGCTGCATGGCATGACTTTTATATCAAGAACCATGTTCACATACAGTTTGGCTCATTGGATTGTACAAAGAGAATGTGAGCTGACAGCCTTCGGACCTGCATGTGATCCTGAAATGATCAGATGATAAAAGCTGCACTGAGTCACCTGTACTGTCACCTCATCCAGAAACTCTAAAACACACACATCCTGTTTCACTGTCAACTCTTACATTTTCCTTGTACAATACACCATTTGATTTATTACTTTACTGTTTTAAGTTTTAACTGTATTGTGTTTTCCAAAATTTATATCGTTTTCACATTTCTAAATGACAAATTTAATTCGTACTCCCGTTCCAAAAACCATAACATCTGTATTCAATGTCCTGTTTACTTTACAAGATAGCCTAATTTGCAAAAATTGGTAAGCATGTGTTCATAAAATGAGGTTGCCGCAAGTAGTTTTTGTGATATTCTAACAACAGCCGGCAGTATTCATCATCCGTAAGTGCCCTCTAGAGTTGCATCCTTGCTTTCAGCACCCATTCCCCTCTACTTCCCAAAACACACTGATGATCGCTTGGTCCGTTTTAATGGCAGCCGATAATCACCATCTCCAATAGGCTCCCTAAAGCACTCCCCCATGGTGCTTTTGCTTCCCTGCCTCCACTCAGCTCAGTCGCAGTGTGCGGTTTGTGGTCTGAAGATTGGTAAAAGCCACCGGGAGGCTAAACGCTCTGCCTCCTTCTATTCTTTATCACCATTTCAGACAAGAGCTGCAATGCAAGTGGAATGGATTAGGTGACCTGTGGGTGGGAATGTGGCAGTGAGACAAACCCAAACAGCGGTGCAGCTGGAAGGCAATTCACTGACTAACATGCAGCATGTTGAATTGACCGTGTGCACTGATTTATTAAAGACTTGAGCTTCTTTTATAGACTTTTCGTTATAAAAACATGTTATAGGGGGCGGCAGTAGCTCAGTCTGTAGGGAGTTGGCTTGGGAACCGGAGGGTCACCGACATGGACCAAAAACTGAGTGTGAACTGGTAGCTGGAGAGGTGCCAGTTTACCTCTTGGGCACTGCCGAGGTGCCCCTGAGCAAGGCACCAAACCCCCAACTGCTCGGGGCGCTTGTCAGGAGCAGCCCCCTCACTCTGACATCTCTCCATTACTGCATGTATGTGTGTTTCAGGTCTGCATGTACCATGTATGAGTTTAACAGAGTGTAAAATTGAATTTCCCCATTGTGGGACTAATAAAGGTTGATCTTCTTCTATAGAGGAATCCGGAGCCTCAAATACAATACAGAGCAAAGGAGTGGTCTGATGTGTCAGCGAACAGCTGTTTCCAGATGGTTCTGTAGGATGGTGAGACTTTGGGGGGACTGGGGAGAAAAGCTGCCAGCTTTTGCAATGAAGTTCAGTTTGGAGAAGTTTTTATCCAATGCATTGGTCTCAGACATGCTGGATATCTTACTTTGCTACTCAAGGCCTCCTCCAAAGTGTGTAGTGCAGATTGGGAATCATCTAGTTTTTAGAGAGGCAACTTATGGTCTGGGGCATGGGACGTTCCTGAGGAAATTATGAGAGAAGCGACAAGTTTAAGTGATCCGCAATTTTTCTGCAGAGCTGTGTGAAATGTTTTCATTATCAGTCTCCAGCACATCTGTTGATGTGCAGAAGAAACTGTGCAGAATATAAATCAAAATGACAAGTTTGAGGGGCACATAGCGGGGGATGGAGGGTATGGGAAGGGGGTTCTGTGGTAATTTTACAACACTCTGACGCTGGTTGCACAAAATTTAACCAGCGGATCTGCTGTGCATAATTGTGGCTTGATGGTAACAACATTATGGTACAACATTACTTCAGTTAGAGAACACAGATGGAACAGACCTGCTGTCCTCAGGCTCCTTAGTAGTACTATACGGACAATATGTCCTTTACAGCGAAGGAAAGACCTTCAGTATATTACTGAAGTGCTTATGTATGTGTAAGATTAGTGTCTGTATTTGCTATCTCACCGTTATCCAATCTAGTTTCATACGGGTCTTTATTGTTAGCAGCAAACAACATGCTCAGGAGTGTGAACAACATGAGTTTATTTCAAATGCACAATGCTGTCCAATACTAATCCTGAACAGGTCAAATGTTAATTGTGTAATATTGACCTTCGTATTATCAGCAGAGAAAAGTTCCCTTTCGTCAATAGGCAGATGGTGTTCTCCCTCTGCTTGGTGACGTCATTGATGGTAGTCCATGGCAACACCGCTACACGGTTGATGATCCTGCTCCTTTATTCCTGTTCTTCAGGAGTAAATGAGCATAAGACATCTCCAGGAAGTGATTTACTGTCTGAAAACCTTCACAGGACTTTAGCTGAAGGTGATGCCGGCACCCCATGTTGTAAAGCGAGCTGCCCATCTCGTGCACAATTTAACAGATGAGTGGCAGGATGTAAAATAACGTGCAGTAGGAGTTGAGGAGGTAAACATTTTGTTGTGAGATAAGGTCAAGTGGACGGTATATGAGAGGTTTGAACTCGAAAAATTGTTATTAAACTGTCAGAAAACAGCAGTAGACTGAAGATTGATGTACTCTTGGGCAATTTTCTATGACACAGCTCTGACATACTGCAAGGTGTTGAATGTGAATCTGAAGTTCATAAAATGGTACAGGAGCAAGGGACGCTCTGGTGTCAAAACTGTGTTACAGGCTGATTCTGTGTGTAGACAAACTAGTCAAACACTAACTGTGACACATTCAAAAGGCAGCCCACAAGAGATACAGCTTCATTATGAGCAAAAATGAATGGTGAATGGTGGCAGGTAACCTTTATTTTCCTCAGGAGCAGGAAATAGTTCCCTCGATCTTGATTTGCTCACAATGCTGGCTTAAAGCATAGACCATATAGGCGGTCGTCTAAGGCGCCTTCTAAAAATAATTTTTTACAAAAATGCCCGTGCGTGCCCTTCCTCGTTTCGTGTTTTTTTTTCACCCCTGTAATGCTCTTTCTCACACTTCATTTGTGAAACCAACATTTAAGCCAAACACATCAGGGACCAATTGTTTATTTATATTATAATAAATACAATTATTTATGAAAATAAAAATCTGTATTTTTCTCTTAAAACCATTGTGATGTCTGATGTTTGTTGTTGTTTATGAGGCTAGGGTTAGGGTTCTGGGGGGTTGACCCTTAAGCCTAATGCTAGAGCAGCGCTGCCATCTATGGCACCTATGGGGGTCTCTGAATCTGAATTTTGTCCAGGGCCCCAAAAGGGCTAGAGCCGACCCTGTTTGCTCATTTAATTTTCATATGCGTTCCCAAAAATGGAAAATATGGCTTTACAAAACCACTCGACTCACTGTCTTACAATAGAGCCAAATAGAAATCCCAACACACAACTCACAAGCCTTTTGGTGATTAATGGCAATCAGTGTTATCCAACAAAAGTGCCACAGATGGCAAATATCGGGCAATAAATAATAATTAAAAAACAACTCCAGTTCCAAAAATTCTGCTAAGTTCTTACCCAATAAACGTGCCCATTTCCTTGTGTCCTGTTAAGCTATTCTGTGTGCCTCGTATTTGTACACCTATTATGTACAGATCTAATGGCTGTGGTCACGAACAATGGAAAACGCTACGCTGAAAAGAGACACATTTACAGAATGCAGATATAGAGACCGGCTATTGTTAAAAGAATACCTTACTGATACACACTGAAAAAGGCATAGCTGAAAAATCAGTGCATTTTTTCCCCTGTGCTGAATTTAGACATTGAAAACTGAGTAAAGCAACAATCGTATTGATTTGGGTGTGTGCAGCTTTTTTGTTCTTTGTGGACTTTGTCTTTGGTAACATGCACCCCGGCTCTCTCTCTCTTTTTGCCTTATCGTGCTTGAGTTTGCAGAGAAAAAGTTTTTTTTTGTCAGCATCTCAAAGACTTAACTTATTAGCAACTTGTGCAAAACTGAAACACCTCTGAGAGCTGTTGTGTCCTTAAAGGCTCAATTCTTTCTTCAACCTTTGCGCCCTTCACTCTCAGTTCAAACCTTTCACTTTTCTCTGTTGATGATGCAAACTCTCCAGACTTCTAATAAGTCTGATTATGTAAAATGGCCAGTGGCCTATGGCGACAAGTTTTTATGCTCTGTGTTACTTCAATGCTATTGTACTTGAACAGTTACAGATTGACTGATTCGTATAATGTGAAACCTTGAGTGTAAATTTAATCCCGAACTCTGAGAATCATGTATATTTCCCATAAAAATGTTACTGGATGACACTTACTGGACAAATTGGGATGAAGTTTTGTACAAAAACTCATGACTCCCAGTGAAGGAATCGTACAGACGTTGGTGATCCTCCGACTTTTCATGTAGCGAGACCATGAGGTTGGTTTGTTAGGGAATTTGGTTCAGACATTCATTTCTCACTCAGGATAAGATTTATTCATCTAGCACCATCATCAGTTCAAAATGTTCATTTGTCCATTACTTTGGTTTATGACTCAAAACCTGCAGCTGTAGTTTGCATTTGATACTAACTAGCAAATGTTGGCATGCTAACATGCTAAACTAAGATGGTGAAAATGGTAAACAGTATACCTGCTTTGCATTAGCATGTTGTCACTGTGAGCATGTTAGCATGGTGATGTTAGCATTGAGCTCAAAGCACTGCTGTGTAGCTACAGCCTCACAGAGCCCCTAGCATGACTGTAGAACTATAGACTGTATATAAAGATGGACGACATGACAGCTCCCAAAAAGTGAAGCCAAAACATCTTGATAGCCCCTGGTGGCCGGCTGCAGTATAGGTCATAAATCCTGCCCCTCCATATTAGCAGATGGGACATGGGTCAAACTAAAATGTCAAAGTACACCTCAAACAATTGTTTTTCCTGTCATTTTAGGTAGTTCTTGTCACGCTAATGTATGTTAAAGTGTTGAGTTCTCTGAAACGTTTGGTTTTAATTAGTTATTTGATATATTCGTGCTTGGCAGGCTGTGACACTCTCTTGATACCACGGCTCCACTGCCAGATCTCTACACAGACTGTGGCTCCAAATGATGTCAAAATCTCAAGATGGAGGCTCCTGTATCTGGGATATTATGGCTTCACTTCTGTACAGTGGGAGGAAGTGGAGACGCATCGTCCATCTACACAGTCAATGCTGTAGACCCTCAGTGTTGTTAAAGTAGTAAAGACATTGTCTGCACTTTCCTTATTGCAACCATGGCCTAAAGATCTGCATTATACTGTACTGTATATTATGTATATTATACTCCACACTTATAACAAACTTGCAACAAAATGAATTTATGTGTCGCTTATTATGAACGTATTTATTTAATAATTACGCTTGACACGTCCAACAAAATTTCAGGTAAAAAAAAAATTCTACATACATCATAAACAAATATGTTGCTTTGTGGTGGTCACATACTGATCTACGGTAGCAGAAATCAGACTAAACAAAATGGTTGTATACACAGCGACACACATTGTAAGCTGGAGAGAGAACAGAGTAGCTTCCAGGAGTTATCATCCTTTCAATCCTCCCTCCTTTTCTTGTCCTTCTCACATCCCCCTCGGCAAAATTAATTTAGCCGTGCCTTATTCACAGCAGGTTTATTAGTTTGCTTTAGTCTTTGACTCCCTGATGATTTCTGTAATTACAGACTCTCACCACTATGTACAAAAATACTGTGTATGTGTGTGTGGTTGGTGGTGTGTGTGGTTGTGTGTGTGTGTGTGTGTGTGTGTGTGTGTGTGTGTGTGTGTGTGTGTGTGTGTGTCAGTATGTCAGTGGGTCTTTTGCAAGTGTTATTTCTAGGTTTACATGTTCCAACATTGGGTGATTATATGTCTCTGACTTTCAGTGTGTGTGTGTGTGTGTGTGTGTGTGTGTGTGTGTGTGTGTGTGTGCTCTCCTTTGTTTAATATTGGAGGTTCAAAAGCCCTTGTGTGTACCCTGTGGGTCTTTGAAGCATTGTGTTAATGAATAGGTTATATTATGCATGCACCACTGCTTTTACACTTCTAAGACAAGAAAAGAAGAAGTTCTTTCTTTTTAGGCATCCTAAGTTATTGCAAGAAGAGATTTCTAATTTGCCCAGGTGCAGTTGAAAGACAAAAACTTCCCGCAAGCTCGATGCATGCATTAGTTTGTTGTTTCAGGTTTTCAGTAATATGAGGGAGAAGCATCTACTGTGGCACCATCAGGAGGTCTATCCTCCGTAACCGCAACAAATTAGGATTCAAGTCTGAGTCTTTTTTTTTTCTTTTTTTTTTTGCCGTTACAAATCAACAGCAAGGCAAATGAGATATTATTCCATAATTTTGGTCTCCTTCTTCCAGTGTTTTCCTAAGCATCGAGATGGATGGGCATGCACCAGCATAAAAGAAATCCAGCAGGAGACAGAGTTCAGTTTAACATTTTTCCTTTTCTGTTAGACATCAACAGAATGACTGATTATATTTTAAAAAATATGGCTGTTTATAACCTTGGATACAAAGAGCGAAAGATTGATGCTAACGCACACAATTATATACAGTTTACTGCATACCTGTAGCGATATATACTGGGGTGAGATACATAGTGTAGTTATTGTATAAAGTATGGCTGAAACGATTAGTCAATAGACAGAAAATCACTCATCAAACATTTTGATAATTGATTAGTTGTTATGTTAATTCCAGATTCTCAATGGTGAGAATTTGCCACACGTCTTTGTCTTATGTGGTACTAAATTTAATGTGTTTAGATTTTGGACTACTAGTTGAAAAAAAAAATAAATAAGATAAGATAGATAAGATATTATTTATTTGTCCCACAGTGGAGAAATTTACATATATTTACAAATAAATAAACATCTGAAGTAGGGTTGTCAATAGATTAAGATATTTAATCAAGATTAATTGCATGATTGTCCATCATTAAGCTAAAATTAATTGCACTTTTTTTTTTAATCTGTTCAAAATGTACCTTAAAGGGTAATTTGTCAAGTATTAAATACTCTGATCAACATAGGAGTGGACAAATATGCTGCTTTATGTAAATGTATGTACAGTATATATTTATCATGGAGATCAATTAACAACACAAAACATTCACAATTAATGTCCAGAAACCCTCGTGGGTACTGCATTTAGTATAAAAAATATGATCAAATCATAACATGGCAAACTGAACAGCTGTCAATGTGTCAGCGTGCCGACTTGACTATGACTTGCCACAAACTGCATTATTTTGCATCATCACTGATTATCATAAAGTGCGCATGTCTGTTCACATTCACATATTTTGAGGTCAGAGGTCAAGGGACTCCTTTGAAAATGGCCATTTCAGTTTGTCCTCCAGTTTCATATCCTCCTGAATACCAGGGAAAAAAAAAGTTGTCACATTATCATTATTTTTTTATCCCCATCTCTTTGTAGGGTAATTAGAACACTGAAAGCATTTTTTTGAAAAAAAAGTTTTTATTTTTAAGATATCATGTGTCCTCTGTAGTGGACATCAGAACACCATACATATGAATTGGAACCTTGACGGCAACTAGTCTGTCCTGGAGAAATTATCAAAGTTAACATAAGGAGGAGTTTAACATTCCACATATTTGTCCATAACTTTTGTGTTTTGTCTGTGTTGTGCTTTGACACTATCATGTGTCCACGGTGGACATCTGAACGCAATGAGTGAAACTGAACCTTGATGGCAAACAGTTAGTCCCAAACAAAATGCCAGGGTTTAACACTCACATAACTGTCCATCATCACTTTTGTTTTGTGTTGACTTGTGCTTATTTGGCGTGATACTTCAAAAAGCAATTCCCCTTCTTGGAAACACAAAGGAATACCTTGCACTTACTTTTCCTTTTCCCATAAAATGTGCTTGCACTGACGGCGGCCATTTTGCAGGATGAAAAAGTTAAAGGTAACAAAGACCCTGCTTTGAACTGCTGGTAGTCAGGAGGATATGACACATCAGCATCTTCACTCTACCTTCAAAACTGAGTCTGCTACAACCTCTGAAAGATTGTTTGCATTATCATAGCGTTGTTTGGCAGACCTAATCTGAAGACATAAACTTGGGCTTTAAGAAATTCTGATGAGTCATATTTCACCATTTTCTGACATTTTATACACATATGTACCTTTTAAAAAGGATATTATTGATCAGACATTTTAGAGACATTTTATTTAGAGCTTTTGTATTTTAGGATAGCATGCAGCGCAACTGATATTCTCAGTAACATCAATTTACTGCACACGTCGTCAGATACAATGCGTGTAAAGCATAAACGTAGTCAGCCAACTAATGGCCAGAAAACATGGGGTTATGGTTGACAGCCTGGCCGTTGCCTGTTGTGGCCGTGGCTGTTTTTCTCTGCAGCTACTGTACAGCCACAGATTGTCACCACAACGCAGATTCACTTGCGTAACACAGACTCTTTTGTCCGTTTTAGCTTTCCAGGTGCCTTAAGATAACGGGCTATTTCTGGGAAGAACCCAGAGGGAATTGATTTGGCTACAGGAGGTGAAGGAAGGAATGAGCAGAGAAGGATGGGCATATGGAGTCATTTGTCTTTTGAAAGCTGCGTCTTTGAGGCAGTGGCTGATGGGGTGCCAAATATGAGTCTATGAGTATGTGTGTACAGAAGATTTTAGCTGAATAAAACAGTCACGGTAAACCGTGCAACCAGGATGGTTTCCACACCTGAAGATCAATAAGAGTGTTCTGAGTGGCTTAAAGGTCTACATCTACCTCTCACACACACACACACACACACACACACACACACACACACACACACACACACACACACACACACCCTCAGCACAAAGAGCAAAAAGCATTTATATACACAGCTGGAGAACACTTTTTTTTCCGGTCGACTTCAACATGTTGAGTGTAAAACCAAGTCCATCAAGTCAAGTGGGTCAATCTCTTGTGGAAAATGTCAAAAAAAAAATTGCAGCTGTAAGTAGCACCATTAAAATACTTCTAGTGTAAATCTTAAATGTAGTTTCACCTTCATCGATGAACTGTCAAGAGCATCTTGTATCTTGCATACAGCATCTACCTGGCAAATTAAAATCTTTTGGGTCTCCATCACTAACAGTATCTCCTATGCAGTATGCTTTTGTATTACTATGCTTTGTCAAAGATGTTTAGGAGAGAACAAAATAGCTGCCTTGGCACTGGCAACATATTTTACGATCCAAGAATGTAGACATTCATACTCTGCAAGGACGTTGTAGTGCAGGTGGTTGGGTGGATGACTGCATGCTGTGTCTTACATATTGTTACGCCAAGACTGCAACAACACTTGATGAAGGTTGGGGGATGGTTTTATTAAGTATTCTAAAAGCTGACACAAGTGTCATGTTTCAAGTCTGTATTGACATTTTTAATACTTAACAAGGACGCTGATCTTTCCCTAAACTTAATTAAGTACTTCAAGTTGCTTAAACAACGATGCGTCTCCACTACCTCCCACTGTCCAAAAGTGAAGCCAAAACACCCTGGGTACGGGAGCTGCCATCTTGAAATTCTGATGTCATTTGGAGCCAGAGTCTGCGCGGTAGTGATCGGGGGGGGGGGGGGGGGGGGGGGGGGGGCAGGAGCCGCAGTATCGAGGTCCCAGCCACACACCCGCCTGAGCCAATCACAAGCCGAGCATAGCCGCAGCCTGCTTGTGTGAGCCACCTAGCTGCTACGCTAGCACCACGGTAGCTGTTTGACACAACAACTAACTATAATACTGTATCTCCAGAACTGCACACAGACTTGTGACAGTTGTGGAAAGTTAGTTATATCTCTAATCGTAAAATTCCCAATCCCATGGCGCCGCGAATACTTCCCTCAGAGCAGCTGTTAGTCATGATGTCTCATCCCCTTTTTATAACATCAAACAACAAATTAAAACCAAACTTATCAGAAATATGACGACATACATTAGCGTGATAAGAACTACCGAATATGACAGAAACCACCTTTGGGGAAACTTTGAAGTTTTAGTTTGGCCCATGTCCCATCCACTGGCATGGTGGTAGCGGGATTTATGACCTATACTGCAGCCAGCCACCAGGGGGAGACTGGGAAATTTTGACTTCACCTTTAGGAGGCTGTCATGTCATCCATCTTTATAGACAGTCTATGCCAGGAACAGATACTGAAGGGAAAACAACTGAATATTAATGTTTTGCATATACAGTAACGATTAACACTTCAAAAGCAGTTTGCAGAGTAAAACAAAATATATTTGCTCATCCCAACTCGCAAGTGTGATTAGTTTGCGTGAGGACTGTATACAAACTCTTTGGCTTTGGTGCACGTGTGTCTGAAACCAGCAATAGATAACTCACCTTGGCCACCGAGGACCACAGTGCCCCCCTATGTGGAACACTTTCAAACTAATAATGCTCATTCTTCTTACTGTGACACACAGCTGATGAATGAGGCAATTAACACTCATGCAGAATGACCACAGTAAACGTCACAGTCCTCTGGTGGCACAGCTAATGGTCTGGGAGGTCTGACACACTGATGTCACACAGATGAAATGAAATGAAAGGTGATAAATCTTTAGGGGGGGGTCAAATCAAGAGTGTGGCGTGAAGACTTTTTTTTAAACTTTGGGAGCATATTTTATTTCTACACAGGTTTCATATTGACAAAAAAGGTGGCATGGACTACTATACAATTTATAACTCAAGGGAAGCTATTTAAACAACACAGCTAATCCAAAATGCTTTGCAGTGCAGAAACAAATAAGAAAAGACCATAACACTGACAATGGATCGAAATCACATGTTCATAATGTACACACACAGATAACCAACCCCAGGCTCATTTAGACCCAGACCGACTGTCGCAACGGACAGGTCTTCGGTCAGAGGATCTCGAGTCTGTGACAGCATTTCACCAAGCAGCACTGTCCTCTGCAAAAAAATAAAATAAAATAAAATAAGCTAAGCTAAAAAATAAGCTTCTCAACTCAGTTCTATGACTAAGAGGAAGCTGGCTGAGGGAGGACAGTCGGAGTAATACTGTCTTTCGTTCTTGATAATGGCAAAAGCCTTGGCGCAGACAGTATTAAAAGGTCTGAGTGATGTAAAGTAAAAAGATTTGCAGTGATGAAGGCTGGAAGGATATGAAGGTCTTGATGAGTCAGACACACACATGAATTGCTCTGACTGAAGCCGAATTTGCAGACTCTAATGTTATTTTTAAGAGTTTTCCTCATGGTTTCTTAGACAAGGTTTGGAGTAAGAACAGGCATGGTCATGCCAGCTTTTAAGATGATGTCATTTTTCTCAGCAAAATAAATTCAGTAATGCCGCAATCGCTGGATTTTCTCATGAAAACAAAGAAAATCCACATACGTACATGTAACCGGAGAATTCAGAGACAACGGGTTCAAAGCACACCGGATCACTCAGATTTAAGACAATCAACTTTATTAAAGACTAATGCTTCAACTGTCTTCAGAGTCAACCCGATGTGAGACTCTCATTTTCTCTAAAGTAACCTTGTGAAATGCTTGAAGCGCATCTAACCTCCTTTCTTAAATCCACATTCATTTTTCACATGGAGCAAATTCAGGCCATTGACTAACAGCAAGCCGTCTCTACGGTGCTGGTCTTTGAGGGAATGGAGAACAAGCCAAGAGATGATGGATGAATTTGTCACTGAATCTTAGTGTAAAAGTTCTTATAATGAAGACAGGAGGAAAGGAAATTAGAGCATTCATTGCTTTCTCCATGCGAGACACTGAATAATATGAGCTGTGATCTGAAAATCTAGGGAGGCAAAACTGAAATACCTTCACCAAAACATAGTCACTCAATATGAATTGACCACATAACAGCCAGTTCACCCGAGTTGACTGTAAAATTTGCATTATCAGTCGCTTTAAGCACCAACGATGTGGGTCGTTATGGCCCTTCTACACCTACTATGTTGTAAATGGGAGTCAAACTTCGAAACACGTAATATTTTGTAAAACTGAATGAAACACCACATTTTAGGTTCAGGCAACAAAACTTCATCTTCTTTAGGTTTAGACGAAAAAAAAAATTTAAACAATCTCTTTGTTAGGTTTAGGGGAAAACATTATGTTTGGGTTAAAGTAACCACAAACACAAAGTCAACTACACCTTGTTAGTTTCACACAGGATGTGAACGCACTGTGTTTTGTCTCATCCATCATCCCTGGAGTTTTACACTGTCTATACTACAGCACCTGATGTTGGCTTCTGCTCCTGTCATAATTACTACAGTCACTAGAGGTCGTTGTCATGTTCTTTTATACCTTATTACCTCCGCCAAGGAGGTTATGTTTTTGCCGGCGTTTATCTGTCTGTTTGTTTGTTTGTCTGTGTTCAAGATAACTCAAAAACTTATGGACGGATTTTGATGAAATTTTCAGGGTGTGTCGAAAATGTGAAAAGGAAGTGATTTAATTTTGGGGCTGATCTGGAAGAAATCCTGGATTCTGGATCACTTTGAAATTTTCGTTAACATTGGGGTAAATGGGACCCAAAAAAAATCTCAATATCTCTGGTAATTGTTGCCCAAAGCTCATGAAATTTGACTCAGGGATTTACAATGTGTACTTCTATGAAATCCCAGAGGCTGATCCAGATCTGATCCAGATCTGATCCAGATGGCGGATTTTATAGCAATTTATATAAAAAATGGGGGTAATCTTACATTTTGGCCTACTGTGTTGTGAGTTTTATGTTGTGTCTTGTATATATGTTCTATGTTTGCCACTGATATAAAAAAAAATTTTTTTTAAATGTAGGATTTTTATTTTGGAGTGAATTACAATATGGGGGGAAACTATGGTGCTTGGCGGAGGTCTGCGCTCTCCGAGTGCGTTTCTAGTTTAAAATAAAACCTGCTAGTGGGTGTTACTATGGGGCTTATGGCAACTGATCGGCTGGCCAGCTTAAAGGACTATTGGACCTGTTAGTGATAAATCAGTCCTAAAAGTGTAGTCAGTAGTGTAGGTAATGTTAGCTATCAAAGAAAGAATAGTTTCAGTAAATTACAGCCAGTCGAAGCTAAATTATTCTGAGGTGTCTCAGGTTGAGCTCGTGACCCTATTGAGTCATATTAAAAGTTGTTATTAAAAGAACTTGAATGAGATTTTCTGTGAAGCTCAAGAAGTGTCAAGGATGCGCTACCAAATTGACTTTTTGTTGTTGAGTATAATTAGATATTAACATGCTTTTGTGCTTGCAGTGACCTTTAACGCTCACTTAGGTGCTAAGAGTGGACAAATGGATATTTCCTTTAATTCAAGTTGAACTCTTATTGTTTCCTCTCTTTACTCCACAGAGGGATCCAAGGGAAGAAATGTGGCACTATCATCCTATCCGCAGAGGAGCTGAGCAATTGTCGAGTGAGTAAGCCATGATAATCTCCCTTGCCAAACACACATTAGCAGGCAAACATCTGTCAGCTACGCCTGGTTAAACAGTCTTCGCACATAAAGTGGATTGAGCAGGATGGACGCTCAGAAGGGCAAATAAGTGCCAGCACACAGCTATAGACAAAGGAAACAACCGGTTGACTTTGTTCAGTCCACGTTGACAACTTTTTTAATTTTTTGTTTCAATATCACAGAGTCTTATTGAGGTTATATGTTAAAACAGGTAATTTTACAACAATACCGCACGGTCAAACACAGGTCCATGTAGTCTTGTAGTATCCATGTGGATTAAGTATATCCCTATTTTTTAATATTCTGGCTTTGAGAAGCCAGGCAGAAATCAGGGTGTACATGCCGTACAACAGATGCAAAAATCTTTAGAAATACATGGATTTTATATTTTATTTATTTATTTTCTTCAATGTGAGGTATCAGACAAAAAGTACTTGGTGTCTGTGCTGAAACTCAGGTATAACAGTGTCAAGTATCTATCTACTGTGTCTATCCCGTACACTGAATATACGAAGTGACGCAGTCACCGTGACGTCACCCACTGGTTTGTGCACTTCCTTGTTTTAACCCTCAAATCCAACGTTTTGGCCGTCATCATCTTGTTTTGTTGGAACCAGATGTGACACGAGAAGTTGAAGCACCAAGGAGAACCAAACACTGAATAAGACATATTTAGGCTGCCAAAAAGGTAAAAAATTAACTTTCACGAACTGAAAACACTGAAATGGTAAAAGAGCTAAGACAAAAACACAGACAACTTCCAGATTGGACAACGCCGTGGTAGCGACCTGTCAGTCATAAGGTAGCCACGCCCTAAAGCATACCCTACTTCATGGTCTAGTTGACTCTAAATGGGACCATTTTACTAAATGAACATCATGCTGTACTGAAGAAGACTCGAAAATAGTGATTGAGACCATAAACTCATGTTTACAATGTTTACCGAGGTAATAAATCAAGTGAGAAGTAGGCTCATTTTCTCATAGACTTCTACACAATCAGATGTCTTTTTGCAACCAGAGGAGTCGCCCCCAGCTGGATAATAGAAAGAATGCAACTTTAAGGCACTTCAGCATTGCCTTCACAATCCAGACCCGGAAGTTGTCCACTGATTTCATTGGCATTAGGAGCCTTTAAGTCGCAGCCATACAGCAAACCAAAACAATGAATTAAAAGTGCTGCAGAGTGTGAGGTTGATTCACAGTGGGAGTGGCAGTACTAGTGACTCAAAATGATCAATATCATAAATACTGGGTCATATGGAGATTTAGGTTGAGCAGCATTAACATGGTCATTCTACATCACTGTGAAGGAACTGGGGAACCTGATGAAGTGCATGATTTTATGTTACCACAAGCTAATGCACAATATTCAAAGTTTTTAATTATAATGATTAAGTAGATGACCTAATGAATGTTCAGTGCAGTTTGGTAATTATGTCAATCATTTTTTTTATATCAATATGTCACATCACAGTCACCATGTGTCACTGCTGGAGACAATTAGTTGCAGCGGGGGTGTAAGACTAGTAGATGTGCAGTCAAGCATACAGATATAAGAAAACAAGTTTAAGCCACTTCCTCATTGGCTTCACTTTTCAGACCCGGAGGTTGCCACCTGGTCTATACATCCAACTACCTACTAATCTACTTATTTAACTATCTACCCCTCTGCAGTACCCATCACACTTACACACCCAGTCACACACACATACTTCCCTTTCAGAATAAAAGAGACAGTACAGCTGCTCTCACTCTGTAGTGTCCCCCCTGTCTAACGAAATGGCCCAGAAACATGATGGGATGAGTGCTGATCATTCCCTCAACCATCCAAAGCTGCGGATGCTTCACTGGGCTCCCAGCATGCAGATTACAAGATGATGCTGAAAAGCATGAGAGTGCAACAGAGCAAATGGGCACAAAGACAGAGAGCAAAAGTACAGATGGCACCATGAAAATGAGAGCAACAGTGATAAGATGGAGAGAAACTGAGATGTGTATTTGTTGAATAGATAGAGAAAATCAGCCGGACAGGTAGAAACAGACAACAGTGATGTGATTCAACAGAGGTTTATGTCACACTGCCGTGTACCGTACCAGCTCTTAGATAGAAGAAAGGCATGGATGATGACAGTGTGAGACCGAGTGTCCCTGTCTGACCTTGGCGTTTGCTTGTAAGACACACACACACACACACACACACACACACACACACACACACACACACACACACTGTATACACAAACAAACATGCACACTTTCACACACTTGTTCACAACCAGTCTGGATCATAGACTGTACATAACAAGTGGATGTGGTCAACGTGACGTCACCCATTGGTTTGTGGACTGCCGTTTCTGAAGCCTCGAGTTTGACATTTTGGCTGCCACCATCTTGTCTTTTAGCATCCAGAAGTGACAAGAGAAGGTGGAGCTAAATACAACCGAACACTGACCGACACTGACCGACATTTTTACGCGACCAAAAAGGATACAGTTAATGTTCATGACGAGAAAACACACTGTGAATTTGCCTATAATTCAGCCTGAATTCTTGACTAGAATTTAAAGTAAAGTTCTCCGGGTTATGTAAAACACTTGTCTGCACAGCATGACTTTGTAATGACGGACCCTCCGGTGGGACAGGCTGGGTTGTAGAGGTTAACGCATGTTTAGCATTCATGAACTGACATTATTCATCAGTCCCCATTCATGATGCAGGTGTGTGTGTGTGTGTGTGTGTGTGTGTGTGTGTGTGTGTGTGTGTTTTTCTGCTTACATACCCTGCAGTAGGAAAATACATTTGTACATGCTCATGATTAAACCTTCAGTCAAAACTTGTCCAGGTCTACTCAAGAGTTTGGTGTGCAGTTTGTCTTTTTCAATTTTTTTTGAAAAAAAAACTGTAGTTTTCTATCAGTTTGAAAAAAGACTTGACATCAAACAACCCTGTTTAGAGCTTTTTAAATAACTTGTGGATGTATTTAAAACTTTTGTACAGCAGTATTTAAAATATTATAAACCTTAGATGACAAGAAAAACAGTCTTTTACTGAGAGAAAGCTGAGACACTTCAGCTTATTGATTTGAGTTAGCAGGTTTAGACATAATGAGACATAATTATTAGAAGTCGACCGATTAATGGGGCCGATTATTTGCAATTTCTCATAATTGGCATCAGGCGATGTCTGAGCATATTAAGCCGATTATTACTTAAAGCTTTATGTTTCATCCAAAGGTTTACCTCTAATTATTATAAAATACAACGTAATACAAAGTTGCTGTACACTGACCACTGAATATGAATATTGTTCTAATGTTGAATGACCCTGCACTATTTGTGGGTGTAATAGCAAAGGTTACAACAGATTCAGAAACCAAACGTGGTTTGGAAGAGAAAACTGAAACTGACTTCCACAGCAGTTTGTCTTTGATAAATCTGAACCATATGGACAAAACACCATGAGAGGAACAGTGCTGGTAATTAAGAAAAGATTGTTCTCGCATTTGATCAAGTTCATGAGGCGTGCAGGATCAATTTATGTTTAGTGAAACATTTCTCCAACTCCATGTGCTGCTTATTAAAAGTTTTAGCAGCTATCTAAACACTTTGACTATCAAAATATTGTGTTACATGAATCTGATTTAACTCCCACTTGCAAACACTACTGACACACCCGAAGCAACCGATTCCAGGGGTGGAGCCTTCAAAATAAAAGTCTGCGACAGTAAACCCTGATCCTGCAGATATTCTGACAAATAAAACCTGTGCATGGAAATATTAATGTTGCTGCTCATACAAGAATATACAAACTTATCAGATGCTAATGGTAACAGCATCTCATAACTGCATATGTGAAATGATCATATCGACTTACTGCTCCTGCCCACATTAGAGTAATTATAGCCTACTGCATTAGTGAACCCTATAGGACCGACCAACCAAAGGATCCCTGTGCAGTTGTAGCTCTCTACAGCTAAGTAATCTGAGGCTGGTCCATGGGGGAATTTTTCTGTTTTGTCGTCTAACATGTTTGCACCAGGGTGCGAGCAGAGCCGAGTGGGAGCAGAGCAGCGTGATTTTGCCTGGAGCGTCTGTCTGTGATCCCTCTCTCTGTGAGCTAAAGCTTCATCACACGAAGAAGCTGATTCAACCCCAAGGGGACTTTCATTTAGCTTTATTTGCACAAATATAACCGCTGGACTGTCTTTTCAGCTGATTACACTGTTGCTAGGCTATTAAATAAGCCTATCAGCTGCTGTTAGCACCACAGACAGGGCTCCGGACTAACTTTTTAGAAGAAGAAGAAGAAGAAGATCAACCTTTATTAGTCCCACAGTGGGGAAATTCAGTTTACACTCTGTTGGGTTTTTTTTTTTTTTTTTTTTTTTTAACTTATACATGGTACATGCAGACCTGAAACACACATACATGCATTAATGGAGAGATGTCAGAGTGAGGGGGCTGCTCCTGACAAGCGCCCCGAGCAGTTGGGGGTTTGGTGCCTTGCTCAGGGGCACCTCGGCAGTGCCCAAGAGGTAAACTGGCACCTCTCCAGCTACCAGTTCACACTCAGTTTTTTGGTCCATGTCGGGACTTGAACCGGTGACCCTCCGGTTGCCAACTCCCTACAGACTGAGCTACTGCCGCCCCCAAAAAAAACTACACTGGTTGTACTGGTGCGCCAGACTTTTTCGTTTACGTGCACTAGCACATGATTCATTTAACATTTTTCGCCTTTTTGCACCACAATAATGCATTTTGTTAGCTCCCATAGGCCTACACTAGGGATGTCACAATACCAGAAATTTAGTTGTCGATATCGATACCAGTGAAATTCCATGATTCTCAATACCAATTTGATACCACGTTAAAAAAACAAAAGTGAAATAATAAATCCCATCATGCACGTCAATATACACTCCTTTATTGCAGTTTGCTTACTGGTTTTGTTGGGAAGTTAAACAGGTCATAATTCCCTCTCTATTATCTATTTTATATTGCTGTGAAAACATCTTCAAACTGGATTTATTCAAGTTTCTAGCAAAAACTACATTTTTCGAGATGACATTTGAACACATCATGATAACGTTAGACTTTACCTTTGCCCAATATTCATCTTAGAGCCTGAATGCGTCATAACTAATTCAACGGTACCTCCCGTTTAGCTCTTGTCCCACAGATTTCAACACTGATTTGTTGTTTCGTAATGTAATGTAATGTAATGCACAGTGATATAGTGTCACACTCACTCTTTTTGCCCTCCCCTCTTGTGAAATGAATCCGGCACTGTGTCACTGTGTTCTGGGCTGGACCGTTCAGGGCCGGGGACAGGTGTAAGGGGCACCGCAGCATTTTTCTTTATGAAAAACAACCAATAGATCTCATCATTTTGAACTACCGTCTTGTTTTATGGTTGTGATGTGCCTTGAGGAGGAGGAGGCTACACGGTGCAGTTTCACACATACAGATATCACACACAGACAGACCGTCAGTCGCACTCCACAGATTTTTGGTCGTATATACAACTAAAATAGTCGCAGTCTGGAGCCCTGATAGATGTGGGTCACTAGGGGTTTTATCATCTATTGATATCATAGATAGATCAGCAAACTGGACACAAAACACAGTGTTTTCACCCAGGAGACAAGGGTTTGCATCCTGTGTGAAAGCAATGTGTGTCATATGTAGTTGTCTTTGTTTTCACAAACATTAAGTTTCACTTTTACTTTTGAAATGGGTATTTTAAGCCATGCTTGTCCCTAAACTTATTCAAGTGTTTTTGTTAGCAAAACCTAAAGACGTTGCAGTTTTGTGACCTAAACTTAAAGAAGCTGTTTGTGTTCAAAATGTAACGTTTCATTCAGTTTTACATGTAGTAGAACGTGCTGCTTTTAAGTTTAATTTTCGCTTTTACAACACAGTAGGTGTAGTAGGCCCATACTGGCCCACATCTTTGGTGTTTAAAGGGACCGATAATGGCTATTTAATGGCTTGATAACGCTTGAATCGCGTGGTCTTTTGACCACAAACAACCAGTGGTGATGTTCACCAACTGACAGTATAGATGTTTGGTGAGTTTCTATCTCCATGTGTGGCAGGAACTCCAGCTTTTTGCCCTTCTTTCATCCAGGCCCTCTACTTTTTTTTCTTTGATTGCACATTTAGGTCATCAAGAAAACCACAAATCTGATGAAACATTCCCAGTTTCTCATGAAGAGATTTTCCCACAGCAGATCCATGTCTGTTTGCTTCAACTTCCTGTGCTTCCATTCACTGCCTGCTTTCATGCCTCTAAATTTCACCTCGCATTATGCAGTAAACGTGAAAGGCAGCATTCATCGCCACATTTGCTACGAAGCAAACTAGAACAGGTTTTTCTTTTCAGCACAGGCAGAGGATAACACATGGGATAAAGAAAATATCAAATGTTAGAAAATAGAAAAACCTGGAGCAGCTGGGAGTGGAGCGATTAGAAGATGTGGGTGGGGAGTAGGAAGCAGATATTGCTGACGGTTCATTCCACTCACGTACGCTGTTTGGCAATCCTTATTAATGCTACAAGACAACATGAATCACAGATTTTGTATCCTGTGGCTTTACATCAAGCAGGAAATGGGGAAGCTCATCCATGCAAGGAATTACCTATTTGTAGGATCATACATGTAAAAGAATGCATAATCACCGAGGATGTTATAAATCTGAGTGTGTACACTGTGACCACACAGGGATCCACCATACAGACAGCAGGGAATCATTGCTTATCATGTTAAGTCCACCTCTTCTTCCAATCTCATCACTTTGACCTTGTTTTCCCTGCTTCACCTTTGCCTTTTTTACACATTTACCTCCCAAGAGACACAAACACACCGCCTCACACTACTTTATGCTTATTTGAATCCAATGTAAACGCACTGGTTTGACCCCTGCGCTATATAATGCACTTTTACTACCTCTCCTCTTGTCAGCTCTTAATTAGTGCATCTATAACTCCTGTCACAAACACTCCCTCATTACTCCTCTGAGGGTGTGGACGTGTCTCTATCCAGCCTGGCCCCCCTCTTTAAATATTGATACTCTGATTCTCTCCATATTAGCAAATGGCTGTTGATCACAGACCTTTGCAGGAGTGTGTGTTCGTGCCACAGAACCTTAATGAGGCAGGAGCAGATGAATATTTAATATCCTCAACACATTCCATCACCATAAATGCTTTTATGTGCCCATTAGCCTCCGTAGAGATTTCCTGGTGTGTCCTCCCTCTCGCTCACTCTGAGTGGCATCAACGCCAAATTCTGCTTCTTTGAATACCGCAAACCTGCGTTTACTTCGTGAGCAACCTGATCAGCAAATTCATTTAGTTTATATTGAGCAGTGAAATATTGTGTTTACACTTCATATTCTCTGTTATGTTAAACTGATATAAAACTAACAGAATGTATTGGTGGATCGGTTGCTTGAATCCATTTTGGCCCAGTTGATGTAAGAAGAACTAGTTGGGCCTTAAAACTGTTGTCATTTAACAAAATTATACATTATGAGGGTATGACGTGGATTCACTGTTGAGTTTGTTTAAACCACAGACTGTATATAAGATGACATGACAGCTCCCTAAAAGTGAAGCTAAAACATGTCAATCGCCCCCTGGTGGCTGGCTGCAGTATAGATCATAAATCCCACCCCTCCATGTTAGCAGATGGGACATGGGCCAACTAAAAAGTCAAAGCACACCTCAAATCAATTTTAGTTTTTGTCCTGTCAGTTCTTAACATGCTGATGTACATTCAAGTGTTAATTTTTCTGATAAGTTTAGTTATTTGGAGCTATAAAAAGGGGCAAGATGCTGTGATTGACAGCTGCTCTGAGAATAGTAGTCGCAGCCGGAGGCTCAGGAATTGTACACGAGAGGAGACGTAACTTTAACTTTCCATAACCGTCACAAGTCTGTATAATAGAACATGTTAATGTAATTAGAAATATAGTTGTAGAGATGTAATGGTTAGTTGTTGTGTCCTTCTAGCCAAACAGCTACCATGGTGCTAACGTAGCAGCTTGGTAGCTGACTCAAAAGCTGCGGCCATGCTTGGTTTATAATCGTCCGTTCCCGTATCAGATATCTGGATTCACTTTTGTACAGTGGGAGGAAGTGGTGGTGCGTCCTCCATCTATATACACAGACTATGGTTTGATGGAAATGGCAATTCATTATATAAGTTTCCATCTAAATCCATCTAAACCTTTATTCCAGTAAGACTGAACGTGCTGTGGTTAACATAACATTTGAGTAGTAAGGCAACAAGGTTAAATTCCAATTTACGGCATTTCAATTGCAAAATTGTCCCACTTGCAGCAGGAGAATCCACAACAGTCCTTCAGGGCCATACAGCGGTCTTACTTTGATCTGCTGTAGCTGATGTCTTTGTCCACAGTTAATCAAAGAGAGCACATCCTGCATACTTGCTAAATTTCATGTAGATTTCTGGCCGCGGTTCAACATACAGTATATCAACGCCAGCACATTTGAATCAGCAGTTCTATTTACAGTTGTTGTTGAGACATAACTAACAAACTTGTTTCTCACACTGCACAGGTTCATAATATGCTGCAGGACTTATTAATAATCTCAATTTAGCTGTTTTAACAGAAAGGAAAGCAGACACATTTTTAAAATGGGACTTTTACTGCAATGTATCTTGCTCTTAAGCTTTGGGAGGGATGTAAACCTCCATCTGTGGATAGTTGAGCCCCGGAGAAGACTGGAGCTAGGCTGTTTCTTTAATCACTTTTATTAGATACAAGGAGAAAACTTTCTTCACAACATGCGCCTTCAGATTTTTGTTTTTTTCTAATGTACGTGTGCTGCAATCCAGAGACTGCAGCTTCACAGCGAATGCTTGTTGAAGTTAGGTACTTGTTGAAAACAGAACACACACATATCCAGTATCCAGGGATAAAAGACGGAGAGCAACAGAAGAGAAATCTGTTGCTACAGCAAGTATTTCTACCGTCGCATATTCAGATGACATAAGCATTCAACTGCTTGTGTGTCAATCACGGCTGCAAACATTCCCCGGGAGGATTAAAGGAGTGTTTGAAACAGTGTGAGTCTTCTGTGGAGGCGGGATGTGTCAACTGGCAGACGTACTGTATGGTGTGTGTGTGTGTGTGTGTGTGTGTGTGTGTGTGTGTGTGTTCTCAAGGTGAGGGCAGGAATACAGATTGAAAGTTGCTCTCGCTGCCGGTGTGTAGATGTGATGATGAGTGTGTCGGAGGAAAGTGTGTGTGCTGCGTGGTGCCTGGCTGTGCGTGATAAAGACACAGGAAGGGAGGCTATAGTAAGACGCATACAGGAATTAAAATGGGCATCGGCATATGTGCAGAGAAACACTCCTGCTCTCACGCTCACACAGTCTGTCGCGCTTGCACACATTCTTTTGCTGATTTGCCACTTGGCACACAGCCAGAACACAAGGTGCGAGCCGCAACATTAAAAAGCTATTAAGCTATCATTAGTGGCACCGTGGCTGCCCAGTGTAAGGCCGCGAGCCCTGACATTAACAGCAATCTACCGTTATAGCATCTGAACGTGTTGTAATGAACCCGCTGTGTTTCAGAGATTAGCCGCAGCCAATACGCCAGAGATAAGTCAGACCCCTTCCCCGCATGCCACCACACAAGGAGAGCCAAGAACAGGGAGGGGTAATGGTAAACAAGTAGTACAAGCCTCAGCAGCAGCCAAGTGATTTATATTTTGGGGTTTGTAAATGCGCCATATTTCATGACAAACAACTGGTGTAGAAAATGCACAATCAGGCTTATTTGTGTGTGTGAGAGGGTGCACTATAGAGAAAAAGTATGAGCTGGTTTGCAGGGATTAATCTCCCAGCTTCCGTTTCTGGTCTTTGATTTATTTAAAAAGGTAAATATAATATTTTCATGGTCTTTGTTAGTTCATCTTTTGAATCCACAATATCCTTAGGTCACCTTTAGACACAGTTAATTCTTCATAGTAGGGATGCTAACTTTGAAAAATTTTTCTTAACCAATAACCAACCCTCATTAAACGATTATTAACCGTTAACAGATTAGTGCCTTGCATGTAGCGGTGCGCCAGCGGCAGAGCTACTATAGTGGCCACAGTGCTGTGTGTAGTGTTGTGGACATGAAGCCACTTTCTCAGTCGAAGTCCACCAGCACATATTTTGTTGAGTTAAGCAGGTTGTCAGCTGTGTGTCTGCCCGGATTAACAATAGCGATTGTCTAAAAAACACTATGTGTGTGTTTGCGCTACGATAGCAGCTGCTAGCTGCTGTCGTCACCGAAGAGAAGCAGCATGCATAATGATGAGCTACTGGTGTGAAAAGATTGAAAAGGCTGCATGCTTATGCTTTCAAAAACTGAATTTAGTACATTTTTGTTTGTTGAGGAAAAGAAATGGATGTCAAATAAGTCAGCGTCAGTTGGGGCTGAAGACTACAAGTCTGGAAAAAAATCTGGGGGCATGGAGTTAAAAATAAGTGAGCTTACTAGACATCATTAGCCACACACATAACACAACTGCATTTCTGACCGAACTGATGCTGGCTGAAATGTATTGTGGGTAATTGTGGGTAATAATTCTGACAAGGAAGAAGAATGGGTGGAATAAAAAAAATGATCTCTTGGGTTCTGCTGCACTGATTTATATCCTTAAAAAAAAAAAAAAAGTGAGTCATGAAGCCACCATAGTTATGCTGAACTAAAGTTTATCATTTAATATATTAATTATTCATTAGAGGAATTAATAATTCATTTACTATATATATAGTTTTGTGGTTTTATAAATGGCATTGCAATGACAGATGTAAATACAATGAAGGAATATGCTATGCTGACCTATCTAGAACATAATTGCATTAATGGGGACTAATCATGATTAATAACAAAAAAAGCAGTCATTTGAGACCTTAATTGAGAGGTAATTACTTAAACATATGGACAATATGATGGATTGATTCTGCAATTCTTTGCTTAATAACTGCTGATGCAAAAATGATGGCTATAATTTCTATCTAAAACATTATGTTTCATCATAAACAATATCCAAAAGTTCTGGATGCGGCTCCAAACTGAAACCAGCATTAACTGCATCATCACATTATTTGACTAAAAACATGACACAAAGTGGGCAGCCCTCAAAACATTTCAGAAAAACACAAAGCCCACAGCGGAAACTGTGCTGTACTCTGAGGCTGAAATAAACTTGATGTGTGTGATGCTTTCCAGATGCTGTGACAGGTATCAGAAGAAGTTAGCCTGATGACCATTAGTCATGCTAAAATTAGACTTGGTAAGCAGCACTGCAGGTGCAGGGTGCAGGGTGGATATGGTAGTATGGTTAAGGACTACAATGCCCGCATAACACACACACATGCACGCGCATGCACACACACATGCGCGCACGCACACACACATATGCGCGCACCATTAGGCTGTGGTTATAGATAAAGCTAGAGCGTACGGTAGGCTGACTGCCAGTAGTAGTAGAGTGGTAGCAGGTGACATTCACACGACACAGACTAAAACAATGGAGTCATACTGTATGTCTACATCCTCATACAAATAATTGAAGAGCATTAACTTTGCAAAACATTATACATGAAACATTTCGCCGAGCCTTTCTTTGTGTTTTCCAGCAGCTGTGGGTGTTTGTATGGGAGGTTATATCTGTACCCTTGTACATCTACTATTCTTACACCCCCGCTGAAACTAATTGTGCTCATCTCCATCTCATGTCTCATCTCAATGTGACATGTTGACATAAAAAAGATTGACATAATTACCAAACTGAACATTCATTAGGTCATCTACTTAATCATTATAATTAAAAGCTATGTACCTTAACTTTGAATACTGTGCATTAGCTTGTGGTAATATAAAATCATGCACTTCATCAGGTACCCCACCAGTTCCTTCACAGTGATGTAGAATGACCATGTTAATGCTGCTCAACCTAAATCTCCATATGACCTAATATTTATGATATTGATCATTTTGAGTCACTAGTACTGCCACTCCCACTGTGAATCAACCTCACACTCTGCAGCACTTTTAATTCATTGTTTTGGTTTGCCGTATGGCTGCGACTTAAAGGCTCCTAATGCCAATGAAATCAGTGGACAACTTCCGGGTCTGGATTGCGAAGGCGATGCTGAAGTGCCTTAAAGTTGCATTCTTTCTATTATCCAGCTGGGGGCGACTCCTCTGGTTGCAAAAAGACATTTGATTGTAAAGAAGTCTATGAGAAAATGAGCCTACTTCTCACTTGATGTATTACCTCAGTAAACATTGTAAACATGGCATTTATGGTCTCAGTCACTAGTTTCAAGTCTTCAATACAGCATGATGTTCATTTAGCAAATTACGGTCTCATTTAGAGTCAGATAGGGTATGCTTTAAGGTGTGGCTACCTTGTGACTGACCGGTCGCTACCACAGAGTTGTCAGGTCTGGGAGTTGTCCACGTTTTCGGCATACAACGTTACCCTTTCACAGTGTGTTTTCAGTGCATTACTGTTAACTGTAACATTTTGGTTGCCTAAAAATTGTCTAAAAAGCTGTCTTATTCAGCTTTCAGTTGTACTTAGCTCCACCCTCTCATGTCCCTTCTGGTTGCAAATAAACCAAGATGGTGATGGCCAAAGTGCCGAACTCTGGCTTCAAAACGGCAGCACACAAACCAATGGGTGACGTCACAGTGACGACATCCACTTCTTATATGCAGTCTACGACTGAAACATGCAAAACAATGCTTAACAGTGCAACTCGTCTTGTAGCCGAGCTGATTTTCTGTTTTAGGTAAAAACATGTCCTTGTAAATCTAATAAGACATCATAAACAGCTTCTCTATTTATATGTGGAAAAAAACAAGATATTCACAATATGCCAAGAAATATAAATAGAGGGTAAACACATACCCATTCACACATACCACGCAGAGACTACGGTGTTCATCCAGTATTCATTATCTTATTGTGTGATGCACGGAGAGCTTCCTCCATCTGCTGACAGAAGATAAAAGAAGCAGAGGAAGAAGAGTGAAATAGGCCACATCAGTAATACCTTTAGACATCTTCAATCATGAAGAAGTTATGATATAACCTTGCCCCCCCTACATCTCCATGCATCCCTGCAGGATAGCGCCACTATGCAGTTTTGCGCCAACAAGTTGGACAAGAAGGACTTCTTTGGCAAGTCGGACCCTTTCATGGTTTTCTACAGAAGCAACGAGGATGGAACGTGAGTGCTCGATGCAATTGTGTTTGGAAAGGCAGCTGCGAGTGCTGGAAGAAAATCATAAAGGTTACAGTACCATAATAAAAAATTCAAATGGAAGTCATCTGGGGAAGAGGGAGAGGCAATAACAGAGGGAAAATTAGATGAGATACAATAGAGAGGGATGATAATTATATGTACAGTATGAGAGATGAGCTGCAGTGGTTACTGAGGCATGTACCACTTAAGAGGCTGCATATGGAGACAAGTATCCTACTCATAACCCAACTCCCATGGCTATGCCTTACATAAATGACTCAAGGAGAGCAAATACAAAGGAGAGGAATTCATGAAAAAAAAAAAAGGCATAAAAGGAAAAAAAAAAACAATCTGCTTTTCCATCAGCAGGAAAAAACACTGTCAGTTTCTGAGGCAATTCACAAGGGGATACACAACACTCCCCCATCTCCTCTCGCCTTCCCAGAGTGCTGTTCAGCCTCCCCCAAGGGGCTGCACAGTTGTGGCAGTGTCAGCTCTGCGAAGTCGAAGATGTTTTAGCAAGTGCTTCATTAGCCGTCTTCCAGCTTTTCTCAGTGTTTTTTTTTTTTTGGATACATAACAGGGTGGGAAATGGAGCCCCACAGATGTGCTAGAAGTATCTGTTGTTAGTGCCAAAGGGGGGGTATAAATTAGAGGCCGGTGCAGCTAAGGGACTAACATGGTTTTAAAAGGCTTGAGGCACTTAGTGGAGCACAAGTAATCCAAGGCTTTGGGTGGGAAAAAAAAGGAAAAAAAAAAAAAGTGATACGCCTTGTTGCTTTTGGAGAGGATATTTGGGGTGTATTTGATAGGAACTTATGTGGCTCGGCTCTGCGGAGCATTCCAGATATCAGAGGAATCCATTTGCATATCATTGTCACACTTGAGGTCAAGGCAAAGGATTTAAAAGCCAGACTGAAATATCAAATTATTCTCTGTGGTCTAAAACACAATATAGCTGGGAGACAGGCCAAGCGGTAAACAAAGCTGGGTGCAGCCCTATTTAAAGCATCTCTCCCGTCACTGAGGGATTTGACATTGTCTCTCCTGTTACTTCCGTCTCCTCAGTTGCTACTCCTCCCCTTATTTGCATATCTATCTCTCTCCCCGGCTTGTGTAATTAACAACTGATATTGGAATTTCTTTCTCTGCCTCTTTTTGAACATATCGTTCCTAACCTCCCTCCTCTACTGCAGGTTTACTATCTGCCATAAAACAGAGGTGGTGAAGAACACATTGAATCCAGTGTGGCAGCCTTACACGATCCCAGTGCGAGCGCTCTGCAATGGAGACTACGACAGGTACCACCTCCCCCTCCCTGTTCTTTACACCTTCTGCTGGTTGTCCTTTCACTGCAGGCTCCATTCATCCCCTATATCTCTACCTCATCACACACACATATAGGAAAACACACATCTTGAATAGTCTATATAATGCCTTCATTGATTTCTGTTGGCTCAATGTATTGACTGCCTTCATGGCTCTAATGAAAACCTCTCTGACTGACAAACTGTGTACTGATGGCAACCATTACTGCACCGTGAGCGTCGATACATTTAACCAGCAGAAATCAATTCAACTTGGCGCAGTGTTAAGCCCCCAACTCCTTCTACTGTCACATTGTTTCTGCTGCTGTGTGCTGAGGACATCCCTCGGTATCGATTTTTACTGGAGTAGCACAGGTCAGGCACAATGAGCCTCTCTAATCTCCAGTGACCTCCTTGTGCCGTTTCTGTTATCAGTGTTATTCACCTCAGATAGAATCTCTGAGCCATATACATATACTATTATAAGACTTATAAGTAGTTGCAGCTACAGTAGGGATGTTAATAATTAACCGTTAAACCGATAGCATTTTAGCCAATTAACTCTATTGGTTAAAACAGTTAAAAGAAATACTAATGATAAATTAAAAGGCTGACAAAACACAGGCTCGTCTCAGGAGATATGAAATAACCTATATTGTGATATCGTGGCCATATCGTCCAGCCTTACTTTACTTTTATACTTATAAAACACTCGGATCACATTACTGACTAAATATCTAAAATAATGATGGTTGCTCTTCCCAGTTGGCGCATAATTAACGTAGACATGTTGTGTCACGAGGGAATATGAATTCAGTTCTCTCCCAGCGTATCTGCCCGCCTCTAATTTACACAGTGCTGGGAAGAAAACAAGCTAAATCATGAAGGAGTATGAGATGAAAAAGGAGTGACAGACGGATTACTTTCGCGGGGGGAAATATTTCATGTGTCATACTGTATCTTTCTTCTGCCTCTCCCCCTTTTTACTCATCTCTCTCACACAAAGGTGTCTGTCCCGTCTTCCTTGTATGCAGTCAAACTAATTACTGTGAATGCCGAGAACTTGGTGTGTGCTTAGAAAGCTGAGATAAATCCCAAACAGACAGATGGGAACAGAGCTGTTGATGGCGTCGTCTCAGAAAGTATTCGATTCTTGGGAAATATTAGGTGAATCTGTGTGAGCGGACCAAGTCGCTGTCCTGTAAGAGCCAATCGCACACAGGCGACTGAGCATCCAAGATACTGCTTTCCTGTGCCATGCAAATATATGCGCACACACACACACACAACTTAAGAGTAATATAATATGACAAGCCACAAGCTGAAACAGCTGGAGATTCTGGACGTCTTGAAATATCACTAAGACAGTGCTATAAACAGGTTACACTGTACACTCGTGTGTGAGGAATAAACTTTGTGACAGTGTTTTTGTGTCCATATTTCTATGATGGGGAGTGAGTCTATCTGTCTGCCTTTTGAATTATATACTGTAGTTCTTAAGATCCACTAATAATTTTTTTTTCAACTTCTGCGATGGTACATTATCATCCAAGCTGGACTCATGCAGAAACATGGCTCTTAAAGCTGTCAAATGTTTTGATAACCGTTTACATCCATCAACTGATGGATCGGGATTTGGGTTTGGGACCGGTCCCAAAGACTTCTTGTCAAAGACTGACATCCGAACGTCCACCCTCACAGACTCCTGTCATGCGTATCGTGACATGCTCTCCATCATCATGTCAAGCCAGACGTGACTTACGACCTCCATAGCTTCCATGGAGACAAACTGAAGTATTTTTCTAAATGGTTTCTCACTGTATTGATGTTGGCAACTAATGCAAGTTACAGAATTTAGCGTTTCCCAAACTTAGTTTCTAGGATCCACTTAAAATGAGAAATTACTGTGACCCACTTCTAGGGATGTTACTTAACTGTTTAACCATTAACTGGCATTTAGAATCCCGTATTTTTCGCACTATAAGGCGCACTTTAAATCGCCCAACTGTTTAACTCAGACACTGGCGATGAAGGATTTGATGGATTTGTGGAAGAGGAATGAACTGAAAAGTGAGTGTATTGTTTTGTATTTCATGTGTTACAACTGGAAAATGTTGAGAGTTATTGAAGTTCTTGAGTTAATACATGAATTGAATAAAGTTTGACTTATCTGACCGTTTTGTTTCGCTTTATGTGCCTTATAATCCGTTGCGCCTTATAGTGCGAAAAATAGGGTATTGTATTATTGTATTAAACTGTGGAACTGGAGAGCGCTCGACACTCACAGGGGATGTGTGGAAGTCTGGACATTTGGATTCAGTCTTAAACTCACACAGCCTCTGGATTTAAATGACATAAGTTAGTTTCTATGAATATGACTATGAGGAGTCGAAAGCATCGAGTGATCAGTGCTGCCAATTCTCCTGTCACGTGCCATTAAACTACAGGAGAGGACATTTCAGTGTTTCTACTCTTTTTATTTCTTTTTAAAATGCATTTAAATTTAAATTTATATATCAAAAATTTGAAAATTCAAATTAATTAAAATTATATTATTAAAAATATATTAATAATATATAACATTAATGATCTATAATATTATTGATTACAAATAAAATAAATAAAAATAAACTTTTCTATATACTTTGTCCTCAAGTCTGAGGGCTCAGTGTTGCTACTTGCTGAATAAATAGTATGAGTTACACCAGATGTGGATTACTTGTATTAGAATCATAGCTGAGTTTACTGCTGTTGTATCTGGGTGGAGAGGTGGAGACTGCGGCTCCAGCTGCTGATTATCTGAGTTGACACCGACTCTACTCTCTCTCGCTCCAGCACATGTTGGAGAAGGCATTGAAGCACCTCTATCTGTTAAGAGTAGTAGCTGCTCAGGTATGTCAGTGGATGACCCGCCGCTGAACTACTTTGCTCTAATTAGATCAGCGCTCTTTAGATGCACCAAAGGGCAAAAGGAAAAGTCAGAATTCAACAAAAGGTGTTTCCAGAAGGGCCACTCTGCTCTCCAAACTGACATCTAAACGAACAAAGGGGGGAGGCACAGTGCCTCCACTAAAAGAGACGATGCGTCTTTACGGCTGATTGCATGACTCTCTGTCTTTCTCTCCAGCCAGACAAATAAGCAGTGGTGCATAGACACCTGGAAATAGTGCTGCACTCTATTCTTCCTGCTGAAGCAAAGAGTCATTAACTCTGATAGGCTTTAAATGTGAGATCCATTTTTATCTATGGAACTCTCATGTCAGAAAATGGAGAAATACACTTTGTATTTCCGTTCCCTGGTCTCTGTCTCGGTGACAGTCTCGTATCAGAAAACAGTGAAAGTCTCTGTGGGACGTGGATGGAAGCGATCTCACTGACAGCTACACCTCATTTGGGCTGACTGTCCATTCACAGACTTTTTATGGACAGTGTAGTGTTGCAGTTTTTAAAGTGCTGTCACAAAAAAAAAAACGATGTCAAACCAGTTTCCAACTGAACTTACCTAAAAAAGATAAAGTTTTTGATACATTTGAAAACTTTTCTTTGCCAGAAATGATTTAGGTGTGGTGCTGGTCTACAGAGGTGTCGACCCAAGTCACATGACTTTGATTTGAGTCAGACTCGAGTCACAAATTTTGATGACAAAAATCATGATGACTCAAAACTCAAAGTTTAAGACTTGTCCTAGGACTTGAAGGCTTGAGACTTACTTGTGATTTGCAAAATAATGACTTGGTCCCTCCTCTACTGGTCTGACTGCTATTGGACTACTATTTTATAAGCATATGAAAAAAATACCTTCATATTTCTCAAATACAACCTGGCAATGTAATGAGCAGGTATCCAAAAGCTCTATGTCTCATGACCATTAGAGATCTATTGAACCTGACGCGTATCGGCCAAATGTGACCAATTCCTATTAAATACAGTCGTTTCACAATTGTACTGTGCCAAGACAACGTTAAAACCTTCATGAACAATATAATTCCCATAAGGAATAATGGTGCGTGCACCTGTCCTCTTATAAAGTGGGCCTAGTTAGGAAGTGAAGTGTAGTTACTGGGGATGCTAATAATTAACCATTTTACCAATAACTGGCTGGCTGCTATAGTAACTCTCCTGACAGTGAACTGGAGGCAGTGAATGCAGCATCATGGCTGCAGCAGTAGCTCTCCTGACGGTGAATTGGGGGCTCAGTTGTCTGTTATGCTCATATGCTGCAGCTGGCGCACCGCTACGTGAGCCACAAATCTTGTCTGTTAACGGTAAATAATCGGTTAACGAGGGTCGGTTATCGGTTACGATTTTTTTTCCCTAGCAGTTACAGCGTCATTTTACCCCACACATAAAATAATCCCTAAGAGTTTCACACAGTAACATGCAAGATAAAGATTTTAGACAAAAAAAGCAGTGATATTGAATCAGTTCCTGGTGTCTATAATAAAATTTGTTTTTGTATCTGTATTAGGACAGCAGAAGTGGGACCAGTGCATCCTTAACAACTATAACAAAGAACAGATTTGTGTTTTGGGTATTAACTTTTTATTATAGAGAAAATGTTAATTTTTTCTGCTGCAAAGGCAACAGCCACAACAATGTGCAGCCACACTGAACAAAAGCTAAAAGTTTACTGGACCGTGCACAAGTGTTGCTGCATAAAATCTGTCCTCGGTTAAGAGTTGCTTGTTATTGCTAGGAAACAACATCCAAAAATCCCAGATCTGAAGCATCACCAAAGGCTATCTGTCAACCATATTTTAATCAGATCTGTTGATAACCTTTTAGAATAGCTTGCAAAAACAGACAAGGATAAAAACATGTCCACCTTCCAACTATGTTGGCCGGCGACTGGACGGCTGAGTGATTAGGCAGACTGTCCTTTAAATGGCAGAATGTAGTGGAGTCTCTGGTGACAGTGAGCAAAAATACATACATAAATACACACTCAGCTGTGAAATACTACCTTCTGGCAAAGAGGAGGAGAGTAAAAGGAAGTAAAGCAAAGTAGAGATCGGATAAGGCAGGAGGAGAAATGAAGGAGAGGCGAATAACTGATCGCAGACAGAAAAGTATACTTGCAGTGTTACAGAAGGAAAAACAGAAATCCAATATGTCAAAGTTCCAGACGAGTAAGTCAAGAAGAAGAGGATGAGGGAGTGTGAAGAGAGAGGAGGGAAACAGAAGGTGCTTCCAAGTTGTTGTATAACAGAAATTTAAATTTCCACCAACTCTCCACTGTATGTATACATCCTCCCTGTATACTGTGCTTCCTCTGCGTAGGTGATAAGTAGCTACGGACTCTTATGCTGATTAAAAACATCAAAAGGATCCATTCTTTTTCATTGACATGGCAGCCCAGGTGACTCACGCGTTGTCTATTTCTGTCCCTGGCAAAAGATCAGAGACGGATCTGTGTCATCGGAGCTGAAGAATTGTTCAGTGTCAAATGCAGTCTCCCCTCTTTCCCCTCAATTATACGCACCACCATTACAGAAGATGAGTCATGTTTATTAAAGATGCCTTAGAATAGTGGCAGAGGATATCTGAGGCAGATTAGTTTTGGAGTGTATATTGTTGTGAGAGCTCAAGGGGCCACTCAAGGATCTGAGTCCTTTGATGCAGCTGTAAGTCTGGATTTTAAATAAAATGATGGTGAAAGCTTTGAGCCGGTATGAGGATAGCTTCTTGGTACTTTGAGTAACAGCGTGCATTAAAACCGCACCGCTTGCACTTAGCACTGGATGGACTGGTAAGGGGAAAGGAAGGCCGACTACTTTCTCTGCCTTTCCTTCTCGGTTTCCGCCGTAGCTGTCTTGCCTCTACCTATTCCCACGTTGGAAGAGAAGCATCGTTTCTACCGCCTAGGTGCACATTTTCTCTCTCGCAGCCTTGAAGATAACCTCAAAAGAACAAACTGTCACCACAAAATGACAGGGGCCAGGTGGCAGGGAGGAAGTTGGGCTTATTTCAGGCATCTCTCAATTCCTCAGTGTCGGGAGAGGAGTCTCTGATGTGCCGCTTGCTTCCATATTCTTTGGATCTGGGCTGGTGTCAGAACTCATGAAAGACTAAGTGGGGAGGAAAGGGGAGACATGGGGATGAGATCAATGTGACTCAGGAGTGAAAGTGCCAAAAAAAAAAAAAAGTTTTGGCTTCTTCACTCTGCAGGGACATTGTTTCTGCTGCATTTGTGTAAAATGTCGTCAGTGTCTTTTTTTTTTTTTTTTTAACTGATGTTCTTTTGAACAGTGGAAGTTAACACGTGCTGCAGTTTGCAAGCTGCGATTATTGGAGGGAGCGCTTTACACGAGTCGACGTTTTCTCTTGCAGCGTGCAGCCAGATGTTAAGCCTTGTTCTGAAGCTGGCAAGCATCCCAGATTTACAGACGTGACAGCCATTTGAATTGATTTTAGGGTTCCCTTAGCACCATTTCAAAACACTTAACTTTTAAATGAAATAATAGACACCAGTACAATATTTAAACATGTTGTTTCAGAGACCTATAATTACTTAAGATCCACCGAATCATTCAGTTACTAACACAGCAAACTGAACTCTTTTTGGTAGAGGCATAAACAAACATCCTCGATGGCTTTTCTCCTTGTACCACTCGTGATGATGAGACTCGTGTTTGGCAATGAAAACTCCAAGGCTCAGAGGGTTGACATGAAACAGGAGCGCACACCTGTGGCTGCCGTCTACTGTCCTTGTTAATTACAAAAGCCTTAATGACGCTAATGAAGTTGTTGCTGAGGAGAGTGGTTATTTTTCCCCAGCGTGATTACACTATAGCACCTATTCATGTTGGCCTCGGGGTTGTAATGAACCCCCAAGAGTAATTTCTTCTTTAATTTCTATCTTTTGTCATTTTGATAACATTTTTGTGTAGAATGCTGAATAAGTATTCTACACAACATCTACATAAGTAAGTATGGCTTTTCCTGAAAAAAATGATAAGGATTGTGAGTGAATCATTTGGCGGGTCCAAAATAAATGTTTATTTCTGTCATTCGTTTCCCACTACTAACAAGGCTTGTGAGCCAATAGTAAGACGACGCTGGTATCACGTAGTATCTCTGGGTCGTCAGTTAGCGTGGAAAAAAAAAATGGATAAATGCTGAGATTGATGGTAAGTGCTTGGCAACGACTTGTTGTGAAGTAAATACAATGGAGGGAAGGGAACAGCTAGTGGCTGTATGTTATCAGTGTTATCAATAGCACCTTTAAGACAACATTCTTGCATATAGTGTCCACCAGTGTCGCAGAATATTTAAGAAAAGGTACAATTTGACCATTAGTACTGCAGTGGAGTAATGTTTTTACACGTGGGTCCAGGTTTTGTTTGTATTATGCAAGCACACAGACGGGCAAAGCCACATCCTGCTGCAAATTTCATATTAATCTGCTGATTGACAGTTGGTGGTGAAATAGCATTGTGCCAACAAAGGCAGTGAAGAAGACTGTTACCAAGTAAAAATGGATGTAAACAATGTGCAAGATAAAATATTTATAAAAATCGGCTTTGCTAAACATATTTGTCAGACCTCAGATACACACATCATATATAAAAATGTGTCTCATGAACTGCCTTGAATTGTTGAATGGCACAAAACATCCTACAGCTGAATGAAAGCAGTTCTGAAGTTGACCTAATTGCCCCCCTTACTCCATTAAAGTGACCGTGTTGGTGTCCCGTCCTGTCCTTGTTAAACCCAATTCAAAAACCTTGGTGTGCAGGTCAATGTAGTGGTAAAACCATTTTTTTTTCCAGCTTCATATTATTGCCAAAATCAAGCTATTCCTCTCATTCAAATAACCTGAGAAAATCATCCACACCTTTATATTCTTCCACCTGGACAACTGCAACGCCTTGTATGCTGGGATTAGTCAGTCGGCCCTGTCCCGCCTGCAACTGGTCTAGAATGCCAAAGCCAAACTCCTGACAGATACCTGGAAGAGGGACCACACTACCACTATTTTGGCCACTGGTTGCCAGGGTGGTTCAAAAGTGATTTAAAAGTAATAACACCCTAAATGGGCTGGCCCACTCATATTGCAGACCTCCCAACCCATTATTCTACCTCCAGGTCCCTAAGGGGGGATGACTTCAGGCTCCTGGCTGTCCCACGATCTTAACTTAAGTTCCGGGGTGACCGTTGCAGCCCCTAAACTGTGGAGCGGCATCAGATCTAACTCATCCATTGACTTATCTAACCCCAGGCTCAAAAACTGTACTCAGTTTATCATTTGAATCCTCCCGACGTGGCTAATTTTTGACATTTGCTTATACATGTGTTGTTATCATTGTGTTGTCATGCGTGTTTGTGCCTAAGCTGTGTGCATTGATGGTTTTGTCTTTTTCATCTTCAGCAACCTTTACCTATTTGACTTTGACAGTGTAGTTTGGAGACAAACACTGACTGTAAACATAACTTTTGTTTAAGAGAAACTCCAGAGGGCATCTTTTTGAATTGCTGTGTCTCAGAGGTCTCTCATTGTGAAGCAGCAGAACATATACACTGGCGAGCTACAATGGCTGTGAATTGGTCTGATGCCGAAACTGGAGAACTGCTCTCTCTCCATGCCGAGGACCAAATAACAAGACAGTCTGGCAGCAGTAAACAGTCTCTCACCTTGCACAATAGACGTTTCTGCACTGACTAGTCTTGTGTGATCGCTAAAGCCTTGCACTGCTGTCGTAGCAATACGTGTTGAATGTTTGAACAACGCTGAATAACATGGAGCTGATATGGAACTTCAAGAAATCGGTGCACCCAGCAAAGTCTCAATTACTTTCTCTCCATCCTGTTTGAATTAGGTCCTTTTTGATGGATAGCACATTGATTATTCTATGCACTGAAGTACAGTAAGGTGATGCAGTTGTGGCATGGCATCTTGACCTATCAGAAGATCATCATTAGCAGCTGTTCTGGAGCTTTCGGTCTTTTATTTGTTCATGTTTAAATCAAAATTTTTCAGAGCACTTTTTAGGGGCTTCTGGTTGATGTTGTCCTAAAAGTTATGTTTCCATGACAACTGGGCGAGCTCCATGTGCTCGTGAAGATCGTGTGATATGGCTGAAAGCTCCAGAACAAGCTACTGAACAGACCTTGTGGTTAGATAGTTTGACTCGCTGCTTTAAATCTAACCTGATTGTGTTGGATTTTTTTTTCCAGAACAATCAAGGTGGAGGTGTACGATTGGGACAGGGATGGCAGGTGAGCGTGACTGCAATCTTCAATTAAAAAAAAAAAAAAAAAAAAAAAAAAAAAATGCACGAAACATAAGCTAAGTTTAAGGTAAAAGTTTTCCACAAATATCTGTCCTGTTATTTGTACCTGACATGTTTTTCGTACGCACTGGTGCTTCTCTCCTTTTTTTTTTTCCTTTTCCCAGCCACGACTTCATCGGGGATTTTACGACCAGCTACCGAGAGCTAGCTCGAGGGCAGAGCCAGTTCAATGTGTACGAGGTGAGCAATGCCAGTGTTTTCACAGTTCAGCAACACGTCTGGCGGCTCCTGAGATCTGGAATCCCTCTGTGCAATCTGCCTCTTGGATCCCATTTCTGACACCAGTGACATTTCTATCTCTGACATCGCTGTTGCATTGTTTCCCATTACTCCCGCACATTCCTCCCCATCTTCTACACCTGCGGCAAAACAATGCATTTATTCAAGAGTTACAAAAAGACATGTAGAGAAAGTTATTCCATGCATTTCTATGGTACAGTATTTGAGAGTTTTTCTCCACCTTCCCCACGAAGTTATACATCCAATTAAATATTTCTTCTGCCAAACTTCATTTGTTGTTAGATTTATTTTGCCAGTATAATCACCTGGATGCTGACACACACAGAAATTGAGCTCTAAGCTGCAGCATGAAACAGGATTAATAGGAAAACAATCTGGGGATTTAGAATGATAATAGCTATTTCTCAATATTTCTCATGGGATAGCCATGTCCCTTAATAGCACGCAACACAGTACACACTCTGTATGCAAATTACAAAGCCAACTCATTTAAATGTCCCAAAATCCAAAGGTGATGAGCACGGCCTGAAAATGACATTGATGTGAAATCACTATTTATTTTGTCAAGAGCATAATTTATTGTGTTCATTTATGAAAATGTTGTAAAAGTAGGAGTATGAATGCTACCACTGAACAATAATGCTTTGAAAAAATATCTGTTTTTTTTTTTTTATAATTAGGGCTGTCAATGGATAAAAACTTTTAATCGCAATTAGTTGCAAATTTTTTTATCTGTTCAAAATGTACCTTAAAAGGGAGATTTGTCAAGTATTCAATACTCTTATCAACATGGGAGTGAGCAAATGCTGCTTTATGCAAATGTATGTATATATTTATTATTAGAAATCAATTAACAACACAAAACAATGACAAATATTGTCCAGAAACCCAAATAGGTACTGCATTTAGCATAAAATATGCTCAAATCATAACATGACAAACTGCAGCCCAACAGGCAACAACAGCTGTCAGTGTGTCAGTGTGCTGACTTGACTATGCCCCAAACTGAATGTGATTATCATAAAATTCATATTTATATTTATATTATATTTATCTATATTATACATTTAGTTTCATGTGATACCACTGAGCCCACTATACCCTCAGAAACAATGATTGCGTTAATGCAATTAAAGAAATTAGTGATGTTAAAACAAATTTGCACTATTATCACATTAATTTAGACGACCCTAAAAAAAATTTGAAAGTCAAAATCTCACGGAGGACATGACAATAGAACGGTGACCGCCCACTTTTTGAAGAGCTCCGGTTTCTGTAAGTGAATTTCCCATTCACATACTCAAATGACGTTTGATGAAAATGAGTTTTAATCATGGGACCAAGCCAAACTGCCATAAGTTGATTCGTGACCATAAAACATTTCATTCAGAGCAAAAAACGGAAAAAAAGGCAAAGGTACAAGACTGTGTACATAATTATTTATAATTATAATTGGTGACTTGACACCTCTGGAAACTTCCAAAAACCTTTTATACTAACCATTGTTGATCTAAAATGAAGACAGATTCAGCAACTGCATGCCTTATTTCTCACCTCAGATGTTTTCAGAAACACATTTCGGTGAAGTATTTTTGTAATAAGAGAAAGTTTCCGAACGAGCCGCCACGTTGGCGAGGTGCGAAATCCTCACTGTTACCATTTCCATGGTAAAAGTGAGCTCCATCAATCAGAGATGTCACTGTTAAACTTGGGATTGTGGGAACATTGCGAATATGACGCATTTTTCTTAAAACAAGGTTGAAATCATATGAACTTATGGCCTCTACAGGAGCATGTACATTGTATCATAAGCTCATGGTAAGTCTACCTTGGATAGTTATGACATAAAAGCCAATAATCAAAATCTTGATGTGAAATGAATGGCATTTTCACTTCGGGAGCCTCAGTGCTGAGCTCTTTACCTTCAAGTTTCTGTTGTTTGGCGGCCTTCAGCCGAAGGACAAATACCTGTCTTTTGGATGTCAGCTCCATTATACGCTACTCTTGATTCCTTTCTACCTCCCGGTGAGACTGAAAGGGCCTTTACTTTTTGCATCAGCAGATTGTTCAGTGTGTCAGACAAATTGCCATCCCTCCATGTTAAATTAGGGGCTGTCACTTTCATGCCTAGCAGCCATAGAGGTTGGAGGTAATGAGCTGAGACGTCTTTGGTCTCTGGATTGACATTTCTCTCTTGTTCTGGAGAATACCGGTACAGTACATGTAAGACTTGCAGCTTAAGTCTGTCTCATCCATCGATTCTTTGCAGGCTCACATTTGTGTTTGAATTTCCAAACTTGTCCCCTGTAATGGTGACATGTTGACATGTAGAGGATACTCAAGATAAAGTGTTTCTGTATTCTTACATGAGCTAATACACATCTGTTACTTCGTGCACACACACCCTCTCTCAGCTTTCTTAATGTCCTCTCTGTAACTTGGACGGAGAAACCGCACACATCAACGTGATGACGCCCACGTACACACCTTCGTTACATCTGTTGAAAAACTACAAAGTGCAAATGTGTGTAAAAGAGGATGAGATTAGTAATGGAAGGTCTATTTAAATGTGTCCAAACATCTATAGCTGCTAAGAAATTATAGGGAGTTAGAAAGAAAGAAAGAAAGAAAGATATTCCTTTAATAGTCCCACAGTGGGGAAATTCAGTTTTACACTCTGTTGTTCACACAGTACATATACATGCGTCAATGGAGAGATGTCAGAGTGAGGGGGCTGCTCCTGACAAGCGCCCAGAGCAGTTGGGGGTTCGGTGCCTTGCTCAGGGGCACCTCGGCAGTGCCCAAGAGGTAAACTGGCACCTCTCCAGCAACCAGTTGGTCTTGGTCCATGGGGGTCTTGAACCCGTGACGTCCGCGTCCTAACCCAACTCCTTACAGACTGAGCTACTGCCGCCCCCCAGTTATAATTAGACATTAGTAATACAGTATTTCAGGTGGATGGTTGACTGACTGTTTCAGAGTCCAGCCTAGGAAAACACATTTTATAGCAGATTTCATTAAGATTAGGGTTCTTTAACCAATAACCAACATTGACTGATTAACGCTGTTGGTTAAATGGTTAAAATAAATATTACTAACTAGAAAAACACGCAGACCTCCGCCAAGCACCATAGTTTCCCCCCATATTGTAATTCACTCCAAAATAAAAATCCTACATTTCTTAAAGACACAACATAAAACTCACAACACAGTAGGCCAAAATGTAAGAGTACCCCCATTTTTATATAAATTGCTATAAAATCCGCCATCCTTTGGGATTTGATAGAAGTACACATTGTAAATCCCTGAGTCAAATTTCATGAGTTTTGGTAAACAATTACCAGAGATATTGAGAAACAATTTTTTGGTTCCCATTTACCCCAATGTTAACGAAAATTTCAAAGTGATCCAGAATCCATTTCTTCCGGATCACCCCCAAAATTAAATCAGTTCTTCCTTTTCACATTTTCAACACACCCCGAAAATTTCATCAAAATCCGTCTATAAGTTTTTGAGTTATCTTGAACACAGACAAACAAACAGACAGATGAACGCCGGCAAAAACATAACCTCCTTGGTGGAGGTAATAAAGTCCACAAGTCCCTGCATAGAAGTGGCAACTCTCGAGATGAAAACGATAAATTCGCTCCTTCGTGTACGCCCCTCATCAAATATATATTTTTTTTTATTTGGTCTGCTTTAATTTGTGCACTGTGAAACTGAACCAGACTAAACAGAAAATGAACATAAAGTATCAACTAGCCAAACGGACTACAGCTTGTGAAAGCGCCCTAAAAACAATTCAAAAACTGTATTTCTGACCCTGGTTTACACACCTGTATACAGTACATGTACACACATTAAATGTATTTTTTGTACAAATACGTATGGATTTATGTATTTATCATGTAATCTATTATATGACATACAGTAAGTATGCATTAAATGATATAGTAATATGTTTGTTTGAAAACCACAACATTAATTCAAAGCAGTTTCTTCTTATCTTCTTCTTAATATTCGATCATCTGCACCTCTTGTCTTTTAGGTGATTAATACCAAGAAGAAAATGAAGAAAAAGAAATATGTCAACTCTGGGACAGTGAGTATGGCTCCAGCAGCAGGACTGGCACTGTGCCTCTTTTTTCCTGCTCCGTACCTCCTTCTCTTCCGTTAAATGATTCCCTTTTAATTATCACATTAGTGTTGGCTGCTTAGAAGAAGAAGTCAGTCTGTGCTTTCCTAGAAGTAGATTTCCTCATTAATTATCATATCACACACCAATTAATTAAAACATTCTGTAATAAGCACTAAGAACTTACTTAATCATTATATACTACAGTAGATGGTACTCTAGGTGATTATGCAAGATGTACTTTGAGGCAGTTAAGTACGTAAGTGGGACAAAACGAATGATGAAGGTGCTGCAGAACTTGAAGGGCATAATCTCTGAGAGATCGGACTGGGCGACACCAATTTCACGTGACTTAGCCAGCAGTGTGGGCATACCCACGTAATGCATTCAATCGCACCTCTTCCCTCATCAAACTTGTCCTCTGGCAATGTAAATGAGTCAGTCATAAGAAACCAGCCGCCTCACATCTTTTTCTAAAGTGTTTGTGTCAAGACTTGAACCACGACCCGCTGTGGAGGTTTGTTTTGTATTTAGGAGGAAAAGGCCATTACCACCAGGTTTAATCAAATGTTTCTCCTGGTCTTTATTTCCAGGTCACCCTGCTCTCGTTCTCAGTGGAGTCCGAGTTCACGTTCTTAGATTACATCAAAGGAGGGTGAGTGACTGGCTGCACACTTCCAGAAACCATGAAATGGCCGCTTTACCTCCTTGTGTGACTGTGATTCCTGTTAAACACAATATCATTTACTTTTGTAAGCCAGTGGTAAATCAGTTAGGGAGAGAAATTGTTTGATTTGATAAGAGATGCAAAGAGCTAGGACTGGTTAAAACCTGAGATAGTTTTATCGGTTCGATTTTATGTTCACATAGGGTCACTATAACAGATTGATTGTTTCCATTGAAGTGTCCAATTCATGAGGTATTGAATATCTGGTCTGTTTGCTTAAACCTGCATTCATTGCCACTTGGGGGCAGCGCAACACGTTGTAATCACAGCATTGATAAGTTATCACCTTTAAACGTTGTTATGGCTAACATGTTAGCAACCTATTGCCTATTTACACATTCAAAAGACACTGAGCAACACTAGTATTGGAGTCCTGTTTGGCAAATGTTCCCACTCCTTTCAACTCTGTTTTGTTCACCACCAGCTCTCGGGAAGAATATCCAGTTGTTTAGCTGCTAAATGCTCCACTATACAGCATGTTCACCACATAGTCGCTAACTTTGTCTGCTTGCCTTTTGGTGCCAGGCAGGTAGCATACTGTGGGTTTATCAGAGCTTTTACTGACAACCGCTGCTTGCTGGAAACAACGCAGATTAGAGCGGTGAGACTGACGTATAGTTGCATGCTGTAAAACCTAAATAATGAGCTGAAACCAGGGCTGCATGACATTAGAAAAAAAAATAATATTGCAATTTTCATTTTCTGTGATATACAATATGGACAAAAAACACCCTAAATAAACAGGCTACTTAAATAAGCTACATTTTAAAGTTAAATTCATCAATCTGGTGCACTTTGAGAGCAAAGTTAAGAGGCTAGATGAACAATCTTGTGCTCTTGTGAACAACGTTGTGCTCTAGAAAAAAATCTAATCATACACACATTGGTTGTACAGATATGAATAGTGATGACGGCAAAAAAAAAGTCACACCCACAAAGCATGGTTGATGAGACGGGCTCTGTGTTTGAGCACTAAGTCCGGAGCCCCGGGAAGTGGTGAGGTCCAAGCTCTGAGCGAGGGGCGCTGTAAAGCTCATGGACTGAGCCACGAGCCACCTTCTCTGCAGGACTTACAAAGTCGACCTACTGTAGCCGGTCACGGCCCTCACCAGACACATTTCCTCCATGTGAGCCAACAGGGACACGATCCTCCTACACCGAGCGGCCGTCTCCGACCCACCGAGTTTATCTCCCAGATGCACACACCAACGCTTAAATAGTTAAATATAGACCATTTATTATGAAAATGTGGCGGGCCTACCGAGACTGTAATTAATGGGAAACACTGGATTAGTCATGGAAAATGAGAACTGTGGGAGTTTACCTTTCATATCAAGCAGCACAAAAGTTGTAAGATGACATGTTTTAGTTAATCTGCGATATGACTGCTGTGCACATAACAATGTCGATGCTAAAACGATAATCTGATTAATAAATTCACAGTCGGTGCCGTCTGCAGTATTAAAGTATCAGTTTCATCAATCAGCCATAACATTATGACCACCTGCTTCATATTGAGTAGGTCCAGTACTTTTCCACAGATGCTCGATTGGATTTGGAGGCCAAGTCAGCATCTCAAACTCGTGTTCCTCACACTACTCGTGAGCCATTTGCTGTGTGTACACTGCCTCTGCCGGCTTGCCTTCTTCCCATGGTGCATCCTGGTGCCATGTCTTCGCCAGTTAAGCGATGCACATGCATCCGGCCACCCACATGATGTAAAAGAAAACATGATTCATCAGACCAGGCCACCTTCTTCCATTGCTCTGAGGTCCAGTTCTGATGCTCACATGACCATTGTAGGCGCTTTTGGCAGGGGACACGGGTCAGCATGGGCACTCACACCAGTCTGCATCCCCATACGCAAGAAACTGCAATACACTGTCTGTTCTGACACCTTTCTATCAGAACGATCATTAACTGTTTCAGCAATTTGACTTACAGTAGCTCTCCTGTTGGATCGGACAACACGGGACAGCATTTGCTCCCCATGTGCATCAGTACGCCTTGGCCATCCACGACCCTGTCGCCGCTTCACTGGTTTTCCTTGCTTGGACCACTTTTGGTAGATCTTGACCACTGCAAACCAGGAACATCCCACAAGAGCCTTGTGGTCCTTGTCAAAGTCGCTCACATCCTTATGCTTGCCCATTTTTCTGCTTCCAACACATCAACCTGAACGCCAAAATGTTCATTTGCTGCCTAATATATCCCACCCATTGCCAGGTGCCATTTTAAGGAGTTACTTCACCTGTCACTGGTCATAATGTTATGGCTGATTGGTACATATTGTGAATGAGCTAGCTAAGGCCAAACTGTCTTCACAGCAGGTACCTGCCCTTCGACTTCAGCTTAGTTTTAGAGCTGGAGGTTGACGCAAATATCAAGTACGTCTCAGGTGAAGTGTGCCGTTCATGCGGGATGGGCTCGGTTTTGATCTCCACTATCCCATCACAGTGGGGAGGCTGTCATGGGTTTTATGAGCTGCAGCAGAGCTGACAAGTGTGACAGATTCCACTGACAGTTGCTGGCTTTGGCTGATCTATGACACAATAACCTTAAGGTTTCGTGGCCTCACTTCAAAAACGTCATCCCCATCAGTCTGCCCCCTAACATTACTTATAGCACTTACTGGATGACACATTAGAGAGATGGTTCTTGCAAATGTGTCTTGCTCTTGACAAAATGGATGAAAAGTTAGGAGAATGTATCACTAAACTATCCGAGCACTTTGCAGCATGAAAACCGAAGAAACAGCACATGTAACAACCTTTTCTACACTAGCTGTTAAAGCACTTTTTTGTAATATTTGGAGTTACACCTTTCATCATGATGCAAAGTGAACTCTGGCAGCTTTTATGTCTCATTTGACCACCACTGTAATCATAGGGGGACAAGAAAAAATATTCAAATAACTGTGCAGCATTGGGACAGCTCAGTAGTAAGGGATGCAGGACATACAGTATTACGCTTGGACTAAAATGACAGGTCATCTCTCTTTTTGCTAATTATGGTTCAGTGCACTCATAGTAGGTTAATAAAAGTATCCTACTGTAGTAATGTAATGTATTTTAACTCTTAAGTAGAGTTCACCTATTACTGTACATAACAAGACTGCAGTGTCATTTTGAAATATCAAGGAGGCTCATTTCCCAGAGGTTCAACAGAGTGACGAGTCCACAAAAGATGTCAGCGCTTTGTAAAAAAAAAAAAAAAAAAAAAAAAAGGTATTGACATTTAGCTCAAAAGCTAACACACACTCAAAGGCACACATACAGAGTAGATGGGAAATCTACACCAAAAACCTAAATTTTCAAGTGAGAAGAAAACAGGGGAACCACAAAAAAAAAAAAAAAAAAATCATACCATTTCCTGGTGCAGATGTACAGTTTGCCAACCTGCCTTCCCATGCCGAGACATTGACACTAGGGCTACGCTTTAATCGTTAGTAGATTAAGCATTTCTGAAGGACAGCGATTTCACCATATTTGCTTTGAAGAGTTGCATATTTAGAAATAGTGCTCATAATGTGTCCCTGCTGCGGAACGCAGAAATGCACTTCAAGGCTGATAGACTTCTTGAACCCACCATTTTGCTAACACTTCTAATCTAATTAGCGACAGAGCTATCTGTGGGGTCAGGCCAAGCCCCCCAAGAGGAGCGCAGGGCTTTGAAGCAAATTGTACATAGTGGTAGTACATAGTCAAATGGTGGAATGAATGCCATTGGGCCCAAAAAGCCTTTTTCCTCATAGACTTGGGAACTTTAGGAACAGATGTCTGTAAATGAGAACATTTTATTTTTTTTGAGTAAAATCAGCTTCCCAGAATGAACACTCTAACAGCCCTTATTTAGATCATTAGGTCCTACAAGTTGTAAAATGCACTGATAGCCAGATCCAGAGTTATTTCCCTCTCCTCCATTCATGAGAATGAGCAGAGACTGAAGGAAATGCTACTTCGCCTACCTGGGCCCAACAACTGAGAAAGATCGCCATCAGATCTGAGTAATTTTATAACCTGAAGTCAAGAATTTCTGGCCTCATGCACCACTGCTACTTTTATAGGAATGAATGGGACCCTGCCTCCATTTCTCTTTATACATCCATGGATCAGGCTGGGTCGGGGTTACGTAGTAGGCAGATGCAAACCTAGAATGGAGTTTTTTGAACGTGCATCAAGCACTCACATCACTGTAAATGTATGTTAACTCCAACAGAGATAATACTATGCAATTTGGCTATGTTTGTGGGGACAACCCCAGTCAACTAAATCGCCTCGACTGAGCTCAGATGTTATGTTAACAGCTAAACTTGACCATCACCAACATTTTAGAGGACATATTCAGGCTTGGTTTGCTGATGGTAACGTGTTCTGTATGCTGATGTGGGTTGTTGTTCTTAGTGTGAGCTGAATATGCACAATATAAGATTTCTCATTGTGTAGTCAATGAATGAACAATTAGCAAAAGTAGCATACATAATAAAACATTTGGTGTCAAATGGCCATTGAAAGATCGATGGGGAGATAGATCCATCGATAATACGACTGGTAGCAGTTGATTTATGTGGAGGTATGTTATTGACCATACTGGTATTTTAAGAAATATTTAATATAATATGTTTGCTTTGTTTCTTTGTAAGACACTTTTACAAATGTAAATAACAAGAATTTATTTTGGTTACGCTCACCCTGATCCCTGATCTGATAACTGTAATCTCAATTAAAAAAAAAAAAAGAAATTGTGATTGTCATGTTATCAGGAATCGTGCAGCCCTTTGAAACACATTCATGAATTAATGGAATCAATTTTAACCTAATTAATGCCAAGGTTAGCGGGGTCAGGCATATACGCTGTCCCCACCCCAAACTGAAAGGTTAATGTGAATCTTTAACGCGTCTCTTTTATTAGCATTCTTTCGCCTTCCTCCCTCGCGGCTCTCACGACGACAGGCTGTCGTTCAGGCCCCCAAAGGCCTTGTCTCATTGTCGTAAATTAGCGAGAGGAGGCGAGAGCTTCATCAGCAGGGAAAATTGGATTATGATTTGCTCTTAAGTGCTCCATCAACTGCTTGTTACCCAGCTCAATGTCTCAGAGGAGACTACGCCTTCTCATGGGAGGTGAGCGTCAGATAAAAGTGTAATCACTTAAATCTTATTTGACGACTGACTGAGCGACTGCACTTTGCGTCTGATTGTAACTATATCATAATGAGAAATAATTGCCAAATTTTGCGTATGATGTTCCTTCGTTTTAGGTATCATCTTTTCTTGTATCAGATTGTGTGTGTGTGTGTGTGTGTGTGTGTGTGTGTGTGAGGCTGGGTGTGACAGCACTGGAATGAAATGAGGCCTGGCTTATTGTTATTGCTGGCTGGTCTTTGTCGTTGATTTTTTTTCTCCCCCCCGCCATGTCCTCCTCTCCATCCCCCCTCTAGGACGCAGATCAATTTCACTGTGGCCATCGATTTCACAGCATCTAATGGTGAGTGATACTAACGGCAAAGTGCGTGCGTGGAGGGGGAGGCAAGAATAGATGGTAGTGCTCTTTGACTGTGGCATGTCCGATTTCAGAATCAATCACACAAACAGACGGTGCGGGCGTACATACTGTACACACATTGTCACTTTAAGTGATAGTCTTTTCTGGATACCTCGTCCTCCTAAATGCTCTGTCAATGCACTCTAAATAAAGGTTATAGCAGGCGATTTAGCAAGAATAAAGCAAATGGGGTGAAAACCCTCAGCTTGAAAGGACCACACTTAAGTCTAATTACACTACTTGTGCTATTAATAATGCCTGAATACTTCAGTGTGAACCACAGTTATTTAGAGGAAAATTTGAATTTCCAATTTCCTAATTGATTGTCGCTAAACTCGCCCCCAGAACAGCTATTGTCCAGTCATTGCTTAGCAACCGTAACTAGGCAAGGCAGGTCTGTCGCGATTTGAATTGTTGACATGTGGAAAAGGTGTATACAGAGTCTGCAGTCAGCAAATGGTCGTGAGCTTGTGTTTACAACATGGGTAGTCGTGTACACAATACGCTTGCCGTTCAAGTTGTTATGTCATGAGAACACACAACAACAATATTAACGTGACAATCGGTGTCTAGAACACTTTAGCAAGCTAGCTAAAGGGTAACATACAGAAAGAAATGAAAAGGCATAATGACAGAGGAGAAAGATGAGGCCATTGGAAATATCAACATTTTACTCAGACAGATTATACTTTAATATACTATAATTATGAATAATTCCCACTAATAACTCCCAGACCTCCCAGACCTGACAAAGCCGTGGTAGTGACCTGTCAATCACAAGGTAGCCACATCGTAAAGTATTTCCTGCTTTATGGTCTATTTGACTCTAAATGGGCCAATAATTTACTAAATCAGCATCATGCTGAGTTGGAGAACACTTGAAACTAGTGATTGACACCATAAACTAATGTTTACAATGTTTACTGAGGTAATAAATCAAGTGAGAAGCACGATCATTTTCTCATAGACTTTTATACAGTCAGACATCTTTTTGTAACCAGAGGAGTCGCCCCCTGCTGGATATTAGACACAATGCAAGTTTTCAGCATTGGCTTCACTTCTCAAAACCAGAGGTTGCCCACTGATAGTAAGAGAAAAACTAGGCACACAGAGGTATTTTAGCCTTTGTACTACCAAAACCAAGAGCAAAGGTGTAATAAGTGGATTAACCTGTGTTTATCTGCTCAAACGTAAGCTGCAAAAGTTAGCATGTCCGGCTAACTAGCTTACTACTGAGATTAAGCGAACAGTCCAAACTGCTGAAATTTCAAACCACAGTGTTAATCAAGGTCTGGACTACAGACTTGTGTTACATCTTGTGAGCTCACGACCGGTGCAGGCAAGCAGCAGGATTTCTGCTATCAGATAGCAGGTGCAAATAATCAGATGCTGAGCACCTACAAGTCACCTACAACCTCACTGGGTGCAATTACAAAAATATTCCCTGAAACACACTCAGAATATCCCAGCTGGGCTTTTAATACTGAATGACTTCAAGGTGTGTTATTACAGAGGAGAGATATTTGAGAAGGTTACACTTATTGACAAGCTTTCTAAACGCTCAGTTAATTAATGGAAGCATCCAATGGCTTTCCTCCTACTGTTTGTTAATGGGTTGCCCTTGATTGTGCCATAGACTTCTGAATTTAAAGTTACGATTCCTCATCTCTGAGGACTTAACGTGAGAACTGACCTGACAGGAATTTTTATGCCATATTATTGAACACACAGTATGTCGCACTCTAGAAGTGACATCTCTGTGCCTTATTAGCCACAATGACCTCGAGATTGATTGATTGATTGGTCGACAGGTAACCCGTCCCAGTCTACTTCACTGCACTACATGAACCCCTACCAGCTGAACGCCTACGCCATGGCCCTGAAGGCTGTTGGGGAGATCATTCAGGACTACGACAGTGACAAGATGTTCCCCGCTCTGGGCTTTGGAGCCAAACTGCCCCCTGATGGACGAGTTTCACATGAGTTTCCACTGGTGAAATCAACCTCTACTTCTTTCACCTTTGATTAATCAGTTCAATTGATTTTTATCAAGGCTATTTCATGCTTACGACATCTAATGAAACAAGTGTACTTTGATAAAGATTTTTGGTGTTTCTTTGCTGGATAAATGTGTTCAAGTCCATGAAATAGATTTTCACAGTTTCCCTCCTTTTCAGAATGGAAACATGGAAAATCCATACTGCAACGGTATTGAGGGTATCTTAGAGGCATACCACCAGAGTCTGAAGACGGTGCAGCTGTACGGGCCAACTAACTTCGCTCCTGTGGTGAATCATGTTGCCAGGTGAGAGAGCAATGCAGCTGGCGAACACAGTACCTTCTACTTTATTTGCTCCAACTAAAGTGGCAAAACAACAACGACAAGACTGCATACCTCTATATCACCCCCTTCTATTTGGCATGTGTATTATTGTTACACTAAATGAAACAGTAATAGTCTTGTATTCGTGCTTTTGGGGATATGAATTGGTCTAAAGCAGGAACATGCAAATTCAAAATGCAAATTTGATGGTTTGGACGAAAGCTCGGTGCACACCAAGTGCATATTTTTTGCATGCGTTTTTCTTAAATCTGTCATCGCATGAAAAACGTTGGGCACAGAAACATTGGGCACTGACTCTGACGTGTTGTATTATTCTATTCATGGTGAATATTCACAATACGAGAAAAACTGAATTAATTATGTGGGTGCAGTGGATACTGGTCCCAAGTGGGGCAAATGAATAATTGACATTGTTTAGCTGCCTAGAGCACAAAATCTCAAAATCTACCGTCTGATCGTTCCCACATCCTTTATTTTGTGATCATCCCAAATACCAATCTGTTCTACAATCACCTGCCACATCAATCTTTAAATTCTTCACCTCTGTATTCTTGTATTTCCTTATCGCAAAGTACGTTGCACTGGAAGTTGAAGTGACTGTTAATCAGATGACATTATGCATGATGACATTTGTTCAGACGGTGGCTGGTGGTGGTAAAACTGACAAACTGTTTAGCCTTTTGACGGATGCGAAAAAAATGCAGAAAATCAAACTTGTTTAGAAAACTTAATGACAGACGAAGTTTCAGAATCAGCATGTAAACGTGATTGACACAGTGTGAGGTTGGATTTATTTTTTAAACGTGACAAATTCAGATGAAAAACACAGAATTGGTGCGCAAAAGCCTTAATGAGTCATTTTTGCTCTGTCCTCATTGTTCATATTTCCGTTCAAAAACCAGAAAACACATCGAAAAAAAGAGAAACCTGCACAGATTTTCTCACACATATATTTTAAAAGTGTTATGCATAGAGCAGGAGACATTGTCCAACAACAAACCTGCCGATATAATTTATCTGTTTATCAGCAACACTTTAGTTTTTGTGCAACAGTGTTGGCATACAAATTATCAAGATAATGAGCCTATTCTTCAAAATAAAACAATTTTGATTGCTGGTCTTCGTTGATTTCCTGTGCCACTGCTTTCCTGATCCAGGACACTGACAACATCTGTCCTGCCAGACACCACAAACAGGATGTAACATGCTCGAATATGAATTTAGATCGGCTGACAGCTGGTGGCAGATTTAGTTGATGGAACAAATGGGCTTGTGTGTCCATTAACATATAGTGGCATATCACGTATCATAACACATAAAAAAAACATGCAAACTGTGACATGATCTGAGTGGGTCCTTGTGCCCTCAACACCCACCTTCACCCGTCACTGTCACCGCTTCCCTCGTCATCTCATTTGTTTAGCCATATCCAAACAACTCTCCATCTGATACACCAGCGCTCTGCTGTAATTAAAAATGTCATTCTGATAAAAATGGAGTCACACTTTTTAAACTACGGCAGGGAGACATAGCCATAAGAATACACAACCAGTACTGGTATTTAGCATTTGAGTACGCGAACTCATGTATGAAAAGATTTTTAACAAAGGTGTTCATATGTGGATCAAATAGAGTCAACCAGCTTCGTATTAAACTTGATTGTTTGGGCTGATTAATCAATGAATATTTGAGAGGCATTTTAATGAGAGCACTCGAGTGCAGCAAAAACAAAGAACGTTTTTATTGAGTTTGTCTGCAGTAAGACTTGGATTTATTTTCTACATCAATATTTAGATAAATCCATCAATAAATCCTCATCAGATTTGTCCTTGTATTAAAGAGATTATACAGCTCATTTCTGTCTGCATCTTTGTTTGCAGGTATTCAGCTGCCGTGCAGGACGGCTCTCAGTACTTTGTGCTCCTCATCATCACAGACGGCGTCATTTCCGACATGGCCCAGACCAAAGAGGCCATTGTAAATGTAAGAATGGGAAAGGGGGGGGGGGGGGGGTACAGTGCTTAACTGCATTATACAGTATAAGGCTAGATATGCAAAGTTTCATGTGGTATAAACTAGAAGGGAGTGAAGTGAAAAATGAATTGACATTTTGGGAAATACGTTCATTTGCAAGAGTTAAATAAGACAGATACCACTCTCATAAAATATGATATTAATAAATGCAAAGCTACAACCAGTTAGCTTAGTTTGGCATAAACAGTGAGACAGGGAAAAACAGCTGGCTTGACTCCGTCCAAAGGTAACAAAATCTCTGCTGGTCGCTTAGCAACCTCAAGGTGACAACAACACTTTTAAAAAGTTACTGCTCACAGCAAAGACTTACTGTAGTCCATCAGACAATCGCTCATGTTTTTACCCTTCAGTTGTTGTACGGATTAAACAAATGAGATGTAACGTGTTAATTAGTGAAAAGTGAAGCCAGTGCTGGAGTGTCTGAAACTTGCATTCTTCCTAACAGCCAGCAGGAGGCGACTCCTCTGGTTGCAAAAAGAAGTCTGATTGTAAAGAAGTCTATGAGAAAATGAGTCTACCTCTCACTTGATTTATTACCTCAGTAAACATTGTAAACATGAGTTTATGGTCTCAGTTGCTAGTTTCAAGTCTTCTTCAATACAGCATGATGTTCATTTAGTAAATTATGGACCATTTAGAGTCAAATAGGCCATAAAGCAGGGTATGCTTTAGGGCGTGGCTACCCTGTGATTGACAGGTCATTACTACAGCATTGCCTGGTCTGGGAGTTGTCCTTGTTTTTGTCTTACAACTTTAATCCTTTCATCCTTTTGTTTTCAGTTCATAAAAGTTAATATTAACATTTTGGTTGGCTAAAACTATCTTATTCAGCGTTCGGTTGTGCTTAGCTCCACTTCTGGTTGCAAAAAACCACGATAGTGACAGCCAAAATGCTAAACATGAGGCTTCAAAATGACAGTCCACAAACCAATAGATGATGGCTGTATCCACTTCTTTAATACAGTCTGTCGGTGCCTTCAAATGGGGTCGTGTTTGTCGTGAAAAATGTCTGATTCAGCTTTCAGTTGTGCTTAGCTCCACCCTCTTGTGTCACTTCTGGTTGCAAAAATCCAAGAGGACGACAGCTAAAAATCAAGATGGCGGCCAAAACATTGAACTTGAAGCTTCAAATTTGCAGTCAGGGTGACTATGTCCACTTCTTATACACAGTGTATGAAGCTAACCTAACCCACTGGTGTCTATAGCTTCATACTTACTGTACAGACATGAGTATCTTTTCATGTAATTCTCAGCAAGAAAGCAAATATGTGTATTTCCCAAAATGTCAAACAGTTCATTTAAAACAATATAAAAAGGCCAACACAGGACCAGGCAACTAAAGATTATTGTCAGGATTGATTAACCGTTAATGTATTGAAAATGCGGATCACAATTTCCTACAGCAAAAGGTGACATCTTTAATAGGTTTGTTTTGTTTGAAGAAAAGCCCTCTACCTAAAGACATTCAGTTTACTGTAATAAAAAGCAGAAAACCCTTTCATCTGAGCAGCTGAAACCAACAAATATTTAGCAGCACTGCTTAATATATTATTTCAACCACTAGTTGTCGCAACATTGATGCTGATTTACGGTCAATCAATCGGCCAAATTATTAATAAACTAATTCTTCCAGCACTAGTAGTGATTTTTGCGTGTGAGCGTGTGGATGTCTGATTAGCTCTTGCTTTCTGTCTCAGATGAAAATATGTTGCCCAGATGTTTGTTGGTTGGTTGACACTTGAATTCAAACAAGGAGGCATGTGACAGTAGCAGTTGTTCAGCAATCTGTAGAGCAAAAAGGACTGACACAAAAGCGCTGCATAACTGGCATTTTTTCAGGGACTGCAAGATCAATATAATGATATACACGACAGCTATAAGATAGCTCAACACCCACGTTATGTTTTTGTTATTGCTGTGAATGAAGCCTCTACTGTACTTGAGGTATTCCCTTTTTACAAAAAAAAAAAACAGTCATGACCATATTTATGAAATGCTGCACTTGAAAAGAAGATTATTTTTTATTCCTCTGAGCTTTCCCCAAAACTTGCCCTTTTTTTCTCCCAGCTTTAAATAGTAGTTGGCTGGCTTCCTCTCCTCTTCTTCCCTTTCTCCTCCTCCTCCTCCTCCTCCTCATCAGACCGCCGCCGGCACAGAACACCCAGCAGACTGGATTTAAAGGGAATTTGCGACTGTTAGTCAAAACATTAGAACAGCCACACCTTCCTTTTAAGATCTTGCCTGCTGCTCTATCTCACTGCCTCCACTCTGTCTACTGATGCTTCCGCTGCTTTCCCTTTAACTCTCCACGGATCCTCCACAGCGAGGGAGGACACACTGCTGACTAAGGTTATTTAAAAGTCTTTCCTCAAACTTATTCATGCTGGAAGAAATGCTTCAAGAAAGAGCAAGAGGTTGCGAGAGAAGAAAGCCTGCTGAGTATTTGCATCTGGAGTGGGTTTGCATTTGTGCAGGCAGGTGTGTTTTTTATGTTTCAGTCTGTGTGGACATGTATCATGTGTCCCCCATGTTTTCAGTAATATAGAACCATGTAGTGGAACAACCGAATCTGCTATTCTACAGAAATCCACCCGTCAATCACTCAGCATCCCCCTCCTCTGCTCACCGCTCGGGTCCCTCTGCTGCCTCGCTCTCTTTCCTTCACTTGCTCACAAATACAAAGACTTTTGTTTTCGCCTCTCTCCATCTCTTATCTCAAAGATCCAAATCTCTTCATCTGCTCTCTCAACACTTCTGTCTCCGCATTCAGTCTATAGCGAAACTCTCTGCGGCCTTGGATTTCTTTCTTTTTGCATCTTCTACTTATCTGTCAGTGTTTTGTGCTTCGTCTCTTTATCAGTGTCGAGGGGGCCGCCCAAAGTACTTCACTTCACAAGCATTTTACTTTCATTCACTTCAACAAAAAAATCCATCCACAGAACAGCAACAAGTACTATACAGACCTCCTTATGACTAGAATGGGCTACACAGCCGATTGCTCTGTATAAACCAATCTATGCGCTCAAAAAGGATTCTGGCAGGATCCTAACACAGGATGAATCCTACCTGCTGTGACGCTGCAGCCTACTGTAGGCCAAGGTGCTGACAGACCAAGCTGGTCGTGCAACTAGAGGGTGAGGCAATTTCAAAAATTCAAACGGTGCTCGCATCAAAACAGACAATCAAGCTGCAGCACCGGCAACTTTGTGAAGAGCTGTGTGTACAACAAGGAAATGCTAAAGCGAAACTAATGACAACTGCATAATTGAGAATTGAGAATCTTTCCATGTAAAAAGCTCATAGAGCAGAATTAGAAGAACAGAAAACGGTTTTGTACGGTTACTGTGTTCATAAATAAAAAATCAGCTGGTTTGTGTGGAGCTCGTAGAAAAGGAGGAGTGTGACTGTAGGATGGACATGCAGACCCACAAGCGACCGACCAGACAGAACGGATGCAAGTTCATATGGATTTGCCACGTGCAGTGAGCATGCACCATTCACTGTCGCTACGTCCTCAAGCCTTTCATTTCTCACACATGCAGTTTTATAGTGGATATGTGTGTACAGTGAACCAGCTACTCTCTGTTTTGCCAGCTGAAATGACAACTGTCAGCAGATTTTTCCAGTTTTAGTCAGCTGGCTAATTCAGCTAATATAAGTTAGAAAACCCAGCTTCAACTTAATGTTTCAAGTTGACTTGTTCTAAACACAAGAATGCTATAAAAGTGATTTTGAAAATACACTTGACTTGACTAGTTACATGATATTGTCACATCTGGCGCATACACTTCATTACAGCATATAGTTTATTATTATATTGTTATTCTTATTTTGCTCATAGTTAACCCACATTTCACCTTGCCAAAGTGCCACCCTGTGAAATTGCCTAGTTTATATGGATACTGTGCAAAAAGGACAAGGCTAAAGTTAGAGGGATAATAAAGGAGCTGCATTTAAAACAGCAGCCACATCTTTTCACATGCTACATTATTGTTTTCTCAGACATTTGCCAGCATGAACAAGGTTAGGCTTCACTAATGCAGGACCCTCCATACATGTGGGATTAAATACAGCACCTTAATTGGCTTCATTAGTTTTATGAAGGTTGTAACATCCCACAAAAATGTTGCTGTTAGAGAAATGTGCAGTTTGCGTGCTCTCCGAGCTCACAGACATGATTAAACTTACGCAAGATTAAAGATGTTAAAGTAAAATAATTGAAGCAGTGCTGGTTAATGGAGATGATCACCAAAAAAACTGTAGATTATCATGAATGAATTCAGTGTGAGCTTGGATAGTAAAGTATGTGACAGCATTAAGAAGTACTCTGAAACAGTTTAGTTTTCATTATTCTGTCCTTTGCAACACAGTTCAGTCTATCACCATGTGAAGGATAGAGGACAGTTTATGACAGTCACTGATTATTCCTGATGTTCCATTCTTACAACTGGATGTGCTGTTTTTAATGCAGTAATATCTGCACTCGGCTGGATTTTTAAGTGTCCTCAATCTGCTGCTGTAAGCTTTTCTCTGAGCTGAGCGCTGAGACAGCCAAGCCAATGAGGAGTGGTCCAGTGACTCAGGTCACTGACGGGACAATCACCTCTCCACACACATAACCATAAACCTGTCCGTGTGTGCATGTGCACGGCTGCATGGGAACGAACGCGCACCCATCAAAGCGTGCATGACGTGGATTTAAGCATGCACGTGCGGAGTGAGTTGTTGGAGTAATGAGTGTTGATTGATGCTGTGTTTTGTTGTATCCTTAAGCTGGATCTCCACTGCCAGTCACAGTGACAGGAGAATGGCAAAAGTGGGGCACGGTGGATTGCCAGGTTATTTTTGGTGCCTCTTGATGTGTGTGTGTGTGTGTGTGTGTGTATCTGCTAGTGTTTGTGTGTGCTCGTGCGTGGGCGGACAGGCACTGACAGGAGTTGTGTTGAACACTGATAATCGTGCTGATGTGCCGCGGCTGAGGTGGCGTCGAAAGGAACGGCTCTCACCCCCGTGGCAAGAGAGGTCGCCCGATTTGCCACGGTACATTTGTCTTGTGCCAGAGATAAAACTGCACTTGTTATGACTGCTTTGTGAAAATATGACTGGAGAAACAAAACTCCACATAATCACACACACACACACACACACACACACACACACACACACACACACACACACACACACACACACACACACACACACACACACACACACACACACACACACACACACACACACACACACACACACACACAGAGGCGTTTCCTTTTATGCTGCTGTCTATCTGGAGATTACAACAGACGTGAACGTGGCCTGTCAGAGTGCAGCGCAGTCACTGTGACTCAAGCAGAATGCAAAGAAAATCACTTTAGTTGCTTTGTTAACGAGTCAGATGATAAAAAAAAAAATCTATATTCATGAAGAGCTTTCTAAGAAAATGAAAGAAGCGGTTAACACAGTGCATAAGGATGTGGGTTACTAGGGCTGGTTTGGCTGAAATCAGTACAAATATTTTGATTTACGATATCGATAAATACTGCAAACTCATGTGAAGCAAAGACCACCTCTTTTGTCTGGGCTGAAATATCTCTACTATTGAATGGATTTCAATGAAATTTTATACAAACATTCATGTAGCACAGCGGATGAATCCTACGGACTTTGGTGATCCCCTGATTTTTCATCTATTTTTATCTTTCTAGTTCATCATTTTACCATTCGCCCATTTGTCAAAGAACTGCATTTAAAATACAACTTTTAGTTTATGAAGCTCTGCTGCTCCGTTATGAACCATCCAGACCTCTCACATCATCTGTCCCCAGAGTCAAAACTAGAAGAAAATAAGGCTGGGTAATATGATGATATACACTGTATATCGTCAGAATAATATAAAAATGATCATCTTATGTATTTTCCTAAACTGTTTCCATCATGACGTAGGCTAGGCCTTTCAGTGTGTTTTCAATTCATGAAAGTTAATTGCACCATTTTGCTCGCCTAAAAAAATATGTCATTCTGCATTCGGTTGGACTTGGCTCCACCCTCTCGTGTCACTGCTGGTTGCAAAAAACAAGATGTTAGCAGCCAAAATACCAGCCTTGAGGCTTCAAAACAGCGGTCCACAAATCAATAGATGATGTCCCGGTGACTACGTCCACTTCTTATACAGTCGTATTCGTACATGGTATCCTGCTGTTTGATTTTCAGTCTAGATTTTGCCTTTGTCTGGAGACAGTAAATCCGACTTGAGGTGTGGCTTGGGAGTGGCTGGGTGGGTGACTGAGGATGGTCGCTGTACCGATTGAAGTTGGCGCCTCCTCCCTCTCCCGCCTCTCCCAGCTCACAAATGCCACAGCGGCCATGTAAGACCATATCAAGGTGTCTGCTAACACTTGTTTTCCTTTCCCTGTGTGTCTCCTTTTAGCCTTTACCAGATTCGCAGAGTGTATAATGTCAAAACACAGCTCTTTTTGCATGTCAGCATTTGGTCAATTCAATGAAACACAGCTATGAAAAAAGCTTCGGTGCTGATACTACTGACCTGTTGGCTCAGTATATCTGGGGATGCTGTTAGTGTTGTCAGTGAGTTTAATCTCCACTCCCCAGCCTGAAAACCAGCCTTCAGTGGGCAAATACAGTGTGTGTCATCCTAAGAAGAAGAACATTCACACCACAGATAATTGGATTCAGGGACATAAAACATCTTGGATAAGAAACGCAGAGACAAAATCAAGTTTCCGTTGAAGCATCTCACTGTTTCGCTGTCTCTCCTTGACTTCCTGTCTGTAATAACTCGCCATCTTTTTTTCTCTACAGAGGCCTCGTCTCATTTAAAAGGTCATTCAGCTAGTTAGAGGGTGATACAGAACATTAGCCTGGTTGTAATCGACGTGAGTGAGCATGTAACGGCTATAATGTCTGATATAGTGATGACCGCCTCAGGTCAGTGGTGATGTGGACTAGCGTCTCTCCTCTCTTTGAATAAGAGAAATGTTGTTTGTTGAGATAAAAAGAAAAAACTTGTTCTGTTTTTGGTTTCTCTGCAGGGTGCCAAGCTTCCCATGTCCATCATCATAGTTGGAGTGGGTCAGGCTGAGTTTGACGGTACGGTGACTTTCATTTTTTTTGTTTTTTTGACTGCTGCATGAAAATAAAGATTCAATTTGCTGGTTATTTTGTTATAGCAGGCACATACAAGATGTTATAGTAAAGAAAACATCTTTAGCAGCGTTGTATTCTGGCATCTTTATAAAATCAACATGAATCAAGTCAGTTAAACAGATTAAAACATGCGGCAATAATTGACGTTTTAACTCATACGGCTCACAGTCTATTAACGTTACAGCCAGCGTTAACCTCTCTGGCACCATTTCAGAGAAACAGCCGAGAGAAAAATCGCTGTACAAACTCATCTGAGTCGAGGAGGGAATGCGTGGGTGGATGCAGGCATAACTGGAGAAGAAACGGCTGAGGTTAATTGCTGGGTTTGCAGTGTTTAGTACAGATGATTCTAAATTGCACAGAGACTATAATAAAGGACGTAATAGTTGATTAGACACGCAATAAAGACGGATTAGAGCTGTGCAGCTCAACAGCCTCGCTCCTTTACTAAAGCTGAGACAAAAAGATGTGGTATTAATATGATGTACGATAACTAAATCTGTAAATCAACCTCGTCTCTGCCCTGAAGGCATCGGTCTCTGCTTAGTTCTCATACGGGGTGTGTGTGTGTGTGTGTGTGTGTGTGTGTGTGTGTGTGTGTGTGTGTACACTGTGTCTTCCAGCTATGGTGGAGCTGGATGGTGATGACATCAGGATCTCGTCCCGGGGGAAACTGGCTGAGAGAGACATTGTTCAGGTGAGCCTTTACAGCATCAAAGAGAGTTTGACTGTATTCACAGCAGATTTAGAGACGCAGAAACTGAAAAACAAGCTCACAGAATTTCAGGAATAACTAGACATTTCGAGCGCATCCATGTCCAGATAACAGACGGTACTGTCTGTAAACATTTAGCAGTTTTTGGCTGCGAGATACAGATCACCATTTATAGGCAACAGCATTTCCAGAGATTTAGAGTATGTACTGTCACATTTTAACAATTGCTTCTTACACTCAGTCGTGCTGGTACATTAAAATGTCTGTTTCTGACAAAACACCATCTGTTGTTCGCAGGCATCTCTAACAGATTAGGACATCTGTGTGCTTCTAGTGCATTCCCATGGAGACAAGCATGCTAGAAAGTTTTATATTATATGTCACTCTAGGAAACCATATGCGCCTTATTCACTTTTTGCTCCTGTAGTGTCAAAACTAAAAAGTGAAGTGACTGAATAGGAGGCAAAGGACGATATGTCAGGATGCCGAGATGCCAGGGTTTGGGTGGCTGAACGTTTTCCTGGGGGAATGTTGATGTGCTATGACAAATAATGCGAAAGAAAAATCCAACATAATTTTATCCTAGTGGGAAAACGTATCTTTTCAATAGGGCTCATGTATTTCCTCACAGTCCTGAGGGTAGCCGGAGTGCAGGATTAGTGACAGATCAGCATACCAAAGCTTGCAGGATCTGGCAAGTGTTGACTAACATGGGGGCTTAAGCATGAGCCCTCTGGAGTTCTCCGTTCAGTTTACCACCCTGCTCCCAAAACCTACTTGTGTACATTGTCAAGAAGTATTTAGAGCTTTTCATGAATCACTACAAGTGTAGTCCAAAATCCCTAGATGCAACTATGTGAGACAGAGGAAACCATGTGCTGTCGAGTCCCTTAAAGGAATGCTTCACCCTCAAAATAATCACTTGTGTATCAATTACTCACCCCGTGTTACCTTGAATTCATGCCTGGATGAAGGAAGAATAAAAAAAACAGAGAAAATTAAATGGGGGCCATGTTTAAAGGAACAGTGTGTGATATTACGGGGGATCTATAAGCAGAATATAGTATTCATAACTATGTTTTCATTAGTGTATAATGACCTGAAACTAAGAATCATTGTGTTTTTGTTCACCACCATGTTGCTCCACCATGTTTCTACAGGAGCCCAGAGCGGATAAACCAAACACTGACTCTCTACAGAGAGACTTTCATGTTTTTACATTACCTGACGGCCGCCGTAGTTCTCTGACACGCTTGTGAAACTGTGGTGTGAACGTGAGCCGCAGAGTGTAAAACTGTGGTACCGCCAGCTGCTGTCTGACTTCCGAGGCGCCTCAAATAATGTTATTATGATGAAGGACGACCTCAGCGAGGTGAACAGCGTTATGATGGTTTTGCTCTCACACAAGTCGTGCAGTATAATCTATTAAAATTCCATTTATTTCACTTCGGAAGGTGCAAGCGTGAGTCTACTGATGTTGAAATGTTTTAAACAGTAAGGTTTTAGTGAAGATGCATGTGTCTGGCAAGTATTGAGCATGCGACTGGATAAATGAGACCTGGATTACACTAGGGCTGCAGCTATTGATTATTTTAACTAATCAAGTATTCTACCGATTATTCCATCGATTAATCAGATAAAATATATTTTTGCTTTATTAAAAGAGCCGTAGTAAAAACAAAAGAGGAAAATAAGACTGATCTCTTAAATTAGCGACTAATTGGTTTCCTTCATTGCTTGAACTGCATAGAATAAAATTATCTGTCAAAAACAAAAACTTAAACAAAATGATTTCAGTAATGAGGTTTATCAAGGAATTATTTCTGCTCTAGATTATACCGCATGAGTTGTGTGAGTGTTTTAAACAGATGGTTTGACATTATTACTGCTCTCAGCCGCAGTTTAGTTCAATTCATCAAGACTTTTCTCCGTTTTCGGAGTATTTGTTCACCATGAAGTGACGCACGAAAAACAAAAGTTAACTTGACAAATTCAAGGTAAAACGGGGTGAAATTATCATTTTGTAAGCCTTCCTTTTAAGTTACTACTGTATATAATTATACATTGGTATTCAACTCTCCTCTTTTCCTCCTCAGTTTGTTCCCTTCAGAGATTATATGGACCGGACAGGCAACCACGTGTTAAGCATGGCTCGGCTCGCTAAAGACGTGCTGGCAGAGATCCCGGACCAGTTCATCTCTTACATGAAGACCCGGGGGATCAAACCCAACCCTGCGCCGCCTCCCTACACGCCGCCCGGACACACACACCACCACACACAGATCTGACACCCTCCTCTTGGCTTCTCGCAGAGGACTGACAGCACTCAGCAGCCAATCAGAGTCCAGTGGGAACTCTCCACCTTCGGTTTTTTTGGTGCAAACAGGAGCTGACGCACCAGGAAATGGGTGTTGAATTTTGTGGCGTATCCTTCCAGTGACTGTTGGAGCAGCATTGTTTTTCTGTGATATATTAATTTGGATGAGTTCTCTTAAAGAGAGGCTCAAACTTTCCAGGACTGGTAGGTGAAAGTCTTTTAACCTGACACAGAGGCAGTGACTGTTTCACGTCTAATTTGACAGCAGGTTGGTTCAAAAAGGTCATGTTGTGGTTAAAACTTGTGCCTGTCTGTGGTTGTTTCTCTAATTGTATCAGGACATGTGATCTTTGACCTAAGCCTTGCTTGTCAGTCATTGGTGTGGCCTAATGCAGTGATATTTTTTAGGCACCTTTTCCCTTCTGGAATTAGTTTTTATATTTGGGGATTATCTCTGTATCTGCTAATGCATCGGTTATGATGGAGGAGGAACTAGTTTACAGTTTATTACGTTATGGACATTAATCAGGCTTTTCATACCACGAGGTATCACCTCTTCTCTTCTTTAGTAGGTAAATGTTTATAAAAGCATGTTGTATGAGAAGTTAATTCCCCATATCCCAGTATATTTATCCTCCAATGTTATTCAGAGTGGCATGGACATTTGATAGATCTGTTTTGAAGTGGTCACCAATTATGTTCAAGTGATTGCATATAAAAAGCACAACCTGTCTCTATACCAAGGACAACATTATGATGATGCTACCACGTTAATCATATTTAATTAGTTTCTGGGTACCCAATTTTTTCATGCAAGTCAGATATCTTTGTACTACAGCTGCAATCAACATTAAATATTGAAAATATCTCAGGCTTTTTTAAAGTTCTCATTCAATAAGGATAAATACCCATCATGAAGGACAATGTTGCACAAGAGGAACATTAACCAGTTAATCATAGCCTCTGTTTCTTTTTGTATAGTAATCCACAATAACAACCTGGTCTCACTCCTGATCTCGTCGAGTATCGCCGCTTGGTATGTGCCCACTCGGTGCAGGCAACCCACTGCAGGCAACACGCAGGGCTTTCAACTAGCCCTAATGTTTACCTACCTGCAGCAATATCTGATGGTTAGAGTAAATGACGTAGTATTAATAGAGTGCAGGTCCACTAAGGGGGGGTGCGAGGGTCAAACAAACAAGACTTTCAACCAGAAAACAAATTAAAAGTAAAGGTTTAGCCTACTTATTTTGTCATGTCATGAGTCCTGGGGGTCGCAAGTTAATTGAGTCAATCAGTGAAATTAATATCAACCACGACCGTTTCCTAAGCCTAACTAAGTGGTTGTGTTGCCTAAACCTACAATTTATGTTTATTTTGAAAGGCCATTATGCATGTAACGAGCGTGACCGAGCGGCAGCACTTGACGAGTTGGGAGTGGGAATGTGGCGGCAAAAAAGGTGTATTGGTTTTGTAATACACTAAATACACTTCTATTTAAGTAAAAGACAAACACAGGACACAAAATACAACCAAACATGTCATAAATACAATTTATAGCTGGAGTATCAACCTGGGAAAGCAGGTAACAACCACTAAATACACATTCTTATTATATACTACTAAAGCACAATAAACATGGACAGTAAGGGTCTTAAGGTAATGATTATTACCTCTATTATCTTTTAGAGAGGCATTGTGTCAAAATAAAACCATTCCCATTTCACCTGATACATACAGTACATTGATGTTACATATTAATAAAATAAGTATTTTATCAAAATATCACTAAATGACATACAGCAAACATGGGGGAAAGGAAGCTCTCTTTTGAAGGAACACTGGTTGGTTTACTAGTTTAGGGCCCATATCTAATTTCTCTCCCGGGGCCCCATACAGAGTTAATCTGGCCCCAATATCATCGCAAACACAAAACCTCTGCAACCCAGAGACTCCCACATCAGTGGAAATCCGTAAGTCTCCAGCAGCTACGCATCAGCAGCCATGTAACCTCGGTTGTCATAGACTTAACACTGGAAGTCGGTGCGATCACACCCAATGTTCCTCCTTCCCTGGAGATTTCCATTTCGTATACAGCCCGGCCCTTACAGCAGTGTATTGCAATTCTCTGGTGGGAGATGGTTCACAAGTGGTCTCCAGAGCTTTAGGATTTATGTTCATTACATTCAGTGCATAATTAACTCTCTCATGTGTAAACACATTAACAATATGTATATAGAGAGATCCTTTTGTGCTAATCTTGCATCCTTCCACCTGTGACGTCAGCTAAGTGTGAAGAAACCAAAACAAACAGGCTTTCAAGTAGCAAATCCAATTTAACCGCATCAGTAATGAAGCTTATCACTGGAGACGCTGCCTTGCATAATGATGCACAAAAATCCCTGACAGTCCTATGATGTTTTGACTTTTAAAAAATGCAGAGATCATACAGTAGAAATGAAGAAATGTCAGGAATCTGGTCCATGATAAATAAGCACACAGAATTGATAAGGAGGATTATATCAACCACAAGGACGAGCGTTTTTGATAAAAAGCACACAACACAATGTAACACTCTTTTCTCCCATCATGTCATCTGACATCAAACTGTAGCAACAATGTTTTTTTCCAGTTTGTTTTATTTCTCATTGACTACGTTTACATGCACACTAATATCCCATTCCACTAATATATTCTGAATTGGATACAGGTCATATAAACAGCATATACTGTTTAGATATTCTGAATTAGGCCTCACTCCGAATGGAGCAATTTCCAATTAAGACTGCCAATATTATTCGGGTTTTAGGAGCATTCTTTGGACATGTATACAGCGACATACGGCCTCTTGCCTGTTTGTGGCCAATTCTGTGCATTGTATACAAACCAACTAGAACAGATTGCAGAGATGCATACCCACATTTCTACTCAGAAGGAGAAACGCACCTACTTTTAAACATTAATAAAGACTTGGATATCAGCAGGTTTTAGGATAAGCGCAAACATTGGAACGAGAAGGTGGTTCAAGGAATGAATGAGGGAGGCTGCGTTCGCACGGTCGAACAAGTCCACCACCATGCACGGCTGCATGTAAACAGGAATGTTAGTGGTATATTCATTCACATTAGCTGTATAAAAACCGTTAAGTAGTAGTATTTTTCTTTCTTTTTCGGAATATGGGCAAAAATCTGAATGTTTTGTGCATGTAAACATAGTCAGTGTTTATAGTGACATAGTCCACTAGCCGCATTATTAGCCTTTCTACTTAAAGGAACCGAAAAGGAAGGAAAAGGAAAAAAAAAAAAAAAAAAAAATCATACAGTAGACAGAGAAAGGCTAAAATTGAAGGCAGTCATAATAGCAATTAAAAGAAATATTAATATTTAATTAAAAAGCTAAGAGAAACACAGAGGAGGGTCTCGTCACTTTTAAGGAGAAAAGCTGGTCCACCTTAAGAGAGAGCCGGTGCAGATACAGGAAGTTGGCTCAGGACTTCCAGCTGAGGAGTTGTAGCCTCGTAGCATTTATTCACCAACAAATAAATGTCTACACACCGTCTGTTACAGCTACTTTCACAGCTATAACGCCACCAACAAACCCACACTCACCACCACACACACACACACACACACACACACACACACAGGTGTGTCGGAAACTCGCTGAAGTTACGTGACAGCGGGCACAAAGCCACCAGCAACGCTGGCAGCTGCTAACGGAGCACAAACACACACTATTTGTTGGACACACAGCTGACAGCTAAACTAAACTAAATGTGTGGTGGAGACTTTTAGTGGGAAAGTGGCTGCATGTGTCTGATAATAAACGCAGCACCGTGGCTGCTACAGTAACTCTCCTGATGTGAACTAGAGACGGTGAACGCAGCATCGTGGCTGCTAACGCTCCCGGACGGTAAACTGGAGACAGTGAACGCAGCATCGTGGCTGCTAACGCTCCCGGACGGTAAACTGGAGACAGTGAACGCAGCATCGTGGCTGCTAACGCTCCCGGACGGTAAACTGGAGACAGTGAACGCAGCACCGTGGCTGCTAATGCTCCCGGACGGTAAACTGGAGACAGTGAACGCAGCACCGTGGATGCTAACGCTCCCGGACGGTAAACTGGAGACAGTGAACGCAGCACCGTGGTTGCTAACGCTCCCGGACGGTAAACTGGAGACAGTGATCGCAGCACCGTGGTTGCTAACGCTCCCGGACGGTAAACTGGAGACAGTGAACGCAGCACCGTGGCTACTACAGTAGCTCTCCTGATGGTGAACTGTTGACTCAATTGTCTATTGTGATCATATACTGCAGCTGGCGCACCGTTGCATGCGAGGCACGAATCTTGTCAGTTAACGGTTAATAATCAGTTTACGAGGGTCGATTATCGGTTAAGAACATTTTTCAAAATTAGCATCCCTGAGCCATACGCAAGTTGCCTTAAAAAGGGCATTTCCATGGAGATGCAGATTCTTCAGATTGCAGATTTAGTTAGTTTATCAAATTAACTACTGGATAGACTGTGAGGATATTTGGATTCAGACATCATCCCCAGAGGATGTATCCTAATGAGTGTAGTGACTCCTTGACTTTATCTGTAACGTCATCATCAGGTCTAAATTTCAAATTTGCCCAATATATGACCAAAAATGGCAAATGTCAGCATGCGAATGCATTAAAGTAAGATTTAGAACATGGTTAACATCACCCGCTAAAGATTAGCATGTTAGCGCAGTCATTGTGAGCATGCTGATGTTAGCATTTAGCTCAGAGCAACGCTTTGTCTAAGTATAGCCTTGCAGAGCTGCTAGCATGGCTGTACTTCGTATTTCGTTTCAGCGTCACACAGGCTTAAACTGCTTCTAAATCTTACTTCTACCTTTCCGTCTTTGTCAGTCTTTCACCGCAGTCATTTTTCTTCTCTTGGTATCATTCCACTTTCACTTTGTTGTGTTTACTAACCTTCATGCGTCCCTTGTTGGTGCAGAGTAAACACAAAGACAACACTACGAAGGATATAACAGACTATAATAGGTGTCCTTTCCTTTCAAACTAATAAAGCGAGGCAGAACTAGTCTGAGCTGAAATGGTTCTATTCAGATGTCTAATGTAGCAAACTAAAGGCCTTAATAATGTGGAAGGCAGTCACTGCATCTCATTTAGTCCGGTACTGAAAAGCAGCTGAGGTGGATAGGTCCGGCTCTTGGGTGGAGGAGAGGAAATTAGTTGATGGAGGTCAAACTTATAAACAGTTAACAGTGAAAAGATAGGAGTGTATGAACAGCTGGTTTGCATATCGATCCCAGCAGCACTTTATCCTCGCGAGGAGTGCTCATCGTATATGTCTGATATATTTTTGGGAATATTACTTGATTGAAGATATTTATTTATCTATTTTTGGAGTTTCTATGACAAGCCATCACTCCTGTCATCTATGTCATTACAGTGACCTCTTAGCGCCCTGATTTATTGCCGAGATGGACTGCATGTTTTCTTGGGGTACAATCAAAGAGTGCCGCCATCTGTACAATAATAATAATAATATTAATAATAGGAATCAACCCAATCAGATTACATGCATGTCTGTGCCAAACATGGCAGTAAGCTCTGTGGACGGTTTGCTATTTCTTCTCTCTTGTGCCTGGTTCTCCAAACATATTCTTGTCTCACCAGTGGTTAAAAACTGTAGCTAAATTAGCGTGTTACAGTTAACACTTTTTAAATTTTTTTTTTTGTCTAATCCCACAGTTTCTCTTTATATCTCTTGAGTTTTCTGATTCGCATGGCTCCCTACTTTCCTTTAAATGGGTTTTTATTGTACATGATTATTGTCATATGGTGGGTCGTGAAATGCTTTGTATTGGATTGCCTTAACTGAAAATTAAAAAACAACTACTTTTACAAAAGTTCTTGGAGAGATATACTTTGATTTCAGTGGTCAGTGTTGTGTCAGTGTTTCTTACTGAAAAATTGGCAACAACGAGGTTAATTTCTTAAATGGAGTCAGGCTGCCGGTTGCTGATAGTAATCAACCACACAAGGGAAACGCCACATAAACATCCCGGTTATTTATCACTTTCACAACGTATTCAACAAATAAAAAAGCTGCAAGTTATAAGAGTCTACACATATTACTGTTCTTGTCAAAATACAGTACACACATAAATACAATACAACATGCTGTCTGGAGCTAAGTGGCATGTTGTTGGTTTCGTCATATTTCTTATCTATAAAGCCACATGGAAGAAGGCTGCGAAGAGCAGCAGAGCTCAGAAGAGCAGAAGTCCATAAAGGTTTTTAAATAATGTAGGAGTCAACGTTGCTCATTCTAGGTCTCGTATGCCAGAGCTCAAGTCAAATTTATCTTCGTTGTCTTCTTTTTTCATTTGAAATTGAGCCCAAACTAGGGTCTAAACTAGTCAATCAATTCAAGTATTTAATCACAATTAATAGCATGATTGCTCATAGTTAATTGCGATTAATCCAAAATTAATCACATTTTTATCTGTTCAAAGGAGATTTATCAAGTTTTTAATACTCTTATCAACATGGGAATGGGCAAATAAGTTTAAGTTTAGTTTATTTAAAAGGGGACAGTGCAATTTCATAAAACACATGATTATACATGGTTTAAAAATATGGTGAATAATGTAAATATGTGTATATTTATTAAGGGAAATCAATTAACGACACAAAACAATGACAAATGTTGTCCAGAAACCCTCACAGGTACTGCATTTAACTTGCATTTCAGATCATAACATGGCAAACTGAGGCCCAACAGGCAACAACAGCTGTCAGTGTGCGGACTTGACTATGACTTAGAACCCATTTTCATTCACATATCTGGAGGTCAGAGGTCAAGGGACCCCTTTGAAAATAGATATGACAGTTTTTCTTCGTTAGTGCAAGGTTGGAGCATTATTTTCCTCTTTCACAACAAGCTAGTAGGACACGGTTGGTATCAATAGATTCCTTAGATTTTCATGTTTCATATGATGCCAGTATCTTCTACCTTTAAAACTGAGCCCACTAGAACATAAAAATCACAAGATGAGATAAACACCGGCAGCTGGTTAGCTTAGCTTAGCACAAAGACTGGAAACGGAGGGAAACAGCTAGCCTAGCTCTGTCCAAACTTAACAAATTCTGCCTATCAGCACCTCTAAAATTCACTGATTAACATGTTATATCTTGTTTGTTTAATCAGTATAAAAACCAAAACGGAGTCTAGTGAAGTCTAGTCGTCGCTGATGTCAAACAACCAGTGGAGACTCCAGGGGTGACATCCCAAGTCTCTTAATTGCATCCACGTGTCCCTCACTTGCGTCGTGCACTGCAGATGCATGGACGCAGAGGTTAGGCTTCGCTTCTGTACGCTAAGCTAAGCTAAGCAGTGGTAAGAGAGGGAATAAGCTTATTTCCCATAATGTTGAACTGTTCCTTTAAGCACTCCTGTCTATGACCGCCCTCAGTTGTTCAGCTGCAAACCAGAACGGTACAAACAAACATTGTAGGAGCAACACATTAAGACCACTGACGGTGATGTTTTGCAGATACAGTACAGTTGATATGGACTTTGTGCTGGACATGTGATTTGGTGGCATTATGTTTCCCAAAAATAATGTTTTTGATAGTACCAGTTTTATTTCCTGTTCCTGAAAACTTGACAGTCCTTTACTTTTTTAACCAGAGGTTGTTGTTTAAGAACTTGTGCAAACAAGTTCATGGAATTGAACAGCATGCATTTGACTCGCAGGAGTAATGAAGCAAGGGGCACTTACAAAAACAAAATGACATTTGAGGACCATATCTTCTTTTAATCCAACTATTATTTGGAAAACCTTTCATACTCATTAGTATCAGCCTGTGTGAATTATTCTCTCAGCCTGTGAAGAGTGACTTACATGGTGCAGTAACTTTTGAGTACAAAAAAAGTCCAAAAACTTTGCAAATTATTCTTTTTCTCTACCTTGTTATTTCCTCTTGACCCAGAAACTAAATATACTCCAGAAACCTCTGGAGTGTGTTCAAGTGTTTTTCTTCCAGACCATAAATTCCACTTTAACTGGGCGTATCTGGCCACATTTCAACATTGTGCTTTTTGGAAATAAGATGAATGGATGTTTAATAAGAGAACTTTTTTTCCGGTGACTGTTTGTTGTATGTCAGTGGAGCATAAATCACCTGCTATATTCAGAGCAGCATCACTCTGCTGCTAAGGGGCTACCGTCAGCCCAAGTGAATGTATTTTTTTCTCGTATTCAGTTTGGGGTTTGATTCAGTCCTATGACAGCTGTCATCCCTTCACCCTTCCACCACAGTCTGCTGAGGCAAGATATGTACATAGAACATAATGCAAACTGAATAATTTAACAACGACAAAACTGTGTGAGCAGAAAAAGAAAGTTTCCTCCAGCTCCTGGCAGGGAGGGACATGGAGGAAACTAGGAAATTTAAAACTCTTATTAAAGGATGACCCACTATCCCCTGTGACACAGCCATCCCTAATCCACCACTCTGGTTTGTTTTGTTCCTGCAGAGACAAGCGAAGAGTGACGGTAAACAATGCAATTAAGTGTAAGAAGATATTTGCATTTTCAAGACTGTCCTTTTTTTAATTCCTTTCAAAAAGTAGCTCCAATCAGTACAAATTTTAAACAGTATTTTTAGTATTACATAGTATTTTTTATTAGACATTTAATAATAATAATAATACATTTTATTTATATAGTGCTTTTCAAGACACTCAAAGACACAGAATAAAATGACAAAACTTGGACATCATTAAAAAAAGCACAGTATAAAACACACAGCATCAATCACACATTAAAAGCAGTTCTAAAAAGGCGGGTTTTGGTTTGAGTTTTGAATGTGAACAGATTGGTGCAGTCGCTGATGTGATTTATCCAGTTTTTCCACACTAACTGACGTCACAGAGACGCCACGTGATGCCAGCGTTATTTTTCTATTTGCTCACAAGCCTTGTTAGAGGTGGGAACCAAACAAAAAATCATTTTAGGCCCACCAGTTTTTTATATGATTAAATCACAATCATAATCTTTTATTTTTTTCAAGGAAAGCCATACTTTTATTCTAAAAGCTCTGTTTTGGGGGGGCGAGAGAGGGTAGAGCAGCTCTTCCACTAACTGAGAGGTCGGTGGTTCGGTCCCTGGCTGCTCAGGTTGTATGCCAATTTGTCATGTCCTTGAGCAAGACACTTAACCCCAAATGGCTCCCGAAGGCATAGGCAGTGTGTGAATGAGGACTTAGATTAGATCCTGATGGGCAAAGTCAGCACCTTGCGTGGCAGCTTTCTGCCATCAGTGTGTGAATGTGTGAATGAATGCTGACATGTAGTGTAAAGTGCTTTCAGTAGTCAGAAAACTAGAAAAGCGCTTTATAAATGCAAGTCCATTTACCATTTCATTAACTCTATGGATGCATTTTTTATATCTGCCTACATAACATTATCAATAAGACCTTTAACAAAGCATTTGAATGTGTGTGCGTCTTTGACATTTTCTTACTAAATCTTGAACACGTCGTCCAAACGATGTTATATTTTCAATATTTGAAAATGCATACTGAGGACATTGAAGGATGAAAGCACTGGTCTTAAGAGTGTCTTAGTAAAGTGCTGACTCACCAGAGTACCTTGAATGAGACATAACAGAGATTCCTACTGTTTAGCTGAAGGGGTCAAACACTGTTCATTATGGTTTGGAAGTATCTGCAATCATTATGTATAAAGTGTATGTATAAAAAGTTTTTCTAGGTGCCTGATTGGCAGCGCTGATTGGTAGCAAATCATCTGATGTCAAAATCATGTCAGAGAAGAGATGAGGAGTTTTGTTTGGAAACTAAATTTTGAGCTGAGTCATGTTGGTCTTGAAAAAGCTGACTTTATAGGATGAAATGGATCACTTTATGATCCTGTGGTTTTGTCTTGTGGTGCCTGACTGGCAGCACCCACTTAAAGTTGATTTATCAAATCAATAATTTAAGCTTATTTGTTTTGAACCAGGACCTTCAGTAATTGGATCGAGTAGCTTGAGAAAAATAAGGTGTGGAAAATTAATCTACAGCTGTTAACTGTACTTAAATAAAGAAGATTATGAATTTATAACATTAACTGAGAAACAATGAACTTCCTAATGTTAAATTCCTACAAGTTTTTTTCCCACACAGCTTTTACTGGAGTGTTTCACAGAAATTAACACCTCAGACATTTTGCCACATCTATTTTAGTTCACCCAGACTCACTCTTTGCCCTTAGTGTCGGTCTAATGCGTGGTGGGCGTCAAGTAACACTTGTGTATTGGCACAGGCCAGCAGGTTGGCCTTTAACCTCTGTGCAGCAGCTCCGTCTGCGGTCGCACTCGGAGGCTGCTGATGTGTCTGCAGTCTCCCACAAACGAGAGGCTGATGGCAGAAGCAGCTGGGATGTTAACAATTATCTGACGACCGCCAAAAAAAGCAGTTATATGACTTGGCAGTTGCTAGAGTCACCAAATGAGTGGCTAATATCACAGATGTTCAGCTGAATTAAGCCCGGAGCACTTTAGCTGAGTCCTAAACGCTAAGCAACTAAAACCTCACTGTGAATGGAAACTCACTCAGAGATGTCACCCGACGAATTTTTAGCCGTGAGTGAACTAATACCTTCTACAATCATCAGTCTCTATGTCCCAGGCGGATGTCAAACTCCCAGTTTTTGTAAAATACCCAGGCATCTAATTGATTACCTGTCCCATAACAATGTATTTAAAATGCTTTCTGTCAAGCTGAACAGATTCTAACTACAGGTAAACACTCACGATGGTCAATTATGACCTGCGTGGTATTGATTCCTTTTTAACTTGAATACTTTTACTACTCCTCCCGTGCATTTTAAGAAAACCGCCAACAGAGTTAAGCAACAGCCTGATTAAGCCATTTACATGATTGCAGAAAGTGACAAATCATCTCAATCCTTTTTCACAATGAAGCTTTTACGATCCAGAGTTTTTGCAGAGAGCAACTTGTTTGCTGCCCCCCGTATTTGTCTTTATGACCCTCTTTTCCCACATCTGCCCTCTAGATGTCCTCAGTGACATTTACCCACACAGGGTTTAGAAAAAGTGGATAAATAGATGGATGTTAGCACTCCCAGTGGTTTGTCCGATGGTCTGTGCCAGTGATTTTCAGTGATCAGATTGGAGGGAAGATGTGGGAAAACACCAAAAAAATGTATTGAAAAAAATAGTATTATTGTTATTCCATCCATCCATCTGTCTTCAACCGCTTATCCTATTAGGGGTCATGTGGGGGCTGAAACCGATCTCAGCTGGCTTTGGATGAAGGCGGGGTTCACCCAGGAAAGTCACGTCAGTCACGATTGATTGTGCCCAGGATCTTTACACCAAATCAAACAAGCAACCACTAAACTTTTTCGAATGCTGCTATACCAAGTGCACCACTTTTTTAAAAATTACAGTTATTGACTATATTTGACTTCTATATTCCTCAAACCTGTACATTTGTCTGCAAGATGTGGATTTACCTTATTTTTACAATTTACCATTTTTTTTTTAGATTATTCTGTGAACAACTCTTAATTCATAATTACCCAACTAGACGGGCCGAGAATCATCATCTTCCTCTGTAGAAAACATCCTGTGGTCAGTTCATTATGGAAGGAGACCAATGGATTCCTCTGTGTCATTATCCACGCATAAAAGAGATTTAGAGATGCTCTGCTGACAAAAACATTTGATTTGAATAAATTTGATCCTTCTTAGAAACTGTAAATATGGGAATTACCCCTGCTTCTTTGTATTTTCTTTGTTTTGTTTGAACTTTGCACTCTGTATTTATATGTGAAGTGTTTTGAACACTAATACCTAAAATATGTCCTTTGGGTGTGGTTTTTACATAAACTATTATAGGTTTCTACCACATCCTAACACATATTTTCACATTCCTTTCATGTGAATTGTATTTCATTTAATATGTGTGAAACAAATAAACAAATAAACCAGCGTAACGATTCCTCCCCATCTCTCTTAAGGGCCTTTCACAGAGAATGCAACAATGGCACCATTGTGCTCCAATGGCTGGCGTCATGCCACAGCAGCTTTCTGCTGCCAGGTTGAACTTTAGGCGCAGCGCACTGTGATGTGATGTGCACTGAAACCAGCGGTGAGTGCAGCTCAAACCGCATTCTGTCTGAAAGGGCCATTAGATTATCTATAGGTGACACATGCACCCTAAAGAGGCAAGTCTTTCTGGATGTGGACACTAAATGAAGATAAGTGGGACCCAGCAGTCCCGAGGGAGTTCTATGATGCATAAAGATTAACTAATTACTGCATTCAATGCGACCACAAGACCTCACAGTCTATGGTCTATGCTGCTGTCCTCTTGACTGTTGCTGCTGCAGTTTAGTCCCTGTGGCTGCAGCCTGCGGGTAATGAAAGAAAATCCAGATACAATCATTGGAGGTCAAGCTCCTCTGTAGGGGAACAGGCTTCGCTCTGCGTGCACAATATACAGTGAGGAGTTCAGGAGTTTCGTGCAGCTGCTCCTCTCACAAGCAGAGAAGTCAGCTGAGGTGATTCACACACCTGGTAAGGATGTGGAACCTTTCAGGGGGCATCTGACCTACGCTGGGAGGACCTCTGGGTAGAAACACATGTGAGTTGGTTACTGGAGTCGTTTTGGATATCGCACTTGACAGGAAACGCTGAAACAAAGCAAAAAAGTTTTGTTTTTGTGGGTTCAACTTTCCGGAGCAACGGATCAGCTGGTAGCCAGATTAGCTGGTGACCTTTGTCTGAACGCGTCTTTGTCTAGTCATGGTTGTGAAACATACAGAGTGTTTATTTTAATAACTGACTTAGACAGGGATGCTAATTTTGAAAAATCTTCTTAACCGATAACCGACCCTTGTTAACTGAAAGATTTGTGCCTCGCATGCAGCAGTGTGCCAGCTGCATGAGCGCAACAGACAACTGAGTCAACAGCTCACCATCAGGAGAGCTACTGTAGCAACAACGGTGCTGCGTTCACTGTCCCCAGTTCACCGTCAGGAGAGCTACTGTAGCAACCACGGTGCTGCGTTCACTGTCTCCAGTTCACCGTCAGGAGAGCTACTGTAGCAACCACGGTGCTGCGTTCACTGTCTCCAGTTCACCGTCAGGAGAGCTACTGTAGCAACCACGGTGCTGCGTTCACTGTCCCCAGTTCACCGTCAGGAGAGCTACTGTAGCAACCACGGTGCTGCGTTCACTGTCCCCAGTTCACCGTCAAGAGAGCTACTGTAGCAACCACGGTGCTGCGTTCACTGTCTCCAGTTCACCGTCAGGAGAGCTACTATAGCAACCACGGTGCTGCATTCACTGTCTCCAGTTCACCGTCAGGAGACCTACTGTAGCAACAACGGTGCTGCGTTCACCGTCTCCAGGTCACCCTCAGGAGAGTTACTGTAGCAACCATGGTGCTGCGTTCACTGTCCCCAGTTCACCGTCAGGAGAGCTACTGTAGCAACCACGGTGCTGCGTTCACTGTCTCCAGTTCACCGTCAGGAGAGCTACTGTAGTAACCACGGTGCTGCGTTCACTGTCTCCAGTTTACCGTCAGGAGAGCTACTGTAGCAACCACGGTGCTGCGTTCACTGTCTCCAGTTTACCGTCAGGAGAGCTACTGTAGCAACCACGGTGCTGCGTTCACTGTCTCCAGTTTACCGTCAGGAGAGCTACTGTAGCAACTGGCATGAAGCCACCAGCAATGCTAGCAGCTTCTAGCTGTGTGGCAGTGGGGAGTGTGTGTTTGTTGGTGGTGTTATAGCTATGAACGTAGCTGCAGCAGACAGTGTGTGCACAGTTTATTTGTCAGTGAATAAATGCTACAAAGCTACAAGCTACAACTCCTCAGTTGGAAGTCCTGAGCCAAGTTCCTGTATCTGCGCTGGCTCTCTCTTAAGGTGGACCAGCTTTCCTCCTTAAAGTGACGCTCCTCTGAGTGTTTCTCAGCTTTTGAATGAATTGATATTTCTTTGAACCGTTAACCGATAGTGTTAATCGGTTAAAATGCTTAATGTCGGTTATCAGTTAATTATTAACATCCCTAAATACAGATTTTACCAAATGTTCCTGAATGTGGTTATTTGACAGAAACTCGTGATGAGAAACCATCTCTTGAATATCAAGTGCAACAAAAAGTTTGGGCAAAAATCTGTATCATTTATGACATTTCTTCTCGATGATGCAGCCAACAAATATGAAAAAATGTTGGGATTTGCCATTTGAAAAGGGCACTCGCCCAGACAAAAAGGGCAGTAGATCGCCCAGTCAGGCTACTAACTCCATGTGGGACTGAATATGATAAAAAACATAATATATGTGAGGCGACACAGAGGTCACAGTGTATGTAGGTATTCAGTTGAACCACTGAAGCCAAGAAATAAGTTATAGTCTTACTCAAAAGATAAACACCAACAAAAATAGCCAGCATTTTCATAAACATCTCCATGTCAGCTAAAACTCATGTAATGTAAATATACAAATAATAAACCGTACAATACCCTAATTGGTCAATACAGGCCATAGTTCCCTAGCTCTCCATCTAATTATGTGGTTTACACTATTACTTTAAAAGAGTTGAGGAAGAGCGAACTGTTACAAGAAGAGGATAATTAGTAAGAGCAAGAGCAAACAAGCAGTGAAGACAACTAAGTCTATAATCCTTGAGAATTAATTAATGTACTTGAAACCCCACATCCGTTTCCTCCGGAGAATCAACAAACCAAAATAAAAAACACAATTAAAAGATGAGTCTCGATCTCTGCAGTCAAGGGGTAAGTTGTCATGTAGACGTAACCTTGCTGTCAATCATAGATCGTCTGTGCTCAATAATTCATGAGCTGCAGCCTCCCTCACCACTGCACTGGACTTTGAAACAAAACAAACATTATACTGTATATAATGCTCATTTTAAAATAAATATTTATGAAGCAGATGTTTCAGGATATGAACACTGTCCAAGTGGGTCTGGTATTTGTTTCAACACAGAAAATATAGTTCCTTCATCCTTTGGCATATAAGCATGATTCCTATCTGAGGCACCAACAATACGGATGTGGTAAATAGTATGAATATGAAGTTTAAGGCTGCACAATTAATCACACATTAAAATCCCAATTTTCCACAATTAAATGAACATGATCGACTGCAATATTAACATTTAAAATGCTGCGCTAATAAAAATCTCTGCTGCATTTCAAATTAAGTGCTTCCTAAACTAACAGCCATCCATCAACCTTCGATCGAGATGTTTTGGCTTCATTTAAAGGGAGCCGTCATGCCGTTCCACGCACAACCGACAGCAACAGTCTTATTTATACAGGTCTTATTTTGAGTTGTGCAAATTTAGCAGGCGTGAAGCACAACATGGAAGTGAAAGCAGTGCTGTGTTTACTGAAATGTGAAAGTGCAATAAAAATATTTGTCCCTAAAAATCAATGAATAATCGTGATAAATGATCGCAATACTGGGCTCAGTAATCATGATTATCATTACGGATGTACTGATACCGGATCGGATATAAGGCTGATACTGGCTCCGATAGCTGGATCGAATACTGGTGACAATGGAGCCAATCTATTTAATAATACATACATTTAAGTTTTCACCAATTTGTTGCTGTATTAAGGTTTACACCTGAATTGTAATTCCTGTTAAATTTATATCTACGTATTTATTTGTTATATTTTGTTTTACAAAGTTAGTAAAGCGATGTTGAAGTCAAGCGTGATGTTTATTATGTATATTAATTCAACACTGTATCAGATCGGTACTCGGTATCACTGTCAGTATCGGGACTAAAAAAAGTCAGAGCAGTGTATGCCTACCTATCATTTTGTCCACAATCGTGCAATTCTAATGTGGTTAAAGGATCCAAACAATACAGGATGTACAAATAACAGTCAGCAAACTCCATACACTATTTTTAGATCAGTTCAGCCAACACACATGAAATATACAGAGTTGATATTTGATGTCTTGAATCAAGCCTCATCACTCCCAACAAAATAAACCACATTAGATACACATCTCAACACCAGATATTTTCTGCCATGTGTGGGCCGCAGACCAGCTGCCATGTGGCCGATCCCAACAAAGCACCTCCAACAACTAATAAACCATCTTATGAACCGATGGATGAGTCTAAACCCATCTGATGTGCAGCAGCAGGCTAAGGAACGTACCAGATATGCCAGCCCAAGCTGATCAGCAGTTGGTGAAATAGTCACGAAACTGAATGTATTAATTTGTGTACACAGACACAAAATCAATTTGTATGTAAGCCACGTAATTGTGCTCCGGGAAGCGTAGAGAGCGGCAAGCACTGCGTGGCGAGGAGGTCGAGGTGGACGGCTGGGACAAAAAACACCGGACACCTTTCGCCCAGGACACCGCTGTTTATGTGAAGTCAAAACCAGGAGTCAAAGTTGATTTATTTCTCATGTAACTTCTATACCTAAATTACACCACTTCTGGTGTTATTTTAACCAAAACTGTCTTTTCCTAAATCTACCTAAGTTATTGTGCTGCCTAAATCTAACCAAGTCAATCTGATCCTAAACCTAACTCGTTATAAATGCATGAAAAATACACTGTTGAAAGTCGCACTGTCACAGAAAAAAAAAGGGGGAATTCGTGTCCATGTACAATAATGAAATAGACTAAACATTTTGACTATTTCACGAACTGCTGCGAGACTGTGTTGGATATGCAGCAGATAGTTGTTAACTTATAGTAGATATTTAAACATGCAAAACACAAAAATGCAAGAATCAGATTTCGCACTTAAAAAGGCACAATCTGGGGCCATGATCTCTTCATGTGATGTGTTATGTAGTGCGATAACCAACCATCAGTACTTGGATTTAAGCCTGACAGCGAGCACAACAGCAGTGTAGACAGGAAAAGCCACATTAGGTTCCCTATAAAGCCAATATTAGTAGGCAAGTAGGGGGCAATGCTGGAGGCCAGCACACTGATAATTATATAAACAATGACAATATGCATCCCTGAAGCCAATAATGAATATGAACCTTTATACCTGCGACTTGAGTTTGCAGCCAGATAATAGAGAACCCCCAAAACAAAAGGCAACAACCTGAGGGGAAATCAGCTCAGCACACAACTCACAAAACATGAATATTTAGACCTCAGCATTAGGTTAATTAACTGCAGGAAAGCATCATAATATCCAGTCAAACAGACCAGCCACACCAATACACACTTTCAGCAGCCGTGTGAGCAAAACTTTGCAGCCAGCAGACATTAAAACAGCCTCACTCTCGACACATTAGCATAAACAGCCAGCACTTAGCTTTGTCGAGGTGAAGCGGTGGACCCAGGAGTCTGATCCTTTCAGGACGAGCCGGTCGCAAAGGAAACTCCGCATTGTATCCTGAAGTGAGGCCAAACAGCTGGGAGCAGCACAGCCGCCGTTAATCCTCCTCAAACCTCCGTGAAGCCACGTGAAGCGATAGCAGGTTAGCTAGCTAGCTAGTGACATGCTGCTACCTGCACATGCAGCAGGTGTCGGCGCTGGAGAGGAGCAGCAGCACATGACCTCACCGAGCTGCAGAGAGCCGGTTGAACAGCCCGCCTCGCTGCCGGAGGTGCGTTTGATTTATGCATGTGGAGTATGGAGGTAGCAGCTGCTCCAGAGGTGTAAGAAGTCGGTATTTTACTCAAGCAAAAGTATCAATACCACAGTAAACTTGGAGAAAACCAAGTCTGGAAATGTGTGTTTGGTGGATTATTTCTCTGTTGTTACAGTGCTAATTGTTATTGTATTTTAATCGTTGGAAAGCCTGTTTATTTACCTTTACAATGATGTCCAGGTTGTAAGGATCATTTGTGGGATGAGCAGAACAGCTGATTATGTGGGCAGCGCCCAAGTGAAATCTGCCAATACTAAACAATGTATTGTTGTTGCTGCCAATCAGGCACCATAAGACACCACAGGATCCCAAAGGGATCTGTTTTATTCTGAAAAGTCAGCTTTTTCAAAACCAACATGGCTCAGTTAAAAATTTTATAAAATGACAACATTTGTGACCTGGTATCCATGTTGTTTGCTGTACAGTAGATGTTTCTGAAAACATTACAGTCACAGAATATTGATTCATATTTGATCAGAGCTGCCAAATTTGTAGGTTTGATCAGAGTTTGCAAGTAATTGACAGCTGTCTCCACTGAATGAACAGCCAATGTGATCACAGTTGGCCTCTTCAATGTCTGGTTTCTTTACTCCTCTATGACAGTAAACTGAATATCTTTGAGCTGTGGCCAAAAGAAGACATTTGTGGATGTGAGCTTGGGCTTTGGGAAACACTGATCGATATTTGCCTCTGAATCGTAGTGGAGAAGAAATATAATATAGCATGAAATGAAAAAGCAGAAGTAGCCTACCTCAAATTTGTACTTAAGCCCAGTACTTGAGTACATGTACTTTCCACCACAGCTCAGCAGGCTTCACTCTTCGTGAGATAACAGCAGACACAACAGGAAATGTCATTTGGCTCAAAGACATACAGGCATTATCTGCTGTTTTAAAGGAATAAATGAGAAATTTAGAAGAGAACATGAGGCAAGAAGGACAATTCAAAACCGGGACCATGTGCTTTTGTTAAAACATAAAAGACCACCACTGGAAAGGTGCAATGAGGTGGGATAATGCAGAGTGACATGCTGGGAACATTTACTGGTGCCAGCACTGGAGGAAAAACAACAACACCTGCAACTATTGATCAGTATTTCATTACACGGAGCCAGAGGAGAGGATCCCAGCTATGCTGGAAAGAACTGAAAGCCTCTCTTCTCGGGTTTGTCCTGATTCAAAAGCAACAGAAATGACTCCCTTTGGTTCTACAATCATGTACACAGAAAACACTCCCACCATCCACCAGCCTCATTTTATGGTGACAGACACACAGAGTTGTGTCACGTGTCCTCTCCACAGCAAACTGTCTCTCTCTCTCTGTATTTATTGATTTATGAGTTCCATATATTGCCTCTGTATTATTGGTGTCAAGGTTTTATCTCTTCTGTTTAATCAGTCTCCTCTCATTCCAGTTTTTCCTCCCTCTGACCACCAGTCATCCTCAGTGACCTCTTATATCTTATATATACATATATATATATATGTGTGTATATATATATATATATATATATATATATATATATATATATATATATATATATATATATATATATATATATATATATATATATATATATATATATATATATATATATATATATTGGAGTCGTTTTTGGACCATCATCCGGTGTGTCCGATGTGTCTGCTGACTTACTGACTTCTCTTTTGAACATCATGCTGCCTTGTCTGATGTTTGAGCCCTAAAATCCCAGTATCAACTATTATGTCAGAGGAAAGGATCCAGCAGAGCGATGCTAATGTATTGTACCTTCACACTGGGTGCTTTATCTAAGTCCTTTCATTTTCTTTTACTGTTTGCCTTTGCATTAATGAGACAACGGGTGTCATTTTATTTTCCATTAAATGTGGGCTTGTGAGATTACTACGTTAAAGGCAAATTCAGACTTCACTTTTATTTTTTTTTATTTATTTAAAATGGATTCCCCATTAGCTGATGCCAGTGGCACCATCTGTGCACTGCTGCTATAATGTCACAAATAAGCAAAACCAAATAAATAAATCCCTAGGATCTCCTATGTAATCTAGTTTATGATACTTAAAGGAACAATATGTAAGACTGACAGCTAGTGTTTAAAATAGGTAACAGCAGTCCAAGTTCAAAACATTGATGCTATGGCCCATCCTCTGCTCCAGTGTGGCTGATAGCAGCACACATTTTCCGCAATTTGAGGGTTACCTTCTCAACATGTCCATGTTAGCCTCTGGCCAACAGTAGTCAGAATCACTTCACGGGCTTAGGGTCTCAAACACTTGCTACCTCGATAACCCAGCTGCACATGGAGAGATGTGCAGAGGCTTTTCAGGTCGGGTAGACTCTAACGTCAACGTTGTCTCTGCTGATCCCGTTCGTTTGCTTGCTTCCATGGCTGCAGAGGCCTGTTTGGATGCCAGTTTGTTTCATATGTGGCAGTGGATGTTAAATTGGGCAGTGGATGGATCACACTGATCCAAAACAAAAACAGATGTTCTGGACCAGAATGGAAATTTCGAAGGAGGCAATGCCACACATACTGGCTGGGGGGGGGGATCCTTATCCAATGAGAAAATCAATGAAAGCCCCCTGAGGTAAATTTGTGATTTCAGGCTATACACATAAAATGGACTTTACTTTGATGAGGTTTATGCCATCTGCGAACAATTTTCTGTGTATATGCCGTCACACTGACTTCAGTGTATCAGACAGAACAGAAGTGAGTGTGACATCCTCACTGATTACTCTGGCGCACGATTCCTAATCAAGACTTTCTTCTTTCCAGAAGAGATGGAATTGCATGACTGGGCAACCCAATTTTCATCTCATTTCGCTGACTGAAATGCCAGAGTATAATGTGTGGATGAAACATGTTCTTTCATTGTTTTCATCTTCTCTGTTAGTCCTCCCAAACAAGGCAGCTACCATGGTGGCGCAAAAACCAGATACAGTTTTTTTACCAAGATGAGCATAAAATCTAGTGTGCAGAAACAAAAGAGACGAGTAATATGCAATTAGATGTCACAACTGGTCTGTAACATAGATTCAAAGTGGAGTCTTTGGTGCTGGGGTCGGGAACGGTTGTGGTTGGATGTTGAATCCAATATCACAAGATGGATGCAGTGTGTTCAATAGGTTGGGGTGTGTTAATAAAGTGCATGTGCATTAGTGATTGGCTCCTGTTTGGAGAGAAAGAGAGAGAGAAAATAGTGTGAAAATACAGTATGTGATTTGATAGGAGTCTAGAGAGGTGAAAGACACTAAGACACAAAGCTGTTCCTAAAGGAAATGCCATTTGGCTTGGCGAGAGGGAACCAAAACAAATTTAAAGGGACAGTGTCTAGGATTTGGTGGCATCTTGTGGTGTGGTTGCAAATTGCAACCAATTGAGTACCCCTCCGCTCACTGCTGCCTTTACAAGACTGCGGTAACGAGATCGGATGAGTTCAAAACCATGGTAACGCCGGTCGCCTTGCTCAGAGGTCATCCTCACCATAGCAACGGAAATCAGACGGCGGCTGGTGGTACCACAGTTTTGCACTCTGCGACTCACGTTACTGCAGTTTTACAAGTGTGTCAGAGAACGACGGTGGCCTTCAGGTAACGGAAAAATGTGAAAGTCTCTCTTTAGAGCCAGTGTTTGGTTTGTCCGTTCTGGGCTACTGTAGAAACACAGAGGAGCAACATGGCGGACTCTGTGAAGAGGATCTGCTCCCTACGTAGATATGAAGGGCTCATTCTAAGCTAATGAAAACACGATTCTTAGTTTCAGGTGATTATACACTAACTGAATCATAGTTATGAAGATTATGTTCCATTTCTGCTAAGTGATCCCCTGAAATGTTACACACTGCTCCTTTAAAATATGAATATTTATAATTGAACAAATGAGATGTTTGTCTTATTATTAATCTTAGCTTAATGATTAGGAATTATGACAAAGAAACAGCAAGAGACACTCTTAATCCCCTGATAGCATCAGCACAAAATCCTTTATTTGTCTTTGGCCTACGCTGCAGGCCCCTGAACAAAGGCTTATGCCATACTTGTACTTGTAGATGAGTGACTGTCGGATGATGACGTAACAAACGTCTCACTGGTGGTGACTGAATTGATCAAAGTGATGGTGGAAAACGCTTGTTGGTGTGTACGCATTTTGTGGCACTTGGGTGTTATGGTGCTGCCTGCTTGTGTATGTCATGCACACCATGCAGGCTCTTACATATATGCATGAACACCAGTGGACATTTGTCATAATTAGCAATGTGACTAATGTAGATACTGCGGGAAAAAAATAGAATTGCTTTGGTGATTAACTTGAGTTTATTTTCAGCCACAGTGTGTTACTGAGTGTGTGTGAACCAGGGTGGGGCAGCGCTGAGCAATGAATGTCGTCCCTAGGTGAATGGCACCATCTTCTGGAGGTGGTGTGTAATTGTGTGTGTGCGTGCGTGCGTGCGTGCGTGCGTGTGTGCGTGCGTGTGTGCGTGCGTGCGTGTGTGCGTGCGTGCGTGCGTGCGTGCGTGTGTGTGTGTTTGACCCTCCCTCTGGTGGTCAAATCTGGGTCAAACTGTTTTTTATTACTTTACATTATGCATCCATCATCAACCGCTTAGGGGTCGATCCCATGGCTCTGGGCGAAGGCGGGGTTCACCCTGGACAGGTCACCAGTCCATCGCAGGGCACATATAGACAGACAACCATTCACACTCACATTCAAACCTATGGGCAATTTAGAGTCATCAATTAACTTAAATTGCATGTCTTTGGACTGCATGAGGAAGCCTCACCACTGCACCACTGTGCAGCCCTTACTTTACATTATTTGAAAATATATTTTATTTAAAGTAAGCAAGTAAAGCTTAGAAATAGTTCAATGATAACAACTGTCTCACACCATTCCACTCGCTTGGAAGACATCATACTGTATATTAAACCTCACTGTCCTAAAGAGTACAATGATTTTCAGCCAATAGCACTCACATATATCATTATGAAATCACTGAAGAACATTATGGTCTGTCATCTCAACAAAGAAGGCTGCAGCACGAAGGATGCAGTTTTCACTCTTGTGTATCTTATCACCAAACACCTTGACAAGATTTGCCAGAGCTGTTTTCCTGGATTTCTCTTCAGCGTTTAACACAATGCAGCCTGATGTGCTTCTGTCCAAAATGAATTTATTTGTAAGACGACACAGTAGCACATTTACTTTCTTTGCAGACTCAAATCCTTTGAAGCCAGTAGCCAGATTATTTTTCTGTTTTTCATTTCACTAAATCAGAGTGTCCTGCTGCAGTACAGCCGGGCTCAGTAGTTTATCTGTGAAACCAAACTTTACAGCCAAATCAAAATTTGTGCAAGATCATTGCCCAACTTGTGACAACAAGTGCATGCATCTCTTCTGATCCCTTGCATGTTTTAATAGTGGAATATCAACCTCTGCCCTCCAGTAGGCGAGTTAGAGTCCCTACATGTAATCACATCAGGCTGAAGAATGCTTTTGTTCATAATGTTCAGCTCCCCTGATTTGAGCAACAAAAATGGCATTTTGGAGCTCTCAGTAGTGCCTGATTCAGTTACTGCATCCCAGTGGTTGTCTGTCACCCTGACTGTGTACTACTGTTTCCACCTATCTTAGCATCTCAACGCTAATAAAATGAACCCATACAGAAGTATTTTATTTGAGTTTTAGAGATGAGCACAGAGATACAATTTGAGCAGTACTTGCGGAATGACAAAAATGTCATGGCTCATCTTTTCATCAATGCAGTGGTTATCAGTCCCCAGGCCTCAAACTGAAGCCTGTTGTCAGTTGCTATCTACAGTTCAATATAGACAATTTCAGTGCCATTTGGTTACTAGGGCAACGGCTTTGGTTCAAGATTACTTTCAAGCATTTTTGGCTGGGATAACTAAAAACTGATACTTTGCTCTGTGGGTGTTTTATGTGTGCATACTATAGAGCCATCTGTATCCTATCAGAGCTTTGTTACTAAGGTATCTTGCCCTCTGACTGTAAAAGCATTCAAACTATTTTCCACCTTACTGTTATTCCCACATTCTAGTTTTGCATTTCCAGATTCTTCTGATCAGGCTTTGATCTCCAGGGTTTGTTTTGTTCTTTCAACCTAGTGGGATTTCTTTTTCAACCCATAATCGGCAGCTGATAGCGCATCTTGATTATGTGCCATTATTTTTAGATTACTGCTTCTTTCCAGGGTGGCACAGTGTTGCAGTGTTTAGCACCGTCACCTCACAACATGTCAGTCTCTATGTGTCAGCCCTGTGATTGATTTTCAACCTGTCCAGTCACCCAATGTCAAGTGGGATCGGCTCCAGCCCGCAATGACTCAGGATAAGCAGTAACAAATGGATATGGGATAGATGGATGGATGGATGGATAGATGCATGGTCATTTTCCACATCATCCACTTTTAATCCAGTTTTGAGAAGCTAACCGACTTTCTCATTCCCTCCAGTGTAAACATGAGCTGATAGCAGTGCCTATCACATACCACAATCATTATATAAACAAGGGTGGAGTTGAGCCAATGTCATGGGAAGGCAGCCTCCACCTCCATTATAAAATGCTGCAACTTTAATGCAAGTTTGGTCTGAATTATTATTATTTTATTTGTCAAGGTAATGTGATGTCTGACAGTTTTCATAAGAAACTTTTATCTCTGTGTGAATTTGATTTAATTGTACTTAATGTATCAATATTTTATTTTATTATTGCTGTTGATGTTTCTGTTCATGTATTATTATTATTATTATTATTATTATCATAATACTAATAGTAGTAGTAGTAGTAGTAGTAATAATAATAATAATAATAATAATAATAATAACATTATTTTATTTAATTAAATTACACTGACCATGTTGAAGTTTTTATTTTATTTCTGTATTCTTTTCTTTATACATTTCTTTTTACATTTCTTTATGTGTTTCTGCTTCATTATACAAATGAGGGGGCTGTAACTCAACATGTGTCATCATGGGGTCAGGGTGCATGACGTACTCAAGTAAAGTACCTCATAATATACAGTACTTGAGTAACTATACTTAGTTACTTTCCATCATTAGACTACAGTCATTGTACTGTCCCATTTACTGTAAAATAATATGTACTTTCATTATTTTTGTTTTCAACCGGACATAATGTGTTGTTTTTAAAATATGCACAACGATGTTACTGCTCCAAATACTGCCAGACTTTACATTTAAGCAAAAAAATAATAATAATACAATTTTTATTTGTAATAGAAAATGCCCCGACACCTGTGATGGAGCTGGACCCTCCTGAGGCCGGGTGCTACAGCTATGTATTTCACATGTTTTTACTAAATCAACCTGGACTCTGTGTGAAACATCAAACCGAGTGATGTGTAGAAATCTCTCAGTAGATTTAAATAGGCCTCATTATTGGCGTTTCACATTCTGTGCCATGTGCGTAAAATGCGCACAGCCTCTCTGTCAATGTGGAGACCATGGATGTATGAGACGCAAATATCGGTCCTGCTGCTGTGTGATACAGGTACAATAAATACACATAAAGCTCAAAGGAAGGAACACTAAATATAAACAGTCGGCTTTGAGGATATCACTTAGGCCTACTGGTAAACGCATTAACTGAACCCATTACAGACTTTGCCATATTCAAACCAGCCTTGTATTTTGAGGAGTGTTTTAATCTGTATTAAAACTAAATAAAAGAGCCACAACTCAATTACATGCTGGCACCTCTGAGATTCAAACAGTAGTTAGATATGGACTTTAAATCAAGCCTTTAGCAGGCTGACAGGATGACATTTTAGGTCACAGTGATGAGGCGTGACTGAAGAGTAGCAAAGTGCAAAGACAAGAAACTGGAGTGTTTTTTGACAGCTGCTATCGTCATTTTGGACTGAAAACGCTTATTATATTGATATAATGCTATTTTATCGTTCAACATAGGACATTTCGGTAGAATGTGACAATAGAACAGTAATAATTTCGTTTTACTTTTGTACGGTACTGTGTATGAGGACGTTTTACAGGCGTTTGGTTGTCACTTTCGGTCCAAAAAAGGGCGGAAGCGCCGCTTTCCTGCTCGAGATCGCAAAGGCACGACGATCACTTCCTGGTAATATACCTTCTTTGGTTAGGCGGTGACGTCAAGTCTCGCGAGAATTTTCGGAATTTGGAGGTTTCCCCTCCGTAACCAACGGTAACCAACACCCCGCTTGCGGCTGCGCACTCTGTCGGGTGTTTTATGAAGCAATGGCTCCGACCGAACCTTTTGTACTCGAGTGGCAGACGAATCAAATAATCAAATGTCTGCTTGAAGACGAGGACGATGTCGACGATCGATGTCGTGTATTCAACGCTGAACTGGAGGTTGACAGCCCAGCAGAAGCGAGCAACGGTTAGCTCGGTCTTTCTGTCCGTGAGTGGTGTAATGTCCTGTGTGTGTGAGAGAGAGAGGTGTCGGTGTACGTTAACGTTATTAAATGTGGGTGAACTTTCATTTTCCGTAACACTACAAAACGAGAGGCCGAAGTGGTAGTCACTAATATGTCACACTGTAGGCTAGTTTTACTGTGTTTATGGCTTTCTGTTATGGTACAGTCGATATTACGTTAAAGACAATGTAGCGTTAATAAGACGTGAATGCGTACACACAGCCTACCTTTACATGTACACACAGTGTCCGCTCATTTTATTTTTCAACCATAGAAATATTAATGTTTTCAACCCTTAAATGGGTGATACTTTACTGGTTTAGAGTCTAGGCTCATTTGCGTCACTGTTGACCTCTTCCTGTCTCAGCACGTACAGCTGTGGTTGTTGTGGTTGTTGTTGTTGTTGTTGTGGGTTGAGTAATCGTGGTTATGGCTCTAACATTGCAGTACAGTAAATACAGATATTTAGCCTGCTGTCACTGGCTGTTAAACGTCACATTGTATGTTTTTGTTTGCTTGTTTTTGTTGTTTTTCAGATGACAAGTTTGACCCAGTGGTGATAGCTGATAAACTGAAGAGTGTGGCTGATGCCCTGAATGACGACCCCAAGTTTAAAGCTGCGCTGACTGAAATGAAGAAAGCTGCAGCACAAGAGGTATACTCACTGAAAAATGATTTATGTCTATTTTTATACTTTAATTTTTTTTCCTATTTATTTATGTGCTTGTGCCTCTGTAACACCTGCATTTCTCATCTGGAGTACAGGGTTATATTGTCTTATTTTTTATTAATCCATCAATGGCACGTAGGAGAAGATTCATTCATTATACGTAATCGCTTATCCTATTCGGGGTCGCGGGTGGCTGGACCCGATCCCAGCTGACATTGGGCAAAAGCAGAGAGAAAGGTCGCCAGACTATCACAGGACTGACACATAGAGACAGACAGCCGTCCACGCTCACTTTCACATATACAGGCAATTTAAAGACAACAATTAACCTGCAGTCTTTGAACTGTGGGAGGAAGCTGGAGAACCTGGAAAAAAACCCATGCTAACCAGGCTAGAGAAGGAGGGCCAAAAGCCAGATTTGAACCTGCCACCCTCCTGCTGTGAGGTGACAGTGCTAACCACTGCAGGAGCAGATGTTATGTACATTATTTGGAGGAAACACTGCTTGTTTTCTACCCGTTGCAGCCATGATGAAGCAGACTAATGCCAGCTGTCCGCACACAGATGTGTTCACACAGTACAATAGTGTCATTATTTTAGACTAATACCAGCTTTCTTAAACTACAGTATACTATTTTATTGTGCAAACACACTGCGACATTGGTTGAGATGTAGTTTCATTAGTTATAGTGGCAACATTAGACAACATGTCAAATGATCAGTTCACCAAAAGTACAAAAAAAATTGACATTTACCTGCAGTGTTTCCCAGCCATGCAGATAATGCTGGTGTTGTTTGTCTAGGTTTTGAGACAGCAGTTTTCATAGCAGATAATTTCTTCTGTGTTATTTTAAAAAAAATCAAATAAATGTATTTTGTATGTTGTATGCTATCAATCGCTTAAAATATTTGATTGTGATTAATCGCATGATTGTCCATAGTTAATCACGATTAATCACAAATTAATCTCTTAGGACCTGGCGTAACATGTGATGACATACATTTTGGGTCATATGAACGTAATATTAATTTTATTTAACTGGGGTCTTGTGTACACGTACGAGGATATGTACACTGCCATCTAGTAGTCCTGCAACTGTTTGCAGCACTTCAAATGAGCCATACTGTTGCTATGACTGTCAAAAGGGGAAACCATTTTCATTTTGTTAAATTGTACTGTGATGTTCCAAAATGTTTAAAAAAAAACATGTTTGAAGCGTTATTGATAAATGAAAAGAGTCAGGAAAAACACTGCTGTGTTCAGAGTGGACATATAGAGGTTTGCACTATTACACAATGGTGACTTTATTGTGTTTAATGGAAATTCAGAACGAGTGTCCGCATATGTGGACATAATTTTTCTCTAAAACTACATTATGTCAAAAGATGATGCTTAGTTTTTATACTTATCAGGTTCCAATAAGCCCAAATAGCAAAGAGACATTAAAAATGCATATCAAAAAAGAGCTCGGGTCTTAAGAGGTTAATCACACAATTTTTAGCTGTTCAAAATGTACCTTAAAGAGAGATTTGTCAAATATTTAATACTTGTATCAACATGGGAGAGGGCGAATATGCTGCTTTATGCAAATGTATGTATATATTTATTATTGAAAATCAATTAACAAGACAAAACAATGATAAATATTGTACAGAAACCCTCACAGGTACTACATTTAGCATAAAAATATGCTCAAATCATAACATGGCAAACTGTGTGAATGTGCTGACTTGACTATGACTTGCCCCAGACTGCATGTGATTATCATAAAGTGAGCATGTCTGTAAAGGGGAGACTGGTGGGTATTCATAGAACCCACTTTCATTCACATATCTGGAGGTTTCCTCACTAAAATGTAGCGCAAGTTTGGAGCATTATTTAACCTCTGTGACAAGCCAGTATGACATGTTGGTACCAATGGATTCTTTAGGTTTTCTAGTTTCATATGATACCAGTATCCTCACTTAAAACTGAGCCCACTACAACCTAAAATTCACAAGTTGCATTAATGTGTTAAAGAAATTAGTGGCGTTAAAACAAATTAGCGTTAATGCGTGATTTGTTTCCAAACTTTGAAAGGAGGTTGAGTAAAGAATTTTATATGTAGTCAGGACCCACCTTTATGTCTTCTGTGATGTCTTGGTATTGAAGTTCGTGCTCTATAATATCTGGACCCCTGTGTTTTATCTGTCCCAGGCCTTAGAGGCAGCGTTTAGCCATAGCGTGGAGGCCATCTGCCAGACTCAGGTCTCTCAGAAGGCTGAAGTGGCTCCAGAGATGCAGCTCATCAGAGCTTCTGTGGCCTTTGGACTTTATGTCAAGAAATCATCGCCAGAACTGAAAAGTAAAGTCCAGTGGGCCATGACTGCATTCCTCAACAAGCGTGTGGGCCCATGGGTGACTCAGCAAGGTGGATGGGTAAGAAGGGTTTTTTTTTTTTATATTTTCTAAAATGCAATCACTTGCACAGGTCAGCAGGAAAACTACGATATTAAAGGTAAAGGAGACATTTGTTATTAGATTAGATGTAAATTGTTACAAGGATCAAGGTTTTGAACCTCTGCACCAGCTCTTTGCATCTGATGAGTGTTCATGTTTTTGACATCTGCTTTTATACACCAAACCTAGTGGTCCACACATTGCAAATACCTACTGAGGTAACTAAATGAGGTCAGTACAGTAAGTTACCTTTTCAGGGCCACCACTGACTTTTACATTCAGTATTAAAGCAATCGACTTGTATAAGTGGAAGAAGATTTAGATTAGATCTTTGATTGATAAGGAAAATACATTTTTTTTTGTATTTGAATCATTATTGGAGGTGGTTTTCAGTCACTATAGTTCATGTCATGTAAGTTGAGTTTCTTTGTCTTTCCATAACCCTAACTCATTTTACAAGAATTTATTCCTGCTTCCTCTTACACTTTCATAAACCACCATGACTGACTGGACTTTGAATGAGTGAAGCAATACTGACCTTGTGCCCTTGTGTTTACCCAGCAGTCATTAGGTAGTACTACTTCCTTTATGCCAGTTTTATTCTTGTGAAATGAAACTGCATTGACTGAACTTGTTTAACCTTTTGCATTAGGTAGATTTGAGTAGACCTTTTTGCCTTCACAGGAAATAGCAAACAAGCTTATTATAGTTTCAATACTGAAAGTAAACTCCATAAATAAAAGGATTTGTCGCTGTGACATTCTAAGGCCGTACATTCCCAGTATAACAAACCACTGTGCTCACTGTGTGTTTGTAGTCTGATAAGCCTTCATTATGGATCTGTTATTCAAACTGCATTTCCTGGATCATGTTTCTTTATATCACCAGTACCTGAAACAACATGCCGCCAGCAGCGGCCAATTTCTTGGGGTTGAACGCCCCATAAACATGTTTTTTTCAGTCATTTTAAAAACTGAAATTGACTAGCTGTACGATGCTATGTTCGCATTTGTATGAATGTCTAGTGTGCATGTAGCCTGGATTAATACTGCAGCCATTTACTACTATACAGTTGTACTATACAGTACAACCATATATTATGTACTGCAATACAAAACTGTAGTGTTTAGTTTGCTCAGTGTAATTTGTCAGATGTTATTAGCACCCAAATGTCAATAGCCAACAAACACTTACACCTGCGGTGGATGGATTAACCAATGTGTGTATATATGTGTGTGTGTGTGTCTGTGTGTGTGTGCATGCATATTTTTCCTAAACCCAACCAAATAGTTTTGTTGCCTAAATGTAACCAAATTGCGACAGAACTTATAAGTCAACAAAGTGAAACATAAGCTTTGGCTTGAACCTCACTCTCTGAGTTTGACCCATTCACCACAACCGAGTCTCTATGTACTTTGTCTCTTTATATCATCACTACTATAACCGGGTGGAAATAGCTGAATAGCAGTTTTCTCCACACACTGAGGAACCAGGCAGTTAAAAAAAGATTTACACCAGAGCTACATCTGGACATCTGCACCCTAAGTTCTGTTTTAAGTCTCATGTCCAGTTTCGTTCTGAGTGACTCAAGAGTTTTTGACAATCTTGTAATTTTGTGTTTGTTCGGTTTGTTTCAGGACAAAGTGATTTGAATCTGAATCTTGCCAAACCAGGCCATGATGAAGTATGCTCACCTGAACAACAACAGTTCACCAGATGACCTTTCAGAGCCGCTGTATCGGTCTATAATGTGTCTGTTCAGGGATCTGTTATCACGCAGACACTTCATTACAATCCCCGTTTTAGACAATCTGGCGCTGGTTAATGCGATAATCGTATTTGTGGGAGTTATGGATTACAGCTGCCGCTGAGAGAAATAGCTTCACTTCCCACCAAACAAACGATTTAAAGAAGTCACTTTTTTTCCTCATAAATGTAATGTTTCATCAGAAGACGCTTAATTTCACAACATGAAACTGCTGTGTTCATTGTCCGCTGCATCACTGCTTTCTCTAATGTAAAAAAGTCCTGATTGTCGTCAGTTTTCTGAGTGATCAGTCGTGTAGACTCCGCTTTTGTGTATTTTTTTTCATGCATGCGAGTTCACCAATGGGCCTTTGTATCCCTCACTTAATTGAATTAATTTAATATTAATTTAAATTATTTCATTTTGCTGACGCCTCTCCTTTTGCTTGCCTCTTGATATACAAAATCACAGTACCAAAAAAGCTCTTCTCAAGTCATTTTAATTTTTGCAGTGATAAGTTGCCACTGTTAAGCTGTTAAACCTATGTTCACACTTCACACATGTTGGCATCCATATACTGTATGTATGTGTTTAAACTGTGTGTATTCAATAAGGATCAGGGGACTCAATCAAGCTGTGAATTCTTATATTTCCACAAAATATATATACGGGTATTCTAATAAACTCGTGGAGAAAAAGTTTGGAAATGAACTGGTTGATTATTTCTCTGTTGTTATAGTGCTCATTGTCTTTGTATTTTACATCGTTGGAAAGCCTGTTTATTTACCTTCACAATGATGCCCAACTTGTAAGGATCATGCACTTGTGGGATGAGCAGCACAGCTGATTATGTGGGTAGCGCCTAAGTGAAATTTGACACAATTCTCTGCCAGTGTTAAACAGTGTATTCTCCTGTTGGTACTGACTCTTGTTTAGAGCTCAAGACAAAATCACATGATCACCAGGTGATCCGTTTCAAAACAAAACTCCTCATCTCTTCTCTGACATGATTTTGACATCAGATGATTTGCTGCCAATCAACTGACAGCACCCAGAGTCGATACCATCAAGAGAATGCACTGTTTTGTATTGGTAGAGAATTTTGGCAAATTTTCACTTGGGCGCTACCCACATAATCAGATGTGCTACTCATCCCACAAGTGCATGATCCTTACAAGTCGGACATCATTGTGAAGGTAAATAAACAGGCTTTCCGACCATGTAAAATACAGCAATAAGTAGCATTGTAACAACAGAGTATTCATTAAACTAAACACAAATTTAAAAACTTTTTTTCCAGGTTTATGTCTTAAGCTATTAAACCTTGATTTTCTTTTTGGGGCAAAAATGTGCTGAATGTTAATCACATACAATTGGATTTTACATTTTAAAATGCAATGTTCAAACCCAAATGTAAACAGGTACTGTCGTCATTTTATACATGTTTGTTTACATTTAAGTAGGAACATATTTGGAAACTCTGATATCTTACTGTATGTATGTGATATCTTAAGTCCACTGAATCATTTAAAATAAATGTTTTATAGGAAGGTTTGTTTTTATTCACAGCTTGTTGAAAACTTGATTAAAAGGGCACCTTTTCTTGTTTTGTAATTTTTAAAATACTTTCAATAAAAAAGTGAAACATTTGAAAATCCATCCATAATCTGTAATCGCTTAACCGAGTCAGGGTCATGGAGGGCTGCTGCCGATCCCAGCTGACATTGGCCGAAGGCGGGGTACAACCTGGACAGGTGGCCAGACTATGACAGGGCTGACACACAGAGACAGACAACCATTCACGCAGTCAACAATTAGCCTCTAACCTGCATGTCTTTGGAGCGTGGAAGGAAGCCCCAGAAAACCCACGCTAACACGGGGCAAACGATTCTTACCTCACTGTGAAGCAGCAGTGCTAACCATTGTACCACCATGTCGCCCACATTTGAAAATGACTAGTGAATTATTGAATTCTGGATAACACATTGAGATATTTTTTATGCTTTTTACATATTTTCAAACAAGCATGTTTTTAGTATTTTATAGACAAAAAACAAAATGCTAATAAGTCAATTTTCCCATGTAAACATGCTACAAATACAGATACAAGGGAGGGTTTCTGTGCTTAAAACTGACTTTTATAAAAATAATAACAATAATATTAATAGAGCTTCAGTAATGACACACCACACAAAATATACAGTATATAATATAATAATATAATATGCCATCCAAACCTATTCAAAAACCCTCAAAAATAGTGAGTTTAAGTTAAGATGAGAGGAAGACTTGTGTCTGTAAAGATGAAATTACTATACATAGATATGATGCTTCTATCTGATACTAACTGATCACTGACAGTCATGTGTTTCATATATATTAAATTTATATTCTCCAATACCGGATCACAGAGGAAAGATACAGTGGTAGAGAAATATTTAAATGACATGGGGACAAAGACATTTCTAAGACAATGCATGTCTTCATCAATTAGTTACACAAATAAGATTAGATAAGGAAGTGATTGCATTGTTTTCTTCTACACCTGGCAGTACACAGATCTGAAATAGTCTGTACTAGAATTTCATTGTCCTTTCAGAGATGTAAGTAAAGAAAAATGCTGTTTTGCTCTCCTCAGCCCTGTGCTGTCTCATACAGTATGTGGTTTCACGACTGCCCAGTAAGCAGCAGAGTGCAGCACTGACCACTTTCAGCCACTAGATGGCAGTGTGAACGAAGGCAGCCATAATTTAAAACCAGCCTCAGCAGCATCATGTACACAGAGTGGGGTTTGTTATTAAAACAGACAAAGGAGGAACCAAACAAGCCTGGATCAAATTTGACATCAGAGTTTCTCAGCAGAAAGTATGCTTGGAGTAATGGATGTATTCAAAAAAAAACTTTTTTAGTTTTTCTATGTTGTGATCACAGAGCCTCCGGCTATTTGTCTGCAGTTCACACTGGGACGTAAAGGCATCTGACTAGTTTTCACCTCTGTGAGGAAGGTGGAAAGTCAAGGGCGCTCATAAATATGTGAGAAATTCTTGCTGACGGTCTTAACACAACACACACCTCATAACTTGTTCACAAAACAATTCATCTGAAGTATCGGTTTGCCTGTCGTGTATTTATTTGATATGAAGTAATATACAGCCGCTGCATTCTTGGCTCGCAGGAGCAGATATTCAGGACCATTCCCAGAGTCGAGCTGTTTGCACAGTCACACCTCCCTCCGTGCTGCTGTTTGGCAGTCTGCATCAACCCAGCACTAATGCTGCGAGACGTGGCGGGGGAGTTCTAGACCAGACAAGCCAAACCAACAGGGAGGCAGATCCACCGATAAAGGCCTACAAGTAGAAAATAACCTTTGATCTGGTCTCTCTCTATTTATAGGGTGAATAGTTGCAACAGACACTGACTTTACAGTAAGTCTGCACTTTTGTTGCACAGTTTCTGATATTCAGGTTATCTCAGTCGACAGGAAGGAAGAGGCCCCGGATCTGATGATGTCTGTTGATGGTTATTGAAATTTGATCACGGAGAAATTGTCAGGGCTTCACATTGGCGTGTTTTCTGTGTGAAAGCCTCACAACTCTGCCCGTTCTCCCTGGTGGTCAGTGTTTTATCCTCATCGTGTTTTGACTTACGAATCTGAATCTGGTTGCCTGACTGGCTCTGTTGGTTCCTTCAGATGGGGTCGTGTTTACTGTGTATATGAGATGGGAGGTCGTGTACATGATATACGTTGCGTTCAAGTGGTGAAGTCGTGAAGAACACTGCTGCTAAGCAACAGCGATATTAACGTTACTGTCGGAGTGTAGAAGCCACAGAAGCTAACAATTTAGCAAGCTAGCAAGTGAATAACATAATGAAGGAAATGCAAAGGCATAATGACAGAGGAGAAAGATGAGGTCGTTGAGAATATCAACTTTTTCCTCAGACATATAAAACCAAGAAAAACAACATATGACTAAAATGACCATATATTGTACAATATGAACTTATTATGCACCAAGAAATTATCTTCCATGGGCTCCATCATTTCTCACAATGTCAACAAACACGTCACAAGTCCTGAACTCTGAGCTTTCAGAAACTTTCCACTTAGGAGGTCCTGAATATGACATGAGGGGGACGTTCATATGGGCCCAACTCATAAACACGACTCCATTGAAGGCATCATTTGTCCTGATACAATGGTGGTGGTCTATGTATTTATGCCTGGTTTGCTATCTGTATCTCAGTAACTCACGATTTCCACAATAAAGAAACACGAAAAAAAAGATGCCATCACTTGGCAACTTATTCAGCAATATTTTATACATACTGTAGATAAAATGACAGCGAACTCTGTGAAGTGGTGAACTCTGAACTTTCAGAAACTTTCCACTTATGAGGTTGTGAATATGACATGAGGGGGGCGTTCATATGGGCCCAACTCATAAACATGGTAAACACGACCCCATCTGAACGCACCATTTACTGCCCCTACTGCAGACACAGCTGTACAGATAACAGTGGTGCCCCTAGGCACGAATCCACCTCAGTGATGTCAACCCAAGAGACACACTGACCTCCCATCCAAGGAGAGAAGAACAGGCAGAAAACTCCATCACAGTTTCCATTTAAAAGTACCATAACCAGGGGGCTTCATTTAGAATAAGTACAAACACACTTTATTTATATACGGCAAAAACTATCGGCCCACTCTCATCCCCAGGGTGGCAAATACTGAGGCTTTGTCACAACCGTTGCTATTCATCACCGCCACACAAGGCACCCCTTAGCGTCAATATTAAACGCGCTGCACGTTCCATTAACTATAATGTAAACTTATCCACGGCAAAAGTAAACGCTCACTGGGAGTGTGGTGACGTAGTTTAAAAAGCAAAAGAGGCTGGGAGGGGTGGTGGTTGGGTCCGATAGACACAGGATTTTCATCCAGAAGACTGCTGTTTGTGTCCCATGTGCCACGTTACAATCCCCTGTTTGTTCATGTCCTATGTTCTCAATGTTCAGTGTCATTTTCACTGTACAAACGTAGTGGTTTTCAGCTCAACCAAAGTGGTTTTGATACCAATAATATTGTGACGCCAAGGGGTGTGACAAAGTATGAGACCAGCTGGGATGAGAGTGTGTTGAAGCCGCATGCACACTGCAGCAATTCCCAGATAAAGATTAATAGGCCTTAAAAAGATTTATCAAACAGTGAAACTTGAGGTAACTGCCATAAAAACATACCTGAACCTTAACAGCCTTGCCAGCATGAGCTGTTGTGTCTTTATGGTTCCCAGACGATTGAGACTGTTGCACCTTTTTCACAGCAGACTTGTCAAAGCTGGAAGCTCACAGCTGGGATCAATAACATTAACGGTGGCTCTGTAACAGGAAGTAGTGCCGTGCAGCAATTAATGATGTCACTGGAGACATCTGTGGTTAAAAAGTCAAAATGATTGCTGATAAAAATGACATTTTTTTCATGTTTTATAAAAACAAAGATCTCTTTGATGTCAGTTTATTAAATTAAATGTAAAAGTATTTAATAATGGACACTAACATATTTGCAACATACAGCATGTTATATACTTTGATGACTGCAGCCCTCTGGGACAAACCTGTGATTTCAAGTTATACACAAACTTGACTTGTCTGTACGAGTGTGTGCAGTTGACAGAAACAGTGAGCGACCGAGAAAGAGAAAGAAATATTCTGGTATTTGAAAACTGAGTTATTACAACTTGCAAAGAACTTCTATGAAACATCAAAAGTCCTCAGTAACACCTGTCTTCAAATTTTTAGTCAGCGTCCATGATAAAAGCAACTTTATTTTCTTTCTCTAGAGTTTGACGCAAGTGTATTTTCCAGCAGCACAGCAGTTAACGCAAACTGCATTCACAAAATGTTCACATTCAGTCGAGATTAGGAGTCTGCTTTCTTTGTTCTGACTGCATCTATTGACCTATGTATTCATGTGTTCCTTCCTCATTACAGATTTGACAAAACAGCTCACCGTCTTAGCACAAACTGCTCTGAACCTCCAGTACTTGATTCTGATGAACACTGTCTACATGCACAGTAACTAAACTATAGATTATCTTTTGATATTGTTAATGAACATCTGAGAATATTGCACAAATCATGTTTAATTTAGCACACTGATCGAGTCAAAGTAAACAGATCAAAACTTAAAGCCAGTGGTGTAGACATTGGTACCCCCAGTTGTAGTATAAATAAAATACACTGTGTTAGACTGTGGAAACCCCCATCCCCACCGCCCATGCATACTAGCCTGACCCAAGGACTAACACATTCTCACTCCAGTCATGTCTAGAGGGTAAACCATAATATGGTAAACTCTCACTAGATGGTCAAGGTTAGACATTGACCTTGAATGGTTACAGATAGCGCAGCACGTTACTACAATTTGGAGGTCACCTTCTCGACACAACCTCTCACTCCCAACTCACCAAATGCCGACGCTTGGTCAATGCCCCTATGTTTCAACCTGTGAAACTCTAGGTACCCGTCTAGTAGCAGACTTGGACGTGTCAGGGACGGCGTCAGCTTCTGCTCATTACACTATGAGTGTAATCAGCGGAAAAAAAAATGCACTGTTTGCTCTCGTTACATGCATAGTCTCTTTTCAGAACAAACTTCCAATGAAGGTTTGTTTGGTTAGGTTTAGGAAAAGATCGTGGTTTGGGGTTAAAATAAGTATGTCTGTTACATATCTTTTGTTAGTTAAGTACAAAACAAAACTAAAGTAAATCAACGTTGGCTGGGTTTCACATGGGACATGGACAGCGGTCTCCTGGGTGAAAGTTTGATGTTGGTTTGACCCATCCTGCCTCAACTTTCCCGCTCTTTAAACTGCATCAGTTGCTCTGATGATCTAAAATGATATAGATGAGTTGCTGATGCTAAAGTGTGCGTCGGTGCATCGCCGGTATCGGGCGCCGAAGGGCACTGACTAAGCATCTGTATTTGTTGAGTTGGTAGTAAGAATAGGCTGTTAGGACACAGAGTGAAAGCAACATACAATTTGCACCAACTTTCTTCTGGATTGTCTCATTTTTCTACAAAGAAAAATAATTTTAAATATGCTATAATATCTTCTATATACTGTATATTCTACTCAATAATCTTCTCAACATCTACACATAGTGGCTTGAAAAGCACTTCACAGGAGGACAATGTGAGGAAAGAATCACATGGTAACATTATTACAAGAGCAGCATTGGAAATACAGTGAGTATACTTGTATGTATGTGTGTGTGCATACTGTATACGTTGTAACACAGTGCCACAGTGGGTCAAGACAGAGACCAACAGGGTCACAGTAACAGGCCTGTTTATTTGATGGGAAAGCATCACGGTGGTGATGATGTTGACCTCCGCAGAGGCGAAAACTCTCTTTCTCTCTTTCCTCAGCTGCACTCGTCTTCTGGTTGCCTTGTAAACAGAGTAATCCTTCCATCCTGTCCCACCTCACCCCTGGACTTACACCATCATAACCTCCTCGCTTATTCACACGAGCAGCTCTCTCTGCCGAGTGACAGAAGATCGATGCGTGTGCACAAAATATGTCCTCCCGCCACTGATGACCTGAGCCTCGATAAGGAGAAGCACGGGGAGAAAGTGAGATGCTATTTCTGTCATAAAGTGCAGAGTGGATTTTGATGCTTCCACCTGCTAATGCATGTACAGCATTATGAATTTATATCAGGGCTCGCCATATGCTGCTACATATTTTTGTGTACTTTTTTTGCCTGTTACTTTCCTGTTTCTGCTTGTCATTAAAAAAAGCTAATGAGATGCTTGAAAGGGTGGATTTCCAAATCTGCCTACTCAATCAACAGCTGAAGGACAACGTGTCAGAGATAAACAGCTGTTGTCCTACTGAGGTGAATTTCATACAGTAGATCCCATTAACATTTATACATATATTAGTTACATACAGTACATATTATAAATGTCAGCAATCCTGTCGCAACACGTTTAGGTTGAATCTTGCTCATTTTCAAGGTGCAGTGTGTAGGATTTGGTGGCATCTAATGGTGTGGTTTGTCTCGCTCAGAGGCCATCCTTATCATAATAACACTATTTTAGGAGCAACTGACAACGGCTGGCAATATCAATATATAGTTACTACCAGGTGGCTTTCTGGCAAACAATTGAATCGAAGGCAACTGGACTTAGATTTGTCTCTGAAGACGTTTCGCCCCTTATCCAAGTGGCTTCATCAGTTCGTAACGCAACAGTCTGACTAGTCCCCACTAGTCTGACTGTCAGACTGTCAGATTAGTAGATTGTCAAGTCCAGTTGCCTTCGATTCAATTGTTTGGCAGAATGAATATGACCTGGATGAATGAGAACATTCACAGACTACTACCAGGTGGCTCCACAGTTTTTTTTTTTTTACCGTTGTCCATGTCCACAAATGTTTAACAAGGAGTCATTTTTCGTCTAACGTGGATGCTATTTTCAGCTACAACTATTAGCTCATATTAATCATTCTGTCGGTCAAATGGTCTCAAAAGCATCAAAAAACAGGCTTCACATGCGCTGGACAGCACCACACATCTGTAAGGGCTATGAATCTCACGAGTTACTGTGCAGCTCAAACCAGACTTTCATTGCACCAAAGCTCCAGTGTTGTAATTCCAAGTGAGTCCATTCTACATTTTTTCATCCATCCAGCCAGCATAAGCACATCCTGTGTTCTGGTCCATCTCAAAGCACCAAGGTGTTTGCGCAAACTTCCTGCTTGTCCACCATCAGATTGACACTATTAACATAGTTAATAGAACAACTTAGTTCGCCTTCATTGGATTTTTTGTCCTTAAGGCCACAGAACTAATCATGTACTGTAAATGTAGCACATAGTACGATGCTTAACTTTTTGAGATCATTCACATAAAAAAGTCCATGAGTTTTAATTCAGGTCAAAGATACAATACAGCTTAAACTACTCTTGTACCGCATGTGCTACAGATATACACTTACTAATTCAAGTTCAACAGGTTAGTGCTGAAAACTGATGAGAAGCCCCTTATCTCATACAGCATCATCTTCATTTTTGCCAGCCAGTGGAGAAATCAACATTATTTAAATCAAATTCTGATTTAGGATGTTTATCCCATCTCCATGCTGATTGGTCATCCTGCCCTCTCAGAGTGTGTTGGATGGAGGAAATCAGTCTGTCCACGATGGAGTTCCCTCATCTCTTTCAACCCTCTGACATCCTGTGATGCCATTAAGGGCGTTTTGACCAGGAATCCCTCGAGCATGAAAATAAAGCCAGAGTCTTTCCCATTCTGTGAATCAGTGGAGTGAAACTTAACAAATACACAGCAATCCAATTAGTTGCCAAGGGTCACACATCATCATCATCGTCATCGTTCTGCCTCAGCCTCCTCTCATGGCTCTGTCCTCTCTGGCTCCCTCTTTGAGGAAGCCGACCGACTGGATCCTGACAAAGAAAGTACTGTTTCCAGATTTTCCGGAACGCTGTGCGGAACTTCTTGATGCGGAAAGCGTACACGATGGGGTTGACGGCCGAGTTGCCGTGGGTGAGGATGATGGCGATGTAAATGAGGATTATTGGTTTGTCACAGGCAGGGCAAAAGAGGGTGATGCAGTTGAGGATGTGAAGAGGAAGCCAACTGACTGCGAAGAGGAAAAGAACGAGGGCGAGCGACTTGGCTAGCTTGAGCTCCTTGCCAAAGTAACGGCTGGGGTCTGTGTGGCTAGCCGTCACCTACAGAAAGATAAAGGAGAACATCGTCAGCGTATAAATTTAGCATCAGTTCACATGAAGTCTCTTTTAATAGCAAAATAATTGTCTTTCATTCGCTGCATATCAATCAACAACCTCAAGGAGAGGAAAACCTCACCTTCTTGTTGAGCTGCTTGTGGATCATGTAGAAAATCTCGACATAGATGGCCAGCATGAGGAGCAAGGGGGGCAGCACCCAGCCGAAGAAGTTGAAGTAGACCATGTAGTTCATGCTGATGACTGTCTCAAACTCACAGGTCACCAAGAGGTCATCAGTGACCAGGGAACCATTGTCGCGGAGATACTGCAGGTTATTCCAACCCAGCATGGGTGTGAGGCCCACTATGATGGACACCAGCCAACACAATAACACGGCCGTACCAGCTCGCCGAGGGGTCACCACCCGCTTGTAGCTATGGCAACAAAGCAGAAGATCTTGTTTTTAATTCAGTCCAATACAGCATACAAATCAATGCAAAAGATTTACAACAAATACTCCCTTTGTGCAGCCATAACATAAGCGATTCTATCTTGGGGTGTTGTTTCAACTCTTAAAGCACGACTATGTAAAGCTACCTTCGCCCCAAGAGACTATTACAGGAAAATGGTGGATGCTAAAACATAGAGCAACAGTACCAAAGCGGAACAGAGTCATAAAGTCAACAAACTGGCTTATAGAGCATTATCTAGCTAAGGTTTGCTAATATTAACTAATATTTTATAACCACAAGCTACTTCTCATACCAGACCATGTGAGGCGGTAGATTGCTCTACAATAACGTCAAGGATATCCGTCTGCGACATGATGTCATCTGGCTATCGAAATGTAAAATAATCTGGGTGTAGACCAGTAAATCTGTGCCTCTCAAACCTGATTCTGTGGTGAATTCTTCCTCACTGTTACCTCCCTAAAACACACTGCCTTCACTATCAGACACTATCAGATTGATTAGGCTCCTTTCTCCCATAGAATACCCCTGTGGTCATTGCCTGTGACTTTCAGTCGACATGTTCATAAAAAACATTGACCAAGACCTTAATTTTACTTTACAAGTCCTTCATTGAGCACAATACTAGTCTGGAAAGTAGCCTCACTGCCTGGGTCTTTCTCCTTATTTCTCTGTGGCAGCCAAGGCCTCAGAAATTGCGCTGGGATTTAAAGCAAATATTACAGAGTGGCCAAATGGTGAATTACATCTTCCATGTGCGTCACGTGATGCCACTGGGGCCAAAAAGACTTCTTCCTATAGACTTGCATTGGGAAAAAGACATCTGTAAATCAACAGATAATTCTTTTGAGTTAATAAACTTCCCAGTATGAAAACTCTAAAAGTCCTTATTTAAATCATTAGCTCCTAAAAGTTGTAACATGGACTAATAGCGGAATCCAGAGAGACCAGACTGAAGCTGCAGCGAGGGCTGGGAGGAGTTAAAGGAAACGCTACTGCAGCGATGGAAGTGGAAGATCAAGGGAAGATGTGGGTGATTTCATACCTGGAAGTTCATGTACCACTGGGCTACTTTCACATAGTGATGTGCAAAAATAAAGCCAAATATTTTCCCACTTGCCCACTCGCTGTGGGGTCATGCTCAAACTGCCTGGTATGGTGGTGCAGTCGTGGGAAGCAGCCTACACAGACCACTGAATAAATGAGCAAGGAACGAGTGAATCGGACTCGAGTTGAGACAGACGGTACGGCAGGCTAATGCTGCATTCATGTGCTCCTCGGATGCCCCCCTGTAATGGATAGACATAGAGAAAAATGACATATTCCAAAAAATATCAGAAAGGAACCGACTCTGTGGAAAGAGTTGGTCTGCACATCACTACTTTCATAGGCATGAACGGAAGCCCGAATCCAACGCTGTGTCCACTTCTCTTTATACATCCATAGTGGCAGCAGGTGACGTAGTTTCAGTCTGATCTTCTTTCTCTGAAATTCGCTGCTTTGCTCTCTGAAACAAATCAAGCAAGCAGACGCAAGCAAAACATCTCTGCTGTTCAGAAAACTGTGGGAGTCATTGCCTAACATAACTTTCTGCGGCTCTTAGGATGTCACCCGCCCTGCCTCTCCCACACAACGGTCTGGTATTGGACAGGTCCATGAATTAGTCATTGTCGAGCGGACATGAAAGATTCCAGCAGTTGACGGAGTTGTTGATTTTTGTAATTCAACCTTTATTACAAAAGAGTCATGTGCTGACTCAATCAGGGGGGCGACAGGGTGGCTAAACAAACTCTCACACTCTCAGTCTCTTTCACATGTGGAGCACATTTTTTCTGTCTTCTTATCATGTCTGCTCCCTGGCTAACCTCACTAACACTAACAGAGAAACACAACGAGATATCTGCCAGAGCTAAACTCTCATTCTTTTTCTCCTCGTTTCCTCACTTCCTCTCTTGCTTTTCACTCTGTCACATAAAACACACCCACACCCACACACACACACACACACGAGTTCAGCCAGGGTGAGTCAGACACAACACAGGACGTATGAATGAATACTCAAATGATGTTTAAAGAGAGTCTGGAGCAGGTATTCCCATATGTGACGACAGCTTTTATCTCGACTTCATGACGCTCTGTCCAGCTGTCTGTCTGCATACAGATCAGCTGTCCGACTGTGCTGCCCTCCATCTATCTCTGCTTTCCTGAGGGATTTCCACCTGCTAAATCCCATCCCCCAGCTAAGCGCACTAGCAATACTTTGGACATTTTCAAATCTCAGACTCGCCACCCTTATCATGACAGTGTGCTTTCAAACCACCTCTGCTATAAAAAGCAATCAGTGCCTGCTAAACTGTGTCCGTCTAGAGTCCCAGGGGTGGTTTAGGGAGGGAGACTCCATTTCTGGCTGACATTATCACGTAGCACGAGACAGTAAAATACAATTCACTGCTCAAATTTGAACATATTCCAGATGGGAGTATCTGGCTAAAATTAATCAGCAGTGAGATGGATGTACATTGTATGACTTGATACAGAATATGATTTAAACACACACACACACACACACACACACACACACACATATATGTATATATGTGTATATATATATATATATATATATATATATATATATATATATATATATATATATATATATATATATATATATATATATATATATATATATATACACATATATATATATATATATATATATATATATATATATATATATATATATATATATATATATATGTATATATATATATATATAGGTACATTTGAACAGAAGAAATAGATGTGATTAACTTGCGATATTTGTGATTAACTATGGACATCAATCATGCGATTAATCACAATTACAGAAACGATTGACAGCCCTAATTACAATACATTTTTTACATCCTACACAAAGTTGTCCCATTTGTCTTGTTTTGAATTTTAAAACTGGTTTGTGATGAAAAGGGCAGAAAACCCTGCAGCAGCACACTGATAAATAACAGTTTTAAAGCCAATAATATTGAGATCAAACTACACAATATATCTTTTATTGTTCCTGTGTAGTCTCCAGTGAGTTAATGTCCTCCAGTGTGTGTGTGTGTGTGTGTGTGTGTGTGCATATTTCAATGTGTGCGTCTGTTGCCAGCTTGAGAAATTACGCAATCCATCAACCAGCCACCATGAGCCTATTGACCAATCATGCATTCTCATACAAGCTCATTGTCCAATTAGCCAGCTTGAAGTGAAAACTTGGAGTTTTCAGTAAAATTACGAGTAAGGCAAGAGAAGTGCTCACTGATTAGAACATTTACAATTTGAAAATCTCTGTTGCTATGCAACAGAAATGCGAGTTCACCATCAAGTTAGTTATTAACAAACCAAATCAGAGAGAACAAAGAAAGAGTACAATATTTATGACCTCCACATGTTTATCTTACATGTTTAGCTCAAGCTGGAAAACAGCTGGCCTCCCCACAGATGTGAAAATCAACAGCTTTAACAGTGCCAAATAAGCCTGGACATTAAGATAATCTCTATCTATCTATCTATCTATCTAAAGATTGACTTCAAAAATCTTCTTCAATCAGTGTTATTCATTTATATAATTTGAGAAGAGGGCAGTAAATTTAAAACATTTTTTCTGTGTAATACTCAGCTCCACTTTACAGCTTATATTTGGGGTGACATGTTGGAGGTGTCCACTTTTAAATTAAATGCATGAATGCATAATAAATTAATAAGTCTGAATGTTTGAACTTATATTAAAAGCTGTTTGTAAAATGTCTTCATTGTCTTTTCAATGACACACCGTGGCTTCCAGTAGAGATATTAGATGCCAATGCAGATTAATGTATCCCCTTGTATTAAGGTTACTGTAAACTAATTAAAATACCGAGATACACCTTTACACTACATGTTACAGTCATTTCTGGTTGGAGCTGAAATGAAAATCCTGCCTGACCGCCCGGATGGTGCCCTTGGTCCGAGCAGCGCTCCACACACAAAGGCTTCTGTAATTGGCACAAGATACTGGGAAGTAGAAGAATTCACCTTTAGGCCTACCTCATGGGTATCTTGACTCTCAGATAGCGGTCGATGGCGATGGCCAGGAGCGCCAGGATTGAACTTTGAGTGAGGACGAGCACCGTGCAGGTGGCCAGCAGACAGCTGTAGAAGTGCGTCTGGGGTCCGATGATCATGGTGATGGCGAGCGGGATGACAAGAGCCCCGACCGCAATGTCAGCCAAGGCCAGGGAGACAATGAAACAAAACGTGGTGTCTCTCAGAGAGCGGTTAATACGCACAGCCCAGACCACCATCACGTTACCGATGACCGACGACACGGCGATCACCACCTCCATCACGATGTAGAGGGCTTTAGAGGAAGGCAGACCCGAAGGCATGTTCACGGATGCTGCTGCTGGAGGAAGAGTGTGCGCTCAGCGGAGAAACGCGTCGAGGGAGTTCCCCGTTGGAGTTTGTGAGCACCGACTGAGACACCCCGACCAAGCTTTCGCATGTTTTATGTCCCCACAGAGGTAGAGGTAGTGTCTGTTGTTGCTCTGAATTATTTTAGGATCTGGTCCAGGACATCGTGCTGCGCGCAAGACGCAGACTTGGTCTCCATATGGTCCGATTCCGGGAATGAAGTCGCTCCTGCCGCTATTCTGGCGGGGTGACAGGACGGACCCGCGATACAGAATGAGTCACAAGCAGGTTCCCAAAGCGCTGATTAACTATACATATCATCAATGTCAGGCATGTATCAAAGGTCGGAAAAACAAACAGAATTAGTCCCAAATAGTGGCATTTCCTGCTGAAACTGAGTCATTTGGATCACATCAGTTTATCTTCTCCAACAGAGGTTATCTCATTTATTTGGATTTAGTTGGCTCAAGACATGCACATTTTTATTTCCCGGCGGGTAATTGTTTCTTCTGAAATAATTCCAGTTTAGACGTGTCACCCATGGGAGTTTAGAGTCCCTTATCTTCTTTCTGCAACGTAACATCCACGTGTGACGCCCTCTGTGGGAGTGGACACACTGAGGAGGAGAATATCAAACATTAGTTCATATGACATTTTTGTCAGAGATGCTGGAACTTACTGCAGTGCAAATAACACAACATCTTTCACCTGCTGTCGACAGTTAGACTCTCTTTTATGCAATAAAAATACTCATTTGAGCCACCACTACTGTGTCCCCGGTTCTTTTGCTCGGTGTGACTGTAACTGGAGGCTGAAATGAAGAGTGGGTGAAAAGTAAAAGCCTGTGGAGCTTTGACACTCAGATGCACAGAAAGGAAGCTGGATGAAGACAAATGGTTGCATGCTTTGTGTTGGAGGAAGATGATAAATACTGGATGGCATCAGCTGGTATCAGTGGAAAGCAGCAGGACTCAACTGGGAGACAGACACATGCAAACACCTATAGATACAAATCAGACTCATAAGCAGGTGGCATGATTTTGCATACAGATAGGAAGTATACAGTTTGCACAGATACAGAATACATGTAGTGCCTACATCTGCATTGCATTTGATTGCAGATAGGACTGCAGTTTTTGGACAAACTTCTCCAACCTGGATGAATACAGACAATCACTCTGACGATGTGTTCAGAGATAGAAAATAATCAATGTCAAGGCCTCTTTCTCTCACCTTGACCACAGTGGGGGTCTGACAATGATTTATGTCTGTCATCTTTCACTCCTCTGTAACTCAGCTCTGACTTTCATCAAGCCTGCAAGTTCATTTTCACCAGTCCAAACCACGGACACTGAGACAAACTGATGTTTTTTTCTTTGCAACCTTAATACCACAGTTCATCCCCGAGCTGGAACTGATTTCACAGATAAACAAGGAGCAGACTGATCTTTTTGGCTCTATGATGCAAGAATGTGTAATATTGTGAACGGTGTTCTCATTTTTCACAATCAGAAGAAGTTGACTGAATTAGTGGTACAGAAAGGAGCCTCATATGGGTTCATTATAAGCCAATTGTGTTCTGTTTTTTTAGGGTTGTCAGTCAATTCAAATAATTAATCGCGATTAATCATAAATTAATTACACAATTTTTTTATCTGTTCATCATGTTTATCAGTGGGCAAATATGCTGTTTTATCTACTTGTATGTATATATTTATTATTGGAAATCAGTTAACACAAAACAATGATAAATATTGTCCAGAAACCAGGTATAATATTTAGCCTACAAAATATGCTCAAATCATAACATGGCAAATTGAAGCCCAACAGACAACAACAGCTGTCAGTGTGCTGACTTGACTATGACTTGCCCCAAACTGCATGTGATTATCATAAAGTGGGCATGTCTGTAAAGGGGAGACTGGTGGGTACCCAGAGAACCCATTTTCATTCACATATCTTGAGGTCAGAGGTCAAGGGACCACTTTGAATATAACCATGCCAGTTTTTCCTCTCTAAAATTTAGCATAAGTTTGAAGTGTTATTTAAACTTGACATGTTGGTACTAATAGATTCATTAGGTTTTCTAGTTTCATATGATACTGTAACTCCAGTATCTAGCTTTAAGACTCCAGTATCTAGCTTTAACTCCAGTATCTTGCTTTAAGACTCCAGTATCTAGCTTTAAGACTGAGCCCGCTACCACCTCAAAAACACAAGTTGTGTTAACACAAAGAAATAAGTGGCGTTAAAACGCATTAACTTTGACAGCACTACTTTTCTTCCTCTTTTTCTCTTTGAAGGGGTTTCTTCATTTGTCATATATTGTTTTTAAAAATCTATAGCCATGTGTATATGTGTGCTTATATAGTAATCAGCTGCCTATGTGTATGATTGACCTTGTGCGATTGATGCATGGCCTATTTTTAATCATGTAAACATGATAACAAAGTTTTTTTTTTTAACGTTTTTACTCCAATGAAGCAATGTGTCTTGAGTTTTGGGGGGATCCATTCCCTTTCTTGTGTACAGTGTGATGTACACAAGAAATTACTGTACAACAACAGTAAAATGGAAAAAAAATTGTTTTAAATTTTTATCACAGTATTGCATTTGGATAAAACAGAGCATCATACTTATATGTTGTCAATTATTTTCATACCTCTTAAAAATAGGCTGTTGATATTTTAATAGTTCAATAGCAAATAGTGTCTTGCAGGGTTGCTGTCTCACATTTTACCTGTATGTGCATAATGATTTGACATTAATGAAAGTTTTATAACTCTGGTATGAATTATATTGAGGTGTCGTGACCAAATAATTAACCTTGGATTAGATCATTGAAGCATAAAACCATATTTACTTCCCAAATAAGCAATGAGGACAGATAATAATCCTGTTTGGGCTGGGTTTGTTGGTTGAATGTTTGTTCATATTTATATCCACTGTAATCCAAATTATTTTTAATTATTGAATGAATATAAATTAATTATTAATATAAAAGTTTAAGTTTAAGTTAAAAGTTTTTTGTGACATTAAAAAACAAATTTGAATCAAGATTAAATTCAAGTGTTTTGTTGTAATCGAGGTGCCCAGAGTGGTCCTGGAAGCTTGTCAGTGTTTTGTTTGTATCAGTGGTCTCCATCTCTGTGACTCTTCTACATAATTGAGGTTTCATATGTTGAGCAGATTGATTAAGTATATCTGAATGATGCTGACGAATGATCAGGCGCTTCTAAGGAACAGTTCAACAGTTTCTGCACGCAAGTACACAAAAAAACCTTTTTATTAGAGGAGTCCCTGGAGAAATACCAAGTATTTATTTGTTACAGCAACAAAGAAATCAATCTCTTCTACACACAGACTGCATGCATACGTAATCAAATTTATTTGTGCAGCACGTTTAAAAACAGAGTTGACCAAAGTGCTGTGCAAGTTAAAGAGACAATTAAAATAGAAGACTGATTAAAATATCATCAACAAAACAACAATAGGCTGCAATGGAAAAATACAAGGCGATATTATAATATATGCACAAATCTAAAACAGAAACAGAATAAACCTTGAAAGACCAAATTTAAAAAAATAAAAGTTCATAAAATATTAAAACATTAATAGTATGGCTGTCAAAGTTAAGGCATTAACACAACTTGCAATTTTTAGGTTGTAACACGCTCAGTTTTAAAGCGTGAAGATAAAACTAGAGAACCTAAGGAATCTATTGGTCTTGGTCCCTTGACCTCTGACCTCAAGATATATGAATATAAATGGGTTCTGTGGGTACCCACAAGTCTCCCCTTTACAGACATGCCCACTTTATGATAATCACATCGTTTGGATCAAGTCATAGTCAAGTCAGCACACTGACACACTGACAGCTGTTGTTGCCTGTTCGGCTTGAGTTTGCCATGTTATGATTTGAGCATATTTTATGCTAAATGCAGCACCTGTGAGGGTTTCTGGACAATATTTGTCATTGTTTTGTGCTGTTAATTGATTTCTAATAATACATATATACATATATTTGCATAAAGCAGCATATTTGCCCACTCCCATGTTGATAAGAGTATTAAATTACATTTTGAACAGCTAAAAAACATACAATTAATTTGCGATTAGCTCTTTTAATCAATTGACAGCCCTAATTAATAGGGATTAAAACCACTACGAGCGACCAAAGGGCTTTGAAAATAAGTATGTAACAGTGTTCATATCGTTGAGAGAGAGGAAGGCCTTACGTTAAGTGAAGTTCCTGGGTTGAAAATAGCAGCTTTTCACTACAAAGTTGATCTGTTTGTCAAATTTCAGTGCTGAGTCAAAGATGATATCAAGATTCCTTGCATTGGCATGTACACCAGCACTGCATGGAGTGCAAACTTTACCCCAGAAACAAAGACAGGAGTGTCACACAGTATCTGGCAGAGGTTTTAATTAAGACAGATCAAGGCGCAATAGCCCACTTTAGCTGCAGACTGTCAGCTCCAGTCGTGTCCTCACCGCAGACAGACAGCAGGTGCAGGTAGGCAGCATGAGGGCGCTGAATGGATGAGGATGTAAAATAAAATCACCGAACAAAATCAGTTCTTCTGTCACACATTAAACTCAAGAAGGAGACTCTGTGTTTGGAGTGAACCACAGATTTAGATTGTGCTTTCCTCGGGCCTTACAAAGTTGCAGCGTTACAGTCATTTCCTTCAATTCAAAGTGGTAGTGGCATCATTGGGTGAAAATTCCACAATAATCTTTCAGCATGTTGTAATTCAAATGTTCTGGCAGAAAAATAGACTTCTGCACCTCCTCATGGCTCTGTTTTCAGACTTTAAAACATCTAGCCCCTGATGGGAGACTTTGACCAATCACAGGTCAGTTCAGAGAGAGAGTGTTCCTATTGGCTGTTCAGTCAATTAATTTCACAGCTAAACAGTACACTACAAGATGTTTCTACAGACATTTGAGGTGAGAAATTGGCATTACAGGAACAGAATATTAATTCATATTTGATCAGCGCTGCCTAGTTTGACCGTTTGATCAGAGTTTTCCAGTGATTGACAGCTGCTCAGAGATGGCAAGCTGCAGCTTGGCTCTGATTGGTTGTTTTCATCCAGTGTGGGAAATCTTGCAAATGTCATTAGGAGTACCGGAGGATACAGAGGAACATGATTTACTTCGGATTAACTGTCTCATGCACTACTGTCAGGATATAATGACTAATAAAAAATTGTAATCATATTTGCTCCAACTTGCCGACCCCCCAGGTTTAAACCCAAACAACAGGGCAGAGGTCATGCAGAGAGAACAGTTTTGCACTGCACTTAGAAATATGGAAGTCAAATATTTATTGTGCAATCCTTTTGTTTTGTATAGAATTACACTGTCAGACTAAGAGCAGCAATGCTCTCATACACTGTTAACAGTCTCACAAACTAATGTGATCCTAATGCAAGTACTGAGACCCAGTAGCTCCATAAACATCGAAACTCATGAGGCAAGATTATTACTTCACTGTGTTATAGCCTAGTAAGATTGCATTCATTTAGGTCTGTAATACAGCATTTTTACTCATTAACTTAAGTCATGTTGTAATCGAACAGCTGTTTTACAGAAACTCATCCACAGTGTCTGCGTAGAGGAGACAGAAACCATAGTGGAAATAAAACAAGAGTGCAGTGAGAGTGCTGTTCACAATGATGTAGATCTACACTCTTAAAGGTACAGTGTGCAGGATTCCACATCTAGTGGTGTGGTTGCAGATTGCAACCGACTGAGTACTCCTCTGCTCACTCCTCCCTTTCCAATACTGTGATAATGGAGCCCGTTCTTGTTCCCAGGGAGTTAAATCTCCTGAAATGTTGCACACTGTTCAGCTATTACTGTGTACTATGCTACACCTGATGGGGCGTAAGAAGAACTGATCAAAACGATCATCTAGTAAAATGAGTAAGACTTAACTTTTCTATAAGCTGCAGTTTATAATTTCAAACAGCGGATAATTTTCTGCTCACAGCAGATCAAAACAATAATCTATCTGAAAGGAACTTTTCCTCTCTTGTCTTTCCAAGAAATGAACCTCCACAGGCCTGCTGGATGTTTCCCAGCTTGCATTGAGGTCCATTGTGTTGAATCTGTGCAGTGGCTGTTGAAGCATGATAATTGAGGGAGAGAACGTGCAGCTCCTCATCAACCCTCCCCAGCCCGGCGTAAATGGAGGGAATTGTTCAGACACTTTACTGCTGGGCCGAGCCTCGCATTACGAGCGCTTCATCTGCCGCAGGATTCAACAGAACATGAGCTGGAGTGGAAACCTGTAATCTGTGAAATGACTAAAATTGGTGCTGCTCAGCCAGTCTAATCATCACGTCACTGAAGATACCACCCAAGAGAGCAAGAGGCTTTTTTCAGTTCAAAATCAAAATGTTATGGTTATGGTTAGCCAAATGATTTCAATATGGGTCCAACAGTCTGATGTTTCCCTCATTACCCCCATATCTTTCTGCTGAATCCACAGTAACAAGCAAACATTACAATGCTGTAAAGTGACTAGTCTAATATAAGTAGAAAAACGTACAATAATGAGGTTACAAAGACATTATGCAGCACAATATACTTGGAGAGTTTTAATGGCTTTTTAGGGGAAACAGATTAACTGTTTTGGGGAGCTTTTCATCAACTGTCAAGTCACTGTTTATTTAGTCACTACACTAGTACACTACAGACTGAACTGTTATTTGTTAATAAACTGCTTTTCAATTAACTGATTGCTTATGTCGAATTTTGAGAAAGCTGATTGTAATGTTTTGCAAAGCTGAAGCGTGCACCAAAACAACTACTTCCTGTGTTCACAATAATTTTTCACCACTTCTTGTGTAACCCAGTTTCCACTATTGACATGAAACACTGAATCACCATCTCTCTCACATCAGTCATCATGAAGCCTCCTAATAGATCAGCCTGTCCTATCTTCAGACTGCGCTCATCACTAAATGCAGCTCCCAGAGGATTGTTTGTACATTTGAGTATAGTACTCACAACCATTTTTTAGAAAAGCAACGTACAAGATGTTTTGTATAATCCATCATCTAGCAATATGTGTTGTGTCTAAGCATAGGTCTGTACCACCATGTCTGCAGTTAATGCCCTGTTTCTTTTACATGGGAAATGTATATATGTATGTTTATATTAACCTGTATAAATCTCTTACTGTCAAGTTCTTAATAAATAAATTCATTTTAAAATATATTATTCTCCAGTCCCCATATTGCCTTTTATCAACTTGGCACACTGTGGAGAAAGCTACTCACTCCGAGTTAAAGTTGCTCTTCTTACAGGACCTATTTCATTTCCTCAATGGAGCACTAGTGGTCACAATTCATATTCTGTCATGAGTCATGAGGAAGGTCTCAGAGCCTTTAATAACTTGCGAATATCATTCGATTTACACAGTTGGCTCTCCATTTTCTGTGTACCTGCAAATGTGAGCTAGAGATAGGACTGTTCAGGCATCATGGGCCTCTGCAGCAGCAGATATATAAGTATATAACTTATATAAGTATAAGATAAGTTTACCCTCTTATACTTTGTGTTTGTCCTGAAAGAGTTTATAAAATGAAACAATATTATTGCTCTTGGGATGGGAGAGTAAATCTAAATGTGGTTTTCAAACAGCTGAAGGCCTCAGAGAGTTAACAGAGGGCTGGATGCTTCTGTGTGCATTTTGAAATATGTATGGTTTTGTGTTTATGGTGAAATGTACTGGCTGAGGTCAAATGCTGTACTGTGGTGGTACTCAGTTTCACTTTTTTACAGTAAGGTGAAAACATACAAATACAGAAATGATTGAAAGTCCATTCTTGACATTGGAAACAGCATTAAGCAGAGGGTCAACATGGATGAGAAGTCCTTAACGGTTACAGCTGAGTCAGCTGCTCGCACCTAACAGTGCTAACAGCGCTAACAGCGCTAACAGTGCTAACAGCGCTAACAGCGCTAACAGCGCTAGCAGCGCTAGCAGTGCAAAGGCAACAGTGTTGACAGAGCTAACAGTGTTAACCTGATGGGGAACTGGAGGGTGGATGCTACACACACTTCTGCGACGATGGCGTTGGTCAGGACGGCGTTATCAGCTGTAAACAACATATGAACGCAGTGCATAGTGGCCGCCATGAGCCAACAAGTGGGGCACGCTCACATGCCCTTAAAGCCACGCACCTTTACCCAGACGAGTAATTTTACAATCCATGACAACTGGGCCAGCTCCATCTGCTGAGGAAGTTAGTGTGATATGAACAAAGCTCCAAAACAGCTACTAAATACACTTTCTGGTGAGACCACAACCTTGGCAGGCTGTTCTCATACACCATTCGTAATGCACTGTAATTCGTATATATATATCCCACAAAATCAATTTCTATGTAATCCACAGAAGCGTGAATCAGGAAGTATAAAGAGCGGCAAACACAGCCAGAAGAGGTAAAAAATAAAGACCAGGAGAGCGATGTTCGTACCCCATGTGAAATCAGCAGTCATCATTGATTTATTTGTCACATAACTTCAGTGCTTAAATTGTGCCAATGCTGTAGTTATTCTTTTTCCTAAACCTAAGTTGTTTCCTGTGAAGACGGAAGTTTACGTTGTAAAGACTGCATGCATGTAACGAGTGGAAATTGACACGTGCGTCACATGTTCGTGGACATTCATAGGAAAGCGCACAGAAAATGAGGAATACCTTTTCTTGAGAAGAAGAAGAAAAAAAAATTTTTTTATTATTCCCAAAGGGGGGAAAATTATTTTTCCCTTTTTTTTTTAAAAAAAAAAAAAAAAATAAAAAGGGGGAGGGGGGGGGGGGGGGGGGTGGGGCCGGGGAGAGGGCAGGGGAGGGGGGGGGGGGGGGGTCTGGGGGGGGGGGGCGCAGTGAAAAGGGACTCTCCCCAGCACCAAGTGGATTGGGTCTTGGGGGGGGGGGGAGGGGAGCGGCGCCCCCCGGCCCAAACCAAGAAGGAAGAGGCCCCCCCCTATATATAGATATCATACATTGGATACACTGATTTTTGCTACCCTTATGCATATATCTCTCTCTTCCCTCCCTGCTGCCTGCCTTTTGATGGACTCATTATAATAAGACCAGTCTTCCTGACGTTTGTCTCTTGTGACTGCTGGTTTGACTCACCTGTAGCTGCAGGACTGGACCTTTGCTGGCAGTGATTGCAGCTGGTAGGCCTCTTCAGGCTTTGAACCTGCTCTCTTCTCTTGATTGGTTTATTTTTATGGGTAAAACATGGATTGAAAAGTGCCCAGAACAACAAATCAAACAGTTCACCCCTTCAGGATCATCATGGCATGTAACCATTCAACATCAACTGTTTGCTCCCCTGGCATCTCACAGGTGTATTGCATCATGGGTAATAAGCCAAACTCCCTCTAAACATGCAGTTCTGACCCTCCAACGCTTCCTAAACACTATCCTTCAAGATGTTGTTCTTCAAAAAGTCAATATGTTAACCTCTCTTCTTTTCATATCTTTGTCTTTTTACTGCATAATTTCTCCATGTAAAGAGAGATAGCCAGTTCTTTCAGCCCATGACTAAGTGTTTTTATGTCACATACCAGATAAAGTCACAGGAAGCTCATGACAAAATCCACCACTTTCCAAAAATCAGACAACAGCAACCGCTTCAATGTTTTGACATAACCAGAGGGGCACATTTCAGTCTCTGGAGACTGTGTTAACAAACTGTACAGAGACGTGTTTCCACCCACTTGCTGCCTGTAAATCTGTTTGTAGTGTGAGAAAATACAGAGTCTGGTAGAACAACTAGCTCGGACTGTACCACTGCTCCATATACAAACAAATACGCAGAGTACTCAACATCAAAACAGATGTACTATTATGTGCTGTGACTCAACACAAATGTACCAGTCGTGCTATTTACTAACCTCTTCTCAAGAAATCCAATGACGATCTTTCTTTTTCTTGTGTTCTTTAGTTTTCATTTGTTTATTTACAGTATTTGTTCTATTTCATTTCTTTATAGTTAAAGTAAACTAAAATCTGCCAATATGTAAAAGCTATACCTGTCCCACTTCCACCACAAAAAAGAAATCCAAGAATGCTTTCAGCAGCTGATAAACACAGCACTGACATAAATAGGTAAAGTATAAACCAACCCAGAAAGCCTGATAACCTCAGGAGGAACAGACCAAGGACATGAGGGGCTGTCTCCTCACTTTGTCACATCGCTTTTCACTTTTTTCCATTTTTTAGGATGGACTTAAAGGTACAGTGTGAAGGATTTGGCAGCATCTAGTGGTGTGGTTGCAGATTGCAACCAACAGAGTACCCCTCCGCTCACTCCTATCTTTCAAAGACTGTGGTAATGTGAGCTGACAAGTGCAAAACTGTGGAAACGCCATTTGCCTCGCTCAGAGCAATGGAAGTCAGATGGCGGCTGGCGGTACCACAGTTTTGCACTCTGTGGTGCAGTTTCCCAAGCATGTCGGAGAAGTACAGTGGCCTTCAGGTAATGTACAAAAGCTTCTCTCCAGAGCCAGTGTTTGGTTTGTCTGTTCTGGGTTACTGTAGAAAAATGTAGACTCCATGAAGAGGAACCACTCCCGTTGTAGCTATGAAGGGCTCGCTAACGAAAACACAGCGATTCTTAGTTTCAGGTGATTATACACTAATGGAAACATAGTTATGAACTTTATATTTATATTTAGCTCACCTAAATTGCTACATGCTGTTCCTTTAAAAAACTTTCAAATAAGTTTCTCAAATTCCACCGTGTGACCTTGACTGCACAGATAGCAAACACTGATCAATATTAAAGGAGAGGAGGAAGAGAGCAGGTAAAAGCATCAAGTTGGATTAAAGTGAAGATGGAGAGGAGATTGAAAATGTCAGTGATGGGAAGAGCGAATTGGTTCTGGAGAGACGGTGAGTGAGGGGATCATTGAAGATGCCTGTTAGTCCTCTGTTGTCTGTAGAGCCACTATAACTGAAAAACTCCATCCATCCATCCATCGTCAACCGCTTATCCCGTTAGGGGTCGCGGGGGGGCTGGAGCCGATCCCAGCTGGCACAGGGCGAAGGCGGGGTTCACCCTGGACAGGTCGCCAGTCCATCGCAGGGCACATAGAGACAGACAACATATAGACAGACAACCATTCACGCTCACATCCACACCTACGGGGCAATTTAGAGTAATCAATTAACCTAAACAGCATGTCTTTGGATGGTGGGAGGAAGCCGGAGGACCCGGAGAAAACCCACGCTTACACGGGGAGAACATGCAAACTCCACACAGAAGAGCCGCAAGCTGGAATCGAACCTGCGGCCCTCTTGCTGTGAGGCGACAGCGCTAACCACTACACCACCGTGCAGCCCAACTGAAAAACTCAACCGGGTTAAATTAATTCTTTATTTTGGTAACACAAAGATTTTATCTTTCATTACAGTTATGGTCCATAAAACGCTGGCAGGTGTGTGCTGAAGTATTAGAGACAGAGGAAAATGTTCAGTGATGTGTGAATGTTTGAGACGAGGGGAGGCTTGATAATCCTGAGAGGAATGTCTCCTGCTGACGTGATGCTCATACCAACATATTATATCTCACAGTAAAGCTGTATTTTATATTCAGCATGTTTTTTTAAATCCATTTTAAAGGGGCAATCCACTCATTTTACTATCCACAGGTAGTACTACACCGGCGGTGAAAACTGTTGTAAAGTATAAACTTTGTAGCCCTTAGTATGAGGGTATGCCAGCTCCATTTCATGCAATTAATACAACTGTTCTGACAAAAAGTCTGTTTTTATTATTCCTATTATGTCAGCTTGTTCTCATTCCCAGGGCGTCAAATACTAAAGCTGTGTCACAGCCGTTGGAGCACAAGGCATCCTTTAACACAGGTATGAGGCTCAGCATTCAATCAAAAATGTAAATTCAATTAACAAAGTAAACCCATCCACAGCAATATTGAAGTTTCAGAGAAAGTGCTGTGGTGACATTGATTGAAGAGGGTAAAACATGCACAGGGTGGGTGAGAGGGGAGGTGGTCCAACAAACACAAGGCTTTCATCCAGGAGACCACTGTTTGTGTCCTGGACGTTAAGTATCATTTTCATCTTACAGTTAGGGATGGGTCATGACTTTTGATTATTCAAACAGTTGTTATCTTATAAAAATAGTTTATAAAAATAGAATAGTTAATGCGACTATTTGTCACGGCTTTCTGTTTCCCTTGTATTAACCGTTGCAGGCGCTGCTGGTAAAATGTGTGTGTCATCTTCAGTTCAGCGCTTTTCTGTCAGAGCAGAGTTGTGTGTGTGTGTGTGTGTGTAATTCCCAGTGATTTTTTTTAGTATTTTTGCTCGGAAAGCACATCCGTCCTTACAATCAGCCGTTCGTTTGTGTCCTGTGTTCACAATGTCAAGTCATATTTGCACTCTAAAAGCCTAATAATTTTAAAGTTCAGTTGTTATGATCATAGAGCTGTAAATTAATGATACTGTATGTTTTAGCATCGAGGTAATAGTGGTAAAGTTGTACTGCATTATATTCAGAGGTCTAACATGCCTCCCCTAATATGGTGTATTTTAAATAAAAAAAAGACCCACATGCAATAGATATTGTGTTCAAACTGACCAAATGACAAAAAAATATACATAGCTTTGCGAATAGGATCAGTGAAGGACTGGACTCAAATGCATGACTCAGATTCACAGGAGGAGTAAAAGTTAAACAGTCTTTACTTGGCAGAGATTCGGTACACAGGAAGGCAGTCAGACAGGCAACCAGATCCAAAAAGCAACAGGCAAAGGCAGGGTCAAAAAACAGAGAGAAACATACACACAGAGGCTTGCACGAGGACAAACGCTGGAAAAAAAATCACCGATAGGATGAAATACAAACTGGCAACATGAGGAAGGGAGGACACACATTATATACCAGAGGGGGAGTGAATAAGGAGACACAGGTGGACACAATTAAGGGTGGGACAGACAATGAGACACAGGTGAAGTGATGGAAAGTAGGTCAGGGGCCATGGAGACACACCAGGGCAGGAAGTACAGTGATCTGAAACGAGAGGGATGGTTAGTGATGACAAAATAAAACAGGAAGTGAACAATGAATGAAATGGGAAGACAAAATAAAACATGACCTAGTATCTGGTGACTGGAAACGTTTGGCGAACATAACATGAGAGAGATGAGGAAACAATGTCATTACAATTTTCTCTGAACGTTAAAGTGGCAGTAGGCCGTATATTTCTGGCATCTCTGAGCTAAAATCCCATAATAACCTTTCAGCATATTATTCAAGTGCTCAGAGAGAAAACTAGACTTCTGCACCTCCTCATGGCTCTGTTTTCAAGCTTTAAAAAATCTAGCCTGTGATGGGAGACTTTGACCAATCACAGGTCATTTCACAGAGAAAGTGTTCCTATTGGCTGTGCTCCAGCTGGTGGGTGGTGCTTGGTATTTCCTCAATAGATCTCAACATAGCTGCCGGGTTACAAACCTTCGTATTTTACAGCTAGTAAAACAGTACATTAAAACACACTCCTGAAAACATCTGAGGAGAGAAATAATCATTACAGTAACAGACTATTGATTCATATTTGATCAGCGTTGCCTAGTTTGACCGTTTGTGAGCGATTGACAGCTGCTCAGAGACAGCAGGCTCCAGCTCGGCTCTGACTGGGCGTTTTCCTCCAGTCTGTGAAATCTTGCTGATGCCATTAAGAGCACCAGAGGACAACGGAGGCGCATGATTTTTTTTAGATTACCTGTCTCATGCATTACTGTAAAACTCAAAAATCATTTTTTAAAATAATATTTGCTCCAATCCTACTCACTGAAGCTTTAAGTTATTTTCTCTAAATGTGGAGACACAGTAATCTAACTGAAATGATTCCCGTATAAGATAAAAACGTAACAAGGCTTAATCAATATTGCATTAGAAGAAGAAGAAGAAGATAGTCCTTTATTAGTCCCACTAGGGGAAATTCAATTTTTTCACTCTGTTGTTAACTTATACACGGTACATGCAGACCCGAACACACACATGCACAAACATGCAACAATGGAGAGATGTCAGAGTGAGGGGGCTGCTCCTGACAAGCGCCCCGAGCAGTTGGGGGTTTGGTGCCTTGCTCAGGGGCACCTCGGCAGTGCCCAAGAGGTAAACTGGCACCTCTCCAGCTACCAGTTCACACTCAGTTCTTGGTCCATGGCGGGACTTGAACCGGTGACCCTCCGGTTTCCAAGCCAACTCCCTACAGACTGAGCTACTGCCGCCCCCAAAATTAAAAGGGAAGAACGGGACAGTTACAGGATCTTGGCAAGTCTTACACAAACAGTGGATTCTTGAGATAAGATACAGAAGTCCTGCAGGGTTTTATATAGTCTGGGATTGGATTTCAGCAGAATTTTCCAGATCATAAACAGTTTATTGTTGCAAAACAACCCTGATGGTGTAATCCAGTTAGTTTTCATCAGTACTGGAATCAATCCTATGTGCTTTTTGGCTTTACATTGTTTAATTTTGCAGTTCAACTTCATACTTTACAATGACTTCACTGCTCGCACTGTCTCGTGTAAATCTGTGGTTATTATACATACCAGAGCTTGCAAAGAAAGCTTTTGTAAATAAAAAACACTCAATGGAAATTCAATAATAACATCTACATCTACATCTACATCTGTTGTTACATTTGGCCTAAAGATATCAGTGCATTAGTTAATGAGGTCATTTTCAAAGGAGAAATACAGTAAGTACAACATTGATTGGATCATGTTTATTGCAAAGATTTATAGGCTCGTTAATGATGCATTTAAGTGCTGATAGCTTTACAAGCAGAAGGCATTAAAAAACAAATGAAATGAGTGTGTCTTTTTCCAAAGAACCATTTCACCCCCATTTCACCCTCAGCTCTTTGAGCCCCCCATGGCCCCGAACATAACGGATGGGTTCTTGCTTTTATTCCTCCTTGTCTATTAAAACCCGTGACCACCTGCTATGTAAAGAATAAACCAAGTGATCGGTAGAGGAGGAGTCTTAATATTGGTGAAGTTTTAATGTTCTATTATACCTTAAATAATGTGTATTTAGCAAACAAACACCAGGCTACTTTGTCATTCAGTGCAACTTAAACAGCTGCTAGTTTGATGCTGTTGAGTGGATTGCAGGGTTGAGCATGTCTATATACTGTATGTGTGGGAATGTGTGATCCACACTTGTTTTCTCACTTTGGATCATTAAACCCTTTCAAGCAATGAAAGACATTCTCACTCACTGTGCTGTCTAAATATGGATTTCAATGTATTTAGTTGCAGATGCCTATTTTCAACAATACATTTCACATGTGAGTATTTTTCATCACCGCATTTCATTTCTCAATATACCCACTCAGAAAACAGGTTGTTTCATGTCTCAGGTTCTGGTAAACAACATGCTAATTATGCATTTTTGAGCCTTGCAGTGTTTACAGTGTATATTTAAGCAGGTGGAGCACAATAATGAGTAAACTAGCTTTTTACTCGTTGTTACAAGTAAATTGTCAGAGTGTTTGTCTCACATCTTCATGCACCTCAGGACCCCTTTCAACCACGTCTTCTTTTATATACCGGTACTAATGTGTTTTGCACAGAGGAGGCTGGACGGCCTCGGTTGAATCTAATGTGCCATCATTACCAGAGAGGTAGTTGCTAATTTAGGACAGAGCAGCTGGTCGGGAGGACTCGATACTTTATCTCACATATCTAACATTTTAATATCTTGAAAAAAAATAATGAACAACCTGTCATAGCAAGAGTGAGGAGGCATGTAAACACTGAGCTCTGAGTCAGGTCGGTTGAGTTGGTGTCCAACAACGACATTCACCAGTGTGGTCTCTCTGGGCCGTGAAGCTAATGCTTTGGATCAACGGTCTGTGAAAAGGGGATCTTTAAATCCCTCTTAATCTGTTTTCACTCATCTAGTGAGTAGCTCCTGAAGAGATAACAAATATAAACACACATATCTGCTCATTATCATTGTTCAAATACTCAGAGAGACACATCCACTGAGGTTAGACTGAGGGAAAAATGCGTGGCTGACTTTTTAAAATGCTTAAAACGCATCTGAAATTTGGTATGGACATACTTTGGGCACATATCTCACAGTACAATCTGACATTTTTAGATCACATTAAAGATCACACTTTTATCAGTAAACAAGGTCAGGATATGTACGTAGATCTTTGACATTCAACTTGTGATGAGTTCATAGATACCATATAAATGATTATGCTCCTAGTTTCTGAGATACAGCCATTTTAATAGCATAATATATCTAGTATTTGGGCACATGGGACTACCATTTTCTCCGACAATATAATGGAGTTTATTGCAAGACGTATGACATATGTACTAGACGTAATATGACACTACTGGCAGGTCTTCCTGCATGCACAGTCAAACCTCTGCAGATGATGCACCTGTCACACCACTGTTCATATCCCTCCACAGGCTCCCAGATGCTGCTCGCATCAAATTCAAAACTCTGTTGCTCATTTACAAAACAGCAACAAAAACGGCTCCCTCCTACCTGAACTCCCTCATCCAGGTCTACACTCCCCTCCGCCTACTACGCTCGGCCAAATTCGACCAAACTCTGTTTGTTCGAGTCCCTTTCCACCTTTCAGAAAAAGCTACAGGCCCAGCTTTTTCATGAATACTTCTGCATCTAATGACACTGATGATGATGATGTTGATGATGATGCTATTGATGATGTTGATGATGATGAATAGGATATTCATGATGATGATGATGACGCTGTTGATGCTGTTAATGATGATGACAAAAAAAAAAAAAATCTGCTTCGATCCACCCTGTGCATTTCTTCTGTTCACTGCATTACTCCATTGTTCCCTCCTATTTAGATCCTTGTTTGTGTTGTACAAACTGTCAGACGTACGTCACTTTGGACAAAAGCTTCTGCTAAATGAAATTGCAGAATTGTTGTAGAATTGTAGTATGATTAGAAAAACATTTGGCCAATTTTGAAAAACTTCTTCACATTTGTGTTGAGGCACCCCAGAAAACACATTCATCAAAATGAAAAATGTCAGTGGGTTAATTTAATTACTTTATCCAAGCATTCAAATACTAATTTTAAAACTATAACTATATACTGCTCACTCATTACTTTTATAATTTCCTTAATCCAATCTGATTTGGTGTAAAATTTTGAAATGGGGTTAACTTGCTCACAATAAGTTTCCCATGTGTAAATGTTGCATAAAGCCTAATTTCTGCCTGAGTTTTTTAGTCAGCCACTCTGACGCAGCCGATCAGTGGTTGGGGAGCTGAGCCCTCACCTGTCAGCTCCTCTCCTGGTGACATCGAGGACCCTTTGGGCGTGTGTCCTATCTTTGCTGTTTTCCTCCAAGAGCACAGTGCACCTCCAGTGACCCGTCCATCAGTCTGCACCCTCTCATTCCCACATGGCGTGTTAACAATAAGTCAACAAATGTGTGGAAGTGACAACTGATGGAAGACGCAGGCTACATAACAATCAGACTCTCATGGTCTCAGCAGCAGGACCAGGCAGCTTATTCGACCTGTGATGGATATATTTCACATGTATATGTATATGTATGTATATGTATTATGTCTCACAGCAGTCGGTATATGACATCAGCGTGATGAGAGAGAGTGCTGCTAAGCTTGAGATTTCACAGAAAGTATACAGGCAGCTGTTGTTCTTGTGTTAGCATTGTGTTGTCAGAGGGTTCAGATATCACTGAACACACAATTTCTACTTCAGATTACAAATAAAGTTGCATTTTGTGGTTTATAGATGCTATACATCAATTACAGTAATGGCGTGATAAAAAAGAATAGCCTACTGCCTTACAGTGGTCTCCATTTGATCAAATAAAAAAACCATACAACAGATATATAATTTAGATCTTTATAATTTCTTTGAAGAGTTACAAACTAAAAATCAAAGTTAACTAAAAACACAGCCAACTACAGACAGCTAACTAATGCTAGAGAGAGCTGTATCAGGTGAAAGTTAATTGTCTATCACCTTAGTGTGCATTAGCTTAGACCTAATTTACCGGCTGTTTGTCCCTTGCTCTCTCTGTGATCGAAAAATATAATTTTATTTAATGTTTATTTTTCCACATAGCGAAATGTAGTTACATCCTGATGATGATGAAAAACAGGTAAATAAGTTTGGCTAAAAGGTAACTAGTCCATCTTAGAGGAGCAGCAGTAGCTGACAACAAAGTATTTGATTTGGTTTGGTTAAGTCACCTATAAATCACATATAAAAATGTATTTTATTATAGATTAATCTTTATATAAACTGGTGCATTGCCTGTTCAAAACATGCCTGTTAGGAACAGATCGATTGCTCGGTCTGGTGTTCCTGCTTGCGGCTTTCTTGAGAACTGCTAATCCAAACAACTTCACATCCAACACTGTGCTTCTGTAGGTCCTGATCAATACCATAGATGTATAAAGGGAGCTGGATACAGCGTTGGAGACGGGGCCCCGTTCATTCCTATGAAAGTTGCTCAGTGGAGCTTAATACTAAAATGGTTTGACTTCTGTCTGGAAAAGTACCTGGATCTGACAGCGATCTAACGCATCAATTGGGCTCATGGTTCAGTCACGGAGTCACAGCCATCATGCTGTTGTCACGGCTTGCTAACTCCGCCTACCAGCACCTACCATGGATTCATCTTTTACAGCATTTTATAACATTTAGGACCAAATGATTGAAATGATGAAATAAGGGATATTGAAGTGTTCATACTGGGAAGCCGATTCACCTAAAAAAAATGTATGCGCAGATGTCTCTTTCCCAATGTAAGTCTATGGGAAAAAAGTCTTTTTGGGCCCAATGGCATCACATTACAGACACAGAAGTTGTAGTACCACTGTTTGGCCACTACAAAAAATGGCATCAACAACCGGTGCTCTTCCTGGGGGCTTTATCAAGACACCTACCATGACATAGCTGCAGCCCCTAGCAGCGTTAGGGTGTACGCATCAACTGGGTACAAAAGTATCTCAATACACTACACAGTTTATACACAACGCACTACTAATAAACATGTCCTGTAGCTCTGAAGAGCATAGTGACTCCTTCCATTTTAGTTACATTTCAGTCTAAATATTAACAGCTGACAGATACATAGCAAACCAGAAATTTAAAAATGTAAATAATCAAAATAAAAGGAACAACCTTTATATGTAGATATGTTTCTCTTGTATTCATTGAAGATAACCCAGATCAGACAACAGCTGCATTTTTTATGTATCATGTATGGTCTATGTCTATGTGCCAGTGATTTGGGGGTGAAATAACCAGCCTAAAAGGTATAACAACCAGCCAGGCTGGTGAAAGCATTTTTTTCCCAAATTCCTCCAAAAATTGCTTCTGTTATTTTCGTCTGCCGTTGTCTGTCATCTACTTAACTCACTATGTGGAAAGACGAAACATGCCTTAAACCTCATATAATTTACCTTGAAGCAGACAGAAGAGGTGACAACCTGCTCTGACAGCACGTTTTGATCAAATACACGCTGAATGACATTTCATCTTTTCAAAACTCTGATGTCTCACACAGTCACATCTATTGTACTGATTGCTTTTAATTTGGATTTAATTTGAAATCATGGTGCCACAGTTGTTCAGGGCAACACATACAATAACCTGCTAACTTGCTTTTTTCACTCAAAAAGTGACCAAACTGGCACCTGCCAGCCTGTTTCTTGTTAGGAGTTGCAGGAAACGTGAGGTCTGCTCCTTATGTCCTGGAAAAAAGAAAGCTTTCAGCATCTGCCTCTGCCTCTGCTCAATAGTAGCCTATAGCTGTGATTGTGCTTGTTACTTTTTTTGCAGTCGACCTGAGGATAAGAGCAACGTTTGGATTATGAGGGAGTTATTCTCCGTCTGCTTTGTGGACGGCCAGATGTTGTTTGTTCCACAGAACCGGACCAGATAGTGACGTTTTTTAAAATGTAAACAGAGTAAATGAGTATGAAGAAAAATGCTCACTGCTTGTCTGTGATATTTACTGTAGCTCTGGATTTCAAGCTTTTCTCAAGGCTGTTTAAGTAGTTTTTACCGTCAGTTTTTACCTTCAGTTTTTCTTTTCTTTTTTTTTTTGGTCTCTGCACAACCTTAATTTTCAGCCTTGACACAATATTTCCAGTCTTCATTTAAACATTCTTAAATGACAAGTTATCTTTGTTCAGGCATCAGCCAGGCGTTTCCCATAATGCCCTAGGTCTTGCAGCCGGTATAGAGCAACTGCGGTGCCTGGCTCTAATATCTGTGGTCGCCTCAGTCTTGTGAGGTTATCATTGCCCACTTGTGCATAACTTCAGAGCGGTTAGATTTATGTCTAACCGGCATGGCGGCACGGTGATCACTGGTGATCGATTCTGCGCAGGCCTGGCTCATCCTGAACAAGCCTTTTTTGGTGCTTGACTCATACAAAGGACTAAAAGTCCCAGACTACACCTTTAAAACAATAAACATTCGTCATAAAACCACTGGATTGTTAAAATGAATAACATCTGGCCTAAAAATGAGACTCCACAGTATGGGCCTTTATTACTGACTAATCTTAACATCATAACTGAGTGATAATCCACAAAAGAGGCTCAGGATCATTGTGAGTCTCCATGAAACTGAGCTGTGCAACTGCCAGGCTCTCACCAGTAATCAACCTTTTGACCACAATAATAATTTCAAAACAGCCAGTAAAACCTGGTATGAGATAATATTGCTATGAAACAAGGAATATTCCCTCCCTGCCGGGCAGAATTTATGCTTTTCCTTCCTTAAATAGATGTCAGATTTGTGGATAAGTTCTGTACCGCTCTGTCCTCTCCCTCCTCCTACACCCACAGTGAGCTATGAGTCTGTAGTTTACCTTGGCAGCGTCCATCTATCATTCAGATGGGTCTCCAGGGAAATGAGTTTGCTCACAATGAAAGGATGTTGGGCATTAGTGGTAAGATGTAAATAGATTTATATTGTGATTGATTTTGTCTCATTTCTTTGTTGAGTCTTAATCTCCAACCTGTCAGCCACGAGGCCTCGAAGTTCCAGACCAAGACGTCCGTGAGTAAGATCGTTCAAAGCACATTAAAATGATAGAAAATTATTGCTTTTTTAGATGAAGAATTAGATGATTTGCACACAATTAGGCAAATTAAAATCATAATAAAAGTTGAGGCATTTATGCAATCACGCAGTTTTATGCCCAGAGAAATGAAACAAACAAAGCAATTCAGCTTGAAAGATGAATTCACAGATTTCTCAGACACCTCATCTGTACTCTGTTGTAGTTTTTGAGGAAAGCTTGCCTCCTCATCAGTGTGTAATAACAAGAAGGGCAATCCTGTTCATCTCTGGCTGCTATTTGATTCAGCTGAGGTTAAAAATAGTTGTTTTCTTCTCCCTAGAACCAAATCACAAAATTGTTCCCTCTCAGTGGTGTACTTTTATAGCCCTGCTGTTGCTGCACCAACATATTGCCTCCTGGCTTTGCGTTAAAATCCTGCCGCCACCTCTTTCCCTCTATGGTGGAAAAGCTTGGTGTTCTTGATAAAGCTGAAGCAAGTCTATTAAAGTGAGCAAATGACAACAGACATGATAACCGGGACACACTTGACTGTTTGATGTTGCTGACAACGTAAAATCATCTGAGAAACAGACTGATTTAAGAGGCCTGAGAGGGTCACAGGAATTGAAGATTGTTCTTCAAAGCTCTCTTGATACATCAGTTGTAGAGACACACTAAACTGGTCAAAGAGAAGAAATAAAAGCAATTTTTTAAACTAAATCCATAAAATGGACACTGACAGATTTAGCGAGACAGATCTTTGTTTCTCTGTTGTTTAAACTAACACCACAGACTCTCAATTTTAATCAGAAATCTATGCAAATCAAGATGAAGCACAAAATTAAATCTGGCTCTGCATCACAATATCTCTACTCAATCACGTCTCACAAGGTCAGACTGCGCACGGCAACTTTTAGATGTATCGACCGAGGGATGCCAGAATATAAATGAATTAGACACACACCAAAAAGCCTTTGGCATTATGTTACCCTTTAAATGATATTGCTGGATGGAACAGCTGACTTTTTTTTTCACTTTTAACAAGCTCAACCTGTGTTCATTATGTATTTTTAGTTCTCATTCACTTTGATCATTGTTAAGGCTTTACTCCAGTCCCAACCTTGTACTGCTTAGAGCTTTGAATCCTTTCTCCTCCATCTTTCTCTCACAGGCAGTTCAGCCTTTGTGAGGAAAACACATTTTTAGAAGCAAACATATTACAAATGTTAATCTTCGGAGTGAAATCCAGGCTTAAACGTTTTCAAATAAAGCAAGTTGTCAAAAATGAAGTTGCCATAAACACCGAAACTCTTTGATTTAAAAGGGGGGCATGCTGGGGAAGCGAGCCATTGTGGGGAAAACAGGATTAGTTGTCTAGATGCATGAGGGGCTTTAGAAATTACTTGTAAGTTCAAAGTGAAACAAGCTGAACATTATTCATAAAAAGGGAACCTGATAAAACAGTTGTGTATGTCTGTGTATTTTCTGACTTTAAAAGAAGTTTGACATTTTGGGAACTATGAAGTCAGGAGACAGTTAGCTTAGCATAAAGACCGTAAACAGGGGGAAACCACTAACCTGGCTCTGTTCTAAGTTCTACAAAATCCACCTGCCAGCACCGCTAAAGCTCGCCAATACAGCCGATATCTGGACATCGTGTCCAGGCTAGCCTCTGTTCCACAACTCCGTGCCATTCAGGACTTCTTTCATCAGTCTGAAAAATGAAGCGTGTTCCTATTGGCCCTAGAACACGTTGGCGTCTACAACAACAAGGCTTGCTTTTTTTAACAGTTTTAATATCATATACTGTATATAAAAAGTGGAGGTAGTAACTGTGACGTCACCCACTGGTTTGTGGACTGCCGTTCTGAAGCCTCGAGTTTGGCATTTTGGCCATCGTCGTCTTGTTTTTTTACAAACAGAAGTGACACAAGAGGGTGATGCTAAGTACAACACTAATAACATTTTTAGGCAGCCAAAAACATTACAATTAACTTTCAATAACTTAGGTTAGCTCAAGCCACTCTGCACTGCTCTCATACAGCGGTTACTGCTCATAACGTTGTCATGACCAACAGCACCATTGCGGAAACATATAGCACCCACTCTCCACCTCCCCCCATGACACCATAGACTGTATATGAGAAGGGAACATAGTCACCGTGACATCATCCATTGGTTTGTGGACTGCTGTCTTGAAGCCTCAATTTCACTGTCTTGGCTTTTGCAACCAGAGGTGACACGAGAGGATGGAGCCAAGTACAACTGAACGCTTAATAAGACATTATCAGGTGACCAAAAAGGTTACAATGAACTTTTATGGACTGAAAACGCACTGTGTCAGGATTCAAGTTCTACGACGAAAACATGGACAACTGCCACATCGGTCAACACCATGATAGCAATCTGTCAATCACAAAGTAGCCACGCCCTAAAGCATACCCTGCTTTATGGTCTATTTGACTCTAAATGGACCATAATCTACTAAATGAACATCATGCTGTATTGACGAAGACTTAAAACTAGTGATTGAGACGATAAACTCATGTTTACAATGTTTACTGAGGTAATAAATCAAGTGAGAAGTAGAGTCATTTTCTCATAGACTTCTATACAATCAGACATTTTCAACCAGAGGAGTCGCCCCCTGCTGGCTGTTAGAAAGAATACAAGTTTATGGCACTGCGTCATTGTCTTCACTTCTCAGACTAATATTGAGTGTAGTAGGGCCCCTTTGACCCACATCTATGTACTTATAGAGACTGATATATCTATCTAACCTGACAACAGTCTAATTAGTTGATTTTATGCTTTACTTTATGTGTGTTTAGATAGATAGATAGATAGATACTTTATTGATCCCAAGTTGGGAAATTGTGGTGTTACAGCAGCAGGTTATCAGCACAATATACATGAGAGAATATACACAACTATGTACACATAAAAAAAAGAGAATATACTCATCTGTACTAAGTGTGAAGTATATACAGAGAATCTTGTTATAAACTAATCTAATTCTAAGAAATGTAAACATTATACACTATAATAATAATAAAATAATAAAATAATGATATGATATAATGATATAGTATATAATGTAATGTTGTATAACATAACATGATATGTATGTATGATATATATAATATAATATAAGTAGAAATAGATATATAGAGATGTGGTATAATAATATAATGCAATATACACGACAATACACAATATAACATAATGTAATACTGTATAATGCTATATAATACACCTGACCAACACTTAGCTGGGGGTCTATTAATCACACTAAATATAAAAAAAATATCGAAGAAATAAAGAATAACACTCTCTATATACAATCAGTAGTGCAGATGTTAATGTTAAATTGTACAATGTTAGATGTCAGGGGGAGCAGGGAGCTCTCTCTCGGTCGGAAGGGTGGTGTATTCACAGAACGTGATGTGGTCTGTGATGCAGTCCGTCATGGAGTTGATGTCCTCCCCATGTGGTTCGCAGAGCACGTCCCAATCTGTTGTCTCAAAGCAGTCCTGCAGTCTGTCCCTCGCCTCCTGAGTCCACCTCCTCACAGTCCTTGTGCCCACAGGTTGGCGTCAAACAAGGGGGACATACTTAGGGGTACATACTTTGAGTATACAAACCAGCTGAACAACTAAAACCCGTAAGTGATTTAGCTGGAGCAGAGGAAACAGTGGGCTTGCAAGAGCAGCTACTCGCTGAAGGTCAGTTTCACTAAAAAAACTACTTACTTAAGAGGTAACTGCATCAACGCAATGTCTTGAGTCGCCACGTTATGGCACTCTGATGAGATATTATTTGGAAATTGCAAACGTGCCCACACAAACTATTGCTGTCAGCAGATAGTTTAGAGGTTTGGTTACGGCTGCTCACTAAATGATAGTGTCTAACGTTGTTAATTCCCCCCACCATCAAGACCACGTCAGAGCTGGTTGCACACATGTATCGGAGAATCCCAAAGAGTGAGACTCAATGAACCGAAACAAGCTTTAATTAAGGCAATTAATCAAACTATGTTAGTAGGTGAAAAGGGAGAGAGTGCATCCATCATAAGAAACTATTTCTTAATCGGTTAATTTGTCACCACAGATGACTAGAAAATATCCTTCTTTATCTCAGCTTGCTTTGTTTCATTTTGTCTGTTGCTCAGAATATTATCCATAAAATTACCCCATAAAACAATCTCACTCTCAGTGTTTTCGCTCCGAATCTATCTTTTGTGCACCCACCTGAACCCCCATCCCTTTACTTCTTCTTCTTACCTCTGTTTCTCCTCCTGTGGCTCCAGTATTGACTCAGACAGACTGAGGGCTGAAGCTCATTGTAATGCTGAACACAGCAGCACTGAAACAGAGTCTCTCCTAACTGAAATGTTAGATCGACCTCCACTTATATCTGTGGCATATACTTTATATGCGGATGTCATTTATTATTTTTACTTCTGGGTCCAAATTCCAACAGCCACTGCTTTGTGATTTACATAAATTTGCATACCTGACAACAGAGTTTATTTATTCAAATAAGGTGCTACCAGGTTTAGATTATGTTGACGCAGCCTCGGGCGAGAATCACACAGACAAAGCGTATCCTCTTGAGAGTAAAAAACAAACAAAAAAAAAAAAAAAAAAAACGTGCATGTCACTCACAAAAGGGAGCTTTGCTGACAGCACCACTTATGTATGCTAGTGTTGGCTGACAGGCCTTACGTTATTTTAATACTTCCTTAACGTCACTACATGAGGCCTCTGCTCAAGGTCAGAGCTCATAAAGCTGAGTGGATTTCTGGCTTGTTGACATCCTGCTGCCATAATGTCTTCTAGCAACAAAACTGTCAGATTTAGCATTAAAGGAGTGGATAATCTATTGTAAAATGCACTTATTAACTTTCTTGCTGAGAGAGGAGAAGAGGACAATTTTGATACCGCGTATTTCATAAAATATCGATCTACTGTATTTCTTTAAATGTTCAGTGTGCAGGATTTGGCAGCATCTAGTGGTGTGGTTGCAGACTGCAGCCAGCTGAGTACCCCTCATCTCAATCCTTCCTTTCCAAGGCTTTGATAACATAAGCCACCGAGTGCTGAACAGTGGTAACGCCGTTTACCTCGCTCAGAGGTCATCCTTACCATAATAACACTACTACATTACCGCAGTTTCCTAAGCATGGAGAACTACGGTGGCCTTCGGGTACAATGTATGTAGATATGAAGGGCTCATTCTAAGCTAATGAAAACACAATTGTTAGTTTCAGGTGATAATACATGAATAAAAACAGTTATGAATATTATATTCAATTTCTGCTAATAGATCCCCCTAAATGTTACACACTGTTCCTTTATCCTTTATCGTTTCTATTGTAGGAGTTTCCCTTCAGTTCCTCTACTATTCTACTGTGAATGTCATTTAGCTCTCAGTGTGTTATGATTGTTATGTTGTGCTCTCTCCATGTCTGCTTTATTCTGATCTGCATGCAGCCGTAGGGGGCTTAATGTTTGTCACCCTTACTATATATTTTTAGATACTGGGGCGGCTGAATTCTGTATGCTGCATTTCACTGCTTAACATTACATGGCAGGGACGCTAAATGTCTTCAGATTGTCTGTGCCCTTCTCTCCTCAGGTAGGTGATTGTGTTTGTGATACAGCACTTTTGCAGCAAACAAATGTCATCACTGCAGGGTTTCAGACATCACGTTGACTGTAGATTGCAGGTTAGGAAAATGTGCTAAAAGGACATGAAGAGGGTAGAGTATACATGTAACATCCATTCAGGTGACCTTTAGGTTGATCAGAGAAAGAAAAAAGCTGAAAGCATCTCTTTGTTTATACTAAACAAAAAGGCTTATCTCATACAGCGGTTACAGCTGATAACATCATCATGACCGACAGCACATTTCTTCTTTTTTGTCTTTTTCTTCTTCTTCTTTTTCTTCCCCTCCTTTCAACTCTTCCTCTCAGGGGTCGCCACAGCGAATCATCTGCTTCCATCTAACCCTATCCTCTGCATCCTCTTCTCTCACACCAACTAGCTTCATGTCCTCTTTCACTACATCCATAAATCAATCTCCTCTTTGGTCTTCCTCTTGGCCTCCTGCCTGGCAGTTCCAACCTCAGCATCCTTCTCCCAATATAGTCACTATCTCTCCTCAGCACACGTCCAAACCATCTCAGTCTGGCCTCTCTGGCTTTTTCCTCCAAAACCTCTAACATGTGCTGTCCCTCTGATGTCCTCATTCCTGATCCTATCCATCCTGGTCACTCCCAAGAAGAACCTCAACATTTTAGTCTCTGCCACCTCCAACTCTGCCTCCTGTCTTTTCCTCAGTGCCACTGTCTCTAAAACATACAACATGGCTGGTCTCACCACTGTCTCGTACTTCTTTCCTTTCATTCCTGCTGATATTCTTTAATAACACATCACACCTGTGACACTTTCCTCCACCCATTCAACCTGCTTGCACATGCTTCTTCACCTCTTTTCCACCCTCTCCGTTGCTCTGGACTGTTGACCCTAAGTACTTAAACTCCTCCACCTTCTTTATCTCTACTCACTGTAACCTCACCATTCCACTTGGATCCCTCTCATTCACACATATGTATTCTGTTTAGCTTCAGCTAACCTTCATTCCTCTCCTTTCCAGGGCGTACCTCCACCTCTCAAGATTTCCCTCCACCTGCTCTCACTACAGATCACATTGTCATCTGTAAACATCATAGTCCATGGAGATTCAAGTCTAACCTCGTCTGTCAGCCTGTCCATCACCATAGCGAACAGGAAGGGGCTCAGAGCTGATCCTTGAAGCAGTCCCACCTCCACCTTGAACTCCTCTGTCGTACCTACAGCACACCTCACCACTGTCTTACAGTCCTCATACATGTCCTGTACCACTCTAACATACTTCTCTGCCACTCCAGACTTCCTCATACAATACCACAGTTCCTCTCTCGGCATCCTGTCATATGCTTTCTCTAGATCTACAAAAACACAATGCAGCGTTCTCTGACCTTCTCTCTCGCTCTGTACTTCTCTGTCAACAGCCTCAAAGCAAATACTGCATCTTTAGTACTCTTTCTTGGCATGAAACCATGCTGCTGCTCACAAATGCTCACTTCTGCCCTTAGTCTAGCTTCCACTACTCTTTCCCATAACTTCATAGTATGGCTCATCAAATTTATTCCTCTGTAATTGCCCCAACTCTACACATCTCCCTTGTTCTTGAAAATTGATTGTAGAGTGTATAGCACCCCCCCTCTGTCTCCCTCATTTAACACAATAGACTGTATGTAGAAGTGGATATAGTCACCGTGATATCATCTATTGGTTTGTGGACTGCCGTTTTGAAGCCTCAAGTTCCACATCTTGGCTTTTGCAGCCACAATTGACATGAGAGGGTGGAGCCAAGTACAACTGAATGCTGAATAAACCATTTTCAGGTGACCAGAAAGGTTATAATTAATTTCACAAACTGAAAACGCACTGTGACGAAGTTAAAGTTCTACGACGAAAACATGGACAACTCCCAGACTGAACAACGCTGTGGTAGCAACCTGTCAATCACAAGGTAGCCACGCCCTAAATCATACCCTGCTTTACCATTTATTTGACTCTAAATGGTCCATAATTCACTAAATGAACATCATGCTGTATTGAGGAAGACTTGAAACTAGTGACTGAGACCATAAACTCATGTTTACAATGTTTACTGAGGTAATAAATCAAGTGAGAAGTAGGCTCGTTTTCACATAGACTTCTATACAATCAGACTTCTTTTTGCAACCAGAGGAGTCGCCCCCTGCTGGCTGTTAGAAAGAATGCAAGTTTACGTTTTTTCCACATTGGCTTCACTTTTCTGACCCGAAGTTTCCCACTGGTTCACACTGTTAGCTCTGTCAGCAGTGTTGTGGTAGGTTTCGTTGTTAGCACCATTAGCTGCAAGCCACCAATGTTGAGAGCCATGCAGAGGCAATAGAAATGCTCCCACTCTGGCATTCAGCAGCTTTAAAAAGTGCTCGTAAATCATATAAGAAAGTGCTAAGCATGACTCCACTTTTCATATTGTGTCCCTCTAGAGCAGAGCATTTCACCAGCAGTGTAGTTTGGAGCACATGAAAGAGGAGTGTGATATTATTCAGAGAAAAGAGAGAGCTGAAATCTTGTCGGTTTGGACAGCTGTGGGCTCCAGCAGTGTTACCGCTGTAAATGTGGTGGCCGGCGCTCTGACATTTGTTAGATATGTCACGGCCTCAAAGAACAGTCTGACCGTTGAAGCAGAAATACGCCGCCGTGACTGACTGCTCCTCTCTGAGGAACCAAGCCGAGACGCTCACCGACTCAAAGGCCTCTGAGCTTCAGCTCGCATCCGTGTTTCCCTCTGACATTTTGATAAACCTGTCTCAGTCACTGACTGGACTAAATGTCGAATTACCTCTGAGGACACGCTGAGGGTATTTGTATGGATGTGACCAAACTTACACTGTTAAGAAGAGTGTTTTTTACTTTGTCAGCTTGTCACATTTTCACTGCATACTCTCTAAAAGTGCCTGTTTTGAAATGTTCCAAAGTCTATAATGTTACAGGCTTTGACGACTGTTTGTCACATTTGTGGGTTTGGTTGATCCTCTAGGTTCTTAAGAAATATTAATCTGACAGGTTAATCTGTTCACTTCATAGGTCCTGTCATTGCTAAACTGTGTGCTGTTTATTGAATAAGCTGGTAAATGTTAAATTGTTATGTGAGCGGTAAAATATATATCTGTCATTTTTCATTAAATGTACCTTGTGAGAGACAAAAACGTGTGCAAAAAAAAAAAAAAAACATTTATCGTAAGCAATGAAAAAAGATGCCTTGTACTGTAAACTGACATGAAGCATTTATCATTTATTAGAGTGTTATATTTATTTTGTAGCACACAGTTTTTGGAAGAATTTGTGAACTTGTTATTAGATTATGGTTCTCGTGTCAATCATTTCTCCTGTGTGTGTGTCTGTGAGCACGTTCTAACATGTAAAACTGCACAAAATGTTACGTAACACAAATGGGCTTCTTTAGGTTTAGGCAACAAAACTACACCTTCTTTAGGTTTAGGCAACAAAAACACTTATGTTTACATTTCAAAAAATTAGGAACACCAAGACAATTACACATTGTTGGTTTCACACCTTACTTCTGCTTCAGCTCCTATCATGATACTACGGCCGCTAGAGATCACTGTTGTGTTCTTTTATATCTTCTTTTGGTGATCTGCAATGTGAATAGATGATAAAACCACTGACTGTGTATAAGAAGTGAACGTCACCGTGACATCACCCGTTGGTTTGTGGACTGTAGTTTTGAAGCCTCAAGTTTTGGCCATTGCCATCTTGTTTTTTTTTGCAACCAGAAATGACATGGGAGGGTGAAGCTGAGTACAACACTGAATAAGACATTTTTAGGCAGCCAAAAAGGTTATAATCAACTTTCAATAACTTTACAAGACAAAAACATCAAAAACAACACAACAACTCCCAGATCAGACAACGTCTTGGTAGCGACCTATCAATCACAATTTAACCACACCATAAAGCATACTCTGCTTTATGGTCTGTTTGACTCTAAGTTGGACTATAATTTACTACATGAACAACATGCTGGATTATAGAAGACTTGAAACTAGTGATTAAGATCATAAACACATGTTTACAATGTTTACTGAGGTAATAAATCAAGTGAGAAGTAGACCCATTTTCTCATAGACTTCTATACAATCATACTCCTTTTTGGAGCCAGAGGAGTCGCCTCCTGCTGGCTGGCTTTAAGCCACTTTCCTATTGGCTTCACTGCTCAGACCTGGAGGTTACCCACTGGATAAACCCTAATATTGGGTGTAGCGGGCCCCTACTGACCCACATCTATGGTACTTACAGTGACTGATAATCTAACCTGACAACAGTCTAATTAGTTAGTTTTCGCTTTACTTTATGTGTGTTTGAGTATACAAACCAGCTGAATAAAACAAAAAATGCATTCAGCACAAAATATCATAATAACACTCAAGTCAAACTCACAATAGATGCCCATATAGTGGAATATGAGAGCAGCTATAGGGGGCACAGTCTCAGCCATTTAGAAATAAATATATAGCAGAAGGAAAAAGAAGAAGAGAGATCTCTGAGAAACTGAATGCACACAGTGTGACCAAACTGAATTACATCCACTCAGGTTGCCTGAGGACTCTGTCCTGAACCAAGCTCAGTATTAGCTTGTTGTAGGTGAGTTTATCATTTACTGTATAAGAACTCTGGAGAGGTTTGTTTAAACAATCCTCCCCAGAGCTCTTCTACAGTAACACATAATAAAGTATAGGGCTTTTGAGTACCTGGAAATGATGCAGCACGCCTTGAAATTGAATATAGAGATGGCTGTTTTGATGGAGTGGAAGAGATAGAGCTTTGATGATACACTCAAGAGCCTTTATTGATCTTATCGTTTGTTCCAATAGATGTATGACTAGCATGAACCCTCCCTGCAAGCTTGACTATAAAGGAAGTCTCATCAGTGGAAAAAGAAAAATAGTTCAAAAACTCTGAATTGGAAATAAATTGTTTCATATTTCAAAGGACAGATGAGCCTAAAAGACAAGTATTTTCCTGAGAAAGTTTTAAGATAGCCTCAATTTTAATTCAATTTTCTTTTATGGTGGCAACAGTAATGATGCAATGTCATTTTGGCTGTAAAGTATTAAAGGTATATTTATTGTCTTCTAATCATCAGTCCAGCTTTTGGAAGGATGATGGGGAACGAGTGCATTAAATCACTTCCATCACTTATTATTTCTCCCTGTCTTGGGACTATGCCAGTTCATTTAATGGGTGAGTCTATTACCGATTTTCTTTCATCAGGATAAATAATTTCTAAACAACAGAGGAGCCCCAGAGACCTGAGTGGGGCACCCCTAATCCTGATTATTCATCCAAGCCTGAACCCCGTTGCCTTCCATCGCCTCACTGGGGTCAAAGCACCGGGGTTGTTAGCGAGGATCCTCTTTTATGAAGCTTCATCTCTAATGAGGCCCACTAAACTCAGCGCCCAGTCAACCAGGACTCCCTCATCCTCTCATTTGCCCTCTCTTGCCCCTTCTCTCTCCCTATTATACTGTCAACACAAAGTAGTAGCCAGACTAAAAGTTGGCTGCATTATAGTGATTCCAGCATTTCAGTAATTTACAGTAACTTCAGAATAACCTGGCAGATGACCTTATTTATTAAAGTTGTAGTAGTTACTTTGCAAAGGTTCACATAATAGCATAACTGCTCGTTGTGACTGAAACTGATAACATCTGAAATCAAAACAATGTGGCTGAAGCCAAATTCAATATTGTTGGGAAAAGTGACACACAAAATTGCATGATAAATGATATCCAGTGCTGCCAATTACATACTAATTTTGGTGCATATTCCCGGTAAACGTATCAGACTAAACCTAATCAAGCCAACATTTGACTGGCTTAGGTGAGTGTAACTCATATGTTGCACGTCTCCATCCCTTGTGTCTTCCTCCACATAAAACTGTCCATTGAGGCAGAAAGACCATAAAAAGATCTTGTAAAAAACATGTGATGCAGTGTATAAATAGGCTACATAGCCTACAGAAGGCAAACAGCACCATAACACCTGCTGGTAATAGTTTCCAGTATGGAGCAATAAGTAAATGGTGACATTAAAAGCAAAAATTATGGAATAAAATAGGCCTCCTGTCACAGTCCCTACTCCATGACATCTGCCTGCCAGGTGTGAGTGTGTTTTTATTATTTGTCTGCCTTTTAGTATGAGTGACGTGTGTTTGATGTGTTTTGGTGTTGTCTGTCTGTCTGTCTGTCCGTTTGCTTGTTTCCATCCCTCTCTTGTCCTCTCTCCTTCTCACCTGGACTTAATCTACAATCAGCACACCTGCCCGCCAATCAAACAAGCTCCTCTTCACTTCAGAAACCTCTGCTCCAACGTTCAGTCTTCACCAGATCGTTGCCATTCACGTTTTGTTAATGTGCCACGCCTCCAGCTCTTGCTAGTGATCTTGCTGGTTTGTTTCCTGTTTATCTGATTGCTTACCTGCTCTCTTGTATTAACTGCTGCTCTCCACAGTCCAGGAAAACTATCCCTACCTGTAGCTCATCCAGCCCGCCAGTCAGCTCCCTTCCTGCGCACCTACCAGCTCACATCCCCAGAACCCCCCTTTCCCCTAAACACCACCACCAACACCAGCCTGCAATATCCATTTATAACTCCTGTAATAAAATACTTACATTTTCACCAACCAGTTGTCCAACATCTGCATGTGGGTCCAGCCACAGAAACTCTGACACACACCTTTAAATCTGCAGTAGGCAGAATATTTTTGACATCATTGGGCTAAAACTCCACAATAACCTTGGAGCATGTTGTAATTCAAGAGAGAAAACTAGACTTCTGTGCCTCCTCATGGCTCTGTTTTCAGGTTTTAAAAAATCTAGCCCGTGACTGAGAGGAGATTTTGGCCAATCACAGGTCATTTTAGAGAAAGAGAGAGAGACTGTTCCTATTGGCTGTTCGTTCAACAAAGGCAGCTGTGTCAATCACTCGCAAACTCTGATCAAACGGTCAAACTAGGCAGTGCTGATCAAATATGAATCAGTATTCTGTTACTGGACTCCTGTTTCATATTTTCATTTTTATACATGAAATTAGTAGCCTACCTTAGAATTTTTTTTTTTCTTTTTTTGGTGTGTTTTGTCTGGTATGTTTGATCTGTTCAATCAAACTGTGGTTCTAAGGGGGACCAACAACCTTTGGGGGCATTTAATGCTTATTTCTTTCACTTTCTGTTGATTTTCTACCCCTCACAGCATCATGAAACTCTGAAGCTGGGTTATTTATTTTGCCACTTACAGGCGATCACTGCCAGTAGGTGAAAAAAGACAGATTCCCCCATTTGCCTTGGGGGGGTCAGTAAAATGGTTGCGCCTGTAATCCCGGAGACTTATGACAGTGCACGTGCACCTTGGCATATCAACATTAAAAGCCTGCCGTGAAATATGGTGGCGAGGCTGCAAGAGAGAGTGTGAGCAGAGGAGGAAGTGATGGATAGGGAGGGAGGAGGAGGGTGAAGGACAGAGGTGTAGAGAGGTGGAGGGGGATAAATAAAAATGATATTATTACGTAAGAAAAGAGGTAGAGATGAGGTTAAATAGAAAAAGAAGGGGGAGAGCAGAGGTTGGAGGATGAAATTATGAGGCCTAGACTGTATGAACAATGCATAGGATCAAACACGAGAATGGTTTCAGGTGGTAGATGTTTGATGTTCCTCTGTTAAATCCCTGATGTGGTGAACGGTATTTGTTGTAAGAAGCCAGAATCCTGTTTCCTGTGTTGCCTCTCCTGCAGAACAATAATCCTCCAAATACCTCATAAACCTTAGACTCGTTTCTTTCACACATTCTCAAATTCCTGTTATTCTCCTTCTTTATGTGTTTTCACCCCTGTGAGCCTTTGAACAGCTCAATTTAGTAGCCTTTTATATCCAGGCACTTCCCCTCCAGCTCTTTCCAAAAGCTGCCAGTAAATTAGAAGAAGAAACAAGTGAATGCTGTATTGTTGATGGTATTTGTGAATGAAGTCTGTAATCCTATTACGGATAAATTAATTTCCTGTGATGCTTATTGTGGATTTTCCGAGAGATTATATATAGTAATTAGTCCACATGGCAAATCATATTAGTGTAAAACCACAACTCTTTAAAGCACGAGAGACTTTGGCTTCAGTGACTTAAGAATCAAAAGCTTAATAATTAGTCCTTGGGGGTTAATCTGTGCTACATATGTTAGTTTAATCCATACATCCAAGATACATTTTCTTAAGTTATGAAATTATTACATAACATATACAGCATATACTTTCATCATTCAGTTAACTTATCTGTCTTCCAGCCTTCAGTGAGATTCTGCATTGGAACAACTTGCTTTAGGGCAGGCATGTCCAAAGTCCGGCCCGCGGGCCAATTGCGGCCCGTGTTTAAATTTCCACCGGCCCGCAGCCTTTGTCATAAAATCAACAATATGCGGCCCGCCACAAAGTCGGTGCGCAATTGAGGAGGTGTGCAGCAGACACCTCATCTCTGGCTGAGGAGTTTTAACGCCGCTTAGGGATTTTGCAGCTGCTTAAAAGGAGATCAGGGTTTTTAACTCTCCTTTCTCCGTGGACTCCCGTGGACTTTCTCCGATGACGCTCCAGACCTCCTCCAGCTGGACCGCATTGGGCTGCAGTGTGATGCGGAGAGTCGCGGTCCGTACCTCCGTACCTCCGTACCAACAGCTCCCTTTGTCAACTTTTACCGCCAGCTGGATGAAGGCAGGTTCCCAGAGATTCAAACATTTGCTGAAAATGCTGAGCTCGTTTGGCTCGACATACATGCGAGAAGACGTCCAAGAACCGCCTGGGGAGAGATTGAGAGTCTCACCTGCGGGACTTGCGTGAACACTGCTTTAGAGCCAGACCTGGTTTATGCTGGTCCAGGGCCCCTTGTAGGGTGGAATGTGTGGTGGGGGAGGGTGTAGGAAATAGGTTTTATTCGGGGTGAGGGGGAGGAGGTTGGGGGTGGGGACAAGCTGTGGTAAACTAGGATGAAAACGATTGAGATCTGTACGCTCTACTAACACCTGCGTGACATCTGCACATCAGAACCACTGCTTTAGATGCACCAGACCTGAAGTGGCCAAATAAAGTGACCGGAACTTGATTCATTTTACTTCCTGAGGGCTGTAGTCCAGGATCGTCAGTACTTCAGTCCACGAGATATTCTTACCCCGCCCCGGGGGAGGGAGGTCGGGGGGGTGGTGGGTTGTGTGAGGGGGGTTTTGTATATGGGGGGGGGGGGGGGGGGGGGGGGGGGGGGGGGGGGGGGGGGGGGGTGGGGGGGGGGGTCAGCATAGAATGATGGAGGGTTGGGAGGGGTTTTGCTTCACATTAGTACAGACAAGATTAAATGTTTAGGGGGGGGGGGGGTGGGGGGGTGGGGGGGGGGGGGGGGGGGGTGGGGGGGGGTCTTCACTGAGGGCACGGCCTGGGGGAGTCAGAGAAAGAACCACTCTTTTTTTGGGTTGGCGTTTTGTTTTTTTTGGGGGGGGGGGGGTTTCCATTTTTGTGGGAAAAGTAAACGGTTAAAAACAGGGCCCCCTGCTTGCCTGGGTTTGTGGCGGGGGGGGTTTGGGGGGCGGTTGCTGCCGCTGCGGGGGCGGGTTCCTGGGGGGGTGGGGTGGAGGGGTGGTTTTGTTTGTTTGGGGGCGTGGTGGGGTTGGGGGGGGTGGTGGGGGCGGGTGATGTTGGTGTGGGGGGGGGGGGGGGGGGGGGGTGTGTTTAGGTGTTGCGGTCGTGGTGCGGTTGTGTGTTGAGTGGTGGGGGGGGGGGTGGGGAAGGGTGGAATGGAATTGATTTCTAGTTAACGAAGAGCCGATGTTCCAACAGTCTCTGGAGGACAAGGCGGACATGGTGAACGTGGGATTGTTTGTCGGGAGAGAAGATTAGTATGTCGTCCAGGTACACGAAAACGAAATTGTTTCACATGTCCCGGAGGACGTCGTGGGCTAGGGGGTGGGAAAGGGGGGGGGGGGTGGTGAGCCAGAACGACATCTTTTTATTGTCGGGTGGGGGGTGGGGGGGTTGCTTATCGTCTTCTCTTCTTCTCTGTGTCTAATAATAGGAAGAGGGTGGTGGAGGGGTCGAGGTGGAAAAAATTTTATCTCTCCTTTTCTTAATAGAGGGAGGGGAGAGATGAGGAGGTGGGGATGTTTCTTTTTTTAATTTAATTCAATCCCAGCAAATCAAAACATAACTTAATTGTCTTTTTTTTTTTCTTTTAAATAGACAGCCCAGCCCGCGGAGGGGGGAGGAGGGGAGGACGACCGCCAGAGCCCAGGCGAGATTCGAGTTCTTTTTCTCTCTCTCTCTGTGGGGGGGAGAGAGAGAGCTATGTTGTGGTGTTGTTGTGGGGGGGGGTGGGAGGATGAGAGAGGAAGATGGAGGGAGGAGGAGGGGGGGGGGGGGGGGGGGGGTAGGTGTTGCTTTTGTAGGTGAGGGAAGAGGGAGTGAGGGCAGGTAGGAATGAGTGGCGAGGAGAGGTGAAGGGGAGCGGGAGGAGAGGGAGGGGGGGGAGAGGAGGAGGAGCAGAGAATAAGCGGTAGGTAGGGGTGCAGCGGGCTGGCAGGGGAGACAGAGAGGGAAAAAGAGAAACCAAAGATCCTAAAAAAAATCTCTCTCTCTATCTATATTCAGTTTATGTTTTAGGTTTTGTGTGTGAGTCGACTGAGAAGGAAGGGAGGAGGAAGGAGTGTAAGAATGAAAGGATGAAGAAAGAAGGGGAAGGGTGAAAGCCAGATGTTGGAAAGGAAGAGGGAAGAGGAGAGATGAAAAGGAGAGGAGTGCATTCAAGAGCAATTGCGCGATTAGGCACATGGAGGCGTGGGTCGAGGCGAGGGTGTCGAGACGTCCTATCGAGAGAACATTAAATCAACCGATATAGTGTACAGGGGGGGCGAGAGAGGGAGAGCGGGGGGGGAGAGAGGGAGAGGAGGAGGAGAGGAGGAGGGGGGGAGGGGAAGGGGGAAAGAGGAGATAGAAGGCACAGGTGTGACATTTATCTGTGTTGTTTGTCATATGTGAAGGGAATGGGTGGAAAGGAGAGAGGACAAGAGAGGATGGAGTAGGCGACCGTAGAGGCAGGCGCGTGTCGGTGGGCGTTGCTGATGGTCCTCCGGGGATAGTTTTGCGGTGCCGAGGGCGAGGGGTGAGAGGTGAGGGAGAGGGAGGAGAGAGGAGGAGAGGGGAGACAGGGGAGGAGGGGGGGTGGGTGGGGTGGGGGGGGGGGGGGTGGACCGGGGGGGGGGGTTTGTCTTTCTCCTTCTCTTTTTCTCTTCTTCGTTTGTTTTTTGGATGTGAGGGGGGAGGGCGGGGGGGGGGTCGGGGGGAGGGGGGAGGGGGGGGGGGGGAGGGGAGAGGGGGGAGGGGGGGGTGAGAGGAGTGGGGAAGGGAGGAGACGAGGAGGGGGAGTCGATGAGTGGAGAGGTGGAATGAAGGGGAGTAGCGTCTGGGGTGGGGGGGGAATTGGGGGTAAAAGTTGGTGTGATCCGGGGATCCCGGCCCATTCGGTGGTTGCCCCGCTTCGCGCGGGTGGGTGATTAAAGCCCCTTGGGCGCGGTGGGCTGGGCTGCCTGGTTAAAATGAAGGCTGATTGCACAGAAAGGCGGGCCACCGGAATCTCCCGTGCCGCTCCGGTTGGCGAGGGTGGTGTGGCGCCGGGGGGAGGATGGGAGGGGCCGGGTGTGGAAGAAGGCGCCGGTGGAGGAGGGCTTCTGCGCCGGGGTAGGTGGTTTATATGGTTGGGCGTCTGTCTGTGCTCCTCTGGTGATTTGTCGCGGATGCGAACTGTCTTGTTGATGTTTCAGTTTTCTTCTTGGAGCGGCGGGGGCGATCCTCCTGCAGGCTGAGCCGCTCTCCCTGCGCGAGGGTGTGTGTCTGCTGGTCTGTTGGGGTGTCTTAGGGTGGCTCGGCTAGGTGGTAAAGGTAGGGAGGGTGTAGGAAATGGTTTTTAAAGGTGGTGTAAAAGGGAGGGGAAGGTTATGGGGTGGAAGAAAATGGTGGAAATGGTGGAAGGAAATTGCTGGTCGTTGAGGTGGAAGGGGAAAAGGGGCAATTTTTGTGGGGGGTGGTATTAAGGTGAAATAGGGAGGGGTGCGATAGAGGTGTGTGATGATAATCATGACGGGAGGAGGTGCTCTAAGTGAAGGAGGAGAAAGCAGGGAGGGAGAAAGAAATAAAAAGGAGAGAAAAAAAAAAAAAAAAAAAAAAAAAAAAAAAAAAAAAAAAAAAAAAAATATTTTATAAAAAAATTTCAAAAAAAAAAAAAAAAAAAAAAAAAAAAAAAATTTTTTTTTAATGGATATGCTCTGAGTCTTTTTTCAATCCATGGATCATTTGTTCTTGTTTTTCAACTGATAATCAAACTGGGTCTTGTATACCAAATATTAAAATCAAATTTGGCCCAGCACTCATTTTTCCATTTCATATTTTTGATCCAAGTCTAAAATTGACATAAATTTCGTGTTTGATTGTGATCGTGTCTGATTCTAAATCAAATAACATATTTTTGTTTTTTGATTTTTGATGTTCAGTTGAAAAACAAAAGAACAAATGATACACAGATTGATATGGCCCTCGAATAAGATACCTGTTATTCTGTTATCATGTTAATGGTTCAAAGAGTGTCAGGCTGAATGGTCGGCCCCCACACATTTAACCTCACCAAATCTGGCCCTCTTTGGAAAAAGTTTGGACACCCCTGCTTTAGGGAATCCAGGCATTATCAGGCGCTATAAGATCCATAGATGTGGGTCAATAAGGGCCTGCTACACCCACTAGTAGGCTACACCCAATAGAAGGTATAAAAAAAACATGACAGTGACCTCTAGCGACTGTAGTAATTATGACAGGAGCAGAAGCAGAAGACAGCCGCTGTAGTATAGACAGTGTGAAACTCCATAAGTGATAGTTGTGTTGCCTAAACTTAGAGAAGTTGTAGTTTTGTTGCCTGAACCTAAAGAAGTTGTAGTTTATTTCCTAAACCTAAAAAAGATGCAGTTTTGTTGCCTAAACCTAAAGAAGTTATAGTTTTTCCCCTAAACTTTGAGAAGTTGTAGTTTTGTTGCCTAAATCTAGAGAGTTAGCAGTTTATTGCCTAAACGTAAATAAGTTGTAGCTTATTGCCTAAACCTAAAGAAGCTGTAGTTTATGTTGCCTAAACCTAAAGTAGTAGTACTAGTTTCTGAGGACGCATTATTCATGCAGCCACATCTTTCTGTCCGGCTCTCAAACTACTGCTAACATACAATATATGCTTTATTTTCCACAGTCCTCCAGAGGCATTGTTTCGTATGTTGAGATAAAACAGGAATCATTACAGACACAGGCTTAATCCTGCCGTCTCCTCTCTGTGAAGATCAAATCTATGAGTCAAACAGAGGTCAGACAAAAGCTGCAGGATATGTGAGTTGTGAGGAAAATATTGAGAGATGAGAGGAGATAGCTGGAAAATGAAAACTTCCTTGGAGATATCATGTTTACCACTAGTACTTTTGGATTGATTAAATCATTTTCACGAGGTAATAAGTCACCATCAGCACAGACGGCAGAGCAGAACTGTTATTCGTGGAGCATGGTTTTCTATTACAGTTTTATCAACATGTGATGTCTTAATTATAGCTCTAACACGATTATTCCATCATGGAGTTACAGACTCCAGTTGTGAGATTCTTCTTTGCCTAAACAACAAGTTGATGATTTTTTTTTTTCCTGATCTAAAATTATCTGACAATAATGAGACACTTTTTGTTATATCTGTTCCACTCATTCAGTCGAACAGGTTTCAAGGCTGACCTGAATCAGGAGAAAACTGATAAAACTCTGAATCAACCAACTGTTAGTCAGGGCCAAATTCATACATTTGACATCCTGACATTTCTCAGAGAGATTTTTCTCCAAACATTTTTTTTCTTGGCATAATTGAATATAACAATCAAAGTGTCTTTTCTGCATTACATTATCATGAGCAAGTGAGCATCAATTTATCTTGAGAATGCCATTTTGTTGGTATTTACTAAATATTATTCCACAACTGCTGAATTAAAAACTGCTCTGCTGGCTCCATCTGAGTAAATATTATATTATATTAAATAAATTTTCATGATACATCTGCCTCCAATGGGGCAAACTCTGAGCAAGTAATTTAAAAAAATATCTATATATTTATTTATTTATTTGTTTGATTGTTTGTTTTTTGTTTGTTTGTTTTAACTGTTTAACAGTGTTTAAATTTTACCTCAGTATTTTTCTTGCTTTTGTTTGACCTCACTGTTTGGCTTTCTGTTGTCATGTTGCCTTGTATCCTGCTTTTGCCTGCTTTGTCTATTAAAGCACTTTGTAAACTCTGTTTTTAAAGGTGCGATACGTATGTATGGGATAATGTGCAGCAAGCTAGTCATTGTTGAGAAATAAACCCTGACAGGGTGATGTGGCACCCTGATGTGAAACGGAGGTACCGCCCTGAGGGGTCTTATTTCACAACAATGACCCACTAGCTGTACATTATCCGCTTATTACATGGCTACTTACTTTGCCCAGCATCCATAGCAACGGTCTGTTATACATAGCAACAGTCTATTATAAAGCAGGAACAGACCATAGAATGCTGTGACTGACCAATCAGAATTGAGTATCTAACAAGAGAATAAAAAGGAAACCATTTCACTGAATGACTGACTGATATAAATTTGGCTCATGCTTATGGGTGGGACAAATAATCAATAATGCAAGATATAATGACACAGTTTCTACTATAGATTGATTGGCAACAGTATTGTGATAATGCTCTGATGTAATACTGAGGTGTTTGATTTGTGTGAACCCTAAACTGGTTTCCTTCCTTGAAGTTTAGCTTGTTGCCAGTTTCAAGGAATTTGCAAAAATTAGCTTATTTGCTAGAAATGTTTTATGAAGAAGGAAATACATTAATCCATTCATCCATCCATCTTCAACCGCTTATCCCGTTAGGGGTCACGGGGGGGCTGTAGCCAATCCCAGTTGGCATTGTGCGAAGGCGGGGTTCACTCTGGACAGTCCACTGCAGGGCACATAGAGACAGACAACCAGTCATGCTCACATTCACACCTACAGGCAATTTAGAGTCATCATTTAACCTGCATGTCTTTGGATTGTGGGAGGAAGCTGGAGCACCCGGAGAAAACCCACGCTTACACAGGAAGAACATGCAAACTCCACACAGAAGAGACCCAAACCTGATTCAAACCTGCAACCCTCTTGCTGTGAGGTGACAGCGCTAACCACTGCACCACCATGCAGCCCAGAACACATTAATCACATTTGTTAAATCTTGCGGATACACAACATTTGTTTTGATGAGAAACACTGAATATAAATATTCATTTGTTTCCAAGACAACAGGAGGAAACAGCTGGCCGGCTCCATCCAAATGTAACAGAAGTCATCTACCGTCGCCTCTACAGATCACTGATTCATATGTTATATCTCATTTGTTTAATCCTCACACAGCTGAAATGTAAAAACAACAAGGTGTAGTTTTACAAGGGTTTAGTCTATTTGTCATTTCCTTGAAGGCAGTGACTTTCCGGTATCATTGTGTGGCAACCAAACGGTGACGATACAGAAAGCAAATACGCATATTCCCCCAAATGTCCGAGTAAATGATGACTTATGTGTTCATGATGAAACCCCATGTATTTGGCATACGCCGCTTCCTCTCAGTCGTCTATCAAACTAGAAATTGTTTATGTGCAGGATGTAGAATAAATGACTGATTCCTGCTTTGGGCAAGACAGTTCCCGTTTATGTAACTTTTTGAAACCGCCACAGAATGACTGACCATAAAGATGATTTTTTTTGCCGTCATGACAAACTATAAGGGTTTTATAAACACAGTGATCTTCAGTAAACAGCAGCCCAGACTGGGCTGATAGAAACCCTGGATGGGCCTGCAGTGGCTGCCTGCAGGGCCACATAGTGTACGGACTCCCTGCAGGCTGCTCTGCTCCTGCTCTGAGGAGACGAATGCTGCTCCCCTGGAGAGAAAGAAAAGTCAATAGATGTTCAGAAAACTTGTGACACACAAAGCTCACCACACTCATGTACAACACTACAGTACACTCAGGTATGTGTTCAATGTGCATACATACAATATAGGACAGAAAAACTGCTTTGTTCTGTACCTTTCTGTCCTCTTAGATTAATTTGTTAAAGTTTGGAAACCACTTCTTATGAATTATTGCTCTGAGGCTGAATATATTAATCTACGGTCAGAGATCTATTTAAAAATGTGACATAGACACGTGTTCAGAAAGTATACAAGACCCCACGACTGCCATCCATCTCCAATGCCCTTTGCTTCTAATCGACATGCTGCTACTGCAGGACCATTTATGACACTTAATATTCATGCGAGCTGTGCGGGTTATGAACTGACATCTTCACTGAATGCTTAAACTGGAGATCCATCAACATTTGAGTGAGACTTCTGGAGAGCCCTCTCATCTCACCGCTCACTCAGTCGATCAGATGTAAAATACTGATGTTCTCTGCTATCTTTAGATATAATCTGATTCCTCAAAATATCCCCTTCATGAGAAGTTAGGAAATCATTTTGGATAAAATTGTCTGACAGAAGTGGGCTGCAATGACTTTTTGGCTTTTATGAATGTAATTGCAAAGCTGAATCAATAGACAATCAATTCAGTAGCTGAATGGCAACTAAATTCATTGTGCTGGTGTTGTTGCTGTCCATTACAAAGAAAGAAGTGTATTCAAGTTTATTTTACAAAGTATATTCCCTTGTATACTTAATGTAATAAGTATACTAATATCAGTGTACTAGTTGTATACTTGTAAATGTATAACTTAAATACATGTTGGGACTAAACTGGCCCACTTTAGTTTAGAAAAAGAAGAAGAAGAAAAAACTTTATTAATCCCACAGTGGGGAAATTCAATTTACACCCTGTTTTAACTTATACATGGTACATGCACACAAACACACACACACATGCAGTAATGGAGAGATGTAAGAGTGAGGGGGCTGCTCCAGACAAGCGCCCCGAGGAGTGGGGGGTTTGGGGCCTTGTTGGGGCAACTCGGCAGTGCCCAAGAGGTAAACTGGCACCTCTCCAGCTACCAGTTCACACTCAGTTTTCGGCCATGGGACTTGAACCGGTGACCCTCCGGTTCCCAAGCCAACTCCCTACAGACTGAGCTACGCCGCTAAAAGTCTACTTTTAAGTATACTTTAAATGTAAGAGTAAACTTTAAGTACACAACTAGTTTACATCTGTTTTCTGAGAGAAAACTAGACTTCGACACCTCCTCATGGCTCTGTTTTCAGGCTTTAAAAATTTTGCCCATGACAGACGACTTTGGTCACAGAGAGAAGATCCTATTGGCTGTGCTCCACGTTGGTATTTCCTCAACTGATCTCAACATGGCTTCCAGATCAGCGATTCATATTTGATCAGCGCTGCCTAGTTTGACCGTTTGACAGGAGTTTGTGAGTGATCGACAGCTGCTCAGTGACCGCAGCCTCCAGCTCGCCTCTGATTGGTTGTTTTCCTCCGGTCTGTGAAATCTTGCAGATGTCATCAGGAGCACCTGAGGACACAGAGGCACATCTTTTTTTTCAGATTACGTGTCTCACAGTACAGCTGTCAGGATATAGTGACCATTTTATAAAAATAGCTTTTCTTAATCATATAAGATAAGATAAGATAAGATATTCCTTTATTGGTCCCACAGTGGGGAAATTCACATATTACAGCAGCAAAGTGGATAGTGCAATAAAGACAAGAAGCATAGATTTAAAAACAGTATTAATACAATAAAATAAATAAATTGGTATATACATAATAGAAAAAGTAAAGCCAGAAGTATGTCCTTTATATCAATAAATAAGTTTGTTGTGAATGTGACTGTGATTGTGGTTTACTGGGAGCAGTGCTGGTTGTGGATGTGACTGTGATTGTGGTTTACTGGGAGCAGTGCTGATTGTGAATGTGACTGTGATTGTGGTTTACTGGGAGCAGTGCTGGTTGTGAATGTGACTGTGATTGTGGTTTACTGGGAGCAGTGCTGGTTGTGAATGTGACTGTGATTGTGGTTTACTGGGAGCAGTGCTGGTTGTGGAGTCTAACAGCTGCAGGCAGGAAGGACCTTCTGTAACGCTCCTTCGTACACTTAGGGTGTAGCAGCCTGTCACTGAAGGAGCTCTCCAGAGCTCTGATGGTGTCTCTCATGGGGTGGGAGTCCTTCTCCATCATGGATGACAGCTTAGCCATCGTCCTCCTCTCTCCCACCACCTTCACTGTGTCCAGAGAGCATCCCAGGACAGAGCTGGCCCTTTTGATAATCTTATCCAGCCTCTTCCTGTCTGCAGCTGTGATGCTTCTGCCCCAGCAAACCACTCCATAAAATATGGCTGATGCCACAACAGTGTCATAAAAAGTTTTCAGTAGTGTCCCCTGCACTCCAAAAGACCTCAGTCTCCTGAGCAGATACAGTCTGCTCTGGCCTTTTTTATGGAGTGCAGAGGAATTTGTTGTCCACTCCAGTTGGGGCGGCAGTAGCTCAGTCTGTAAGGACTTGGGTTAGGATGCGGACGTCACGGGTTCAAGACCCCCATGGACCAAGACCAACTGGTTGCTGGAGAGGTGCCAGTTTACCTCTTGGGCACTGCCGAGGTGCCCCTGAGCAAGGCACCAAACCCCCAACTGCTCTGGGCGCTTGTCAGGAGCAGCCCCATCACTCTGACGTCTCTCCATTGACGCATGTATATGTACTGTGTGTGAAAAACAGAGTTTAAAACTGAATTTCCCCACTGTGGGACGAATAAAGGAATATCTTTATTGTTCAGGTGAACACCCAGGTATTTATAAGATGTCACCATCTCAATGTCTGATCCCTGGATGTTCACCGGTGTTGGAGGGGGATGAGTTTGCCTGCGGAAATCCACCACCAGCTCTTTAGTTTTCCCCGCGTTGATCTGGAGGTGGTTCCGCAGGCACCAGTCCACGAAGTCCTGGGAAAGTTCTCTGTACTCCCCATCGTCCCCATCAGTGATGAGGCCAACGATAGCAGAGTCGTCAGAGAACTTCTGCAGGTGACAGGTTGGTGAGTTGTAAGTATTAAATATTTATTTATGTAAATATTTGCTCCCTTTCTACCCACTGCTGCTTTAAAGTCCTTCTATCCCTGTAAACCTGTGCTAATTTTTGTTTTACTCCTGTGCTCTAGGATCCTGGTCTGATAAAACCTCACCAACCTCTTATCAGTGTCCTGGGTTTTGGGTTCTGTGACACAAAGAAATACACAAGGTTAAAAATGTTAACTACAAACGTGTGGACTATGCAGAGTAACGTTTAGATGGAGAGGCTGCTGTTCAATTTGTACAACAAAATCACAGTTTTTGGGGGGTGATGGAGGATTTAAGTCATATATAAAAACCTGGAGCAAATAGGACCAAAACTGTCTGCTTGGCTGGACACCACTAGAGTAAGGGAAAAGATATATTTTTTCATAATTTGAATTTGAATCACATATTTTAGGTATTATTTACATGACAGTTTATAATTAACCTCTGAAAAGCCTCCAGGGGAAAGCTCACTGTGAGATATAATTACATTTGAGAATAACTCAGATCGGAGAAGGGTAGATTTTATTAATGAAATGTTGAGAAAAATGTGCAAACTTCCTTTGAATCTCCTCTCAAGTCTCACATTTATCGTATGACATTCCCTTAACAGATGGCATATTGTTGTAAATGATTTTATCTTAATTGCTTTTGTCATGTTTTTATTGTAAAGCACTTTGTAACTGTTTTTAAAAGGTGCTTTTTTTATTAGTTTTTATCATTTTTATGGTAACAACATGGATGAGAGGTGTGTTTTGTATTGAATGTATATTTCTTTGCAGTTAAAGTCTTTCACACCGAATCCCTTTTACACAATGTGTCATCATCTGATGATGGCTGATTACACCACAGGGGTCTGATTTGATTGCTTGTGATTGCATAATGTAATCATACGTTAACAGAGTAGATAGTCTGTTACACCGGACTGTCAGACTGATCCGTCTATAGGGGAGGTTTATCTCTATAACCTCTGCTTGGCAGCTACTGACATTTGATATGGAGAAAATGAAATGCAGCATATCACCTGCATCTCCCTCAATCTCCTGGCTTCACAACATCGGACCCCCTGGCTCTTCCTGCCGTGTGCATCCACCGTTTCCTGCCTGCCAGCACCTTGAGGAGATGTGACATCTCGCTGCAAATCACAGGACTCTGTGTGCTCTGCTATGTCTGCTTGGTTTTGTAATTCGTCTCTATATTCACAGCTGCTGGCAGACATGCCTTTACTGTCAACACAGAAACGCAATACCTTGTTATGACGGTGATAAATATCACAGGACGGAGTATTTCTTCACATCTCAAGAGGCATTATATTATGAAGATGTCACTGGAAACATATTGCAGTGGTTTGAATGATTAACTGGTACTTGTTAGAGCTGTCAGTGACAGCCTCGCTCTTACTGATGAACTCTCTTCAAAGATATTAAGCTGTCATGTGTAAATACATGGTCCGGCACACGGCTGCATACAACCAGATACATTTACATTAGCAGCTGCCAGTGAAATTATAATGTGCAGAGCAAGATTACTAGTCTGTATGTTCATATGATAGCAAAGGCTGCAGTTTCCATCCATCCATCAATCCATCCATCCATCTTCAACCGCTTATCCCATTAGGGGTTGCAGGGGGGCTGAAGCTGATCCCAGCAGGCACTGGGTAAAGGTGGGGTTCACCCTGGACAGGTCGCCAGTCCATCGCAGGGCACATAGAGACAGACAACCATTCACAATCACATTCACACCTACAGGCAATAAACCTAAGCTGCATTTCTTTGGACTGTGGAAGGAAGAACCCGGAGAAAACCCACGCTAACACGGCGAGAACATGCAAACTCCACACAGAAAGGCCCCAAACTGGATTCAAACTTGTGACCATCTTGCTGTGAGGCGACGGTGCTAAGCAGTGCACTATAAATGTAGCTGGAGAGCCATATAATAAATATATAATATAATATATAAAATCGGGGAGGGGGGTAGGGTGAGGCGTGCTAAGAAGAGGGTGAGGTTGATCAGTTGGGTCTGGGGGGAGTGAGTTGGAAAGGGGGGTTTTGGGTACCGTTCCCAAAAAAGAAGTGTAGTAAATGTAAATGGGGGGGGAGGGGGAAGAAGGGCGGGGGGGGGAGGGAGAGGGGAGGGGGGGGAGGGGAATATATAAACATCTGGAAAATTTGGCCTGGCAGGTGGCAATTTTAAGAATATTGTCAAGTTCACTCATGAAAAACATTGAAATGGAAAGTACCCCACCATGTGTTTTATAGCTGTTACTACAAACACACCCAGTGCAGATCTTTTACTATAAGCCCATCTTTTCAGAGATTTAGATTTACTGTAACTGAGAACAAGCTGTATGTACGGTTGGTCAATATGGCCAAAATCTTCTATGACAATATAGGTAATTTCATATCTCAATAATGATATATATCATGATATAGCATGTTTTCTGGCAATTCAGTAAATAGATATGATAGATCAGTCTACATGAAATATCCACACAGTAAAGCCTATCCTCCTGTGTGAATTAAATACTTGACAAATGAAAAGTACTGAGTATTTTATCATTTCAAGAACTTCAGTGCAAAATGAACACAACAGTCAAGTAAGATTAAAGAGAAAAAGAAATAAATGTAGGCCATTCCTATATCACAATAAAAACAATATAGAAAAATATAAATACGACAGACATTTTTAGTATCTTTTTTTGATTTTCCACCAATCAGACATAACATTAACAACATTATGAGAAAGAGCATCTCCAAAACTGCAGCTCTTGTGGGATGTTCCCTGTCTACAGTGGTCAGGACCTACCAAAAGTGGTCCAAGGAAGGAAAACCAGTGAACTGCCTACCTAAACATTGTTGCTGACCAAGTACACCCCTTCATGGAAACAGTTTTCCCAAATGGCATTGGCCTATTTCGGGATAATGTGCCCTACCACAATGCTAAAATGGTTGAAGAATGGTTTGGGGAACACGAGTTTGAGGTGTCGACTTAGCCTCCAAATTGTCCAGATCTCAATTGAGCATCTGTGGGATGTGCAAGACAAACAAGTCCGACCCATGGAGGCCCCACCTCGGTCAGGACTGTTCTGATAGCGAAAGGGGGACCTACTCAGTATTAGGCAGGTGGAAAAATGTTATGGCTGCCATGACAGCCTGACAAGTGAGCCACCATGCACACCATTTATCTTTTTACACCTGTGCTTTGCCAAATGACATGTCCAGATGTGATCTGTGAAAAAAAGCACATTTCTCTTAAGTATTTATGTGATAAATATTAAAAGTTCTGCAGCTACAGTCAGCGTAGGAGTTCAAAATCCAGGGTCCTGATGAATGCTGGCTCACTGTCACGACTCACTGAGGACCTCAAATACAGAGACATCATTACTGTTATTAATAACAACTGAGATTTTCCTGACATGATAAAGACAACCAGAGTAACGTCTGTATACAAAGAGCTGCCACAGAAGAGACCGGAGGTAACCTCTGTACCTGTAGCACAGGGCAGTGGTTAACAACCATTCTCCATAACGGACCTCTTTCTATCATTGAGTAAACTGACGACCTCTGACTACAGAACATATTTTATGGCTATTTCACATTATATTTAATGCATATCAATAGCGGAACAGAACAGTTGAAACTACATTTAACCCAAATAGTGAACGCTATAAGTATATAAAAAAAGGTTTGTGTGAAATGAGGGATTTGGATGAATTATTTCCTGTAAATTAACCATCAGAGTTGAGTTTTCCTGTGATTTCTAAGAACTTTTAATGCAATTCTGTCTGTATTATGTAGTTTTGAATCACTCACACATACTTAACACTTTCCCCTGTTGCTTGGCCATTGTACTACTACTAAGTAGTTTTGTTGCCTAAACATAAGAAAGTTGTTTCCTGTGAAGTTTATTTTGAAAAGACTGTATGCATGTAACTACATTTGTAGAAAAACACACAAAAGAGGAATAACTTTTTTGTAAGATATCATACAAACCACTGTATGAGAATATGTTTAGTAGATATTTGGGATTGATCATCAGTTATTATTAAAAGTTAACTCAAGTTGCACATAATACAAGACAATTACAATGGATACTCAATTACTACTTTATTAAAAAATAACATTTAATATGCAATGGTACAACACTGTACATTAGTGTGTGTGTGTGTGCATGGGGAGCAAAGGTGTCCCAGAGAAGACTGTGAGTGAAGGGCTGCTGGTCAGCTGTGAGGACGTGTTGTCGTTGTCTCGTGCTGCATTCATTACACATGGGGGGTTCGCTGGTGTGTATCCCAGAGCAACAACTGAGCTGACACACTCTGAAGGTACATTTTATTTAGCTCTTGAAGGACGTTAGGCGCAAATTGTTATTTTATTTTTTTGAATTGTTATTATGTTGTGTTTATTTCTGCAACAAGCAGGGACCAATTGCATGAGACAACTCTCAAACCCTGAGTTTCTGACTTCTACAATAGCGTTTTCAAGTCAGACGTTAGCATTTCTGGTATATGCCCTCATGTTATGAATGCAGCAGTAGTCCTGAGAGGAGAAAGGTGACTGTACTGTTCAGGGGGTTCAGTCCAAGATGAGCAGAGGAAGTACCCGATTCCATGAAAAACAAACAATCACCTCTGAAAAACAACCACACCTGAGGCCACTCCAAAAATACCTCACATGTGAATGACAACTGTGGTAGAAACAGGTGAACATGAATCTTTGCAGACTGAGACCCCTGAAAAAACACAGATAGGTTCAGCTAATACTGTACGGCCCTATTATAGAGTGAATTTATGCACCATCTTTAGACAGATGCCATAGTGCATGTCATTAAAAAAAAAAGACACCACAAAATTGCAAAATGAATGGTCGATCAAGACTAGTGGTTTTTACAGAATATCACATTATTTCACAAAATAGTGGAGCAGTCCCACAATAGATTGATCCATATTTCAATGAACGACATGAAGCACTAATGATGTGAGATGGCAGTATTTAGCTCTGTAACAATGTAACAGCACTAAGAAGAAAAAAGAAGTTAAAATAAAAAACAAAAATGGAGGTTAAGTGCTGGGTCAGACTTCTCCTTGTTAAGCCCAAATTTTATGGGCAGATTTCAGTGGCTTTTTGTTTGCCTAAATTCTGTCACTGTTTAATTGCTACATTAAAAAACTGGCAGTGTTACTGGCAGATGACACACAGGCTTCATTTGTCAGGCCATCGATTCTCCAATTCATTGAGAAAATTGAGATCATTTCATGCACCGACTCGTAATTTTAGGTCCTAAAATAATGATTACAAGATAAGTCTGCAGATTTTAAACTCAGGTGTAAACTGATGGATATGAATTCAGTGGTTGCTAAAAAGCCATGACTGTGTTGAGCATTGTTGCATTTCTTAATGCATCTCACTTTCAAGGCATGTGTGGAAGACTTCATCATGCTAATTATATGACTAAGAAAAGGCTAGATAATTCAGAAATGCTAGCTACTAACTCAAATTGTGTCTTAGAGATTTAATATTCAGTGACAAGTACAAAATTAAGTAAATGACATACTAAATTGGCTAATACAAATTCTATTGAGGGACTATGGCATGGAGAAGTGTTAGGTTAGATAAGAAACTTTCTCTAAGAGATGCAGAATCCCTAATTCTTGGAAAGCAGGAAGAAAAAAAAAAAAGCCTTGTTTTAATGGCAGAGATTTTAGCTTTTTGTAGGAAAGTTTCCCTCAACAACATGATTCACAAACTGGGTTGTTTACACTTGCATCATTGCCCCGAGAAATATGTTCCCTCGCGGCTGTGGGTCTGGAGATGCCTTTTAATTTTGTCGGAACGGCTGAAGCATTTGCCACAAACAGGGCAACTGTATGGCTTCTCCCCAGTATGGATCCTCATGTGTACCTTTAAGTGAGCCATCTGTGTGAAGCCCTTTCCACAAATCTGGCAGCGAAATGGTTTTTCTCCCGTGTGGCTACGTTGGTGCTCCTGGAGTCTGCCAGAGGAGCTGCAGCATTTCCCACATACTCCACAGCGGTACGGTTTTTCTCGAGTGTGCACCTGTACGTGCACGTGCAGGTGGCCAACGTGACTAAACGCCTCGCCACAAACTTTGCAGCAAAAGGAAGACATGTGGCCCTGTAGGGGGGATTTTTGATGAGGGCAGTCCACAGCATTGGCTCCTTGGTTGCGCATGTGAGAGGCCTGTCCTCTGTTAGCTCCAGTTCCGTTTCCCTTAGCACCAACCATCTGTCCTCCATTCTCCACCCCGATAATGTCAATGTTGTTCTCATTTGAGCAGTTTGGGTTGACTGGTGCAAGTGGCTGGGCGCCGCTGTTGGAGGAAGTAGAGCCTCTGTGGCTTCCTCCACTCTCCACCTTCACATGCCTCGCAGAGCCTCGCGATGCAGGATCCCTCTCCCTGTTCTCCACACCTTGACTCTGAGGAAGGTTGGACGTATGGGGGCCGTCCTGGGGATATTCATTTCCAACACGCGGTGGAGTGAACATGTTCTCTGGTGTGCTGCAAGAGCCATGGCCACGGAGATGGTCGTCTCCCTGGTTGGCGCGGAGATCTCTTTTATCCTTAATCTGAATAGGGATGCGCTCTTCATGCCCCATGCTGGGACTCCACTCGCGGCGTGGATGCTCGCCATCCTCCTCGTCCAACAGTGCCATGGACGGACGATCTGAGAACACAAGATGAACAAGAACTTCAGACGAAAATATTGACTTCATTACTGCAAACACAATGTGTGTGAATGGTTGTTTGTCTCCATTAGTCAGCCGTGTGACAGGCTGGCGACCTGTCCTGGGTGTACCCTGCCTTCGCCAAATGTCAGCTGGGATTGGCTCCAGCCAAGAGGATAAAGGAAAATAATATAACAGCTAGGACAGTTTAAGTTCAGACAAAAACATCACTTTACCGTAAAGACAACACTTATGCCATATTATGATGAGCTTGATCTTGTCTCGTATTATGATATATAATACTGATATACTGCTCAGATCTATTGGTAACTGAAATTAACTGAAAATGTTTTTAACAGAAATATCTATTTAGAAATCTGTAACTGTGGTGACACATACAATTTCTAAATTCTAACAAAGCTAGTCAACATGGTACAGTACCAGTGTTTGCCACAGGAAACTTTGCAGTAGAGGTAGTAATTCATCCAAATCCCGACAGTTTCATGATCATTTTGATTACAAAACTGTGGCATAAGCAATAGACTCTCTCTTATGTAATGTATTTAACTCTGCTATAACACAGTGTAACAATATAGTAGTGATAGTCAATAATACTGTGTGTGATGCCTATTCACTGCATTGGTCTTGTAAGTGCTGTATGCCATTCATTCACAGCGGGGGTAACTGTTATATAATATTATAACACTGCTGACAGAAAAAGTTTAAGTGAAATTGTACGTAAAACAAATTGACTGAAATGAGTACGTAGCGTACTAAACTTATAGTAAATAATGGCACCTTTGGCAACACTTCTGCAAAAGCCTAATGTTACTCTGTGGACAGGGAGTTTTATAATTGAAGGAAACAAACACTGTGGCACAATAAATGTGAATCCCCCTTGTATCTGTCAAATAAGTTGTGAATAAGTACATTAATAACGTCAAAACACAGTAGTATAAAGATCTAGCTAAATGCTAACCCAATGTGTATGCTAGTCGGCTAACCTAGCTGGTTGGCTAACGAACAAAGGTTGCTAACGCGCTAGCCGCTCCACAACAACAGCAGCTGAAGTCAACTAGCTCGCTAGCGGCTAAAGCTAACTTGTTTGGAAGTGTGGGAACATTACTCTGAGGATATCTGTTGTGTTGTGACATTTGTCCTGTGCGCGGCCGTTGTTATTTTACCACCTAATGCGACCCCGCAGACTCGGCAGACAGGACATAAAAGGGGCGCAAATGCGCCGCTAGCTTTCAGCGGAGCTAACCTGGCCATATTTCAATCCCAGCGTCTCGCAGCCTGCGTCTCAAATGGTCGTTCTCCCGCTCCCTGATCGCTATCTCCTCCTGGTACTCCAAAATCGTGTCCTCGACAGATTTGTAGATCTCCTGCGCGGCAAGCATGAGACGCTCAGTCAAAAAGACGTTTAAAAACTGCAGTTTGGTCATTTTCTTGGGTTGCTCGGAGCTCTTGCTATCTTCCAAAATGGACCAAAAAGATGCTCGACCCAATCACGTGACCCGGAGTTATGTCTTCTTCTTCTTCGTCTGCTTCTTCTACATCGTTCCCCAAAGATTTCCTGTGACATCGGGTCACAGAATATGAAGGGGCACAGAAAATAGTATAACACCTGTGACAGAACAACATACCGTAATGTTGTGATAGTGCCAGAATGTTTTGGACTAATCCATGTCCTAATTACAGGACTATAGACTGTGTTTTGACAGAAAAAACTTAATTCATGAGGCAAAATTTCTAAAGACCCCACCCATTTTCATGTGCTATTATAATGAAACTCAACTGTATAATATGTCTTTATATTACTTGAAAATGATCTGACCCTACAACTATCACTTAATCCTTTTTTTAAACTTCGTTTTATTTATGTCATGCTTCTTATTTATTATTTAATTTTTTAATGCTTCATGTCTATTGTTATTTCTGCTTAGTTTTGAGGATGATAACTTTGTTATTGTAATGACTTTGCCTTACTGTTTGTAAAGTCATTCATCAAGTAAGAATGCTATGTTTTGGCTGTTTGTCATGTGGGTGCAAATGGTAGTTTAACATCAGTGGTATTGTATTAACCTGTGGTTTCATGGTTCCACTTTTTAAGAAGAAATCAGTGATACTCAGCACATAAGAATTAAAGTGCTGGCAGTTTCCTTACTATTTACTTATATTTAGGACTATTTATGGACAGCATCCTCATCTTTCCATCAAGCCTCTCTATCTCAAGTCAGGCGCTGAGTCATCAAATTTCAAAAACAAGTACAAAATATGTGATATTGAATTTAACAACAAATATAGCCACTGAAAACTGTCTATAATACCATTAATATACAAAATAAATCAACTTCAGAAAATCATGACATGAATATCTAATGTAGCAGAAACTTAAATATAGTGTGGGTTTGGACTATGTGGTGGCAGGAGTAAAACAAGTGCTCCGTTGTGTCACCATTTGTAGTACACAAAGTACTCCCATGAGTACTCCAGCTCGACAGGCGGCGAAACTTGCGCCGACAGAAGCGGAAATGACGAAACGCCAAACGTACAGCCTGCACTCCTCCACGTGCGAGAGCGGTTGAGTCCACATTGGCAGCTCCACCATGAAACGACCAAGTAAGTACGCACTGATAGTAAAGTTACAGCAACATATGCGGCCATAGAAAAACATTTAATACATTATTGTTCGGTTAATACTCATAACTAGTTAACTATAACTGTATAAATCGCCAGCACCACCGTTGGTCTGTTTGTTTTAGCTTCGCTAACGTTCACTATTCAACCGTAAACTGTTTTATCTTTTGTCTTCAGAGTTGAAGAAAGCAAGTAAGCGGGTCTCGTGTTCCAAACGCTATAAAATACAGAAGAAGGTAAGTGTTTTACATTAGCATTACTTTAAGATAAGCGTTTAACCACAGCTTGTTGGGCGGTGAGGCCTGTAGGACTGCTAACGTTACTGCTATTCTAACGTCTAAGTCGTTGGACCGGACAGGGAACTGAGTGAGATGTTGGTGTTATGTGTTTAGGTCCGGGAGCATAACAGAAAGCTAAGAAAAGAAGCAAAGAAGAAAGGAGTGCGTAAACGAGCGAAGAAAGATCCCGGCGTGCCCAGCAGTGCTCCGTTCAAAGAGGAGGTCCTCAGGGAGGCAGAGCAGAGGAGGCTGCAGGTTGGCTTCATCTGCAGTTCATCACGACAACTGCCTGCTATGCTATGCTGCTGTTAGACTCATTCAGCACGTTTTGTGTCACAGATTGAAGAAGAAAAAGAGAGAAACAGACAAGCTAAAAAAGAGGAGCGAGCCCAGAAGAGGAAAAAGGAGAAGGAGGCTGCAAGGAAAGAAACAACAGAGCCCAAAGCCAAGAAGGCTCGGCAGGTAAAATGCAAACACGAAAATAATGGGTTCAGAGTTTTATCGCTCTACTGTTGGCTAACATTTATTTTGTTTCCATAGGATGTGGTTGGAAAGCAGTCAGAGAAACAGTCAGCCCCAGGCAAGAACTCCAAGCAGCACATTTGCTCTGAATTAAATAAGGTAAAACTTCCCAATCCCAGTTAGTGTTTTAAACGCCCAGCCGCACCAACCTGACATCAAAGAACCAGCTGCAGCAAACGCCACCAGTTCACCTCATGTCGCATTTGTCTTTGCTAAAAAATTGCACTCGAACACTACAAATACTCCTTAACTCTGTGCCTGAATAACATGAAGAAGGAAGATCTACCTTTATTAGTCCCACAGTGGGGAATTAATCCCTTACACTCTGTTAACTTATAATGGTAAATGCACACAAACACACGCACACAGATTAATGGAGAGATGTCAGAGTGAGGGGGCTGCCCCCGACAGGGGCCCGGGGGGGGGGGGGGTTGGGGCCCTGCTCCGGGGGGCCCCGGGGGGGCCCATGAGGTAAACTGGCACTCTCCAGCTCCAGTTCACACTCAGTTTTTGGTCCATGTCGGGACTTGAACCGGTGACCCTCCGGTTCCCAAGCCAACCCCCTACAGACTGAGCTACTGCCGCCCCAATGAAATAACTCATACACCAGCAGGTCGTGGTAGTCTCTATTCATCAATCACATACATGAAATAAAGCAGTGTTTGCCGACCGTTTTCACATCACTCCCATTCACCACTTAGCTTCATTCCAGATGTTCATATAGTTGTGAAAATATCTGTGTATTGGAATGATCAGATGAGCTGAAGATGAACAATGAGAAGAACCTTCTGTGTGAGACCTCTTGACTCTGCTTGTTTGTTTGCTTTCCCCACTTCGATTTCTCTTCCTCTTCTCGCTCACTGATTCGTTTAAGCTGAACAGCCAATCAGAGTCAGATTTCTCTCTCTGACGGGCTCCACCGCCGATTCAATATGCTGAATCGGTCAGAAAACATGTGACACAGACAAAGCTAGAGCCGACATCCATCGGATTGGTGTGTCAGGGCCTTTACTGTAGAAAAGGAACGGCTTTCACCTGATAATACTCAGCCCCATCTTCTGCTTTTTTCAGGTAATTGATTTATCTGATGTAGTAATAGAAGTCCTCGATGCTCGTGATCCACTGGGATGCAGATGTCCACAGCTGGAGGAGGCGGTGCTGCAGAGGGAAGGCAACAAGAAGCTGCTTTTAGTTTTAAACAAAATAGGTAAATGGGCACGAGTCGTTGCCGTGTTAATTTATAGTCAAACGCACACACTGAAGAACAGGTTTGTGGTCTGTTGTGAATTTGATTGAGCCTGTCTGGACTCTGAGTGTTGTTTGATATTCTGTGTCGTAGATCTGGTACCAAAGGAAAACGTGGAGAAGTGGATACAGTGCTTACAAGTGGAGTTTCCAGTGGTGGCGTTCAAAGCGTCAACGCAGATCAAGGACAAAACAGTGGTAGGAGGTGCATTTTACACATCAGTGATCAAAAACACGTTTAGACCTGCAATGTATAATGATTTTATATGAACACTGTTGAACAAATGCAGATTATTTTTTAAGTTTTGGATGCATTTACTTATGGAATTAGATCAGTCTTTTTATTAATTAACATCCACAGACGGATTCATGAGTATTCTGTGATTTATTTTTATAAATGACTCTCTCCACCCTGTGCATGACGTAAATTATACCTATGTAGCAGCATGTAAATGTGATTGGCTGAAAAGGAGGGAGATGTTTGATTGCTACAGAAAATTCCCTGTTGGAAAAAAATGATGTTCAATGAAGTTTACATGTGACAAGCAGTTTGTAAATGCAGGTTCAACAGTTTGTATATAAATGTGACAACATCCAGATATTTTGATGAAAATTGGAAATGCTTCTAAATATATATATTGCACTTGTATTTAAAACAAGAAATATTTATGGGCATCAGAAATATATTTGAGCCTTATTTTTTCCACATGGATTTTATTTTTATACTTGTTTACAACCTTCTCTTTGCATTCATTAATACTGGGACTGATCTGACTCCATATTTACCAACCTTTGACTCAACTACAAGCTTTTGAGTTAAGGGCCTCTAAACTCTATTTGATTTATATACATTCAACCCCCTCCAGGTTTTTGCAATATAATTAGACTTTTTGTGGTCAATTTAAATGAAATGCAGTGTAAATGTGTGAGGGGTCAACTATCAGTAACTGAAGAAGGTTAAAGGTAATGTCAAACTTGTCATTTTGTGACAGGAAGCAGAGCCTTACACTGCTCCACTCCTACATTTTGGATCAGTTTATTACGTAGAATAAACTAGTGTTTATACATTATCGTAATGTGGAGGACTGAGAAGGTTGAGCAGCTTGTGCTGTGCTGTTATAACTGGTTATAACCTCCAAGAGTAACACACAGACCACCCCACGAAGTGGCTCTGTCATAAGCAGAGCTGATGTGTAGTGTGTTTGTGAACAAAACAAATGTTTTAATTAACAATATTTTATGATATGTGTATGCTGTATTATCCGGACAGTGGGAGGGAGCCTCAACCAATTAAATGCCAAAAAATTCAGTGTTTATTTGTGGATGGTGCTTAAAAGTAATTTTCCTGGCGTGGTTGTGTCTTCATCAGCAAGCCAGAAAGCAGAGCAGGATAGTGGCCTCCAATGAAGTCCTGGACAGATCCCGGGCAGCAGCCTGCTTCGGAAACAACTCTCTCACTGAGCTCCTTACAAATTTTGCTGCTAACAGACAGAATGAAGCTTCACTCAGAGTGGGCGTCGTTGGTGAGCTCGTCTTTTTCCATACATAAAACTGCACTTTGTTTGATGCCATTATGTCAGTTGTGGATTGAATTCTATGAGGACTTAAAATCCTTTAATGTCTAATGCAGCTCTGTGGTTTAGATAAACTGTATTGATTTCTGATTGTGTTCATTTTGTTTCCCCCTCAGGTTTTCCTAATGTGGGGAAAAGCAGTCTTATCAACAGTATGAAGGGGATCCTTGCATGCAATGCTGGCATCATGAGAGGCATCACAAAGTGAGTGACGAATAAGCAAAAAAACGCTCTAAACACAATTATAGCATTTTATCTGGGGTCAGTATCACGGTGTGCATATTTAGCAGATTTGCCGATTACAAATAGAAAGCATTATTCACATTACTTTGGGATCATGTTCAAATTGTACAAACTTGTAAATAAAGGATAACTGTTATTTTTCAGCATGGACCCTTCTTCCCATGTTTTTGTGTCTTAGTGACTAACACACGTTTTAAAATTGGTCCAATATTGAGGAAGTATCCTGCAGCCACCACTAAGTGAACTGTAATGTAATCATTTGAGGCAACCTGGCACCATCAGTTCACGTCCACTAAAAGTGCTTGTTTTTACCATTGTAATACTCAGATTGCTATTATAAGTGTCTGACAACATTATGAAAAAAAGTGTTGTTGCCATTAGACACTTAGACACAAAAATGTGGGAAAATAACAATGAAAAATACCAAAGTCATCCTTTAACATGTTTCTTAGACCCCTTTTTTGAGCTTGTCCCAACAGCCAATAATATGTTACCCATTACGCCCCTTGCAGATCCATGCAGGAGGTGCACATCTCTAAAAACGTGAAGCTAATGGACAGTCCAGGCATTGTAGCGGCACCGTCTAATCCACCAGCCTCCATGGCTCTGAGGAGCCTGCAGGTGGAGGAGGGCCAGGAGAGCGTGCTGGAGGCCGTCAGGACTCTACTCAAACAGTGTGACCACAGCCAGGTAGGAGGATGTGTTGAGCAATGTATGAACTGGTTGGATGGATTTGGGTGTAAATTTAAAGGGTTTGTAATAATAATAATCTCACATCATGTGCTCTCATGGTTTCAGATCATGCTTCAGTATAATGTCCCAGACTTCAGAAACTCTCTGGAGTTTTTAACCTTGTTCGCCAAAAAGCGTGGATTTCTGCAGAAGGGCGGAGTCCCGAACACGGAGCAGGCAGCCACAGCTTTCCTCGCTGACTGGACAGGGTGAGTGTTGGTATGGATACAAAGGGTGGGCAGCTGTAGCGCATCAGTGTGGAAATGAGGACAAAAACGCAAGTCTGGATTTCATTATGAAGACTTATAATCCAACTCTGATCTCAACACTGTGCCAGGATAACTGCAAGTATGTAACTTCATAAAGCAGAGTAGGGAGTGCTATGTCTTACTTGATTTCACAGAAGTCTGTGTCTCCTCAGAGCCAAGATGAGCTACCACTGCAAGGCATCAGAGAACCGCGACCTCCCCGCCTACATGTCTGATGCTGTTGTTGCTGAGATGCAGAACGGCTGGGATCTAAACCATTTAAAAGCAGGCAACAAGGAAACTCTGAAAGGTACTGAACAGCAATTTGGTGTAAAGATTGCAGTCGGCTGAAACTAGCACTGAAGGTCAGTCTGCTATATCAACTGATTTTCTTCACATATGGTGTAAAGAGTGGCCTCTTGGAGCCACTAATGAGCTTTTAAGGTCCAGATGCATCAAAAAACTAGCGGCGATTAAGGCAGACTGTTGCATCGCCTTTGTCTTGGTCAGCAAGTTGAACTTGAACATACTGCAAAGGCTACAGCTGACGGCCAGTTAGCATGTACCTGAGTGAGATGAAATGACTCTAGATGCCAGCAGGTGACAGTAGTCTGTATTTATTATTCAAAAAGGGAAACCGGAATACAACGGATATACAAGTTGTGATGATACATACATGAAATAAAGTGCCATTTCCCGACCATTTTCACACCATCATTGACCACTTAGCTTCATTCCAGATGGCCATGTTGTGACAATATCCCTGTATTGGAACAATGAACAATGAGACGAGCTGCTGACTGACGGCCCCAAATTGTCTGATGGCCGACCGTTAGACTCGAGACTGTCACGTGTGCCTGTGTCACTTAAAACAAGTTTTGTCTTTCAGGGGTTAAATTCCCGAGCCAGGCCAGCAGTATAGGCTTCATCTCTAAAGGGCCGACTGCAGGCCTGCTGAGTGTCCCTGAAGAAAAACCTGCAGCAGCAGAGAGAGAAGCAGAGCAGAATGATGAGAATAATGAGGTAACTATAGATATAATGGAAGGGGTTATTTGGGAAACTGCCAGACAGTACAGCTGCTTCAAATACTGCTGGCAGCCTGGTCTCTTGGAAATGAGGACAAAAATTCAAGTCTTGATTTGTTTATGAAGACTTCTAATCCAACTCTGATCCTGCTGGCCAGACCTTTCTCATGGAAATCACTCTGTGTATCTGGAGGATTGTTGGACTTTAAATAGTTGAAACATCTACTTTTCTTGCAGCCAGAACAAACTGCTGAGGAGATAAATGAGTCCGAAGAAGCACCAGAGAAGGTTGCACTCAAAGGTAAGTTGTCGTTTAAAGATGTCCTTTTTAATTTATTTATTACTAAAATCTGCACCTGTTGAGACTTTCTTTTGCATTTCATCTCGTCTTCCAGAACAACCAGGCCGTGTGCAGTTCCTGTCTGTCCCTATTGACATCAGCCTCTCTACGGCAACAACAGATGACGCCTATGACTTCAACACAGATTTTAAATGACCTCCTTTGTCTTGAGGACACGCAGACCTGGAGTTGTCAGCGTACAGAAACATGCTGACGTAAAGAATCACTGTCATGTTGGGAAAAGTTGGTTCAGAGTCAGCCTAGCACTGCCTAGATGAGCTGTTTCAGGCGAGTCAGTGGAGTTTGTATATTCTGAATCTGGAAGACAGCGGGATCGTTTCCAAACGACGACTGACCTTTATCCTAGACAACATTTTTCAGTTGATAACTCAATTGAATTGTTCCTGCCCAAAAAAATGGACTCAATCTATTAAGTGGTCATGTATATATCTACTGACTACGTCTTCCAGATGGTGAAAAATCACCTGTTTTAAATGTCCAGAGGTCACTTGTATTATTGTGTTCATGCAGAATACTGTATATAGACAACATACTATAAATAGTAATAAACCCTCTACAAAGCCTAAATCTGCTGTTCTTACTGTAATTTTTTCAAAACCATGAAGTTACACTACAGTTTCTATTTGTGGTAACCCATTAACTGAAGAAGATAGATAATCTGAAGAATGTCTCTGAGATGTTTTCCTCTTTATGCAAAAAGGTGAGGTTGGTATTTATTGACACCAACCCACTTCGTTGGAAATTAAATGCTAATTAAGTTTTTGGTGTGTTTTGGCTGAATTGATGTATTTAATTCAACCATCAGATGGTACCATAATATGTAAAGCAGACATAGGTGACAAGGCAATACAGCTGATACATACTGTATAATGACTTGATTACCAGTGACAAGACTATGCTGTGATGTAGGATGCCCTGACCGAGCATTCTCGATTGAACCTTGATGAAGACGCATGTCGAAACGTTGGGCTTTTGAGTCGGCACAATGTCGTTGAAATAATTAGAAATTGATGAAATGAAGTCTGTGTCCTCATCCTCTCACCAAATCTTCAAAAATACCCAGGTTCATTACAAATCACTGGAAAATACAAGATTTAAATGATAAAACCGTAACTTTTATTTCATGTACTATACAAAGGATGACAAATATTTACACCAGCAAGGCGAATGCTTTTCAATGAGTATAAAAATCCTGACTGAAGGGATATAAAGCATGAGGGTATTGTGCAAATGTTATGTTCTTCAATTTCTGCAGCGGGGCAGTTTGCTTAGTGGTCTCCTGCATATAAAGTCATTAAAATCCACAGTAACAGTTCAGCATGAGAGGCAGCACATTAGTGTTCATTTATGGCACAGTTCTAATTGATGGGTGGGACAAATCAAGATGGCAGCGCATCATTAACTGTAGCTGCACTGAATTAACAAATCATAGCGTGAAAATGCCTTTCAGGAATTACAGAGGGAGAGGGAGTTAAACAGCATCTTTTGTAATGGAAATGCTGTACTGTTAAAAAGATCTGAAAAATGTAGGTGCAAGTATTAAACTCACTACTTTTCCACAGGAAATACTGAATTGAGGTAATGACTGAGGCATCTGCATGGCGAGTGTGATTACAATTCAGACTGAAGTGATAAATTTGGGGAACTTGTTTAAACTGGGACTGACTGCCATACCATTATAGCTGAGGTAACTGAATAAACTCCTCTAGTATGCAAATAGAGTAAATTAGTCAGTATTAAGCTGCCTGTAAACATACCTGTTTAAGCCACTTTGACGATGGCTTCAGTTGTACATGGTCTTGGCACGTTGTCACAAGGTATCTCATTACTGCTGACTGGGATTGAGGCATACATGTTTATTATTATACCCTAAAAGGTGAAACGCCTCTCTAATAATGTTCAAGATGAAACAAAACAGTCTTCTTTCCTTTCAGCCTTTCAACCAGAACATTTTGAGGATCGTGGGTCAAAGTAATCTCAAGGGCACTGAGTTTCTGGCCTAAACAAGTATGAAATAATTGTGCGCTCTAAGCAATAAAAAGATGCTCTGGGTGTAAAAAAAAAAAAAAAAGATGCATGTTGAAAGGAATGCGAGTACACAGGTCTACATGTTCAGAGGATGACAGAACTGAAGTACGGGGCTGACAAGTGAAAAAGACCTTACTTAGTTCCTGAGATATTGCGAGGCGTGGTGCTGCTGGCACACGACGGACTTGGCTGCTCCACAGTTCCTGAAACCATATTTTTCAGTCCAGTCTAGTTCTCCCCTGTGTGTTTTCGCACGGGATGAAATTTTTCTGTAGGGTCTGGAATGAACCACTTGTCCCACACATCAGAAAAGGAGGATGTTCTTCCCCAGGGCTTGTAGTGGCCGTTCCAGTGGAGGAGTTTGGCAGCTTTCACAAACTGTGCAGAGTAGCGGTTTCCAGCTCCTGTAGTACCTGAAAAAAAATCATATGATAATATGACAATGTCATACTGTCTACTGCTATCCATGGTTATATATTGTATGTGTTTGATGTAGGGCTGCAACTAATGATTACTTGTCAATGTTGATTAATCTGTCAGTTATATTTTTGATTAATAAATAAATGTTTAGTCTATAAAATGTCAGAAATTGGTGAAAAATATCAGTCTTCCCAAAGCCCAAGATGATGTCCTCAAATGTCTTGTTTTATGCATAACTCAAAGATATTTAGTTTACTGTCATAGAGGAGTAAAGAAACTAGAAAATATTCACATTTAAGAAGATGGAATCAGAGAATTTGGCCTGTTTTTTTCTTTAAAAAATTACTCAAACTCGATTATCTTGTATAGTCCCAATTTCCCAATAGATTATTTCAGATTCTGATTGTATTTTGTGTAAAAAAAACAAAACAAAAAAAAACATCAAAATCATTAAAAACTTTTAAATTGAAAACTTGCATCCTTCACAAAGAACAGAGCTTTTAAGTCAGTTGTGATTTCTATCATAATTAAACTGACTAGATGCTTTTACAACAGAAAAATGCCTTGAAAAACTCAAGAGTCTGTTAAAGGAATAATTCAACATTTTGGGAAGTACATGTATTAGTATTCTTGCTGGAAGTTACACAAAAAGATCGACATCACTGTCATATGTGTCGAAATGTTGAAACATTTCTAGAAAATTGCAATGAAAGCTTCTCAAGTTGCTCACACAGCGCAAGTGTTTGGTATATGTTTATATGCCCAGTATTGTGATGGATACTGCGATATGTGGATGTATCCCAAAACTTTCCCAGGGAAACAATAATTGGGGTTGTCCACATGTAAAATAATTTTGATTTACAGCCAATGAGACAAACTCACAATGTATTCTAGTTTCCTATCAGTAACTAACCACAACTTACCAAGGTGCCTGACGTGCCACATCGGGTCGATTGTGGAGTGACGTTTGTAGAAAACAATAAGGAGTGGTGGGGTGGTGATGCTCTCTGCCAGTGTCTTACTGTATAGATCCTCCCTGAGAAAACCAACAAATTCAGCTCAATACGAATAGCAAGAATCCACTAGGCTCATCTTCACCCATCTTTTCACCAGTTTGAGTTACAATACGTACTGTGTGTTAAGCTCCATCCAGTGCTCCAGCTGCCGGGTGATGTTCTGGTTCCTCCACTCGGTCAGGTTGGCGATGATGACCCCGGGGTTGAAGGAGCATGTGTTGGCCCTCATCCCCAGCTTCTTGATAGCGTCCTTCTTGAAGTCCAGGAAACCTAAATAGTTATTCTATAGGAGAAGATTCATCATTTAATCAAAGGTCACCAAATTCACATAGAATCATCCCACATTATGATACTCTTACATTGTTTTTTACATAACGCAAAAAACAGTGCGTGATGGCCCACCTGATTTCCAGCCCCTCGAACGATGCCCTTGGCAGACGCTGAATCACAGTCATCAGAAAAGGCAGCTGCGTGTCCTGGTTTGAGGTTGGTTTCATAAAGCTCCTGAATGTCCCCTGAGATCCAACAGTGCAAACAAAAACATTAATTAAACTACCTTCTCGAGAATATTTTCTCTTACTGTTAGAACATGAATAGTTTTGAGAGTTAATGAGTGCATCAGGAGCATGAAAAACTAATGTTCTGAATGACAAGTAGCTGCAAAGCAGTCTTCATTAAAGGGCCAGTGTGTCAGATTTATGGGGATCTATTAGCATAAACAGAATGTAATGTTCATAACTGTTTCCATTAACTGAGAATCATTGTGTTTTTGTTAGCTTAGAATGAGTCCTTCATATCTACATAGGGAGCAGGTCCTCTTCACAGAGTCTGCCATCTTGCTCCTCCATGTTTCTACAGTAGCCCAGAATGGACAAACCAAACACTGACTCTAGAGTCTTTATCGTTTGTACGCTACCTGAAGCCAACCGACATGCTTGTGAAACTGCAGTAACATGAGCCAATGAGTGCAAAACTGCAGTAGCACCACTTGCCATCTGATTTTTTTTGCTCCTAAGGTAGGAAAGCCAAGGTCCTGAAAGATACCACGGCATTAGCATGGTTTTACACTTGATGGCTCACGTTACATTGGTTATAATCTGCAACCATGCCACGTAATTCTCTTCCTTCATGTTGGTGTCTTACCTTGTACAATGGTATCATCATCCAAATAGATAGCTTTCTCTGCCTCGGGTATGTATACAGGTAGATAAAACCTGGCAAAAGTCAACTGAAAAATAGATCATTAAAACAAAGTTTGCAAGAGACAAACGTTCAGAAAAAGTAATATAAATATTTCTTCTGGCCCAGTGATAAAACATTATGTTTTCTCACCGGTTTGGCAGCGTCCAGTGCCTGAGGATCTTTTGATATCTTCCCAGTGAGGAGCTCAGGCTTGAAAATAACAATCTTATGTTTGACATTTTTTAGTTGTGTCTTACTAAGCCAAACGCTGTTGGTAAAACAAGATGAAAAGTTTTTGTCAGACAATGGACATTTCACAAATTTCTCTTAGCTTACCTAAAGACAAACAGATGTTGATGATGTAGCAACACAGATATGCTCCATTGTCTTACTTTAGGTGATCCACCGTGTCGTTCAGGGTCACTATGGTGAAGACGACATTGGCTTTACTGTTCCGGTAGACGCTATTCATGGCAGCAACCACAGCTCCGAGTCTTTCCTCAGCAGCAGTGATGAGGACAGGGATCTCCTCTCCTTTCCTCACCGACTCTAGTCTGAGCTCCGGAGACAACTCAGATTCAAAGGGAAGAACCATCCCCACATCTGAATAAAGACATGGGATTTCACAAATTACTTCCATGGTTTCATATCAATGCGTTTTAAAAAGGTACAGAGCAGCTGACACACAGTAGGCTATACTTCCCCAGGATCAAGATAAACATACCTGGGCTTTCCTTATGTAAAATATCACTAAGGTTGAGGAGATTTCGTTGAACTATGATCAGGAAGGCCACAGCCAGCAGCAAAAGGATGACCACGTTTACTGAAAGACACAATGGAGAGTTGATTTTAATGATAGCTGTGGTACAAAAGGTTACAGTGTCAGTGTGAAAGACAAATATGTTGGGAAGTGATGCCAAATGTAAAGGACAGCCAGGTTGCCTCAGTATTAGCCTACCAGTTCATATTTAACATGCATCCTCCAGACTGACTCACCTCTCCTCATTGTCTTGACAACGGCCTCATCCGTTCCTCCAGCACGACTGATTAAAAAAAAATAAAACTTAAAGATGAAAACAGGTTAAAAAATCTCAAAGCTGATCTGAGTGCAGACCAAGATGCATTAGCTGGCTAGCTAATGAGGACTGAGGTGAACCAGACTGCTGCTGCACCGCTCCGCTGTGTGGCCACCACGTAAACACACAACAGGACTGTCTGCAGACTAGTGGCTCTTAACAGCGCAGTAATAAGCTTAAATTTAAAATGTATACAGTGCAGGCGAAGTTAGATATTAGAAGGAATAAGAGAGGGCAGCAAAAGTAATTTACGCTAAAGCCAAACTGCCAACTCAACATCAACAAGTTTGTCCGCCGTCACAAATGAACTAGTAATAGGTGCCCAAGCATATGCCTGATTAAAAAAATTACATTAGCTTGATGTTACCAGCATATGAAAAAATAATTATTAGTTTAATTGACTATAACTATACTTTAATGATATGCAATACACGGTGAAAAATGTATGCTTAAATTCTATTAGTAAAAGACGCTAACATATTGACGGGCAGTCATTTAGGCTGGCAAAGCTTTCCACGAACACCAAACGAAATGCTCTAACAACACGGATTACTTCACCCAATCCCTGTTATTTATAGATATGGTGACCCCGCGCAGGCAACGCTCAGGAGTAGCCGGAAGATGGGTCCTTCACAGCACGACGTATCTTTTTGAAACCGGAAGTCAGACTGCGTCGGTTTGCAATCCAAGTTGCAGCCGTTGGAACCAAATTTTGTCTGTTTATGCTTGTTCACTTTACGTGTAAAGATGCTGTCTATATTCAAGTCCATTCCCTCGCACATGGTAAGAGATGATGATCTTATTTGGTGTGGAGCTGCATAGTTATGCTAGCTATTTATCCATGCTATTCTGTTAAGCTAACGGTAGCTAACAAGTGCAGTGGTTAAATTAAAGTTACATTGAGAACAGCTGCTAGCTAAAGTTATGATACCCAACAAAGCTGGAAGTTAAATAACAATCCCATGATTGTGATCCATTGTAGACTTTACATATCAAACACGAAACTGTTGTCAGTTGTTGGTTCATATTTTGACACGTCTGTGACTTGACTACATTGTTATGTGTCGCCAGTAAGCTCATTTTCACCACTTAAGCGTTATTTAACCTGTTTCTAATGTTAGTGTATCGTTAAAAGGCTATTAAAAAACACCAGTTTCATAAGCTATTTTGTACAGATGGACCCCTTCTGTCCTAACCCTCCTCCGTCTGTAGCTAGTTTAATTTAGAGGTGCAGCAATTAATCTATATGTTGTCAACTTTCAAAATTAATCGACAGTTATGCTGAGAGTCGATTAATCAGTTTGAATATTTTTTTAAAGAAAAAGGTAAGCTTCTTTAATGTGAATATTTTCTGGTTTATTTACTCTTCTATGAAAGTAAACTTAATATTTTTGAGTTGTGGGCAAAACAAGGCATTTGAGGATGTCATATTGAGCTCTTTGAAATCAAATTTTTCACCATTTTCTTCGGTTTTATAGACCAAACAACAAACCAATGAATGGAGAAATTAACTGACAATATGTGTTATTAACGTTGCCTAAATGATGTTTCCCTTTTCTTGTGTTACAGGATTATAAAGGCCAGAAACTGGCTGAACAGATTTTCCAAGGAATAATACTCATCTCAGCGGTAACTAACCATGACACATGCAAACTAGCAATGCAAATACATTCGTCTTGAATGCCAATACATTTCTACCTGTCAGATCCACTGATATCCTTGTCTTCGCAGGTGATCGGATTTGTGTATGGCCTGATCATTGAGCAGTTTGGATGGACAGTGTACATCGTCTTGGCTGGTTTTGCTGTGTCCTGTGTGGTAAGATGTCTTAAATTTGATGTGCTTTATTTGTGGGAAAGGGGCGATATACAGTATAGATGCGATAGATATTGTACGCTGAAGATTATAAAAATGTTTGCCATTGTACATTTTTTTACGCAATACATCGCCATAGATTAGGACAATTAGACAAAATCTCTTCCTTATTGTTGGTTGTATAACATGCAAATTCTTCTTCTTGGGGAGCCATAAACCGACAACAATAACAATACTACTATCATACAGTTATACTACTATTATATTATTACACTACTATAACATACACTATACGATACACTGTTTTATTCAGTACTCTTGCACTGTTTGCCCTACCATTGGCGCACTCACTTCACTGCTGTACTTAGGTTGTCTTATTTTTATTTTATTTTATTCAATTCATTTTTAGCTCATTTTAGGGTGTATTGGTGTTGGGATGTGCTGTTTAAGCTACTGGATGACTAAATTTCCTTCAGGATCAATAAAGTTTCTATTGATCGATCTCTCCATCTTTCATGTCTTCTCTTTCTGTCCTTGACTGTAGTTGACGCTGCCTCCATGGCCTATGTACAGAAATAATCCTCTGCCCTGGCAGCCAGTGATACCAGAGACCAGTGGGGAGTCCAGCCAGAAACCTCAGGAATCTCTCAAAAAGAAGAAGCACAAATAACTCAGTACTATCCCTGCCTAACACACCCTTTATGCTGGAAATTTATTTTTAATTTTGTCTCACAGTTCACGTTTGAAGCATTTGGGAAGAAAACATTGTTACAGTATTTGTCAGTCAATAATTAAATACTTGTACCCAATTAATAAACATTGGATATTCTCTGTTTTATAAATGGGATGTTTCATTTGTACTTAGAGTTGAGGGTTTTTTTTTTCCTGCAGAACTTATTGAGTATGTTATCGCACAAAGCTGCACTTCTTATTTGGTGTATTTATTTATTTATTTTTTTTGACAGTGTCAATGAAAAGTTTGTTTTATTGTGGTTCTCAACATTATGGAAAATGGGTAAACAGTAAATAAAAAATTCATGTAGGATTTATAAGAAAAAATTAAAATGTTAATATCTACAATGCATCAACATTACATTATTTAGTGTTTAAGAAAATACAGTACAGCAGCAGAAGTGACATCTAGTGTCTTCTAAGATACAGCATAGGTGAAACAGTTATTGAATTTTTAGCATTATAAATAAACAGTATTTACTACAGAAAGTAGAAACAGGAGTGCTCTAATATGACTCAAAATCTTTGCATAGACATCCTGAAAATTACATGAATATTTATGAATTCAGTTCAGAGACCAAAGTAAAAAAACCTAACTTTACACAGTAATTTACATAAGATTGCTCACACAAAAGCTGCTGCATCGTGGCAATTCCATGACAAATCAAGCAAATGGCAATTTTGGCAGGAAATAAATTCATTTTCGTTAACAGTATTGACCGGCTGTCACTTTTGCTTGAAAGCTGAAACATTTCTCCCAAGATGACATTTCTTGTTAGAGATCGGTCAAGATGCTTGCCTCTTCTCACAAGTGTTCTCATGGAAATGCAGATGTGTACGCTCCTGTATATACAGCAGGTTCTCTAAACCTTGATGGCAATATCCTCAAAGAATTTCAGCTGCCTCACCATCACAGCATAAGCTTGGTACTTCTCATCCCCCATCTGGTCACGAAGGCACAGCTGCAGTGAGAAAAAGGACGCAAAGAACAGGTGAATTGACTGCATGAGTTCTCTACAAACTGGGTTCTGAACATCGCAGACACACTGACTATATTGTGCATGGAAAAGTTAATCTATTCTAAGGTGTGATATGGACAGAATATCGAACCATTTGATGTTAAAGCTAACTTATCATTCTGAGTGAAGAAATCATCCTAACTTCTTTAACTTGCAGCCCCATTTGTGGATGTCAGAACTCTTAAAGAAAACATTAAATTAATGCAGCAAGCTACCCAATATAATAAAAAACATTCATATCTGTATGTAACTTGTAGACCAGGCTTACACCTTTGTGGCCTCTGTTACACTTCCTGGTATAGAAGTGCATAATTTACTTCACCAAAGGAAACCATAATATCTGAGCATTTGCAAAGCATTGTGCACTAATGAACAAACCAAAAAACACAACACCCCAGATACTACTTAGCTGCTCCTCCTGAACACTAAAAGGAGACATATCATGCTCATTTCTGGGTTCATACTTGTATTTTGTGCTTCTACTAGAACATGTTTACATGCTTTAATGTTAAAAAAAAAACAATATTTTTCTAATATTGTCAGAATATATCTCTATTAACCCTTTGTCTGTAACACTGTTTTAGTGCCTGTTTCTTTAAGACCCCCTCCTGATAAAACCCAGTCTGCTCTGATTGACTTGTGAAACAACTATGATGTACCTTTGCAAAGATAGTTCTCAAGCTGTGGGCGATATTCTCATGAGCCTGCAAGTGATATAGGAAGGGGAGCCAAATCTGAATGGATTGTTGAATCACATGTTTTCTAATCTAGACAGCCCACAAAAAACTGACTGGCTTGTCTTACTTCACAGTCCATGGGTTGGAAGGAACTCCAGATACCTAAATGTATGTTCACAAGCACTGAAAAGGTGAGTTTTTCATGATATGCCTCCTTTAGTGTTACTGAACATTTTCCGTTAAACCACAGGTGCAGCATATGTGATTTGGTGTAATGTGTTTTACTTCTTTAAAATCATACTTCTCGTTTGGCGTCGTCTTCCACGTCCATGATTTCCAGAACTCTGTCCAGCAGTTTGACCCCCAGACCCTTCACCACATCTGTCCTCAGGTGCTCTATGGCTCTCCTGATCTTGGCTGGACCAGATGTGGAGCCTTTTGGAGAGAGAAGCCGATTAAACACAAGGAAGCTCCAGAATGGCAGATTGATGATGATAATAGAGTTTGATCAAAGTATCTAACCGACTGGTATTTCACCAAGTGACAAGTTCTCTGCTTCCTCGCGAGCCTTCCCATGAAGCACCAGGGTGTCTCTGTACTTCCTGTTCAGTTTAAATTCTGGCAGCGCAGTAGAGCCAAATCTGCTTTTGTCTGCCTCACTCACACCATCTCCAATGTCCATTCTCAAAGTCTGGGTCATCATGTGGACTAAATCCTGCATGTCGTTGGAATCAGTCTTCCTGCAGATGACCCATAAATAATGGATTATACAGCAACTTTACTCAAACAGCAGATGTTGCCATAGACTTTAGCTAATAATATAAATAGAACAGCAGTATGACAACATTCATGCTCAGGTGTATGTTAATTTCTTGTATGCTCTCACCTCTCCCTGCAGTCTCCCTCCGAACGCTCTGTGGAACTGGTGGATGAGCTGCACTCGTCTTCATCTGACCTTCGCCCCGGCAACTTATCCTGCTGTAATGAAAGACATCCCACTGTTGTGACAAGATGTTTTGACACTTGACTTCTGTTTTAAATGAACTGCAATATGATCACATTAGACTCATAAGGCACATCTGTTCTTTTTAGTCATACCAATAGACATTCAAAGAGTGCAGTTCCCTTTGTATGAAGTACAATGTCAGTGATGGTATGTCAGTACCTTACAGTTGGTCTCAGTGATTGAGTCTGAAACCGATGTGGTATCTGGAGCACTGCAGTGCTCATCCTTGGTGGAAGTGATGTCATAAGATGCCCTTCTTATACCACTAACACCTGTAGAAAGAGCAGGAAAGTAATCAAAAAAGAAGTCAACCACCAACTCTTTGTTTTATTATTGTTCTCTTTTTTTGTTTTTATACAATTGCAATAATGTGCAGAATATTTCACCTAAAATGTGCACATGCATGTTTGTTCCCTGGTGGGATTAAATGGATATCTGGGTATATATGAGCATGTGCATTTTCTAGGATTACTGTTTTGCTGTTGTTGTTTTCATTGCTTTATCCAAGTCTCCTGTAACTTTAGTGTTACTGTTGCTGTTTTTTAAAAAGGTTGAACTATAAATTTTGGGTTTAAGTTAGTAAAAGATGGTAAATACCTGGTTGGATGGCACACTCCTGGGACTGCCTCAGTCTTCTTCTCTCTCTGGCAGACAGTGGACGAACCTGAAAATAAAATTAACACACATTTTATGTGATTGATAATCTGCATTTGCTGATTTCAGCAAGAATACACCAACATATCAAAGTCATCAGTACAAGAAGAATTAGGACAAAAACAATGGTTTTATTATCTGTTCATCTTTCAATATAAAATTGTGACCTCACATGCTTTACACTCCCTGAAAAAAATCTTAAGATTGCTTTAAGAAATGTTGATACCTGTACATAAAAGTGTCTTATTCAGAAATGTACATGTCTTTGCAGTAATGTGGCTGTATACAGGAGCAATCTCACCTGTGGCGGTGGTAAGAGTCTATCCTTAGAGGTTGCAGCTCCACTGGCTTTCTTGCCATCTGTACTCCTCCTGCTCCTCTTTCTCCCCTCCACAGCTACACTCTCAATAGGAGGTGGAGGTAAAGGTCTAGGAGCAGTCACCTTGGACTAACAGAGGGCAAAAAAAGATGATTAAAAATCAAGTTAAATTAAGAGTTGAAAAAAGATTCATTTAACCAACGTGATGAACTGCTTTTTTTATATTTTGATTCACGGCTCCACAATCCTTCAAGATCCTAAATTTCAAAAACCTATCATTAGGCTCTGAATCTACTGTATCTTTACCTTGTCCTGATCCGCATGTGTCCGTCTTATGTCCCTCCCTCTGTGCTGCTGTGGTATAGACGGGTCTGATGAGAAGTAAAGGGGAGTTTGACATGAACTGGTCGGACCCGGCTTTCTGGCTGGTAAAGGAAATTCCTCCTGAACAGGCTCCTAAAGAGACACAATTGCACTTTTACCACTTTGGTTAAAATCTTCCCACAATACATGAAAACCTTCCTGCACTTTGTGCCATTGGATGTTAGCAGTGTAACAGTCAGCTTATGGGCTTTACTCTGGCAAGAGTTTCAAGTACAAGAATTTTAATGCTCACCAGTGTTGGAGGGAACTGCTCTAACAGCTTTTCAGTAGATTCTAGGCTTTCCTACAAAAATATAAATTAACACATTAAAAAGTAGACAAGAATACTTCCTGAGAAAAGAGAAATATCGCTCTATTACTAAGAGCACTTACTTGGATGTCTGAGGTATGGTGTTGTGTCGGTGCTCCCTTCAGAAGGGTAACAGTGTCACTGTTATCGTCCATATTCACTTCAATATTTTCTATATTGGGTTTGTGTGCAGATCTCCTCTCACGAATAGAAAAAGCACCCTCTCCCTCCACCTCCAGCTTCGGGTTCTGCATGTCAGCCTCTTTAAGTAACTCTATGGTATCGTCCTTGTCATCCACACCCGACATCTGTTTCTCCCCGCAGACAGAAAATGTATCCCCGGGGTTCGGCGTGACTGGTGGATGAATGTCTAACAATCCATTGGCTGCCCTCCTCTCGCCTGCTCCCTGACTGCCAACACCTGATACAGACTTCAGAGGGGGCTTAACGGGGGAAGGAAGGGGAGAGGGATCTGGTTTCCCTCTTCCCTTCCTGTCTTTGTGCACACTGTAAGTCACAGGTTCATTGCCTGCCCGGTGGTGTGACACACCTGCCTGGGGCCCCTGCACCTGTCTCTTCACCGGGTCCTCATCCTCCTGCAGTTGGACATCAATATTAATGTTGCTTATGGTTGCCAGGGATGCGATGCTGGCTTTGAGAGCATCAGGCGAAGGAGGTTTGGGTGGCTGAGGTGTTTGGACCGGAGTGCAGTCTGCAACGACGTTCCGAACTTTCTGTTGTTGTGATTTCTCTTCTTTCTGAGTATAAAGAGAAAAAACATGCCTGACATCAGAGGTGAAGATGTTTGGGTAAACAGGTTCAGCTGTACGGTAATGGAGCAATCCCCTGGACTGTGTTTAACATCTCACTACTTTGATGACCAGGATAAATGTACAAACAACTTACTCAGGACTGGGTGTGGTGATTTGAAAACCTGTAACATGTATGTTACGAATCTAAAGATAATTCTGAAAGTCTGATGTCTTCACACTGTTGAGTGTAACAGAAAATACCTGCATGTTCTATTAGTCTGTGATAAGAGAGAATATAAGAAAATCATGGAATACATTTCACTAAGTGACAACACAGTAGTTCACTACTTAGTAAATGGCATCATGGCTTACTATGAAAACATTCTAAAACACTATAGTATTATAGTTGAGTTGTCTGTGTTAAACCAGCCTTGTTTTTCTCTGGTCACTCACCTGTTTCCCCCTGGCCAGAGGTTCAGGCTGGGGACTTCTCTCAGCTTTCGGCTGAGATGACACCACAGACGGTCCACTGTTGGCCCAACAATCACCACCGCCACCCACAGCTTTCTTTCTTGACTTAGCAGTTTTTCTGGTAAGAACCAAATCAAGCAAAAACATGTAAGAAACAATTTAGATTCTACTTAATGCAGCTCACTGTGGCAGAAGAACAAAAAGGGGGGATGAATTGTATAGAATATCTGACTGTAGAACATGATTTCAATATTACATAAATAAATAAAATTTGCAAACATTAAATAGCTTTCAACAAAGTAGAAATAACTGCAAGGCAGTTTGCTGTCAGTTGCACCTACTCTTTAGTGGCCTCGAGGAACACAGCAATTTGCCGTTTGATGTAGGGCTGCCGGAGGATAAGTTTGACATCAGGCCTGTCTTCGGGTCTCTTACACAGCATGCTCTTGATCAGGTCTCCCAGCTGGGGATCATACCTGCTGGGCATCTGTGGCAGCTGATGAGAAAACCACAGAATAATGGTATGAATCATTATGAAACTACTGTATTTAAATTATACTTCCTGAATCATGTTTCAGAAAAATAATGCACCATATTAACTAGAGACAATTTTTAAACTCCTGATCAAGATGTATGGTTGATCTGGACAAGGACAAGTCTGTTCATGGAGCTAAAAATTGTCCCCGAACTCTTCTGACACTCACAGGAAAAGATAAACACACTTCAGACTAGGATCCAGGAGCCATGTTGTGTTATCTACAGCTTTTTGCATTTGATTATTATTTTTAAAAGTACATTGTGTTATTCTATTGAAAATGTTTGACATACATTAGAATGTAGTTTTGAATTTAGGTCAAGTAGTGATGTGGTAGAATGGGCTTTGAGCCATTTAGACTTTATGATCTATGATTATGCCCTATTAAGACATGCCTCTGTAGTCGTCCTGCTATTGGTCAATTTGGGTGTGTCCCTTTAAGCTTGATTAGAGTGAGTTAGGCTTCATTGGGACAGGAGCAGGGTAAGAGCAACAATTTTCCGACCACAGATTTTAGATCATAGATTGGAGACTGTTTTTCTATTTTTGTCCAGCAGAATTGGTCATATGGATATGTCCTTGTTTATTTTAATTTTTGTGGAATAAACTACCTTTCACTCATAATGTTTCATCATTGAAGCTGACAAAGGAGAGTGAGTGTCTGCAGAAGGCAAGTGGAAGTTGGACAAGGTTGTCAACGTGAGTCAGAAACCTTTACATCCTGCTAGAAGTGGCAAAGACGGTTTATAGGAAGCTGCCACTACAATAATGTGACAAAAATAAAAGCACTGAAACTTGACCTTAACAGAATGTCTACTAAAATATATGTACAAAGATGAAACCCACCTTTCCTTCCACAATGCGATAAACCAGTGAGTTCATGTCCTTGGCATTGAAGGCATGTTTCAGGGTCGACATTTCATACACACAGCAGCCCAGGGCCCATACATCTGACTAGAAACAAATAACATCCATTTGTTCAGCAGTTCCTATGACAATAAACTACACATAGTAAGAGAAGACAACCATATCACCTTGTGGTTATAGGGTTTATTAGAGAAGAGCTCTGGACTCATGTAGTAAGGGGTCCCAATGAGTGTGCTGGCCATATCATTCTGGTTCTCCAACACTCGTGCGATGCCAAGATCCCCAACTTTAATGATGTTGGTCTTGGTCAGGAAGATGTTCTGCGTTTTAAGGTCCCGGTGAAGAATGTTCCTCTCATGCAGGTACTGCAAAGCAAAATCACAACAGTGACATTAGATGTCCCATGCTGTATAAAGAAAATAAATTATGTCTGACCTTGCATGGCCTTCACTTTTAATCAATACCTGGAGTGCCATGGCTATCTGGACAAACCACTCCACCACCTGCCTCTCAGGTAACAGTTCGCCCTTTTGCTGTTTGAGTCGATGATAAAGGTCACCGCCTTCACAGAAACCCATCACGATGTACAGCTGGCAGTCGTCTCCTTCCCAAGACTCCCTGTATGTTACAATGTTAGGATGTCGCAGTTGGGACAGGAGCTGCGCCTCCTGCTCTGCAGCACGCCGTTCCCGCTTGGAGGAGGTGGTTAAATTCAGCTTCTTGATAACATACTGGTGGAAAAAAAAGAAAAATGCTCAGTCCCTCTCCCTGATTTGGAACTAAGGAAGACATACAGTATTTATAATAATATATATATATATATATATATATATATATATATATATATATATATATATATATATATATTTTTTTTTTTTTTTTTTTTATTTAAAGCAGTGAAATGCACTGAGATTAAGAATCTCTTTTTCAAGGGTGACCTAGCCAATACAAGACAGGCAGCAGCATAAAAACACAGTTACATGCAAAAAACACAAAAGGGAGACAAACATGAAAATATATTGCCAGGTAAATTTAAAAACACTGGATTTAAAAGCAAAGCAAGCAACAAGACCAATTCAGTTGAGTAACTGAGTCCCTCTGCAACATATATTGTGCTGAGGCTGCAAAACATACAATTTCCATAAGTATATATATATTTTTGGATATACATATATTATATTTTGGATATATATTTCTGGGCACTAACAACATGTAAATCATCATAAGATGGTGAAACCCAAGCTATAAAACTAACTCTTCAGATTGCTGGAGACATTGTGGGTACTCGGAGGCAAATCATTCTGGTCTTGTCCGTTGCTGATCCCTTTTTGGCAAAAGGTCCATAATGTTATGCAAATAGTATTTCAAGAGGACATTCCATTTAACCTAATAACTTTGCATTTGGGTGGACTGAAATCGGAAACTGTTTCTGCTCATGACAATCACCTATTTCAGATTTTGAGTGCGGCTGGAAGGAAAGCCATTAAGAGAAAGTGGTTAAAGCCAGAACCACCTACAATTGATGAGTGGACTGACATCATTTATGATATTTTTAAGATGGAAAGGATTACTTTTGCTGTAAGGTTGCAACAAGGTACATTTCTGAAAAGGTGGGAAAGATGGCTAAACTACATTAGATCTGTGCGACCATCATTTGTTCAAGACCAGCTGTTGTTTATTGATTACTATTCTTTTTTCATTATGTAACATTTAGCACCCTCTTGTTTAAGTATAAGAAAGGATCACCCCAATGTTCAGGTTCTAGTAAATGAGTTGGATTTCTGTCTTTTTGATTAATAATATTTATCTAAACAGGTCCTTACTTATCTTTGTAAAAGAAATGGTCATGTTTGTGTTTTTCTGGACCTTAGAAAATCATAATAACAGATAACAGTAATGAACATAAGTATTAGTTATCCAGCTACAGTTTCTTCAGGTTGAATGGGTTAAAATAAATTGTCCCTGTGGTCTCAGACCCTTCAAGTTCTCTTCGGGGATCACTGCAGACAGGACACAACTTTTATCAACTCAAAGTGAGTGTGTTACCCTCTAAATAACAGCATACATTACATTTACCAACATATGACTTTATTTCGTCACGTGTTCCAGCACAATGGGTGTGTTGACATTAATCAAAATCTCAAACATAATGTTAGAAGAGCGTAAACAGCCCCGTTACTACTTTAGCTAGCTTAACTTTAAGCTAGCTAGTTGAAGCTTAGCTTTGTAGCGTCAACTCTGCGATTATAACATTTCAAGCGACTACAGTTGTTAAAGCTGTAAGTGGCTTATTTGAACTGTTTTAGGCTGCATTTAATTCCACACATACTTTTAGTTTCTCACCTGTTTTCGGTCTGTTTTGTGTTTCACCAAGTTCACCTCCCCGTAGCTCCCTTTCCCAACGACCCTGATGAAAATGTAATTATTCATCATTCTTCCAAACGCTTCATAGGGCGAGCGGAAACGCCGGAAACGCTACTCGACATTTACGGCGACATTAACGGGTTTATTCCGTCCACATACTCCCGAGATAAATACAGATATCTGTTCGGGAAAGTTTTGAGTTAGTTCGCTCAGCTGTGGCAGCGATGAGATTTTGAAAACGCAGGAAATGATGAGCAGCAGTCGATAGTTTTTCGTCACTAGGCAACTGTCAGCTCTCTGCCGACGACGGTGAGAAGGTCCGACTGGACCAAACTCAGCGCCGCGGGCACCACAGCGCCACCCAGCGTCCGCAGCTATACACCGCACCAGCTTCACAGTAGGCCACCTCTGATCAAAACCCTGCTTCTCCCTGAGGCATTTCCCTATTTACGAATGCAGAGGTATACAGATAAAATCTATTTGTTTTCCAAAGTTTTTGATTGATCCCAGATGAAACATTGCACTTTTTGGTGCACCTTTTCTTGCCCGGAATTGCTAAATTGTTGTATGTTTATAAAGGAAGAAAAGTAAGAGGCTGTGGTTTAATCAGCCATTGTTATCATGTTCCCTTTCATTTAACCAGCACACAAAAATCAACCAAAATCCCCTTTATTAAAAAGGTTAAGCTGTAATAAAATATACTACTACTACTACAATAATAATTGGACTTTAGGAGGAGATTTGTTGCGTGTCATTGACACCAGCTGACCAATAAGACTGCTGCTTAAAAATGTTTTAATAAAAGTAGTTGTAGTTAGTAATAATAATAATAATAATAATAATAATAATAATACATGCTATTACGAACAAATATTTTAACATTTTAATCACATCAAAATGATCGAAACGCCTACTTAACCTAAAAGTGCATTAATACTACCTCTAAAAGTGCATTAATACTACCAGTGGTAGTATTAATGTGTGTTGTGTGTGTGTGTTTCGATACTACAACAACTACTACTACTACTACAGTACATAGCTGCTTCTTTCGGGCCGACGGTGTCTGTAGACCTGCCATAGACTTGACCTTGTCTGTCCACTAGATGGAGGACTAGACCACCACAAGCTGAGACAGCAAAAATTCAGTGCACCCAAGTTGGTTCGCACCCAGCAGGGTGAATGGACAGGAGTTTTTGCGCTGGGCTTTATTCTGAAGCACGTCACAGATAAATGGGTCTGGTATTGATGGTTTTACTCTTTTGTAAAACAATACAAAAACAACACATTCGCTGGTCCGAAGATACAACACACATAATACGTTCATAGCCAATTGTGTGTGTGTGTGTGTGTGTGTGTGTGTGTGTGTGTGTGTGTGTGTGTGTGTGTGTGTGTGTGTGTGTGTGTGTGTGTGTGTATACTGTATATACACTGTATATATGAAAGCATCACACAAGACAATAATATACATATGTATTAATTTTCTATACATAGCCTACTACATTCTTTTTACTTCTCAATATACATATACATACTATATCCTGTTTACGCTCAGTTCTCAACAAAATTACACATTTACATTTAAATTACTATTTTATACTTATATATGTTTATATGTATTTTAACTGCACTATTTTATACATTCGATTATCATTGTGCTTAAACATGTACCTTTGTGATTTCCCCCTTTTATATATATATATATATATATATATATATATATATATATATATATATATATATATATACGTGTGTGTGTGTGTGTGTGTGTGTGTGTGTGTGTGTGTGTGTGTGTAGCTGGGACTGACATATGACAAATAAAGAACCTTGAACCTTGAAGTAGTCCAAAGTTTTCAAGATATATTCACAACTGCAAATCTATTATTATTATTATCATTGTCAATCATGCCATTACCACTTGGGGCTAATTTTGCAACTGCTAATGATCTTCATCAGCACCATGTCTGATGTTTGTATCATTACAGCAGGTGTCATTTAAAAGCATCAGCTCAGCTGCACACCGGCACCAACTCACCTCACCAAGCCCTTCATCGTTAAGTATACACGGGTGTCACTAGTGGAGACAGACGACCAATAGCGTCGCAGAACTGTTTACCTGGCGCCACAGCTCGAGCGCTGATTGGTCCGCTGGCCGCCCTGCCCTGAGGTGACGTCAGAGGGAGCGCTGCTGGTGGAGGTAGCGGAGTACGGATTCCGTGTGAGAGCGCTCCGAGTAGTGGAGAGAGGCAGACGGACGGACCCTGGACACGGCCGCTGGACCCCACTGACTGGTACATTTCAGGTAGGAACCACTGCTGCAACACAGGCACGACACAAACTTTAACTCGGACTCTTTCTCTGAAGGCTAGAGTTATGTTGGAGCACGGTTTCTCGCCAGTTTTCATTTTTTTGACAGCTAATTTTTAGCAACATTTATCAGTAACGTTAGCTAACATCAACGGTCGCTTTACGCTCTCTTCGTCTTATGACGACTTTTCGTTTACAGGGACGTTTTACAACTCTTCTCTGAGGAAGATTTAACGACTTTAAAAGACGTTTTAGTAGCCGTACAAGGCGAGGGGAGGCTGCTGAAGTTAACAGTCAGTATCGTTATGCAGATGTACAGCCATTCACATGGAGAAGACCTGTACGTAACTGCAGCTAGATCAGATACTGTCATGGAAATGCGAGCGACTGAAGTGATGGCTTCTTCCAGACAGACCAGTATAACTGCTCTCTGAATTAATGTAAAGTCAAGTTTATACAGTATGGTCTTACCAAATATAGATAACTCAGGTCTTGGGAGAGCGCTGTTGGTGTTATTATTAGCCTAATCTGTACAGCAGATATGTCATTGGGTATTTTAAGTTTTCATTCATCCCCTCATTTCTCATTTCTCCTTCCCTCTTTCAGTTTCTCTCTCTCTCTCTCACTCACACCTCCTCACCTCCTCTATCTGAGGGATCTGGTCTGCCTATCAATTAATAAGCTGACTTAAAGAGGAGATTTGTTGTGCGTCATTGACACCAGCTGACCAATTAGACTGCTGTTAGTAAATCCCACTGTGTTTGCTAGTGGATGTAGGGTTGATGGATCCAGACAGAGACACGCAAAACCCTCTAGTCGAGAGGGAGTGATGGTCTAGATGAGTTGTATGCTTTCAACTTTATAAACAGGGACCCACTACTGCAGAGACCTGAGATCTTTGCCAGTTCAGCCATTTCATGAATCATTTTTATTTGTTGTACTAAATGTGTGACTGAAGTTTTGCTGTGCCGGCTCCAGCTTCTTGCACAGGGGTAGACTTTAGCTTTAGGGCGTTAGTACCTACTGGAGCACCCAAGTATTGAATTATATTGCTATTCTAACTTATTTTACCCTGACATAACTTACAAAAAGCCCACCAAAGCATATAAAATTCAAATCTTTAGTCACAGTTAAAAGTATGATTGTCCACGGTTAATTGCAATTAATTGCAAATAATTTGCACATTTCTATCTGTTCAAAATGTACCTTAAAGGGCAAATTGTCACATATTTAATATCTTATAACACAGGAGTGGGCAAATATGCTTGCTCTATGAAAATGTATGTGTGTTATTATTGAAAATCAAATAACAACACAAAACAATGCCAGATATTGTCTATAGACTATGACTCACCCCATGTAGGAAACAGAGACATAATTACAGGAAGATAAAGATGAGTGAAATTGTAACAAGAGATATCATGGGAATGCAAAGGGATCAATATGAAATTTACTGTGTATATATCAGGGTTGTCAAATGATTTAAATATTTAATTGCGTAAACCCAGATTTCCTAAGAGACAACAGAGCCATTATGGTTGGGAGTTAGAAAGGGAGTACCCTTCAAAATGCATTATACCTACAGCTGGATGTGACCAGCATTGGTCTTCAGGCCAGATTTCAAGTTGATCAAGAGTGTCCTGCCTTCTGCAGCTCTGACAGCATTCAAAGTTCAGATATGTAGTTTTGCACCTGACATAGCAAAACCCCGAAAAGAAGTAGTAAAATACAGTCATTACAAAAACATCCAGTGTAGTAAATCTGCTCATACAGGCATGCAGTGCGTTGACATGAGTTAAGTGTTTGTTCTTACTTGGCGGCAGAGTTCCTCGCAGTTTTGAGCTGTGCAGTAGATTACCTGCTGAGCTATGAAATAATAGTAATAAACACAAGCCAAAACCAAAATTCAGCAGTGTTTAAAGATAAAGGAGAACCAACGTGTAAGTGTGTTAGTCTGTTATTGGCACGTATGTAGAGTCATGAGGCACCTAGTTAAGAGATAACAAGTGGATTGTCCTGAGATGTGTTCAAGAACTCAGTTTAACTTATAGACATCTGGTTTTAATATTAGCTCCAGACGTTTCTGTTTGTAATGTTTGATTCTTTGTGTGTGTGTGTGTGTGTGTGTGCGCACGCACAAGTGTTGCTAAACGTTTCAACACCATTGCAGATTAAATTTCACGCTCTCACACCATAACCACATGTCATTTCGTCATGTTTAACTGTGGTCATTTGTACGTATGTGTGTGTGTTTCTTTTGTCTACTGCACATCACAGGAATGGGAAACCAGTGAGTACTGCGACTCTCTTTTTGGTTAAACCTTAAACAACTTGGATGAATGCTGCATGTCGTAAACTAGTCAAGGAATGTGATCATGGTATCGTGACTCTCCCCATATCTCCAGCCTCTTCAATCCTTTTTGCTTCTTGGGTTGTTTTTGAGTAGCTTATCTTCACCCGTTGGCCAAAAGTCATGTCATCAGTGGACATGGAGGGGCTGTTTTTGGCCTTCTACATGCTCATACGATACCTGCATGTGTATCTCTCCTCCTCTACTCTCCCACTTTTTGCCCCTATCTGCCCCTTTGTGTCTTAAACTTGAACCTTATTGTGCTGTTTATAGCATTTGCCTGTTTGAAAAACAGACCCCCTTGCTCATCTTTAAAGCTCCAGTTGCTTGAAATGTGTTATTTGATATATGAAGTTGCCTATTATATGCAGATGTTTGTGCCACAGAAGTGAAATCCATGTGTTATGAAGGAGATTTAGGTGCATGTTGGTATTTCCTGTAGATTTCTGAAATGAACACAACCGATGACAAGCAAGGGTTGATACTGTGCATTGGTAGATTTGAAATGATGTTCAATATCACACATTCTCAGTGCATGAATTAAAATGGATCTCCATATGAGAAAGGTGAGATGCTACGAACAAGCAGTATCTGTTTCTGTGGCTTCAGTGTTTCCTCCTGATGGTCTTGTGCTGTTGCCGTTATTTTTAGCCTAAAGGTTTACTGCTCTGTAAACAGGTGCACTGTGATGTCCTGCCTCGATACTGGAGATAGCCTAGGGTTAGAGCTGCAACTAACGATTATTTCCATTTTCGATTAATCTGTTGCTTATTTTCCCAATAACTAATTTATTGTTTGGTCTACAATATTAGAAAAAAATGTGGCTGAGTGTTTCTCAAAGCCCAAGATGACGTCCTCAGATCTCTTGCTTTGGCCACAAGTCAAAGATATTCATTTTACTGTCATAGAGAAGTAAAGAAACAGAAAATGTTCACATTTAAGAAGCTGGAATCAGAGATTTTTTACTCTCTTTTTTTTTTTTTAAATCACTGAAATTGATTAATTGGTTATCAGAATAGCTTGTAATTAACTTAGTAGTTGAGAATTGATTTAGCTACTATTATTGATATTGATTGATATTTGTACTTAGTAAATAAATAATCAGTGATTTTTTTGCATAATTATGACAAAATATTTCTGTGTCCACCAGCTAGTCAGTTAGTTCAGCACTACAAACTCACAGTAGCGGGGCACTTAAGCATAACAGTCGTGCATTTTGTGATAAAAGCAACACATTTGGCACAGATGTAGGTTTATATGTTATGAAAAGATATAGATATCAGGCACTGCTATGGCCTGCAAATAGATGCTTAATAATCCTAAATGTTGCCAAAAATTGATTTCCAAGGTGTGTTCAAGCTGATTAGATTCTTTATTTATTTATTTATTTTCTCAGATTAAAAGCTTTTAAAAAGCACCCTTAAAAAATCAAGAAGGGAAAAACTTGTCTGTGATCTTGTGACATCTGATCAACCAGCTTGAACACACCTTGGAACTCATCAAGACTCTCATCTTATTTAGGATATATTAAGCACCTATTTGGTGGCCATTTTGAAAAAATGGTTGCCAAATTTTCTCTGATATCTATATCTTTTCATAATATAAAAACCCATATCTATGCCAGAAGTGTTGCTTTTATTGCAAAATGTACAATTGTTTTGAATATTATACCTTAGCTGCCCCACTGTAGTCCTGTCCTCTGTAACCAGACACTGGAAAACCTAAAGAATCTCAACATGCCAGAACACAAAAATCACCCTCTTCTTTGCACAAAACTCTCCTGTGTCCTTTTGTATTTTCAGATGTTAATCAGTATGCATTGACCTACTCTGCATCTTTTTTTCAATGAAAACATTCAGAAAAAAAAAATCATGCTCAGTAATGGATCCTCAATTGTCAGAGAAAGAGACTGGTGTCATGTGGAAGATGTGCAGAGGAATAGAGTTACCGTCTACTATGTATTGTTTGTTTGTCCCCTACAGTAGTTATTAGAGGAGCAGAAGCCCCAGTAGATGGGCGGATTTACTGACAAAGCTTTACACACATTTAGACTGGACTTCCTCTTACTGCTTCCCCTAAGCGCACGACTTTGCATGCTGTTCAGAGACATTTCCCTTTCCTTCAGTTACTTTAAATGGCATGCAGAATACAGCTGAATGATTTAATATTTAAATATTTAACTGTAGGCTTCAGCAGTTTTGGTAGATCAGTTAGTTTACATATAGATGCTGTATGTTGTGTATACCTGATCAGGTTGTATCATTTTTCACTGCTTCTAGTTTTCAGTGTGTGTGTGTGGTGTGTGTGTGTGTGTGTGTGTGTGTGTGTGTGGTGACCAGAATGATTTCCATCTTAGCTGCCACCTGCCATTAGACCCTAAATCATTGTCGACTCTCAGATACCATAGCAGCTCCTTCTGGTTTCCATGACGACACGTATGAAGCTGACTTCTGACATCAGTGAAAGTGACAAGAGGACCACCACAGTTGTGTGTGTGTGTGTGTGTGTGCGTGCAGCAGTCAGTCACTTCAATGCAGCTAGAAGAGGCCACGTCCCATCAACATTTATTCTGAGATAACAGCAGCGAGCCCACCCGTCTGTCGCTTATTACCACACATACACACAATTCAGCATTTGAATGAGCTGACTCTGCACTAATAGGGAAATGATCAATTGTGCTATTATATAAAGTCTTAATGGCTCTTGTACAATCCAGAACAATGTGTTACATCAACTCATATAGAAGGACTGTGAAGTTGCCAGGCAGTCAGCAGGGACAGAGGAGTGAGGCATGCTGATATGAACAGGGCTATTTTAGTCCTCCAGGTCTTGAGTTATGGCCACTTTCTGGGTTTAGATGATGATAGCTATGACAGCAGGGTCCTCTGCAAGCATGTCTGCTCTTGAGAGTGTGGCGAGGACAAACATCTGAACACTGACTTCTTCTAAAAAAAATATGAGAGAGACAAAAGTAGAATTAATGTTGTGCCTTTTTCGAACTCTTAAAGGTAGGAGTGTTTTTATGCTTTACACCTTGGTGTGCTTTTTGATCACAGCACTTAGAGGTGCAGTGTGTAGGATTTGGTGGATCAAGTGGTGCGGTTGCAGATTGCAACCAACCGAGTACCCCTCCACTCACTCCTCCCTTTCCTAGACTGCCTCAACGCCTCACTCAGAGACCATCGTTACCATAATAACGCTACTTTTTAAAAATATTATTTTTCGGAGAGGGTTTTTCCATTTTTATTTAGGGTGTTGTAAGGGGGAGACAGAGGGGATGACATGCAGCGAAGGGCTCCGGACTGGATTCAGACCTGGGGTCACTGCAACAAGGACTCAGCCTTGGTACATGGGGTGCCCGCTCTACCAATTGAACTATAATAGTGCCCCATAATAACTCTACTCTACAAACAAAGCAAGTCAGGCGGCGGCTGGCGGTACCACAGTTTTGCACTCTGCAGCTCGCATTACTAAGGTAGCGTATAGGTAACAGAAAACATGAAAGTCCCCCACTAGAGCCAATGTTTGGTTTGTCCATTCTGGGCCATTGTAGAAACATGGCGGACTCCGTGAAGAGGACCTGCTCCCTATATAGATACAGCATGAAAGGCTCAGTCTAAGATAGCGAAAACACAACAATTCTTAGTTTCAAGTGATTATATATAGTTATTATTATTATTATTACATTTCTGGTAATAGCTACACACTGTTCCTTTAAACTTGAACGCAAGCACAGTAAAATCACACACACATCACAGATAAGCTGACATTTTATAGACAGATACACTTCTGAGTTTTGGCCCTTAACAGCTATGTGTTTCTTCAGACAGAGGATCATCTTCCATATTGTAAGTTTGACATTAAACTATTGTTACACCAAAGTAAGCACTGCAGCTCTTATACTCTTGACTATGATATAAAAAGGTGAACCACTGTATACCTGAACTCATTCTTCTTCAGCAACAGCCGGGTTACTGGAGTGAAACTTACTTATTAATCTAGTAGACATTGACCTTGACTTTTAGCCCTCTGCAGTAAATTCCTCCTTTGCTGAGAAAGATACTTGAACATAACTTGAGGACATAACTTATCACAACACGTCAGACTAAAGAAAAGAGATTCCATGCATTTAGACCAGATCGTCGGAGCTGTCTGCCACGTTGAACCTTCAGAATAGCCTCAACATTGACACACTGCATTCAAGCATGTTTTTACCTGCAACCAGTATATCAGTATAATGGATGAAATGCAGCTGGAGCCTGTGTTCAGTATCCTGTAGTGCAATACGATATGTTTTGTGTGTGAAAATTGTCGAGAGGAAGCACCGCAATCTTAAATGACCTGAGACACATGCAATTGTGTGTGTAATAGACTGACCACATTTTGCAATGGTCTGTTTGTCAAGCTGCTTGGGATATCATAACTGGTAAATTCAGGCCAGTTCCTTGTCTGAACCTGTGAAATATAAGTTATCCTTCTACTACATTAGAATGGTATTGTCACGCCGTTAACAAATATTGTGCCTCTTACGATTTGGATATTGCATTACTGCAATTCTGCAATGCAAAAATTCAGATTGTGCGGCCCTACTTTTGTGCTTAATTAGTCAGTAACTTCAGTTCATTGTGACTTTTAGCTGCAGGAAGTGCTTTTCTTGAACACACACACAGGGCTATTGCAAACCCCAGTCATCAACCGAAAAAATGTACATAATGCTACACAACAACATGATAATACTCACACAGCAATGGGACCTGCTTCTAACTAATGTGTAGTTTTTTTTTTTTTTTTACACATGGTTAATGTCAAGTACTTTGAATTGCCTCGATGTTACACACATACACAGATCATATGCCAGTATTTCCATCATGTTTTGCATTGTATTCGTGTGTCATCACGTGACAAACACTGTAAAAAAAATCCACCAGTCAGTAATCCAAGTCGTGTTAATAATAATAGATAATAATGGTAAATCAAAAATTTTATTCACTTTAATACAGTCAACCTTGTAAGAAAAGTGAGCAGCACAATCAGTGCAGTGTTGTATTTCCTGCATGTGGGGGCTGGAAACAGTTAAACTGTTGGTATTAATGAGCTTCTCCTCCTTCTCCTTTTTCTTCACTAGTATTGTTTCTGACCGTAACACGAAGAAGATGCCACTGGGTGACGATTGCCATGCCTGGAAAAAGAAGACCACGGATGTGAAGGATCAGTATGACTTCAAAGAGATCCTGGGAACGTAAGTGTGTCAGTGCCAGTGGCAAAAACACTCATGTTTCAGCTTTGCATAATGGCTTTTTCAACACTCTGGGTAACATTGTCACGGTCTGAATAAAGGGTGTGTATCTCCGCCAGGAGATATGACATCGGTTGTGTGTGTGCATGAGCAGGTGCTAGTGGGTCCACGGCTAATCTCGTGCTACTTTTATAGCTGCGTGCTCAAGGACCTATCTTGGTTGCAGTGAGTCACACTTTGTCAAAACACTTTTTATTGCCTGCGTGATACTACCATTGATTAACTGCTTTTATTGTTTTGGTGTTTAGATAGCTAACAGAACCACACACTTCTGACTGCACCGCTCAGCTGCTGCTCTACGGCCGGAGACGCAGTTACTCCGTCCTTTTTTTATTGGGCATCAACCTCAAGTTCACATGCTTATAGTCAACAAAATGGACCTTTTCATGTTAATTTTGGATTTAATGTGTATTTGTTAGTAGAGGTCGACCATTATGGGTTTTTATTTCATTGCCAATGCAATTTTTTTTTTAATACAGACTCAGGATAGCCGATGGCCGATATATGATTTTTTTGCTGATATCTTTGGCTGGTAAAATTTTACAGCTTCACAATAACAAAAATGATACAGAAAATGTGTTAACTTCAGTAAACATTTATTGAAGAACACTGTCCCTCCAATCTGCATTTTGTGTCTGCGCGGTTTAGGACGTTGTTCTTCGCTCGCACTCCAATGCAAAGGTTAGTAGCCCAGTGTATAGCCCACTGGGCTACATCTACTGAGGTCTGCTGGTAGAACGGCGATGTGATTGACACAAGCAGCGGTGTCAAACATGTTCTACAGCAACAACACTTGGCTGCCTGCATATGTGCCTACTTGCAAATCAGTTTAATATGCTCAGGCATCGGTCGACGCTGATTATGAAAAATGTCAAAAAATTTGGCCCAGGTCAACCTCTATTTGTTAGCCAATTCTATCAGATGGACAAAAGACTGAACATTTGTTTTGTTTCTGGTCCCAACGCTTTTATATAGCTTGAGTTTTATAAATTATTATGCTAGTATTTGGGCCGGAAGTTATTGCTTTGTAATTTGGTAAGGATTTACTGGACATGAATTCATTATAGTGCAACTAGACTCCTGTCAAGGTTTTGCTGTATTTAGTAAATGTGTCAGTGCTCAGAGTATATTTATGCTGGACTGCTCCTGTTAGTGTCCCTAGATAAACAGCTTGTTGCTTAATCGGACATAACAGGCTTTAATGGGAACCTGATGTGGTGCAAGGAGGACACTTGGTAACTGTGTCGGTGCAAAGCCAGCTGGAGCAACAACACTTTATTTTCTCACATTTATTGCACCTTTTACCAGCTTGGTAATTTCATGGCTCATTATGAATCTGCTTATACCAGGGTAGGTGGAGTGGCACAGATACGCTTGTATTCAGATCAAGTGGTGCTGTGCATTTTGGTACTGGATCTGTTTTGGCATGAAGTTGCATTTTCAGATGCTCAGACCACCTCTTATTGCAGCATTAACGCAAACATTTATTTTTGTGCTGTAGTAGAACCACACAGATTTCTAAAAAACATTACAAACCTCTCTTACATTTAAAAACACATAACTAATTTCTTCAGATTCCACATTTATTCAGTGAGGTCATTTTGAGTGCAGGAGGTGTCCTGAGCACTATTACAGGTCTTGTGACATTTTTCCATTTCTCTTTGTGATTAAAAGGATGTTTTCTATTAAGTAAACAGGATTATTATGGTTGGTGTATACAGTCTAAAGCAAATTAATACAATAACCTGGTTGTAATAGAGTAACATTGCAGTGTATTTCTGTGAAGCTTCTAACGCTCATTTTTGTTGACACTGTGTCATCAGAACCCTGTTGATTTACCTCTCTGACACTGTGTCAACAAACCAGCCACAAAGATTATACTGAGAAGCTGATATCCTGCTCCCTGCATGTAAATGATTGTTGGCAGAACATTAGAAACACCTCTTAAGGAAATACAGTTCACACCACTAAATATACAGCCTCATAAATTAGCATGGAGTTAAATCAACACCTCTGACGCAGTGTCAACGAAAACTGAACTTGATACACTTCACAAAGATAGGAGCTATTGCTGAGCGGCTGTATTTGATTGCATTAGGTTGTACAGGTGTACTTAATGTGCCCTGCGATGGACTGGCGACCTGTCCAGGGTGTACCCCACCTTCGCCCAATGCCTTCGCCCCCCCCCCCCCCCCCCCCCCGACCCCTAACTGGACAAGGTGGATGGAGGTGTACTTAATGAAGTGGTAACTCAAGGATCTGGTCCTTTACAGGTCATTAACTGTATTGAGTTTTACTTGACATCCGTTCCAACCTTGGATTCTAGCTTTTTTGTCTTTCACTGTGTGTTAATGTCAGCATAGCTGCTGGTGTGTGTGAGATATTCGGGGAGGGTGAAGGGCTGTTTCTGTTCTGTGAGGCATTAGTTAGATTTTATTCCTGTGATAATCATAATTCACACCTGTGTATAAAACACATCGTCACATTAAGATTACATGCATTCAGTCCTACGTGGATGCTGGGATCAGTCCTGCTGCAGGCCCATGTTTCTTCCTACATTTGTATGAATGTTTGTCCTTTTCCATGTTTGGACTTCAACAGGCATTTGTCCATTTTCATTTTGTGAAATCTATTTAAGTTTTTTAAAGAAGCAATGTTGTCAGCCCTTTTTCCAGCTCATTCTCATACCCAGGGTGTGAAATAGCAAGGCTTTGTCGTGGCCCTCAGCGTTTGATACTGCCACACAAGGCGCCAGTTAGCGCCTGTATGAAACGCTCTTGGCTGTCAATTAACTACAATGTAAACTCATCTGTGGCAATAGTATACGCTACAAGAAAGTGCGGAGTGACAGTTTAAAGAGCGAAATGACAGACTAAGCCCGAGGACATGCTGACAGCACGAGCAGAGCGTGACGGCTGCCTTGCTGAACTAGCGTGTGTCTCACGCCTGTGGCATCTACAGTAGCAATGTTTCTGCTGCTACTCAGCCCTTTCTTTCTACATAGAGTCTGCTTTTCATGATGGCCATTTCATTATAAATGTCATTTATATTTATTTTAGACAGAAAAAGGGTAAAGCGTGCGCTCATTTGTAAATAATAGTAATCATTTGCAATTAAATCCGGGTACTTTGTCCATTCATGGAACCATGTGAGTCACTGCATTTCCTACAGTACTGTCCTGTAAATATTTAAGAATAAAAGCATTGTGTTAACAAGTGAAGACATTCTGTCCACAGAAAAAAACAATTGAGGGCTATTTTGAAACTGAAGCAGGAAGTGTTGATTTGCTTTATGCATATTTGTGACATAGTCTACAGATACAGACGCTGCTTACACAGGCATTATGGCTGCTCTAACCCGTTAACATGATCAGCAAAATAAAAAACAACACTTTCTGCAACTGTCACTTGCTGCCAATGATCCTGGTGTGGCCCGGATTTAAGTGCAGGTGAGACTGGAGGTGGTTGGGTACAATAAACACAAGGCTTTCCTCCAGGAGACCACTGTTCTTGTCCTGTGTGTTAAGTCTCACTTCTACGTTACAATCAACTGTTGGTTTGTGTTATGTGTTCACAATGTTCAGCTTAATTTTCAATTCCAAATGTAGTAATTTTAAGCTCAACCATGTAGTTTTTCCTAAATCTAACTCAAGGGATTTTGTTGCATAAACCTAGCCTAAAGTGATGCCAAGGGTAACTATAGTGGTTTTGATGGCAAAAATAAAGTGACGCCAAGTGGCGTGACAAAGCGCCAGTATGTGACGATATGGGACGAGAATGTCTCGCTATTTCAGTATTTTCAACTGACCTGAAAATGAAAAGTGGCTGACATTGCCTTAATGTACAACAGTGAGAAGAGCATTATACTGTGGAGTACTGTTGGGTACTTTGCCCTGAGTTCTGTCAGATGTGTCTGTGCTGTCTGTGCTGTTTGTTCTGCTTGTTTTGTTGCCTTGGAATCGCTCATAAACCTCTTAACTTTTGAGGGCATTTCGTGTGTGTGCGCGTGTGTGTTAGTTATCCCTTTGTCTCAAAATGGTCATGCTTGGATTTTGGAGTGCATGATGGCATTGCCTACTGCTTGTCACTTGCAGAGCCATAGTCATTTTCTCTCAAGCCCGACTTCTATGGCAGTCTATTCTATATTTACGCAAGTAAGCAGGAGCATAATTCTGGTAGCTACACAGTACACTTGTCAAAACCCAAATGTAATTTGGCATTCACAACAATAGAGCATATTCCATCACCAAGACAGGAGCATTTCTGTACTCTTGACCTCTCCTGAGGTCGACTTGGTCTTCCTGTCTAAATGGTCCTGCTATCCATCCCACAGTGAAGTGTTTGCCCGTTTCCCCAAACTGGCAGAAGCAATTTGGACCCTAGTTCGTTCTAAAAAAAACAAAACAAATTGTTCTGAGAGTGCACTGCAGTTTAAGTGTAACTTCAAATCCCACTGTATTCTTTGTCGTATGATCCGTAATCATGGGTGCTGCTGAATGTCATGAGACAGGATGTTTATCCAAGGTGTCTCTTGATGCACCTTTTACATACACAAACATCCTTGTTAGCCCAGGATTAAGTTGTCTGAAACACAAACTGAAACCAAGATTAAAAGAGGGCTTGTGAGTGTATGAAGCCTTCCTTTGCCTCTTTAGTCGCTGATGCATAGAGGGTAGGAGAAATATTGCAAACACCTTATGCAGTAATACTGAAATGACTTTCACAGTTACAAACATGGCAGCAAAAGTCTTGATGGTGATTTACCATCTTTCCTGAAATCTGTCAGTATCTCTACTGTAAACACTCAATTAACGCAAAACCCCACCCAAAGGAAAAGCTGCAAAGGCCAAATAATCTATGGCAAAATTTGTAGGAGCACTGACCAAAAAAAATCTTGATTATTTAAGATTTATTTGACTCATTTCTGATTGCATTTGCCCAACACAGACAAACTGCAGAGTAACAGTTCCAAGAACTTAATAGGTGGGTCCATGATTTTTTAGGCCTTCTGTAGCTTCCCAGTGGTGTTCCTTTATATGCTCAAATCCAAATATTCAAATTTTGGTCAAAGTATGTATGTTTTATCATCAAAATGCTATTTTCCCGAACCCTTCTGAAAACTTTTTCCCATGTGACCTGATGTAGGTTTCTGCATGCTGCTGCTACATATATACAGTATAGTTTACAGTATATACATCTTTATAGTCAGTGTATTAACGTTACATACAGTACCTTGGACGGCAGTCTGTATGCACCCAGTTTGAAGAAGCAGACAGGAATACCAGTATGGCAGCTAAGCAATTTACTGCTGTGGATGCCACATTAGTTTGAGTCAAGTTTGATTCATGTCACAGCTTTTTCCAACAGCTGAATGGGTGTTTTCATTTGAAAAAAATGAAAATAGGGATAACTAAAATATAGACTGATAAGGCTAAATCATATGCAACCTAGTGCAGCTACTTTCTGTAATTTCGTTAGTTACTTCCAACTTAATGTCTGATTCATGAAATATGTAGATTATTTTGTACATAGACAACAGTGCAATGCTATATCCAGGTAAATATAGTAATATCAAGCCAAATTAAAGTTGTATAAGCATATAAGCACAACTGATGATGGGTACATACATGGTAATGTTTTCCTGTCTTTTCACCCCTCTCATCATCATCCCTCCAGTCCTCCACCTGCCCCCAGTTTGGTGCTGAGCTTGTTTATGGAGAGATCACCGGCTCACCGCATCACTCAGCTGTGCACCACATTCATTTGCCATTGCTGGATTGTTGTCTTGGTAACAACAGGAGACACTTTCCATAATGGACTCAAACAGTCACTATGGAAACAAAGTTTTTGATTTGCTATTAATAATCCTCCAACGGGTGCATATGTGTGCATTGTGCAAGACATGAACTCGCTCTCTTTTACAGGAAAACAGAAAAAATGACACACATACAGATATTTCTCTATAAATGTGTTTCTGGAGCCTCCCTCGCTGATGTTTTGACCATGAAGATGTACTGTAGGTGCTACAAATCACATCACTGAATCAGATGTTCAACATGTCTAAAAATCACGTATTATTACCCTCTGCCTACAAAGTATGAAATTGAAATCTTTTACTACATTTAGATGTAATAAAAACATTTTCAGGGCATGTTATCGTACGATAAGTGCGATCAAAAATCAAATAGTTCTCTAACATTTGATTATTTCCTTCAAATGTCTGACTTGAGTAACACAAATAGTAGTGATACAGGGACTTTAAACCAGATACTAATGGTACTGTGAATCCCCAGCTGCTGCCACGTTTCTGTAATCAAAACAGATGGGAATTAATAATGCACACATGGGCAACTGCACTCTGTCTCTGCAATCAACTCAAATCCCCTTTTGCCTCCCGTCCTTTCTCATTTCTGTTACTTATGTTAATCTAATCCCCCCCCCCCCCCCCCATTCAATTCAAAATGCTTTATTGACATGGGCATAACAAAGACAATATTGCCAAAGCGGCAAATTATAATGAGATTTAAAAAGAAAAAGAATCAAGAAGAAGGAAACAATGAACAGTGTGTGTGTTTGTGAAAGACTATGGAAGTGTGTGTTGAAGTTTGTGTGTGTGTGTGTGTGTGTGTGTGTGTGTGTGTGTGTGTCTTTCTGTTTGTGTCTTTTTCCTCCAATCCAGCTCAAAACATCCTCTCTGCTGTCACAAATCCAGCTCCATTTTGGCTCCCCATCCCTGTCACCTGCTCGCTAACTGCTTCCTGGTTTCACACTGTGTTCGCTGTGGAGTAGGGATCCCAGTGTGTCCTGCCGCCCTTTGATTTTCAGCTGAAATTAAAGCTTTCATCATACAGGGATCAAGACATTGATCTCTTTTGTGTTATTTTCAATAAGACATAGTATAACAATCTACTCTAATAAAGCCATTTACACACCAGGTTTTTTTTTTTTTTTCTGGGTGCGATGAATTTGCACGTTCATATTTTTTTCAAACTGTTGTTTTTGTCATAACTACTTTCACACAACGTAAATATTACACAGTGAAAAAAACAATATAATTTTTTCGGAACAAGGTCAATTTTTCTGAGCTTTCACATCGCAAATAAAGGCATCAACCAGTCACTTTATTTGTGAAACATCAATACTAGAGCTGCAACGATTAATCAATTAGTTGTCAACTATCAAATTAATTTCCAACTGTTGATAATTGGATTGAGTAAGTTTTTCAGAAGAAAAGTCAAAATTTTCAGATTTCAGCCTCTTAAATGTGAATATTTTCTGGTTTCTTTACTCCTCTATGACAATAAACTGAATATCTCTGAGTTGTGGACACAACAAGACATTTGAGGACGTCATCTTGGTCTTTGGGAAACACTGATCAACATTTTTCACCATTTTCTGACATTTTATAGACCAAACAACTAACTGATTAATCAAGAAAATAATCAACAGAATAATCAACAATGTAATTAATCATTAGTTGCAACTCTAAACAACACAGAAGCTCCATAGTCTGAACCAAGGCGGCAAATTTTATTACTCTTTCACAAAGGCAATGCAAATACCATGCTATAGTACACACACACACACACACGCACACACTCATCCAGACCTTCTAGCTCAGAAAATTTGGATTCCCTTGGCTTCCCCGGCACTCCCCTTGGCTTTATTTCAAATATTGACTTCCCCAGCACTCTCCAGTGTACATTGCTCAGTATGTCATCACTCAAAGCTGGCTGCTTATGGATTCACAAGCCACATATTTGGAAAAATGGTATTGATATTTTCTGTATTTTGCTGTAACTCTATTATATGACAGCAGAAACAATTTTTAGCAGTGCACCAAATCTACTTTCATGTCCATCTCAACCAACTCAACCAGCTCCTGTAATGCTGATGTAATTTACATTAAAATACATTATTGTAATGGTTCTTGAAGTCAATACAGCAGCTCTGTGTTTTATTGTTGTTGTTTTTATTTCAACGTTCCCACACTCAGCTGCCAGCTGTGGGTTTTCTCCTCTGATGACAAACTGCACAAATGGGCCGTGTTGCTTTTTCTGACATTTGAATGAATGCCGCGAGGGCCAGCGAGGGGAAATTCTCTGCATTTTTAGCCCAGAATACATCGCAAAACACAGAGGGGAAGGAGTTACGCGGGGTACGGGAGGAAGTGAAGGGTAGGGCAGTGTGGTGTAATCATCTAAAATCATTAGGGCTGATGGATCGGCCTCCGCCTGTTTCTGTCACTCATGTGGAACGATGACCCAGTAGCCCCTGCGCTCGCTGGCCGTATGATCAGCTTATTGGCCACAATTGATTTGGGGAAGAGTAATGTGTGGGTGAGGAAGAGACAATACATGTTTGGTTATAGATGTATGTCTGTTTTTTTCTGTACTGTTGTCTGCATCCCCATATGTTTGTAATTGATGGTTGTGTTTTCTTCTTGATGACCTTTGCCTCCAGTGTTCCTCTCTCTCTCTCTCTCTCTCTCTCTCTCTCTCTCTCTCTCTCTCTCTCTCTCTCTCTCTCTCTCTCTGAATGAACACGAAGCACCCACTCATCACACATCTTCTCTTTTTTTTACAAAGCAAGGAGCCCTTTCGCCCACGGGCTGTTATTTCTGATTTGACAGACTGAAGATCTCTCATTAAAACCTTTCTCAGGCATTTTTGTGCATCACGACAGCAGACAGAGCTTATTTCTCTCAGTGCCTTTTTAACCATAGTCAGTGGATAAAAAGCCACAAAGATTGATTACCTGTGATTTTAGTGCTTCATATTTTCATTACATAAGTATGCTGATGTTTCAAATGTTATACCTAGAATCTACATAGATTATTGTTGATTTGTGATTCACAAGTTCATATAGTCTGGGCTGGGGCACAATCCGGTTGTCAAAAGAGGAACCTTTTGCTCCACACTGGTGCCTCTCGGCTACATTACGCAGGTTTTAACGCCGATTTACCACTCTCTGCGTCTGAGTGGAAAGGTTCAATAACTCAACACTCATTGGGTTGCATGTGTTTGTGTGTGTGCACTTGCGCTTGCAGAGGCATTAGTGAAAGACTATAAAATGTGTGACAAGCGCTGAGGCTTTGACTCCGCCTTAACGTCAAACGCACTTAAATTAACTCATGCAATGAAAAAATAATGCAGAGTTTGTGTCTAAATGCCAAAGGTTTATTCTCGTCGCAGACCTCTCTTTATGTTGGGTCTATGCAACAAACAAAACCTGAGACCACCTGCCCATCTGTCACCATACTTCACTGTTAGCATGTGATTCTGCAGCGTAGTTGAGGTGCAGACACGGCGAGGAGGCCAGAAATGAAGTTTCAGGGAATTTCAGCCCATACCACCTTTTTTCCGTGTACTATTTTTGTTGCTCCTTCATTATTCAGTGTTTGTGTGCTGAGTCAGAATCAAATGAATTCAAAATGATGATTAACAAAGTGGTTCCGACAAAAGGAAACAGCCACCTTTATAGAGCAGATGAGTCTCCCAGCATGAGAGCTGTCCCACTTCATCTATTTTTCATCTCTGTCTCTCTCCGTGCTTCTCTTTTTCTGTCTCTGTCCTAAGTCTTCCTTCCTCCCCATCGTCTATATTATATTTGATAGGGCTGTCAAAGTTAACGCGATGATAAAGATAACTCAAGTTTGTTTCAACACCTCTAATTTCTTTAATGCATTATCGTGATCGATCTATCGGAGGTTCTAGCGAGCTCAGTTTTCTTTTCTGCTTTAGTGAAAATACTGGTGTCATGAGCCTGCAAAACCTAAGGAATCCACTGGTTTCAACCATGTCATACTAGTCGTGAATGAGGTTAAATAACATTCCAAAGTTATGCTATATTTTGGCAAGGAAAAACTGGCCATTTTCAAAGTGGTCCCTTGACCTCTGACCTCAGTATATGAATGAAAATGGTTCCATGGGTATCCGTGAGTCTCCCCTTTACAGACCCACTTTATGATAATCACAGTTTGGGGCAAGTCATACTGACCGTTGTTGCCTGTTGGTCTGCAGTTTGCCAGGTTATGATTTGAGTTTATTATATTATGCTAAATGCAGTACTTGTGAGGTTTCTGGACAATATTTTTCATTGTTTCGTGTTGTTTTTCCAATAATAGATATATACTTGAATTTCCATAAAGCGGCATATTCGCCCACTCCCATGTCGATAAGAGAGTGATGAATTGTGATAAATATTTTAATCAGTTGACAGCCCTAATATTTACAGAGTAAGTTTCCTATTTATCCCATTGCATTCCTGTGATATCTCTTGTTAACATTTCACTCATCTTATCTTCCCGTAATTATGCGTCTGTTTCCCACATGCACGCCGCTTGCCTTTCTAGAAAAGCGTGAATTACTTTTCTTTGCCTCGCTCAGCTTCTCTTTTGTTCTAAGGTTGATTGTGTCTAAGCTGTAGGATGAGATAAGAGCTAAGACCTTCCTTCATTAAAGGGGGAGGAGGCTCCTGTACTGGACCTCAAAGCACATAAAGGACAACATGTCACCGTGTCTGCCCCTGTAATTCTGTCTCAGCCACTGATAAGACCTTATAGGAGTATGGACTACAGTCTCTCTGCATCTTTTTTGATTCACTTTTGTGCTCAAAGGGTGTGCAGATACCCTCTTGGTTGCCTATAAGCTAAGTTATCAACCATAGTCAGATAGGCTACTTTACAGGAGTATAAAATCAACTCAGCTACTGATTCATTCTGAGGCTAAATCACGCTCCAGCATCCATAGCAATTACAGTTTAACTTTTATTTTGAAAAAAAATGACAACTTGGAACAATTCCTGACCCAATCCTGAAAATCCATCCCTGCTTATGGCACTCTCAGCCCTTCAGTCCTGCCCTGACCTAATTCGAACAGAAGCCTGCGTCTCAGCACAGCGCAGCTCAGCATGGCATAGCCTGCAGTTCCTGGAATACACACACACACACACACAAACACACACACATGTATGCCCACTGTCTGGCCCACTTATACATCTCCATCTGTTCACAGCAATATATCCGCCCCCCCCCGAACAATTTTAAGTACTCTTGCAGGCTTGTCATGCACATCTTCCCACAGTCTTTTGCAATTCTTCTAATCCCTTATTGCCCATACTCTCCACATTACAAGCTGTCCACATATCAGCAGACTGGCTTGAGAAAGCTTTCCTGGTGCTTTGCTTATCTCTGGTCCTAGAAATCCTTCGGGAAGCAAGTTCTCAACTTTGCAGCCTAATTACAGTCCACTATACAATTTGGATAGTGATATTGTTTTTTGTGTGTTTCAAAGCAATGCCTTTCAGTAAGTGGAATGAAGTGGGATTAATTGAGCCACTAAACGGCTAATGTGTAAGCGCACAATTAACTGCATCCACCACAGAGCAACTTTATCCTTCCTGTCGGAGTCGTTTTTCCGGCCGTTTTCATGTGCACCAAAGCAGGTGAAAGTGAGTCAATAAATTATGCTTCATAAATGGACATATTTATATCCCTGAAGTTTAACTAATTTGATATTATACTGTGATGATGAACTGTTTCCTTAATATTTCTGAGCAGTATACTTCTATCATATCACAATTAATTAATGTTTGTTTCTGATTTATGTCAAAAATAACTTGACACACAGTGCTAAGTTCCCAGCTTTCAGATGATGTACACCACTCCTGTGTGACATCTACTGTTGACTTGCTGTCTCCACCTAAATACCCCCAGTATCCCCTAAAAAAGACAAAAACAGCTCTATTGTGGGTTAAGTTCCTACAGCATGATACCCAGTTTTGCTATTATAACATAACATATGTTACACACATGTTATCCTAAAATAACATAGGATGAAATCAGGTCAAAGGAAAAAAATCATAGAGACCTATGCATTTATCTCTGTCCAGTCTGGCTTTTTGTGGTTGTCTTTTTTTATTTTTGTACTTTTGATCTGTCTTTGAATGTGGGTTGTGTATGTTTGCAGATGTTACTATTTTGTGGGATGAAAATTAAATCTAATTTTAAAAAGAAGTCATACGTAGTTCCTATTAAAACTGTTCACCACAAGTCCTGTGAGCTATCCTGAACGATCAGGACACTTCAAACGTATTTTTGCAATGTGTAAAATCCCGTCACACAACCACGATGTCACACACACACTGGCCTTTAACAAAGTCAGAACATTGTTATGTATACCTAGATTCACAGTTTACATTTTACATATTTACAAATGTTAAAGCACTATATAAAACAAAAATGTGTGTTGTTAATGGTTCAAGGTATCTGATGTACACACCAGATGTCCAAATGTAAATTGTTAGTGATTCCCACTTTCATGATTACAGATGGACAGTAATGTTTGTGAAGTAGGTAGGAGAGGAAGAGTCAGAGGAATGGTGGAAATCCAGTATCGCTGTCGCCATCGCCTTACTCCTTCCTGGACCTGATAACCAAACACTGTATTTATATGTTATATATCTTAATATGGTCATGACATTTCCTCTTGGTGAGCCATGGTGTGGAGTGCACTGAGGTCTTCAGCCAAAGGACACAGTTGTTGGTTGTGAGTAAAGCATACCAGCACCATGGCAACACTCATATTAAGGGCTTATTAAGATGAGAGTGAGCAAAACTTTAAGGTACCAGCAGATTATATTTATTATCAGAGTCGACTAAATATACCCTTTTTTTTGTGAATTTCTCCACTGTGGGACCAATAAAGGAATATCTTATCTTATCTTATCTTTTATTACAATTGTTGTTACAATATTTGTGTGCATATTTGGTGTAACATTATCAGTTCAGTAGGAATGTTTATCGCACATATTTGACTTGGATTTCTACTTAATAATAACAATAATAATAATTTGGATTTAGATAGCGCTTTTCAATAAACCCAAGGACACCTAACATACACAATAGACACAACAGAGCATGACAGTGGCTAGAGGCCATATGTCTTGTTGAAGAGGTGAGTTTTAAGGAGTTTTTTGAATGTGTCCCGAGATGGGGCGTAGCAAAGCTCTGTGGGGAGAGAGTTCCAGAGGGTGGGGGCTGTCACACTGAAAGCTCTGTCCCCAAAAGTTGACAGTTTGGTGTGGGGGGTGGAGAGCAGACCCAAGCCTGAGGATCTCAGCTTCCGGGACTATGTGCAGGGGTGAAGGAGGTCAAACATGTACTGAGGAGCCAGGGCATCAAGGGATTTGTAGGTGAGGAGGAGGATTTTGTAGGTGATGCGGGACTTGACCCGGAGCCAGTGGAGGTGGATGAGGGTGGAGGTGATGTGCTGCCAGGGCTTGGTGCCAGTGAGAACCCTTGCAGCCTAGTTCTGCACATACTGGAGCCTGTCCAGGGCTTTGCTGGGAACCCCGGACAGAACTCCATTGCAGTAGTCCAAACAGGAGGTGACGAAGGCATGAATGAGGGTTTTTGCCACTGAGTCAGAGAGTGATGGCCGGAGGTAAGGTATGTTTCTTAGGTGGAAGAAAGTGGATTTGATGATGGACTTGATGTGAGACTGGAATGAGAGAGTTGGGTCCAAGGTGACATCCAGATTGTGGACTTCCAGGGATCTGGGGAACATCCAGATTTTTATTTCATGCAGGCAGTTGACAAATGACTGTGGGAGGGAGCTGGGTGGCTGATTTGGTGGTAAGATACAGCTGTGTCTCGTCAGCACATGAGTGAAAACTGAGACCATGGTGGCGGATGATCTGACCAAGGGGGAGCATGTAGATGGTGAAGAGGAGGAGTCCATGCGCGCTTAAGGATTGTGGTACACTAGACCAAGTGTTATTCATTCATCATTCATTCATTCATTGTCAACCACTTATCACAGGGGCCACAGCTCCAGCATGGGACCCCAAACTTCCTTTGCCCGGGCCGCATTAACCAGCTCTGACTGGGGGATCCCAAGGCATTCCCAGGTCAGTGTGGAGATATAATTTCTCCATCTAGTCCTTGGTCTTCCCCGGGGGCCTCCTCCCAACTGGTCGTGCCTGGAACACCTTTTAGGGGGGCACCCAGGGGACATCCGTACCAGATGATCAAACAACCTCAAGTGGCTTCTTTTAACACAAAGGAGCAGGGGCTCTACTTGGAGTCTCTCACAGATGGCTGAGCTTCTCACCCTATCTCTAAGGGAGTCACCAGCCACCCTGAGAAAACCCATTTCGGCTGCTTGTACTCGCAGTCTAATTCTTTCAGTCATGACCTAAACCAGTTGTTATATTTTTTTAAATAAATGATAAGAAATTAAATTTTTTGCTTGCTGCACTTCACCAAAAACATAACAAACCATGACCACAAACCACAGGATATACAATATATTAAGAATTAGAGTGAATTAAATTAAATTAAATTAACACTATCTTAAACTTGCATTAACTGGAGTTTTTTGGCCACAAGGGGGCAGTACAACAAGCTGTAGACACGATATTGACACACAGTATTATCACCATATGAAGTCGATGCGGTGAACAGGTTGCATGTGTGAAAGATGCTAAAAATCTCCTCCTGAAGTTGACTGCTGAATCTGGTGATAATTCTCTGTGGGCTTTTAATAATTAACCAAATCCATTGTTGACCTAAAAATATTGATTATGGCCTTGTGTCCGTATAGCATTTTTTCCGAGCAATTTTTCAGCTGTTCCCAGTGACGAGAGAACATATGAAGCTGCTCCGACTGCTTGTAGTTTAAATTCTCTGAACTTGAGAAGGTGAAAAGAAAAGACCATGAATGATGGTCACCATCACTCATTTGCTGGCAACCTGGAACCGGGATCCATCTAACCGGAGCTTTTGGACGAGATGAGGATATTCACCGTATTGTTGTCTCCGATGGATTGTGTCATGCTCCTACATCCTCCTCTGTGCTCTAACATTACGGCTGTCCAATTGAGCGATGACAGGCTCACCATACAAATGAGAGCAAGCACCCTCCGGTTGGTGCTGATGGTGTAAAAACAAATGGATAGTAGCCCACATAGATGATAAAAAGCAGCAGGGCGATGCTAGTCTATCACCCAACGGTGGATAGAGTCGTGATATGTTGTCAGTATGTTGTCGATGAAATGCTGTGATGAAGTGCTCCCCAGCATCCTGCAACACTTTTCTATACTATTACTATAGGGATGGACGCCTTAAAGCTTTGAAGTCTCACCTTTTCACTCAGGGATCCAAACAGAATTGTTATGCTCTTAAAATTATATATCGTCCTTCAATATCTTAGAGAAATGTATCTAGAATTTAAATTACTGCTCTGTATATTGCATATATTGCTTCAAATATAGCTCATAGTGCTTGCTTACGCTGAGTTGTCATGCGTTGTGTTAATAATACAACAGATAAGGAGAGCGATTGTGGCTTGGTTTTGTAGATCTTTGTGTTTGGAAGGCCCACAGAGCAAAGATGGTCTTTTTATGTTTTAGGGCCAGAATCACAGTTGGGTATCTCTCAGCTCTGATTGGACCAGATGGTCCTTCCCTATGTCTCGCTGACCTTTCCACAGTTACCATTTTGTCATCTGCTAACATACCTTCTTCACCAAGTTCTCAGCAGGACAGATGGCACAATTTTTGGGAGTTTGAGAAATGTTGGATTTATAAGGGGAAAACTATGTGGCAGATAAGCAAGTATTCTCAAAACATCACAATAATGAAAATCAACATTGATATTTTCTTACTTTACTTTAACACGGCATGTGTGCACGTCTGCATTGGCACAGACACCTATGTAACAGATGGTGGTAACAAAGGATAAAAAGCGTTTTCATAAAAGAGACTGTAACAGTATACAGAGAGTGGGCCTTGCTTGGCTCTGCAAAAAGACAATGCAGATTGTGTTTGTCCTGTGATACCAGCCTGTAAAAGTGTGTCAGTAATAACAATATGTTTATGGTCTTTGTGGGAAATGATAAGGGCTCGAATGGTTTTAACCACAGCCTCTTATAATGTTCTGCAATTACATGTTTGTGTTCATGTTCTGTGCCCGTGTTTGTTGTACAAAAGTGAACACAAATACAGTGCATGATGGCATGCGATATCTTAATTCCTTGGTTTTGAATTCCTTTGATGCTCCAAGCGAGGTATTGTGGGATGCACACATGAAAAGGTTGCTTGTAGCGACAGAAACTAAGCAACGCCAAGTCTTTATTTTAAGCAAGCAGCTTACTCAGAGACAGAAAAGGGTGATGTAATAAAGAGCTGCGTGAATTAACTATGCTAATATTTGAACTTTTTGAGCAGTGAAAGTAAAAAGGCTGCTCCTTATCCACAGTGTTTGGATATGGAATTTGTGCACAATAGCACAATGTCCATCACTGGAATATATGTTGTTTCGCTGACATGTAAATATTTACTCTATTTGAGGCTTCAGACATTTACATTTAGTCACTGACTGTCTATATTTAAACTCTGGTATAATGTATTTGCACAGTGAATTTCTGAGAACACGCCCAACTGTTTGGATAAATGTCAGTAAGTGTGTCTTTATTGAGGGTTTAGCAGCTAATAGCAGTGCAGTGGTACTGTGTGTGCATTGTGTGTGTGTGTGTGTGTGTGTGTGTGTGTGTGTGTGTGTGTGTGTGTGTGTGTGTGTGTGTGTGTGTGGCGGGGGGGCAGGGTGTATCCTCTTCCTGGACACATGTCCCATGGTGCTGATAAGAATGTCCTGCTAGGAACAGGAACAGCTCAGTAAACACAGTTGTTTACCTCATAATCCAGTTGAAACCTTGGCTAGGATTAAGTTCTTGGCAAACTCACCACACTACTACTCAGCACCCATCAAATATTCATCACAGCTATGCTCTTCATATTTTCTGGGCCTGCACTGTGTCAGCGATGGACTTTTGTTTGGGGCTTTTTCTCCACCTGAAGGTAATTTTTGCCGTAATCAACTAAAGTTAGTGTAGCATCTGTCCCACAGCTGGTCACGGGCATCTTCTACCTTTCCATCCTTGTAGCAGAAATATTGTGGCTCTTCATATAGAAGAAGTAGAAAGTAGGGACGTGACAATACCAAAAATTTAGCAGCTGATAATACCAATACCAGTGAAATTACACAATTCTCCATACTACTTCGATACCATGGTGAAAACAGAAGTAAAACAGTAAATCCCATGAAACTTCAACATCCACTCCTTAATTAATATTTGCATACTGTTTTTGTTAGGAAGTTAAACAGGTCAGAATTTTCTCTCTATTATCTATTTTATATTGAAAAACATCCTTCAAACACCTGTATTGTTTTAAGTTTCAGTACGCATCATAATGTAAATCAGTGACACCTCAAGTTAACTTTTAAAAACTTCAACATTATTAGCATTTAGGGCTGTCAAAGTTAACAAAATTTGTTTTAATGCCATTAATTTCTTTAACACATGAACACAACATTTTATTTTTACCTCGTAGTGGGGTCAGCGTTAAAGCTAGAGTGAAGATACAGGCATCACTATGAAACTGGAAAACCTAATGAATCCACTGGTACAATCCATGTCATATTCGCTTGTTAGGAAGGAGAATAAATAACACTCCAAACATATTAAATTTTGGTGAGGAAAAACTGTCATTGCCATTTTCAAAGGGGTCCCTTGACCTCTGACCGCAAAATCATTTTAATGCCACTAATTTAGTGCATAACAATCGGTATTTCAGAGGTTGTAGCAGGCTCAGTTTTAAAGCTAGAGCGACAATAGTGGCATCATATCAAACGAGGAAATGAAGGAATCCATTTGTATCAACCATGTCATACTAGCTTGTTGTGAGGGAGGCTAAATCACACTCCAAACCATCAGGAAAAAACATCATGGGGGTCCTCTTGACCTCAAGATCTGTGACTGTAAATGGGTTCTCTGGGTACCCACCAGTCTCCTCTTTACAGACATGCCCACTTTATGATAATCACATGCAGTCTTGGGGTCATAGTCATAGTCAAGTCAGCACACTGACACACTGAAAGCTGTTGTTACCTGTTGGGCTGCAGTTTGCCATATTTTTATGTTAAATGCAGTACCTGTGTGGGTTTCTGGACAGTGTTTGTAATTGTTTTGACTCATTCTCCCTTTAGAGGTGACAAAATATATGTGATTATTTTCCAATTAATTGCGATTAACTTTGGACTACTTTGTGATTAATCGTGATTAAATATTTTAATCTACTGACAGCTCTATCAGAATTGTATTATAGGTACATACATGAAATTTGACCTCTGCTTTTAACCCGTCCTAAGCATTTAGGCACAGTGGGCTTTTGTAAAGCACCCAGGGAGCAACTTGGGGTTCAGTGTCATACTACGACATGCAGACAGGAGGAGCCAGGGATCGAAACGCCAACCTTGTGGTTAAAAGATAACCTGCTCTACCCACCGAGCGACAGCCGCCCCAAACGTTAGCTCTTAGCTCCGTGCAGGACTCTGCTGCCCACCGGCTGCTAACAGCTAACATTAAGTAGCTCTTCTCAACTAACTTTTTTTCGCCATCCTCCCAGAACCGTCCTGAAATACAGCCTCAGCTGTCCCAAAAGATAGGTTTATAATTATCCAAAACAAAACATTGTTTTTTATTAATAATTTGCATGTTTGTTCTGATTTTGATGTTAACAGTGCAGCTAAGTTAAATTCAAATATTTTTTACGTGAAAAAAAGTAGCATTTGGTCAAAAAAACGTACGTCCTTATGCTCGAGCCCTGGCTCTCGTCCTGCCAGTTTCAACACAGATTTTTTTGTTCTCAGTGTAGCTCTATCAGGGTGTGTCCCCCGGACATGTTGATGGTGAATTTTCTGCATTCCAAACACATTTTCTATCGTCCCCAGGGTGACGGAGCACCATTAGTCTCGAGTCCCAACGGTCCTATAAAAAAAAAAGTACCGACACATTCAGAATTTTGGCATCGAATTGCTCCCGAAATATCAGTCCTTGTGGCATCCCTAGCAGAAAGGCACTTGGATGAGTGAGTCGATGACAGACGGGACAGGGCACAAGTTGTGTAACCATGTTCTTCAGCAGTATTTTTTACCCTTTTAAACTTTTCAGCAGTGTGTTTGTTGTAAGATCTCAGCATTTTTATCAAACATAAAAAAACTGAGCATGATTCTATTCTCCTTCTGCTCATACCATTCCTCTTCATCCGTGCTAATGTAAAGCTTTCTAATCTCAACATTTATCACTTGGATGATACAACAATGAGCAGGTGGTATTGGTAACAGAATCAAGCAGACAACTGCCTGCCAATAGTTTAATATAATTATTGCTATCCTGCCCAGAATAAACATGATCATGGGTAAAAAAAAATATATTTGTTTTATGAAATGTGTTGCATAGTCCACCAGATGCAGAATTTGCATGTCTTAAATGGTGTTGTGTTAGAGGTCGTTGCCCAACACAGTGAAAATGTTACCCTGCAGTTCACTGACATTCAGAAAGAAGGAAGTAGTTTCTTAGACAACATGAACACAATGTGTGGCATGGCGCCATTTAGTGAAAGGAATTCAGAGGTAAAAGACTTCAGTTCCTGATGAACAGGATTTGTCTTCAGTCTGGCTGAACTAGTGTTGTTGTTTCACTGACTGTAATTTGGAGGAAATGAAAAACATGTTGCAGTGTGTCATTACTTCACAAGACAGCTATGTGCCGCTGGAAGGGGTTTGCTTGCAAACAAGCAGACAGTGGGACTATCCACAGTCAAAGACACATTAATGTTCTCAGATTTTCCCCACGTTTGTGTGAACCACTGTTTGACACTTCCCCAGAGCCCCTCAGTGGGAGCATGGAGAATGTCAACTAAATCCTCCAGATGCTACAGAAGAATTTGCAGCACTGACAACCTCCTCCACAACTGGATTTCTGCCAAAGCTAATGGCCTTTCTGTGACAGTTTTACTTTCTTGCTGAGATGTGACCACAAGGCCTCGCTCCCAGGATAATTGTTACTTTGATCAAGAAATGGGTTCAGTCTTCTGGTAGCTTTGAGCTTTTGAGGTTAATAACACCAGAGAAGTTGTATATAGGTCACTCTGGATAAAGAGAGATTAAATATACTTTTTGAATACTGTAAGTTAGATGCATGTAACTTGGAGTCGTTAATAGGTAGTTAATAGCTTGAGTTTTCCAAACCATCTGTTGATATGCGGTTGCAAGACTCATATATCACCCGATTTGACTGTTATCAGACCATTAAATGGGCATCATCAGTCGCAATAAGCACTATAGATACAGTAGATTGACCACAGTGTCAACAGGGAGCTCACCACGTCTACTATGTTGTAAAAGTCAACACATCCTAACACGTGAAACTGAATGAAGCATTATGTTTTGAACACAAACAAAATGGCTTCTTTAGGCCTAGACAACAAAACTACAACATCTTTAGGTTTAGGCAGCAAAAACACTTGGTTAATTTTAGGGAAAACAATTTTGTTTTGGCTTAAAATAGAGACTTTTCAAAAGTGAAAGTGAAACTTAAGGCCTCTGCACACAAAGGGCACTCTCACAAACCATAGTCCGCTTGGCTAGTCCTAATCAGAGTGAAATTGATATTTTTGGTTTCTATTCAGTCTGGTTCGGTTTCACATTGCACCAATCAAAGCGGATCAAACCAAAAAGTAAGTTGCTGAGGGGCTTATATGGAGCAAATGTATTTTTTTTTTTCAACTCAAGAGCTGCCACTTCCATGCAGGGAATCACATACTTTGATATATTGCTGTCGAAGGTTTTCACTTTGAATCAGAATTGATCTACAGTGCACACAAATCATTCAGTCATCAACGTCATTATTTTTGCCCACATTATGTAGCATGTTCTGTGTTTTCAGATCCATACTCTCCAACTCATGTTACAGCCAATCAACCAGGTGTAATAATACATGTCATTAAACTGTGTCCATCTCAACAAATGCCCATGCAGGCAGCTTGCTACAGCATTTTGGGTTCACTTGGAAACGGTCTGAGGCCATCTTTTGCAAGTAGTCTCGGTCCGGTTGTTTGATCCCCACCAGATTACAATTGCTGCGTTCATAACTGCCCAAACAAACTGCACCAGAGGTCGAATCGCGCCAGAGTTTGCAGGGCTCCAGAGTTTGCAGGGCTCCAGAGTTTGCAGGGCTCCAGAGTGCGACCATTTTGGTTGCATATGCCAAAAATCTGTGGATTGTGACTAAATATTTTCATTGGGTGCACCAGTGCACCCGACAGATCTGTCTGTATGTGTGTAAGTGTGTGAAGCCAGCATCACTAGCGTAGGTTACCGCTTCACCACCTGTCTCTCTGGTCCCCATATGAAGCCTGAACCTGAACATGGCGTCGGATTCATTTCACAAGTGGGACTGTGTCTATGTGAGACACTACTGTACACTTAATACCACGAGGCAACTTTACCGCTAATCTTCTTCTCTGCTCCGATGATCACCAAACACCTGATCTGCTCGTAGTGCATCTCTCTCTGTCACTCGACCAGTCTCTCACTACGCACACATTACATTACGCTGCTCTTATACTAATGTAATACATAAACATGTTGATACCTGACGGTACCGTAGGGTGACTGTTAAACTCACTATTAACTGTTCAATTGTAATCTAGTAAAATGTAGTTTTTGGTGAGAAACTTGAATGAATCAAGTTGTTTGAAGATGTTTTCAGAGCAATATAAAATAGATAGTAGAGAGAGAATTATGACCTGTTTAACTTCCTAACAAAAACCAGTATGCAAACAGTAATAAAGGAGTATAAGCTGAGGTGCATGGATGAACTTATTGGATTTATTATTTTACTTTTGTTTTTTAATGTAGTATCAAATTGGTATTGAGATTCATGGGATTTTGCTGGTATTGGTATCAACTACTAAATTTTTGGTTTTGTGACATCCCTAGTGTAGCCCTATGGGAACTAACAAAACACTTAAAATGTATTATTGCAGTGCAAAAAGGCACGATGAAAAATTTTCGTTGCACCTTAATTATGTGCAGGGGCACCTAAATGAAAAAGTTAGGCGCACCGGTGCAACCAATGTAAAAACATGATAGTCTGGAGCCCTGGTTTAATTAAAATGGACTAAATATTGGCTTGTGAAAGCACCTTAAGACAACTACATGTTGTTGGTTTCACACAGGATGCCACACCCAGTCTTCTAGGTGAAACCCCTTTGTTTCGTGTCCCATCCATCGCCCCTGACCACCACCACATATGGAGTTTCACACTGTCCATACTACAGCACCTGTCTTCCACTTCTGCTCCTGTTATAATTACTACAGCTGCTAGAAGTTGCTGTTGTGTTCTTTTATACCTTTTTTTCTGTGATCTACTGTGTAAATAGATGATGAAACCTACTATTGGGTGTAGTCCCTATTGAGCCACATATAAGGTGATAATGGCTGTTTAATGGTGTAACAAAAGTCTGGTGTTTCTTTATTATATATGTTGTTGCTGCTCTTCTAAGTGAAATACAGAATTCTGCAGCAACAGAAAACATTGAGAATCCCACAACAATTCAATGGAGCAAAAATGTCCCAAATTAAAGTGTAGATGTGTGTATATGGATCAAAACATCAATAATGTTACAGTATTCACGTGTTGTATGAAGCACTTGTACGGTTGAGTAATGGGAAAAATAAAATCATTAACGTACGCTGCAATGTTTCATACAAGTGTTAGCCCACAGGAAGCTTCTTTGTTGTTGATACTTTTTCTGGACAGCAGTTGCTTTACATTGACAAGGAAGTTGTTCATACAGGAGTCGTTGTCTGTGGGTCACGCTCTTTCTTTTCTGGTCACAGTGGCATGGAACCATGCAGTTCTTCCTTGTGTGTAAAGCTGATAAAGTATCTAGTGACTGGATGATTATGGTTCCTCTCTGCCCACACATACAGCTATATGTGGCTGAAGAGATACTGTAAGACAGCTGACATCCCCCCCCCAAGCAGTTTGCAAAAGTGCACCAGCAGGTAGTGGTATGGTTGTCTTGTCTTTGTGTTTGTGTTGACTTTGTATGATTCCCAACATTAATGCAAGAGATCTGCATGATTTTTGACTTTTCTTCAACCTTCCTACCACACAGAGGAGACAGAGAAGTGTTTGAATGCTGATACTGACATTTACTGGCAGCACTGTTGGTACACTGATTAGACAATAGCCCATTCCTAAACAAACCCGCATTTGTTCCCCATGAGCTGATGTAGCGCGAAAGACTGCGAAACACAAGAGGAAATATGAGTAACTTCCTTGTCAAAATGTAACGTCTTTCATCCAGAAATGTTGGTCTCTTTTTCAAATGTGTCACATAGATTACTAACTGGCACCAATGCAATTATAATTATACTATTATTATATTTTCAACACTTTTTTTTTATAATTGCAAAGTTAAGAAGAAGAATAGTTAAGATCCAGAGTCATCACAAGGCATACACACCACACCCACTGTAGACCTTATGTACCATTAAATAAACTGGATGGAGAAATATGTTTGTCAAGCAAAAACACAAAAACATTAGACAATATATAACTTGAATTGGCAGGAAGTAATGTAGCCTCTTATGCTTCTTTACCTCCAACAGCAGCATTTCTTTCACACTTTGCTCACACTTGTCTGAATCAGTATTCACATCAGAAGGTTCATTTCCTTCCTGCACCATGTCTCATTGCAGTTGTACTACTAATTGTATTAGTGTAAAGTTACGTTGTGGGTCAGGATTTCACATAGTTATTGTGCAGTTCTGGATGTGAGTCAAGAAATCTCTGGACCTCAGCCAAAACACGAGAGGTTGTAAGACATGTCTGCCTCTGCTGTTAAATGGGTCATGGGAAAATCCTTTTAAAAAAATGCTAGTTTGAGTTTTCTTGCTTTACTTGTTTTCCATTTTTAATTTTAGTTGGCAGGGAGACACATGGAGAGAAAAAGAAATTTAGTTGTTTATTGTAGAGGACATCAGGGCAGAGCTAGTAGCTCTGCATACTTCATCATGTAGTCCAAAGTTAATCAAAGTTAATCGGAAATTAATTCCACATTTTCATCTGTTCAAAATGTACCTTAAAGGGAGATTTGTCAAGTACTTAATACTCTTATCAACATGGAGTGGGCAAATATGCTGCTTTATGCAAATGTATGTATATATTTATTACTGGAAATCAATTAACAACACAAAACAATGACAAATATTGTCCAGAAACCCTCACAGGTACTGCATGTATCATAAAAAATATACTCAAATCATCAGGCATCAAAAGGCAACAACAGCTGTCAGTGTGCTGACTTGACTATGACAAACTGCATGTGATTATCATAGAGTTTGTATGTCTGTGAAGGGGAGACTCGTGGATATCCATAGAACCTATTTACATTCACATATTGAGGTCAGAGGTCAAGGAACCCCTTTGAAAATGGCCATGACATTTTTTCCTCACCAAAATTTATCGTACATTTTGAGTGTTATTTAGCCTCCTTCCCACCAGGCGAGTATGATATTGTAGATACCAACGGATTCCTCAGATTTCATGTGATGCTTATATAGTCACTCTAGGTTGAAAATTTAACCCGCTACAACCTAAAAATCACAGGTTGCGTTAATGCCTTAAAGAAATCAGTGGCAATAAAACAAGGTTTCGTGAACGTGTTATACTCTGCTGTAGATATATGACAACATACAGTACTAGATGGTTAAATATATGTTAAAATGCTGGGTAGATGATAATGTGACTACTAGTCCTCCTGTATGTAGCTGCACTTGAATAAGGTATGGAGTTATGTATGTTAATGGTCGATATGTCTGAACCTACCTATCACATACATACTGTACCTTCATAAAGTATTGAACTAAACTGACTCTTTTTCAGTATTAACATCAGCGAAGCATGTTGAAAGAAAGAAAGCGAAAGAAAGAAGGAAGGAAAGAAAACAGAAAGAAAGAGAGAAAGGGGCCTGTTAGCAAACAGTATGTTTCACAGAATGATAATGTGTCTGTCCAGTTGATTGATGGTTATCACATGAGTGAAACTTTAAATTTAAAACAGTTTTGGTCCAGTATCGCAATTTGTCACCAAGATATAAAGCTCAGAATTTGATGTTGGTGCTTCCAAATCATCCCACCAAGTTGTCCCCTCTCCAAAACGTGACTCAGCAGCAGCAACCCAAGGACCTCAGGAGGAGGCTGGAGTTAAAAATAAACACAATCTGGCATCAGCAGGCTAGAATTTCAACCAGCACTTAGATGTGAGAAGTTATCATGAAAAGTTTGGCCGATTTAACATCAAAGCAGGAGTTTCCTTCTTTTTGTCTCCTCAGTGTTATAGACACATCTGAAGAGCTCTGCCTAAACACCCAGAGATAAATGGACCGAGGTCTGACCGACTGACCTGTGTGTTTGTGTTTCAGGGGAGCTTTCTCTGAGGTGGTCCTGGCCGAGGAGAAGAGGACCCAGAAACTGGTGGCGATCAAGTGTATCCCCAAGAAGGCTTTAGAGGGCAAAGAAAACAGCATTGAGAATGAGATAGCAGTCCTGCACAAGTAAGTAGACTTCTATGAACCGATACATTAGCAATAATAGATCTTATATTTCTTGATTAATTAATATGACATGATGTATAATGATATATAAAATAAACTTTCCGAGGCAGTCCTTATTGTACCACACACCTTTAGATGTTTGGCGACATGCAGCATTTGCCTGCATCTGAAATACTAGCCACAAGGTCCAAGATGGTAAATTTTTCATCACTGTCTCTCCATTACTGCATCATGTAAGTTGTATCACATTACTAGATATCATACAGTATATGTCACATATGATATACAGTATACTGTAGTAATATGATGCACATGATATGCATCATATTGAGCGCTATCTACTATTCACTTGAGAGCCATATAATTTTGATCCATATATTCAGAACGGAAAGGGCCAGTTCACTCAAATTACTGAAAGAAAACCTCTCTGACCACTATTGGTATCTAGTAGCCATCCAGGCAGAAAATTCAACACCAGCTTGTATTTCAAGAAACAATGTCCTGGTTAATCTGCAAAAACTGCAAACATTGTGAAGTGTTTTCTTCAACAGAAGAAAATAGTCCCTGTGAAACCCGTTAACAACTTGTCCTGTGGATTAACCTGACCAGCCACATCTGGAAAAAGAGATAGTGCTTCAATGCTGTGACTATTATTACATTTAACATAAACGTATTCGCCTCCGTTGTATTGTGGTGAATGTTTGAGTTTTTTGTAATTTGGGTGAAACAACCCTTTAACTTAAGCATGCACAGCACTGTACGCTGTACGCTGCCCAAAATACTTAAAAATACTTCAACCTTTCCTTCTAGACTCATCATGTCACATATTGTATGTAAGTGGTTTTGCTTGTAACACGGAGTCATGCCCAGGTGTGTTCACACCATAGACTGTATATATAGACGGACAGTCTCCACTTCCTTTCACTGTACATATGTGAGGCCCCCGGCAACAATCTGGGTTTCTTACGTCGCCCCCCAGGAAAAATAATTGCCCACCCATGGTCTACGCAGTAGTGATTGAGGGGGCTGGAGCTGCGGTATCGAAGTGCTGCCCACTCATTCACCCGAGTCAATCATGAGCCAGACATGGCCGCGGCTTGTTAGTGTGAGGCAACTAGCTGCTATGTTAGTGCTACGGTAGCAGTCTGGCTAGAAAGATATAACTCTGACTACATTTCTGATCAAACCGACACAGTTCCATTACACCGACTTGTGATGGTTATCATCTCATCTCCTTTTTATAGCATCAAATAACTAATTAAAAGCAAACTTACCAATGAAAAGTAAATGAACACTTGAACATACAGTACATAAGCTTGAGAAGAACTACGTAAAATTGCAAGAATCATCTTTGGGAAAAATTTGACATGCACCTCGACTTTTTAGTTTAGCCCATGTACTATCAGCTAACATGGAGGGGGCAGGATTAATGACCTGTACTGCAACCAGCCACCAGGGGGCAATCAAGATGTTTTGGCTTCACTTTTCGGGAGCTGTCATCTCGTCCATCTTTATGTGTACAGTCTATGGTTTACACCTAATTTAACCCTAACCCTACCATACATGAACCCTCAGGTCATGCACAAGTTTTCTCTCTATCTGTGCAAGAGATATACTGTTTTATCATATAAAGACAAAGGCAAGTGACAATAACGTCCCTTGTAATTGTGGAGCAGATGATACATACCTCTCTTCAGATGTGGGGAATTACAGACCACGGTGAAAATGGCTGATCTACATTGGGTCCCAAGTTATTTTTAGAGCTCTTGTTGCCTGGGTTACAGGAGACACAACTCTCACCAATATACAGCTATGATCCTTCCTGAGGTGAGGCTGGTGGATGAGAGTGGTGGGGGTTAGTTAGCACTTACAATTTTGACAAACGAAGTAAACTTGGCCTGAAAATCATGGTTCGCTTGCTTTGTCTGAAGTTTGTGTAGACTCATACGAAGGTCTCATTACTCACTTTAACACGTCATCCTCAACTCCCCCTCAGTACACAGAGCATGGGGGACAGGGTCTGACTGAGTGGTATTACCTTAAAGCTGCGTCAATCAATAGTTATATTAACAATGGATCAAATGATGAATGTGAACAGCGTGGCTCATAGTGATGAATCCACAGACATTTATCACCCGACGCTGAAGTCACCGTCAGCTCTGCAATCTTTCAGATCATTGTTTTGGTTTTACTGTTCGCAGCATTACTGTTTAGATTCAGTAACACCACTCGCTGCCAGCAATCTTATTTCCAGCAGCATGTAGGGTATAAGAATCAGATATTTTCTGATGCTTTTCTGATATTTTCTGAAGTGTTAGGATAATATCTCTACATTTTCTTTGGTTTGCAAGGTCATTAAATCATCAGATTGAAAATATATTTCCTCCCTTTGGATTATTCAGTCCTGTTAAAGGTGGAATCACAGCCAGCCAAATCCAGCTATCAATCCAAAGGACTTTTAACACTAAATTCATTGTGAATGCTTAAACGCTAAATGACCTGTGATTGGCCAAAGGCTCCCATCGTGAGCTAGATTTTTAAAGCCTGAAAACAGAGCCACGAAGAGGTGCAGAGGTCTAGTTTTCTCTCAAAGCACCTGAATTAAAATATGCTGAAAGGTTATTATGGAATTTTTGTCCAATGATGCCAAAACATTTCTGGCTACAGAAGCTTTAAATAGCCCACACTATCTCCCCTTCTCCTTCCCGTGATGAGCCAAACCCATTTTCTTCTTTTTTTCTATAATGACTCCTGTTATGTCTCCTGCTGTAATTTATTGTTGTTAACTTAATGTTCCAAACCAGTATAAATCACTGGTGACAGTGGTTTGGTTTGAATATGAAAAGAAGTTAATTTATTATCAACTAATGGCCCAGTTTGTGTTGGGGCAGATATAGAGCCAAATGATCCTCATCTCTGTTCTGATAACTGTTTGTTAAATGACCACCTAATGGTAGTTTAATATACCACTAATATAGCCATATAATATCATCATCACATTGGTTATCTGGCTGTTGCTATCTAGACCAAATATTTACTCAAACACTGACGTGCAAATAGTGACTAATCACACTGTGCTAACTCATTTGTAGCCGTGCCAATCAGAGGAGTTGGTGTGAAGTTGCTGTGGAGGCTCTGTTGAACCTCTGAAAATACTTACTTATTAGCATGGCTGTATACGTGAAGCTAGAAATGACAAGTGGATCAATCTGAATTAATGTAATATGCTAAATAATTGTGTGTTTCTGACACACACAAGCCCAATGAAAAAAACACCTCCTCCCACCGCAGGAACTTAAAGATCCTGCAGACGCTAGGCTTGCGCCTCGCCTGGAAAGTAGACGAGATCAGGCAGCAGCAGCAGGGAGCGGTGACAAAAAGCTGCAGTCAAGTCGGACAGTTTCCAGCCGTTACCAGCAGCCTTTAAAGAATTTACAGGAAGTCACAGAAAAAGTGGCATTCCTGTTAGATCTGATCTGTAGCCTACAATAGCCTGCAATTTAGTGTAAATGTCACAGAAAGTTTTCTCTCTACAACATGTAGTATTCGTTGTCAAGCTGAGAGCCAATCAGCGCTTTGATCAGGCGACAGCCAGGCGTTTCCCATAATGCCCTGGGACTTGCAGTCATTGGAGAGCAACTGTGGCACCTGGCTCTAAAAACTGCGGCCACCTCGATCTTGTGAGATTAACGTTGCCCTCGTGTGCATGACGTCAGAGCAAGTCGGACACAAATCTAACCATCATACATTACGCAGCAATCACCGGTGATCGGCAAGTCTGGTTCATCTTGAGCCTATTAATAGAAGCAAAACAAATAAAAGACATAAGCAAATTCTGGGGGCGGCAGTAGCTCAGTCCGTAAGGACTTGGGTTAGGATGTGGAGGACCTGGGTTCAAATCCCCCATGGACCAAGACCAACTGGTTGCTGGAGAGGTGCCAGTTTACCTCTTGAGCACTGCCGAGGTGCCCCTGAGCAAGGCACCAAACCCCCAACTGCTCTGGGCGCTTGTCAGGAGCAGCCCCATCACTCTGACATCTCTCCATTGACATGTATATGTACTGTGTGAACTGTACTGTGTGAACAACAGAGTGTAAAACTGAATTTCCCCACTGTGGGACTAATAAAGGAATATCTTTCTTTTCTTTCTTTCTTAAATGTGCAAAAAAGAAGAAAAGGTGTAATGCCAGGGGACCCAAGGCTGTTTTTTCCTTAAATAAATCATTTGAGAAAATGAACAGAAGATGGATGAAAGAATCAGTAGATCTACCAGTTTCACCCAGACGTCAGATGGATGCTGACTTCTATGATCAGATGACTCACCAGCATTCAATAGACATTTCAGCTGTCTGACAATCACCATGACTGGCGTCCACTATAAGTTCTTCACACACACACCTGCACAGAAATCCATATTAAACACACTTTTACTACATTTACTTTACCTCCTGTAATCAAGTGTGGAAGCGCATGCATGAGCTCACATGCTCTACATGTGTATGCTCACTCTGCAGGTTTTATCCATCATGCTTCCTCCACTGGCTCCATCGCACCGTCCACTTTGAGCTAAGCAGATGAATGAAGGTGTCTGTGTATTGTTACAATCTGGATAAGAGTAATTGCTGTAATCCAGCGTGAGCTCATGCTGACTCATACGTTACACAGTTACCACCTGTACAGCCCAGACACATGGCTTTGTGTTGTCCTCCAACTCCTCAAGTCAACTTAGTAACCTTCAACCACACATTCATAGTCCAGATGCATGTACTGAGGTAAATTAAATGAATGGGTGGCACACAAACAAATATAATTACAAAATCATCTGCATTTGCTTTGCAAATTCATTATGAGAAAGGAAACTTGGCTCTCAATGTGTTTGAGAGACCTCAAGGCTACAGGTAATGTGTGGTGGTGAGAGACATGAATGTAAACATAACTTTTGTTTTTGTTAATAAGAAAACTCCACAGAGCACCTTTAAATTGAGACTATTAAAGTTGTCGCAAGGTGGGAATGAGAGATAACACCCAGGTACACATGTATCTAGGGCCGGGTATCATCTGACCTTTTTTGTACTAATGCAGATATGATGCTGGATTTATGGTACGATACAAAAACAATAGCTTTTACCATACTGTACGTCACTTTAAGAAATATAAACTAGGGCTGTCAAAGTTTACGCGATAGTAGCGCATTAACACAAATTTGTTTTAACTCCATTAATTTCATTAACGCACTAACACAGTCAAACTTTTGGAGGCAATAGCGGGCTCAGTTTTAGAGCTGGAGTGAAGATATTTGCATCATCAACTAGAAACCCTAAAGAGTCCACTGGTACCAACCACGTCATACTAGCTTGTTGCAAAGGTTGTCACACTCCAAACACATGCTAAATTGACCTCTGACCTCCAGATATGTGAATGAAAATGGGTTCTATGGGTACCCACGAGTCTCCTCTTTATAGACATGCCCACTTTATGATAATCACATGCAGTTGTCATAGTCAAGCTGATTTGTCATAGTCAAGTCAGCACACAACACCACTAATTTCATTAACACATTAATGCAACTTCTGATTTTTAGGTTGTAGCAGGCTAAATTTTCAAGCTAGTGAGGTGAGTGAAGATACTGGCATTATATGAAATCTAAGGAATCCATTGGTACCAACCAGGTCATACTAGCTTGTTGGAAAGAGGCTAAATAACGCTCCAAACTTACTCTAAATATTGGCGAGGAAAAAACTGTCATGGCCATTTTCAAAGGGGTCCCTTGACCTCTGACCTCAAGATGTGAATGAAAATGGGTTCTGTGGGTACCAACCAGTCTCCCCTTTACAGACATGCCCACTTCATGATAATCAATGCAGTTTGGGGCGAGTCATAGTCTGACACACTGACAGCTGTTGTTTCCTGTTGGGCTTCACATCACATTGAATGCGTCCACTTATTATATACAGTCTGTGGATTTGACATACACTCAGTGGCAACTTTATTAGGCACACCTGTACAACCTAATACAGTCCAATACCACTGCTGTGAAGTCTACTTTTATGATTCCTGTCATGCTCTTTTTTCCAACCTTTGTACAGGTAGAATTTATGTCAGAGCTGTTGCATGGGATTATATTATACAGGCGTACCTAATAAAGTGGCCACTGAGTATAATCAAGGTATGATACACACTGTTACCAATCTGTGAGTCATCTTTTCACCCCTGTCACCGCACCCACGGGTCTCAAGGGGCAGCAGAGCACCGAGTTCAGCCAATTAGGGAGCTGAATGCCACCACACAGTGTAGCAGCACATGTGACTGCTGGACGGATACATACACTGGCTGTCTGAACCCTACCTATTAATGGCTAAATAAAAAGAGTTATTAGTATTATAAGAATGCCTTGCCTCATTTCTCTTCTCTGCTTCTTCACAGGATTAAACACACCAACATCGTATCTCTGGAAGAGATATTTGAAAGTAAATCACACCTCTACCTTGTCATGCAACTGTGAGTATTCACATGTGTGTGGGTTTGTGCGATGTGTGTTTCAAACTCTCTCCCACACACTGCACGACACATGCCATTTAATTGCACTCCGTAACACACAACAGTGTACCGTGCCTACTCATGAACACCAGTGGGGTGTTCGCCCTCACACCTGCAGCCTGTCAGCCTCCCACCCACCTCAGCCTCTGAAATGTCAGAGAGGGAGAGAACGAGAGAAAGGACAGATCAGGATCAGACGCACTGTTAACTGTGAGGCTTCCAGAAAATATAAATCATTAATGCATTAATCACAGTCAACGGAAAATCAAGGAGACATAAAAGGCAGAGAGGGAGGGTGTATGTCTATCAAGGAAAGGACGAGTGGGAAACCTTAAGTACTTCCCCGGCAATGTTTTTGTGTTTCCTCATAATAGTGTTTGTGCGTCCTTGCAATATGTTTTGTGTTCCCTCTGAATCATGGTTGCACACTCTTTCATGTAACACCCAGTGCCTCCCCACATTAATGGGTCTACTTATTCAGTTTTATTTCGTTGCCTTGGCCTAACAACGTCAAAATGTGTTGCAAGGAGAAACGTCTGAATGCTCAAGACCAGACTCCCACAGTTCTGACCTTCTTTTTTAAATGTTGCTTCTCCTCCCTCGTTTCTTGTTTTTCTTCTTCATCTTTCCATCTTGCCTTCCTGCCTGTGTGTGTGTGTGTGTGTGTGTGTGTGTGTGTGTGTGTGTGTGTGTGTGTGTGTGTGTGTGTGTGTGTGTGTGTGTGTGTGTGTGTGTGTCACATTATCTGTAGATAGAGTGAAGTCTCCATCTAGTGGCTTGTAAGTCTAACGTCAAGCACTCCAACAGTAGAATACTTTTGTATTTCGATCTTCATGCATTTGTTTGCTGGAGACAGTTATTTACAGCTTTGACCCAATAAAAAAAGTTTCCTTTTCCTTTTTTTTAGATAAGTGGGGATTTCTTAAACAAAGTCCCTATTTTATATTTCCCTCATGTCGTTTTCGCTCTCAAACTCTGGCAGTTTGTCTTGCTTGGTTGGGAGGGTTACTTTGAAAATGTAATGCGGTACAGTTACTTGGGGTGTAAGAAAATATCAAAAATATTGAATATCGCGATGTTATGTTCTGTGATACTATATCGATTCTCAAAAATGCAGTATAGATTTTCAATTAATAACAGTTTACATGCATAGGTTGACTAAATGAACACCTTTACTATTTAATTTGTAAAGAGTTGCACATATATGTGCCCTGTCAAAGTAGTGCTGTGATGTTTGGTGTTACACCCACTGTGATGACGGCAGATGTAGATCCCACTGTTCAGATTGCAGGACTTTTTAAACTCAGATTTTATGCATATGGTGATGTTCTTTTTACTATGGCAGTTTTCCTAAAATTATGGTAAAACAGTATTGCAATATATCACAGTATATTGAATCATAACCTCTATATTGTTATATGTATCATATCGCCAGATTCTTCCCAATACACAGCCCCATTATAGTTACTAATCACCTGTTAAAAATGTAATCAGTAACTGAACCCAAGTATCACAATATAAATGAAATGTATCTGATTACTTCTACTACTATCATCTCAGTACCAAATATGCAGATAAAGACAAGAGAAAACAAACATTATTTTGTATGTAAAGCAGAAAAGGGGAACAATAACAGTACAGTTCTGCCTTCCAGCTGTGAAAATGCTGGTAATATCCCAGGATTCAAATCATTTGGCACATAGTGTTCCCGGATTTAACTTGAAGCAGCAGCAGGCTACAAATTAAATTAGCATACATGCATATTTCCTGGTTTGTCCTGTATTGTTATTATACTGAGAAACTTGAAGCGGTTTGCACGTTTTCCTACAAACTATCTTTCCTGTCTGTTAGTTAATCTTGAACAAAAGTGCTGAAACCATCCTGCTTTGTGAGAACTTATTACTGTGTTGCTGTTGTTCCTCTTTCCTGCTTTACATACAAAATATTGGTGAAATTTCCACCCAGTGAAAGCATTATTGTCTCTAACATGGGCCCCTACCTCTACCTGACGGCTCCCTCGCTGATCTGCTGGGGTTCGCACATGTGTTAGTGTGACACTTGTATCCCGAAGTGTTAAAACTCCTGTACTCCTGTAAAAGTACAGTTACCATTTTTTGTATCGTGATTACGAAACAGTGTTCCAGTGTAATCCATTACTCCCCAAGCCTGTTGTCTTGTTCACAAATATTTTCAAAATAATATGCTGACACCATGACTTTTCATGCTTTCAGACATTATCTCACTGTTCCTCCATTGCAACCATCAACAAGTAAAGTCTTTAGCTGTCTGTGCCAGTCAGTGGGCTTCTTCCATGATTTCCAGTCTGATTTTGTGGTTGTTGTCTGTCTCCATACTGTACTATACTATATATTCCACAAGCTTCACTTGCTTTAACGAGTTAATCTCTCTCTCTCTCTATGTCCAGGGTGTCTGGTGGGGAACTCTTCGATCGTATCATAGAGAAAGGTTTCTACACGGAGAAAGATGCCAGTAAGCTCATTCAGCAGATTCTGGATGCCGTCAAATACCTCCACGACATGGGCATCGTGCACCGTGACCTCAAGGTCAGTTCTTGTTGAGGTTTTTTGCGCACTTATTTTTTTTATTTACTCACCACCCTTAATGCAAAAAGAAACATACAACATGGAAGAGATGCACATACATTTACACTTATTTTAATGTATATTCTTTTCTTTTCATGTCTGTTTTAAACATTTACAGTATAATATAGTATAATGCTAATATTCATATTACATAAACATGAGCAGCATAGACCAAACATCTCACTTCTCATATCACTAATAAACAAACCCCTGTAACTGCAGCATTAACCAAACAATATACAGGTGTAATAGGAACAAAAGTAAGAAAATTAATAAAAGAGGTGACTAGAGTTCTGATATTGTCCATATTAATGGTAGCCATCTGTTTTCAACTGAAATCTTGCTATAATTGTGTCCTTGATACAGACGTATTTAACCTTTTTCTCAGTAAATTAGTTAGTCCACCATATTATCAGGAAGTATACCCAGTATACCCGATATGAAAAGTGTAAAGTTAATACCCAAGATTTGAAGGTTCTTCCAGGAATCCAAGAGCTTGAAGTTCCCCACCAATCTACAACCCCTCCTACATAGTTCAGATGTATTACTATATTTTATACATGGAGTGTTAAAATACTTTTCATTTTCACCATCCAATCAAATTCTCTGTCACTGAGGATTTTTAATTCAGGCCAAAAATGTGTGTGTCTTTGTGTGGTGTGATGGTGTTTTATCTACATTTCTGGTTTTGATTTTGTCTCTCCTCCTCGTCGCAGCCAGAGAATCTGCTGTACTACAGCATGGATGAAGACTCAAAGATCATGATCTCTGACTTCGGTCTGTCTAAAATCGAGGGCTCTGGCAGCGTGATGTCAACAGCGTGTGGAACACCTGGATATGTTGGTAAAGAAGTCAGAGACTGAAATCTGAGAATCTGCTTAAAACAAATGTGTGCATTTATGCAATATTAGCACAATGCCAATATGCGACTGGTACTGTAATGCAAAATCTTTCATTAAACACCATCTATAACTAATTGGAAGTTTGTGTAGATATTCAAAGTCATGAATCGATCACACTCTAATGCTCAACTACAAAATGAATAACTATGATATTTACAGTTACAGCTGAAGATGGTGAGATTTGAGAAAAGATGATTAAAAAATATTTTATAAAACTGTTTATAAACTGACAGTAGGGCATGAGACAGATAATCTGAAGAAGAAGAAAAAAATGCCTCTGTGTCCTCCGGTGCTCCTAATGACGTTTACCAATAGGAACATGCGCTCTGTCTCTGAAATGGCCTGTGATTGGTCAAAGTCTTCCGTCATGGGCTTGATTTTTAAAGCATGAAAACAGAGCCGTGAGGAGACTTGAATTACAAAATGCTGAAAGATTATTATGGAATTTTTGCCCACATGGTGCCGAAAACATACTGAAGCTTTAAACACACCAATAGTGCTGAATGTGTGTCAAACATCATTTTCAACAACATCTTTCTTATGTTCTCGTATGACCTTGTTTTGTTCTTTCAGCCCCTGAAGTGTTGGCTCAGAAACCCTACAGTAAAGCAGTGGACTGCTGGTCTATTGGTGTCATAGCGTATATTCTGTGAGTACATGAACCTAGCCTAACACAGGATGAATACATATATTAATCACTGATGCATTCATAATCATCTCCTTGTTTTGCATTCTCTGCTTTTATAACTTCAGTGAATGTTATTTTAAGCTCTTGGGGTGCTCCTAGTAGAAAACCATGACATGTGCTCTCCTGTGTCTCAGGTTGTGTGGTTACCCTCCGTTCTACGATGAAAATGATGCCAAATTGTTTGAACAGATCCTGAAGGCAGAATATGAGTTTGATTCTCCTTACTGGGATGATATCTCTGATTCAGGTGAAGTACTTATCAAGTTATTTTTCCTCCGTCCTCTCAGGCATGATGTAGATTTTTCATAGACACACAGCAAACGCGTCTCTATAGATGTGAAGATCTAAAGTGTGCATTAAAGGACCAGTGTGTAACAATTTGGGGGATCTATTAGCAGAAATGGAATTTAATATTAATTTGTATATTTTCTTTGGTGTATAATCACCTGAAATTGAGTTGTGTTTTCGTTACCTTAGAATGAGACATTTACTGTATATCTACTTCGGGAACGGGTCCTCTGCATGGAGTCTGCCATGTTGCACCGCCATGTTTCTACAGTAGCTCAGAAAAGCTTAGGCCAGATACGATAACATTACTCACTCCTGTCGCAGCTACCGCTCTCTCTCTCTCTTGCTTCACCACTCACTTCCACATACACCAACACACACACACACACACACACACACACTACACACAGGCTGTTCTCCTAATGACATTTGCGTCAGCCACCGCAGTTGTCAAACATGCTTGGCACACAGAGAGGCTTCAGCTGGTTGCAATCTGCAACCTCATTGCTAGATTCAGCCAGATCCTACACACTGTTCCTTTAAGCTCTTCAGAAGCATAATTTTTGAGGTGTATAGTCAGTAAAGGTCACCAGGGAAATGCAACAATTAAAGTAGCCAGAGCATATTTTTGTCAGTAACTTCCCTGATCTCAGGTCAGCTTGAAAACTGTCCAGGGTCTGGTTTGTATCGTCTTAGTGCCCAAATCTGCTGAAATCTTCTTGATCTATTTGAAAAGTGGCCTCAAACCATCATCCCCACTCCTTGCTGAACTACTTGCTTTATCACATAGAGTGGGTTCACCTGCTGTATGCTGTATACATTTCATATCTGTTGCTTCAACAACCTGGTAGTGGTGGTAGAAAAGATTGATACAGCATAGTATTTCAATATTTTGCGTGGCGATATGGTATTGATACATGGACGTCGAGTATCATCTTTTTATTATATAATCAATTATCCTCTTAACAATCCGATGGTGGGCCCGGCTGCTAATATGTCTTTTAAAGGTTGTAGCAAGCTCATTCGTAAAGCTAGAGCAAAGATACTAGAAAGGCATGTCATGCTAGCTTGTCAGGAAGAATACCAAATAATGTTCCAAACTTAAGCTAAATTTCGGCAAGGAAAAACTGGCCTCTGGCCTCAAGATATGTGAACGAAAACTCTAAGATGAACAGAGTGAAAACTGCATCTTATTAGATAAAACAGATGCTGACAAACTGTCAAATGGTGAAGAGATGCATGTGTGAATCACAACATATCGTAATATATATTATCACAATACTCCGCATTTTGCAAAATGTTTAAAATCGCAATCAGATTGTGTTGTGATGATCATCATATCATGGGGCCTCCTGTGATTCCCACATCTACAACCTGGTATTCTTTAATGCAGCTTCCAGTCATGAATATTAAATTGCACAAATTTCAGAAACAATGAAAAAACTTCTTTTTTATGCAACAAAATAACAATCACTTCAGCTGTAATTAGACCTTCATACAGGGATGAGGTTAAGCTGAAACATTTTCTAGTACAGTTGTCTTTGCCAAAGTTATCTGAGTAAATGTTCTTGATAAATACTGGAATAAGATGATATTCTTCACAGTGAAAAAACATTCATCTGAAGCATTTTTGAAGCAGTCATCTCCTGGACCGTCTCCTTTAAGAAGAGTCATTACTCTGAACATCTGTTTGGCACACTGATGTGCAAACAGCAAGTAGGTAGCCAGGACTTGTTAGTATCCACTCGCCCACCCAACACATCTCACTTTGAGCAAGGCCACCTCTTATCCAGGATTATTCCAGAGCCAGTCAGGCTCTTTCTCATAAACAGAGTGATGTCCCAAGTTTTTAAGATAATAAATCTGTTATCCACTCCCTACATTTCACCTCACAAGCTGAAGCAATGATCCCATGTTGATTTTTATTCCCTAGTCCTGTCTCTGGATCCCTGTTTCCCTGCTTCGTGTGAGGATCTCTCCAACATTTAGGACAAATTATACAAGCGATAGAGCGGCCAATTCTCTGTCAGATGGGAATTTCCTCAAGATTTGTTTTCTCTTGTTTACATCAATGCAACTGGTGACTTTTATAATATTGACTTTTTTAACCTTTCCTTTTCATTGTAGCTAAAGACTTTATAGTCCACCTGATGCAGAAAGACCCTAACATACGTTACACCTGTGATCAGGCTCTGCAGCACCCCTGGTACTGGTCCTATACTCCTCTGTCACACCTGTACTCATTCAGTGATTTACTTGTTTTAATGATCCAGGTTGAGAATGTTATACAACCCTTGGCTATACTTCTATCCTTATGTTTCCTGTTCCCTATGTTTGTCAGGATTGCTGGGGATACTGCTCTGGAAAAGAACATCCATGAGTCTGTCAGTGCTCAGATCAAGAAGAATTTTGCTAAAAGCAAGTGGAAGGTAAGTCAGACTCCCTGTTTATCTTGGACGCACTTTGATTTTCTCACACACACGATTTATGCCACATGATTTTTTACATTTTAGGGTGCTTTCACAAGCCAACATTTAGTCCTTTGTAATGGAACTCTGGTGCAGTTAGTTTGGGCAGTTGTGAATGCAGTAATTGTACTACTGGCGTGGATCAAAACAACCAGTCCAAGACCACTTGTGAGAGGTGGTCTCAGCCGGTTTCCAAGTGAACCGAAGAGCAGGCTGCCTGTGTGGGAATTTGTTGACATGGACGCAGGTAAACAACAGGTTAACATGAGTGGGAGAGGAGTGACCTGGAAGTCTGATGTTTACTTGACATCTGGGCTGAAGAGAACATACAAAATATGCTAAAGTCCACAAAAATAGCGACGTTTATAAAGTAATTTGAAATAAACTGAAGGAGAAGGGATTCATGCATGTAGTTGATCAGAACTGAGTCAAAGTGAAAAAAACAGCAGCAATATACTGTATAAAAATCTGCAATTCCCTGAGTGGCAGCTGTCGAGACGAAAAAGATTAAGTCGCTCCTTCGTACACGCCCCTCAGGTAATTCATTTTACATGTACTAGGTCTGCATTCATTTTTGCACCGTGATACTGAACCAGACTAAATAGAAAACAAATCAAAAGTATCAATTTCACTCTGATTCGGACTAACCAAAAGGACTACGGCTTATGAAAGCACCCTTAGTGTACAAAACATGGCGAGAATACAGTTTAGCTACAATAAAAAAAAAAAAACGTCTTCAACTCAGGAAAGTACAATCTTTTTGGAATGGATCATATTTAAATCGCTAGAAACGTTTCAAACTTTTGGGTTGGGATCCCCTCAATGGTTGCCAGATGAGTTCATGGGGTCACAAGATGATTACCAGTGTGGGAAATGAGGAAAAAACAAGATTGTGCTACTCTAGATTTTTGTTTATTTTCACAGCTTTTCTTTAATTGATGCTTGTTTTTAGCCAAATACTGCACAGTTTAACTCTCTGAGCCTCTAAAAACTAGTCTTTGTCTGTATGTATGTCTGTCCTTCACTGGTCTCGACAACTGTTCATCCAATCGACTTCACGCCTTATGGGTGTATTGCTGATGACTCAAGGAAAGGTGTCGAGTGTGAAGTTGTTTGGATGAGCGGTTCTCAACAATGGAGGCCGAACAATCAGCCGAATGGGCTCTGCACTAGTATGAAACATTCTGAGAAAGTCACTCTTTAAATAAACTGCTCACAACTCACAGACATGCACCCTGTTGTGAGGAGTATTGCTTCGGCCCAGAACATAATTGGTACCATCTACCAAGCATCGGTGATATCAATGAGAAGAGGTGCCTGCAAAGAGCTCTGAGGATATGAAGAGAAGACAATACCCATCCTACTGTCTGGCAAGCGATACAGAAGTATCGCACCACCAGACTACTACAGAGCAGCTTCTCTCTCTTCTTCAGGCTGAAAAGACTCAACTCATCCTCCACACTGCACCATAAATCATAAAGGGACCACAACTGCATTTTGTTGCACAGCCCTGTGTTGTATAATGATAATAAATTAACCTTGAACCTTGATTAAGCAAAGAATATTTGAAAGCACTGCTTTAGGCTGCTGGCTGGGTCCCAGTTAGTTGGCTTTCAGTTTCAGATGAGTGAAGTTCTATAGTTTTCTGGATTATATTGCATTTGTGTCCTTTCCTCTGCAGCAAGCATTCAACGCCACCGCAGTGGTCCGTCACATGAGGCGTCTCCAGCTGGGCACCAGTCACGAGGGACCCAACCTCACCCTGCCAGAGGAAGACGCAGGTACCACTTGTGGTTTCATGTCTATTGTCGCTAGATTCCTTTAGTTATTTGTTTATTTCACACACTGTAAATACGGGAGAAAAAGCTTTGACTGCAGCCGTTATCATTTATAGTGTCATATATTTATTGGTTTTAATGGCAAACAGGAGCGGTACTGATATATGTCCTCTTTCTCTCTCAGAGGCTTGTTGCGAGGGAGGGTGCTCCCCGAACGTGGAAGGCGGAGCCGGCCCTTTGTCCAACTGCACCTACCGCTGCCACCCGACCAGCAGGGTGTGATCGTTGCGCCTGCTCCACTCACTTGCCTGATCAATCCCAGTGACTTTCCAATTTTAACCCCCTTGGTGGAACCGGAGGCACCATCTCCCCCCTTATCTGGTTAGGAATACAGCGTCATTCCAACCTCACGCCTGCAGGGGGAGCAAGCCTGTCCAGCCTGAGAAGGAAGCTCTAAAATGTGATGAGAGGAGGAGTAGGGAGACTTGATGATGATGATGATGCACCGGAGGATTACTTTTACAGACTGGGCTGGTAGTTTGGGATGAGTTGAAATGGGGAGAGGATACAAAGGAAGGAGGGGGAGATAACCTCCTCCATCAGCATGTCAGGGGGGATTGTTTTTGCCGAAGCAGGACAGAGCTTGTTGGACACTGTTTTTACTCATGATTTTTTGATTCAACTTGTCTCTTTGTTTGTTTTATCGTTTATTGTTTTATATATATTTTTTGTCTTTTTAACCTCCAACTGTGGAGTGTAAATCCAGAGACAATATCTGCATGATCAGGAGAGAGTTTCCCCCCGTGCATGTTTTATCTTAGAAATATACCCTTTTGCAAAAATGCAGTATCGCGGTCTAATGCAAAAGATGGAGAGAAAGTTGTTTAAGGTGGAAAGGCATAGAACATTTTGATAATATGCAGTATTTGAAATGAAATTGAGTCAAATCTTCTGCATTCTATGTCTTTAAATTGTTTTTGAGACAATCAGCAACAGAATAGTTTATGCAATGAAAACTCCATCTTTCGACTATGTAGCCTCTCATGTGGCGATATAGTGTTTCCATGCAGCGGTTAGGCTCTCTGAGAGGTAAAGGCTTCTCCTTTCTCTTTTTTCAACCCTGAACCCCTTTAACCACTCAAGCACAGGGATATATCTTTGTCTAAGGTGCCTTTAGGATGATGAGTTTATTTTCGGGTAGCTTCTGAAATGTTTCTTGCAGCACAGACTTTTTGTATGTATCACATTTTAAGCTTTAAAATGCAGTTTTATGCTTTTTGTCTCAAATGTCGTAGAAGGGAGGCTTGCATACACACTGCAAACCGCTATTATAGTCAAAGTGAAAATAACATCAGTATGAAACAATAATATTGTTAAAACCTTTCTGGAGAGCTTCACCAGGAACCTTTTTTTTTTTTTTTTTAAATCCTTAAAAAAATAAATGTTTTTCAGAAATATTATTAGTATTTTGCCAGCTCCCTCAATGATACATATTAAAGAACTGTACTCATGTATTTCAATGCAAATCCTAGAGTACATTTTGTGCAAAAAAGGATTCTAACCATACTCAAGACTAGGTTGACTTTGTAGGATTAAGTAGGTTGTGTGAATGCAAAACAACAACAAAAAAAAACCTGCAAACAAAATTTGATATGCATCTGTCATCATGTACCGTCATTACACTCCTTTTCTTCTTCCATTCATACACAGGCACATTTCCTCCACATGCTGGATTAAAGAATGTGAATATGCATCAGATTGACTCACTTCATCTTTACTGTACAACCATCGGTGCTTTTTATGTTTGCGTGTGCATGAAGAGTACGTACTCTGTATTCATTATTCATTCATCTTTTGAAAACATGCATAGCCAAACTTACAGCAGTGTTGGCTCTTTTACGATGTTCAGTGGAGAGTGGTGAAGAGGAGCTTAATGCACATTGTTCAAATCCCTTGCTCTTCATTTTGGGCCTGTTACAGTCGGGAGGAGCTGTCCTTGATGGCTCACAGATCTGTCTCTTCCACCGACATACGCTTCATCCATCCTCTGATCGCTCCAGGAACACAGTTTCTTTTCAACCGTTTCATTCTCTCTCTGATACAGCGCTATAGATATTTGGTACTGATGTGATTTGCATGAAATTTGTCAATACCATGATCAACTATGAAAAGTGTGTAATGTGTAACAGTTGCCATGCGATGAGTCCTTGGAAAAGGAGAGATTTTACTCTTTCAACATGTTCAAAATTCTCTTCAAACATTTGTCATGCAGATGAGTATTGAGCATCAACAGTAACGTTTCAACAGGTCAAAACAAGTTCAGTGTGCTGCTTCAAAATTTTTGGGCTTTATTCTGCATTCCTATTGGATAGGCGTTGTCGTGTATTTGGACAGTAATGTAACTGGTGACTCCAAACTGTAAAGCGTAGTTAAAAGAGTGATTTATTTCTCTGGGATTTTTCAGTGTGAACTGTTTGTACTTCATGAATTACTGTGACAGAGGGAGAGCCAAACAAGCGCAGGAAAGCTGAGGCTGTTGTCCGCAGTCTTATTAATGTTGGCAGACTGACAATAACACAATTAATCTCCTGATAATAACTCGGCTAATTCGACACACAGCCACAAACAGTCATTAATCTCATACAGTCCAATTTAGCTTCTGCAATTTGCCTACTGATGATGATTAATTTTATTGTATTACAATATATTCAAATTTTCTTACACACTCCAGCTCCTTTTGGTTCAGCACACTCAATCCTAAAAATACTCAAATTAAAAGATTTCCTACAAATGCAAAATACATTTCAAGGAAAAAAAAAAAGTGAGAGAATAGTTTGTTATAACTGAGCGCGGTGTGTGTTGAACAAACAAACCGACCAAATAGAAAAAGAAGCTGGAAATGAAAAACTAAAGATTTTTACATTCCAGTGCAATGAAACAAGTGACGATGAAATACAAAACCAAGTAGGCTTGTATCCCATTACCTCACCACCCAGCCACCTCTGTAGGAAAATAGCAGGAGAGATATGGCATAAATATATTTCATCCGAGGTATTTTACAGTGAAGGAATGAGGTGATTTGTGTGAAGGTTTTCGCTCATTAACCGCTTGTAGAGAATGACCAATGTGTGATAAGATTTGCTGTAAGAGTATTTGTACCATAAATATGTTGCCTTTTAAGAAATGCTGTTTTGGGCTACGGTACCTACTGTATACATAGATGCAATGCATCATGGGTTGTCGAAAAGTGACTATACTGCTCAGTGTGAAAGCCAGTGACTTGTGCTTGAAACAGATTTGTCAGTGAAACAGACATTAAAATCCCTGTCTATGCATTATGAATCTGTCTGAGAACATTTGTAAAAGGAAATATACAGTATTTCATGTCACATACACGTTTAACACTATATGCTAGAAGCAAATGCCAAAAAATCATCATTAGCTTCTTATTACTTCTCATTTCTGGAAAACAATTATTTTAAGCAAATTTATTATTTTTGCACAAGCAAATAGGAAATAATGGAATAGATGGCATTTTAAAAATATGTACTAGTTTCAAATGTATTCGTCATTTGAAAAACAATTACAGTAAGCAGTCGCTGAAAATCTTGAGTCTTTGGTACCCTTCAATAATTTAAATCATTAAAATATGTATAAAAAGGGAAAATCACATAAGTAAAAGCAAAAGACAAAGACACAAAATAGTGCAAGTTAAAATATAGGGCTTAAATGTTAACATACACAAATAAAATAAGGAATGTAATGTATTTCAAATGGATAAGCTGAATGTTAACAGGATGTAGTATGTGTATGCATGATGAGAAGTAATATATAAATATATAGAGGTGTAAACAAGAATGTAGAATGCATATGCATTATATTACACAATGGTCTGTTATTTCTTTATAACAGACAGTTGCTATGGACATAGTTATGATGATTTCCAAAGTAATTAGCCATGTAATAAGCAGGATAATGTACAGCAAACCTGTCATTGTTGTGAAATAATGAGGTCTTGCAGTCAGGGTAACATATTGCCCTGTCGTGGTTTATTTCACAATAATGACTGGTTCACTGTGCATTATCCCTTACATATAGGCTCTATCTTCCACAGAGGTGTAAACAGTTTGTAAATCAGTAAGTAGAAAATATATGTAGGTATGGTGACAGAGTATTAAATAAGTAAGACATACTGTACAGCAAGTCAAGGTTTCTTTCATAATAATGAGCTGCTCGCTGTACATTATCCCGCTTATTACATGGCTACTTACTTAAGAAATCCCTAATAATTTGAAATAAAGACCAGGTCCACCAGAGTCCAATATCAGAGCTGGACTCATAGCAACGGTCTGTTATACATAGCAATTGTGCTATAAAGAAATAACAGACCACAGAACGCTGTGATTAACCGATCAGAATTGACTATCTATCAATGCCATGTAGTAATTGGTTATAATGTATAGTAGGCAAACGTTTATTATTTATATGTTTCAGAGACTGCATTAAAATGATAACATCTATTTAAAAAACCTTCAAACAGGGAGATAACTTTGCAAATTTATAATTGTGTGAATGAAATTTTCCAAGCAGGATTATGAGATTTATCATGAAATTCAATGAACTAACTTGACTTTCAAAATAAACCTTTAAGGCTATCTTTTTTTCTAGCTAACGCTGTGAGGACGATCAGGTGTTACTAATTAAGTCAGGGTTAAAATGTGCTACACTGGACACACTACAGCTTCACACCTGCAGCTCATGAACTTCTGTGAAGACCAGCTCTGTTGTATTTGTGGATCCATCCACCAACAACCTCAGCTGACCTGAAGTAACATCAAGGAGCTAACTGCTCAAAGCCCTGGGGACGCCTTGTGAGGGACCCGCTAACTGCTAGCCCGCCGACGGGCCTGCAACTCGGTAAGATAACCCACTTCTCTAGTCTTGGAAATCAGTCCATTAGTTTCTGTTTCTTTCCTCACTTCCCCTTTCTACAGACTCCAGGTTAAAACTAGTATTTTAATTTGATTATGTAACCCCCACCTGACCGTAACACTAACAGATGAGATGTCATGACTGTTTTTAAACCGTAATATCTATTATTTGTTACAAGCTAACTGACATAGACCTTTAGAGGGAAACTATGGGGATTATAAAGGGAAAATGCAGTATCAACAAACAAAATGTGCCTTCAGCTTTCCATTTACCATTAACTATTACCTTTAAACAAGTCTAATAAATAAGGAAGTATTGACATGTTTAATTTAAAACATACATAATTTAAAAGTAGGTTAACCACACCAAATCATGAATGCCAGAGGCTACAAGTTGAGATGCCAGCTTCTCTGCTACACAGTTAAGCTAGGCTAGTTAGCCTACCGTAGCGGGACTAGCTTAGCTGTTTTTATTCTCCATGACTGGAGACTTTGTTGTTGTCTTATTTATGAGGGATAATAAAACTAAATTACCAAATACGCTGGTTCAGCAAAATGCATAATTTCAGTAGACAGCTGGAGGGGAAAAGTCAGTGACTTTAACCTGAGTCAATGCAGGCTGTGGCTAGCTCCTAGCTAGCTTTTAACCTGCTAAACTGTGTAGCTGGCTTATTTTAACTCTGCAAATAAAAGTATAGTAAAAGGCACAATAGATGTGATACTTTTCTCAATGGTGAAATTCTGCAACTGTTGCTCTCATGAAATAGTTTTGTGGCTTGAGAGGTTTGTCATGAATGTTAATTTCATAGTCTGCTACATGAGGCCTCTCTCGTCCTTTCCAAGGAATGCTGGGTAATTGAGGCTTGTGGTTTGGCTCTCTGGAGCGTTTGCGCGGGGAGGAGACCAGAGAGCAGAGCGAGAGCGCGAGTGTGATGGTCGACCTCATTCAGGAGACAGTAGACAGGGTAAAAATTAGGCGGTCAAACCAGTAACAAGGGACTGATTCAAAATAATGGGAGAGAAATTGCATGGATCACAAGGGAGAGAGTGCTGAAAGATGCAGGCGGAGTTTAGATGTGGAAGAGTGGAAAAAATGAAGTGAAACATGGCCAAGAGCGAAACTTGGCACCGTGTAGAACAGCACAACTAAATCAAAGATGTGGAAGAGAAGACATGTTTAAAGCCTGCACACATATCTTCATGCCTGGGTTTAATTTCCTCTAGAATATGAGAGCAGTGCACATTGATGAGGATTGTGCTTACTTCACATCCTCCCCCATCATGCTACGCTGTTGCCCATGCTTGAATGGAATGTGAAATAGAGACTCGAAACGAAAACCAGCCAAAAGACACCAACACTTACTGACTCACAACTTCATCATTTGCATAGTTGATTTATCTGAGCGATGTCAGCAGTTCAAACCTCGCACATACAAATCACGAACATACTGCAGACAAACAGTTGAGCTGTTTCAGCGGGTAATGAGGTCGGTTTACTGTCTTTTTGTTGACTAGTTTGCTTCGCTTTCAGTTATTTATAGCCTTCGTACTTTATTCAGTCATACCTGAGTTACTCACAGTGAGTGCTCGAAACTAAATGCTGTCATCAACATGCTAACATGCTGATGCTAAGTAGGTGTTTGCCATGCCATCTTAATTTAGTGTGTTAACATGCAAACATTTACTAATTATCACCAAAATGTAGGCCTACACCTGATGCTGATGAGTATCTCATTGTTTTTGCAGGTTTTTGGCCAGATCTGAAGAGCCTTAAACTTGCATTCTTCCTAACAGCCAGCAGGGGGCGACTCCTCTGGTTGCAAAAATAAGTCTGATTGTATAGAAGTCTATGAGAAAATGAGCCAACTTCTCACTTGATTTATTACCTCAGTAAACATTGTAAACACGAGTTTATGGTCAAAAATCACTAGTTTCAAGTCTCTTCAATACAACAAGGTGTTCATTTAGTAAATTATGATCCCATTTAGAGTCAAATAGACCATAAAGCAGGGGATGCTTTAGGGCATGGCTACCTTGTGATTGGCTTGATCTGGGTGTTGTCTGCGTTTTTTTTGTCTTGTCTGTAACATATTTTGTTGCCTAACACTGTCATATTCAGCGTTCAGTTGTTTTCAGCTCCACCCTTTCATATTGCTTCAGGTTGCAAAGAACCAAGATGGAGATGGCCAAAATGGTGAACTCGAGGCTTCAAAACAGCAGTCCACAAACCAAAGGGTGACGTCACGGTGAGTACGTCTACTACATATACACGCTTTATGGTTTTTGGTCATAAATTAAAGGATTGGTCATGTAGCAATTTTGGCCTGATGATAGTGCCGGCTGAAAAGCCAGGGGGTTGCTGAAGTTATTCATGGAGAGGAGGATGTGCATGTCTGCACCAAATCTCACGGCAATCCATCCAACAGTTGTCAAGATAGGATCACCAGTCAGTAAAATTTCATACCAGTCCATCCAGTAGTTGTCGAGATATTTAAGTCTGGACCAAAGTGGTGGACCGATCAGCAGACCACCACTACCAACTCTGCCAGTAAAAGCACTAGTTGGCTTCAGTGAGTTTCTGACCAGCAGCACTCTGCTGTCTCACAGGTCCACAAACCTTTGTTACTCCTATCCAAGGTGACCTACTGAACCTGGCACTCATTTATGCTCCAATCATTATGAAGATAACTGATAAGATACTGTAGGTCAAGCTGTATGTCAGTTTATAATGGCATCTTTTGGGGAGAAAGTACTAACCCTTTGTTTTTCAAGGTTAGCTGTTTCACCTTATGTCAAAGTGTTGAGTTAGGGTTTGAAATGCAATGTGTTGTGTGCACAGTGAAAGAGTGAGCGCACACTCTGGCCTCCTGCCTGTCAGCAGGAACCTATTGTGTTTCTGTCTGTCAGTGCTCTCAGGGGGTTTATGTGCCCATTATATCCATGATGTCCTTCAACATCGTCCTGTCATAGGTGTGGAGAGTTTTCACTATCTGTTTGAGCTTTTCACTCTTTTTCAACTCTTTTCTACACAGAAGTAACATATAAATATATGGTGAATCTGGACTATACACTAGTCTTCCTCTTAGCGTTGAGCAATATATTGATCGATTTTGACTTTCGTAATATTATAATATGGCATAAGTTGTCTTTTCCTGGTTTTAAAGGCTGCAGTAAAGCAATGGCATTTTCTGAACTTACCAGAACTGTTCTAGCTGTTTTCTTATTTGCCCTTACCCACTTTACTGATGGTTATTTATCAAAAATGTCATTGTGAAAATCCATCCATCCATCCATCGTCAACTGCTTATCCCTTTAGGGGTCTCGGGGGAGGACACAGGGAGAACATGCAAACTTCACACAGAAGAGCCCCATGCAGGATTCCAACCTGCGACCCTCTTGCTGCGTTAACCACTGCACCACTGTGCATGAAGCATCAAAGTCAGATCAATTCTTCCATGTACCCATGGCTGAACTCAACAGCGAATTTCATCAAACTCTGAGTGGAAACAGACAAATAAACACATGAAATCCTCCTGGAGGTAACAAATTCAATGACATGCCATGTCTAGTCTGATATACTGTTTATTATCATATGACAGGAGGACATCCAAACTTTAATCTCATCATGCAGACACTGCACAGTGTCTAATGACATGTAGGTAACGAATAAGACATTTGTGTGTGTTTTAGATTGTGAGCTGTTCATTTGAATTTTCTTATACACAACATAACATTGGGCAATGATATGACACAATTAGGGCTGTCATGTAATTAAAATATTTAATCATGATTAATTCCACATTTTTTATCAGTTCAAAATGTACCTTAAAGGGAGATTTGTCAAGTCCTTAATACTCTTATCAACATTAGAATGGACAAATATGCTTGCTTTATGCAAATGTATGTATATATTTATTATAAGAAAGCAAGTAACAATACAAAACAATGACAAATATTATCTAGAAACCCTCACAGGTACTGCATTTAGCCTTAAAAATATGCTCAAGACATAACATTGTTAGGCTACATAACTGCAGCCCAACAGGCAACAACAGCTGTCAGTGTGTCAGTGTGCTGACTTGACTATGACTTGCTCAAACTCCATGTGATTATCATAAAGTGGGCATGTCTGTAAAGAGGAGACTTTTATTTACATATCTGGAGGTCAGAGGTCAAGGGACCCCTTTGAAAATGACCATGACAGTTTTTCCTCACCAAATTTTTGCATAATTTTGGATTGTTATCTTGTGTTGGCCCCTTCACCGAACCAAAACTGAGCTGCTACAGTCTAAAAATCGTAATTGTTGTTAATGCGCTCAAAAACAATAATTGTGGCTTTTTTTTTCCGAATTTGCACGGTGCATGGTGGTGCATTGGTTAGCGCTGTCACCTCACAGCAAGTGGGTTGCAGGTTTGAATCTGGCTTGGGGCTCTTCTCTGTGGAGTTTGCATGTTTTCCCTATGTTAGCATGGGTTTTCTCCAGGATCTCCGGCTTCCTCCCACAGACCAAAGACATGCAGATTATTAACTGATGACACTAAATTGCTCGTAGAATGCCCGCTGTGAATGTGAGCATGAATTGTTGTCTGTCTCTATGTGAACTGCGATGGACTGGCGATCTGTCCAGGGTTCTCCCAATACCAGCTGGGATCAGCTCCATCCCTCTGCGACCTAAAGGGACAAGTGGTTGCAGATGGATGGATGGAAAACTAATTTGCGTTATTGTCACATTAACTCTGACAGCTCTAGACACAATATATCAATACATAAACATCCTCCCAAAGTGTAGGAATATCAGCAAGTCATAGCAGAGTCATGAAGCCCAAAAAATAAAAAGGGACACAAATTTAAAAATCATGTTAAAAAAATAAGATTAGTATTTTAAAAAAGTGATTAACTACTTGCAAAAGCCAAAAAAAGAGACAACAAGGATTTGTGTGTTTTGATTCTTTAAAAAGTATGTTGCAAAAAAGTTTTGCAGGAGCTAATAATGATAATAATCTATTAATTTGTTTAATAAAGTGTTCCAGCTTTGATTTTCCTTTGATAAGACTAAACTCCCTCTCACACACAAACTAACACACAGACTGTGTTGAACAGACCAACACACACACACACACACACACACACACACATGCAGCCTGAGAGCTTAATTAACAAATAGTTGTGTAGCTTAAGTGTGGCTTTATGAACAAAATACCAAATAAATACGCACACACACACACACACACACACACACACACACACACCTCATATTTCCCTCCATCTAATCACTGAGATCACGTCCTCACATCTCAGTTGTGCATTTGTTTTGGATGCAACGTCAGATAGCTCAGAGCATCTTGGACAAACATTTTCTTTGGACCAAAACCTGGCAAAACAGACAAAAATCATTAATGTAAAAAAGATTTTCCAGTTCCATTCCCCCTTGCTCCTCTGGCCTCACATTATTTTAGGAGTGAAACCAGGTTGTTTGAGTTTGAGCAAGTCAAAGTCCCTGGGGTGCTGGAGCACTGCGGAGGGAGACTTAACTACACAGTGAGATCACCCTCCTCGTCGTGCCCTGGAGATGAGTGACGTGCAGTTTGTGAACAGTTCCCTCGTTGTGAATGACTCATTTTTAGCAGATCTGAGTGGGAGAGATGGCGTGAAAGTGTTTTCAATGGCTAGTTCTTTAAAGTTTGCTCAAATCCAAAAAGATGTTCGGAGATCTCTGAGCTCCCGAAGCCAAAGCACCGCAGTTTATGAAAAGTTACAGACCCTCAAAGTACTGCATGACTGCAAACCACAGTTGGTAATAATAAACAGGATGGAGAGCAGGATGGAGAGTATCTGGCAGCGTGAGGAGAGCCACTAATTTTCCACTTTTGGGAAAATTCAGCCTGCAATTAGGGTCAAACATCACCAGAAACTTGACATCCATGTTGCTCACATTAGTAATACATCTGATACTGGCTCGTGCTGTGAGGTTACGCCAACTCTGGCCATCTGACGACACAGTCCCCCGACCACGGCAGATGAAAAGGAAACACACTGTCGGGAAGAAAACATGAGAAGAGCAGGATAGATGGAGAGGAAAACTGTGTAAGTGTGTTGACCTTTGCACATCTAGAATGGGATTTCAAGGTAGACACCAGACAGGATGCAGAGTGGAATTCTGGGTTGTCTGAGGTCACATTGGGCGTTGAAGTTGCCGGGTTTGGCGACAGAGAAATGTGTGTGTCGATGTGATCGAGTTTGTGATAACCCAGTTCCATTCATTCATTCTTTAGTGCATCCTGATCAGGTCACCGATCCAGTAAAGCAGCTACTTTCAGGAGGATTTCTGTTCACATTTCCACTTTTCTTTTCTCGTTGACACACTAAAAGGTTGAACCTGCCCCTTCTTAAAGCTGCGGTGGGCAGAAATGGAGCAAATATGATTAAAAAAAGTTACTTTTATAAAACAGTCACTCCATCCAGACAGTAGTGCATGAGATAGGTAAACTGAAAAAAATCAGGTGCTTCGGTGTCCTCTGGTGCTCCTAATGGCATCTACAAGATTTAACAGACCAGAGGAAAACAACCAGTCAGAGCCGAGCTGGAGCCTGCCGTCTCTGAGCAGCTGTCGATCACTCATAAACTCCGATCAAATGGTCAAACTAGGCAGCGCTGATCAAATCTGAATCAATATTCTGTTACTGTAATGACTATTTCTCACCTCAGATGTCTAAAGGAAACATGTTGTAGTTACTGTTTAGCTGCAAACAAGAAAGTTTGTGACCCGGAAGCCATGATGGATTCAGTTGGAGGAAATACCAAGCACCACCCACCAGCTGAAACACAGCCAATAGGAACCCTCCCTCTCTCTCTGAAATGACCTGTGATTGGTCAAAGTCCACCATTGTGGGCTAGATTATTTAAACCCTGAAAACAGAGCCATGAGGAGGTGCAGAAGTCTAGTTTTCTCTCAGAACACTTGAATTACAAAATGCTGAAAGATTATTATTGAGTTTCTGCCCAATCATGCCAAAAACATTCTGCCTTCTGAAACTTTAATGTCTTGGCACCTTAACTTTTTCTTTTAAACTGTAGAAATAAGAGCAGTTCTTTCAGTTTTACCACTAAACTAATTCTGCTCCCAGTCCGTCCTTCCCATCCTCAACAAAACCAACTTGAGAAAAAACACCAAGAACATTTCGGATTTACTGAAGCCTCATCTACCAAAAACACACATACTCTCAAACTGTGCATGTGCAGACTGCAAACCTCTTCTCAGGCGGTTATTGATGATCAAATAATATGCTCAGGCTTATCTAACAGGATGAGTTCGTACTAAGGTGCAAAGAGTGCTGTTGATTGACAGAGCTACGAGTTAAATCTGCTGTAACATGCCCAGTGACTCATGCCAAATGGATTCAATCGATTGCAAAACACTTTTTTAAAATACCAACAATAGAAATATTATAAATAATTTCCTCTGGGTACTCTGGTTCTCGCCCACAGTCCAAAGACATGCAGGTGATATTGGTATTGTGCATGAGGTCTTATTGGAATGGCTGTGACACTAAATAATAATTCACATACACTATTCATAGCCATACCAAGAAAGATAATGCACTATAATTTCGATATATCCCCCAAAATCAATTAACGGGTAATTATTGTAATCGTGAACCAGGATATATAAACATCTATTTATTATCATCTGGTTGTCCAAAGTGTTTTTTTTTTTTGTATGTGTGTGATATCTGCCTCACATGACAATAACATGGCAATAACAGATTTTCTTAATGCAAAACAAATTTAAATCTGATGACTTTTTGCCAAACCTTTTACTCTCTATATAAGTGGTCGAGCTTCATCACCTCACTCTGTCACACACACTTTCTCCGTTTCCATCTGATGCTTCAACTCTTCAACTATCCATCGATAATCTGACCAACTCACCCATCTTAAAAACGTTATTTGATTCATCACATGAAATTTCACCAAATTTCCAGGCGATTTCCTAATGCTTAGGGTAGGTTATGTGCAGAGCAACAGTGGGTTGCTGTAAAGCGCACAGGGATCAACTAGAGGTTCAGTGGCTCGTTCAAGGACAATTCAACATGCAGACAATGAGAACCAGGGATATAACTGCCAACCATGTGAGCTACAGCCGCCCCTATAGATGCATGCAACACCTCAGTGTTTATCAAAATAGCAACATCAATCACCAGTAAACCATACAACTGGTGGAGTCACAAAGAACAACCACAGCAGGATATTATTCTCTCAAAATAAATACTTCACATGCAGTCCAGAACGAAACACAGAAAAACCACAAAATCCTGAACAATCACTCAATAACACCGTAAACATTCAGGGTGGAACATAAACCCAACATCCCGGCGTCTAACCATTAGATATAAAAACAGCTCAGCGGCACTAACAACAAACACATGAAGTCAACTCAGATGAAGAAAGGAATAATTACAAGTGAAGGATGGAGGGGAAAAGAAAGGGGGGAGGGGAGGGGAACAGCAATTTACCTTTGTGGCACAATAATTCACCTAAATGCAAACACACTTAGTGCTCCTGAGGTGATTTCTAAAATAAAGTTGTGTCACAGTCTTTAGTCAGGAACTGTGGACATAACAAATTATTTCCCAGAGTGAAAAAACAACAGAGAAATTCAAATTCCCAAGTATGAACTCTAACCTTTTTGCATGCCATAACTGGGCTGAGGTATTGAATCTGTTGTTTTAGTCATTACTGTAGCCTTAAAGTAAAATACTGAGCTCACGCTCTCTGGCTCCACAGAATACTGTGTTTCCCTCTCTGGAGTCTCAAGACTGAGCGTACGGTATACGGGGCTGAGGCTAACAGCACGGTATTGTGATTGTAGTTTGACTGGAACAGCAGAGGTCTCTGAGGGCAAACATACACACATCTGTCATCTTTATTGAAACAGACGTGGACAGGCAACAATGAAAAATCACCTCCTCCTCCTCGCCAGAGTACAGCTGGTCAAGTGTGAAAAGATGATGAGGAAGCGTTTCCACTCAAATTGAAGCCACGTTCACAGGGTTGCTGGGTAATGTTCACTTTGTGAAACAGAGGACTAAATGACTTGTGAGGAACGTCAAACTGACTTGGGTGCAACCTAATATCAAATTTTGTATCATGTTTGATGTGAACTGCAGATTCTTGGGTTATTATATGCATACAAATCTGAGCAAATATTAAAGCTTTAGTAGGCAACATTTTTGGCATCATTGGGCAAAAAAAACATAATAACCTTAAATCATATTGTAATTAAAGAGTTCTGAGAGAAAACTAGACTTCCTATTGGCTGTGCTCCGGCTGGTGGGCGGCACTTGATATTTCCTCAACTGATCTCAACATGGTCACAAACTTTCTCATTTTACAGCTAAACAGTAACTTCAAGATGTTTCTGAAAACATCTGAGGTGAGAAATAGTCATTACAGTAACAGAATATTGATTCATATTTGATCTGCGCTGCCTAGTTTGACCATTTGATCACAGTTTGTGAGTGATTGACAGCTGCTCAGAGACGGCAGGCTCCAGCTCGACTCTGATTGGTTGTTTTCCTCCGGTCTGTGAAATCTTGTAGATGCCATTAGGAGCACCGGAGGACACAGAAGCACATGATTTTTTTTCAGATTACCCGTCTCATGCAACACTGTGAGGATATAGCGACCATATTATACAAATAACTTTAAAATCATATTTGCTCCAATCTCCCCTACTGCAGCTCGAAATTGCCTTTAAAACTGTACAAACATTCATGGCCCACGAGGATGAATCCCTCAGACTTTAATGATACTCTCACTTTTTGGGCCCGATGGCATCAAGTGCGACACAGAAGTTGTGGTACCACCGTTTTGCCACTACAAAAATTGGCATCACAGCCCAGAGCTCTTCCTGGGGGCTTGGTACTCATAGGTACTTTTTTTTTTTTTTTTTTGTAATAATTTCTTATTTTAAGGATTTTTCCAAAATGAACATTTTTTTATATAAAGGAAAAATATAAAACTCAAAGATAGAACACAGAAATAAAACAGAACAAGGGGTGTTTTTCATTCAGAAAAAGGAGAAAGAAAAAAAAAAAATATATATATATATATATATAGGAACCCATTTTCATTCACATATCTTGAGGTCAGAGGTCAAGAGACCCTTTGAAAATGGCCATGTCAGTTTTTCCTCAACATAATTTAGCATTTGGAGTTATTTAACCTCCTTCATGACGAGCTTGTATGATATGTTGAACTTTGACAGCCCTAATTTAATTATTAAATTACCTGGAAGAAGGAAAAAAGTGGAATGAACTTTATGCTACATTAGCGTTAGCATTTAGCCCAAAGCACCATTGTGCAACCACACAGAGCCACTTGCATGGCTGTGGAGTCGTAGCCGTTTTTAACGAGCGGGGGGGGGGCTAATTGAAAACACAAAGAGCCGGTCTTCTTTTCTTTAAAGGAAACATCAGCTCTCTTACTTGCAGACCCAAGTAATTACCTACAGAAAAAATGGACCCAACAGCAGGTTAGAGAGCTCAAAATTCGAAATCTCTCTGGTGGATTTGTTCAAGGGATGAATGATACGACAGAGAGAAACACTGAAGTGTAGCAGCTTGAAAAAAACATGAACATAAAGGGGGTGTAATCAAGGAAAAAGACATACTGTATATAGCAATCAGATACTGATTAATACAAAAATAAAAAATGAAACCAGAGCATCCAGAGAAAGTAACAGCATTTGAAAACCTAAAACCAGGCTGGATAAATAAACCATGTCCACAGATAGCCAGGTCCTCTAGAAGGGACCACCACTGTGCCGTCGTATAGCCTGACATCTGTTTTGCAGCTTGGCTGTGCACGGTGGTTTATGTTGAGAAAGCAGTGTGTGTATATCATCTTTGGCTCGGGTCCATGGGGTTTTGACAGTTGGCTGCAGGCAAGGTTGTCTGATACAAAGGTTTCACGGGGAGAAGAAAGAGCTTAAGAGGAGACAAGATGAGAAGCCGCTCTCTGCGACGCTTTCTGTCTTTGCTCGAGAGGTCAAACGATGCGCGAGAGAAAAGCTTTCAAAGTCCAGCTTCACTGCAGAACAATCCTACGAGAGAGTCTCTGACACAAAACATGTTTGAAATGTGTCCATTTTTTTGCCTTCTCCTCTTGCCATAAAAGCCCTGCCTCACATTCGCTCGATTTTTATACGACACCACCATATGGAAGAAATTTGCTTCAGCTCTCCTTGAAATTCTGTTGAAAATTTCATCTGCCAAGATGATTTCTGCTCTCAAATGGTCCTGTGTTCTTTCTGAAAGTGCACCGGACACAAAAGTGGACATGAGAAGAAGAGGTCAAAATAGGGTCAATGCATCTTCAGGATTTATGTTGCTTTTAAAATTTGCACCACTTCTTTGAAGGCCTTTGATTTATTAAGCGCTGAATCACACTCAACATGTTGTGCATGCCAAAAGGTATTCATCATTTCTGACTTGAATACATGGAAAGCAAGGCACATTACAATTGAGGTTAGAACCTTTTGCTTGAATCATTACTTGGTTCTGGTGTTTGGCTAGACACATTCATAATAAAATATGTTGCAGATGAAAAGAGAAAATAATCTTACACTGTTGTTTGCACCTAAACCAGGAAACTGGTTCAAATTCTTACATGAAACTGTAGCTCATTGGACAGGTCTGGAAAAGTCAATAAGACAAAATTTTAAAAAAGCATAAAAACATAAGTTTTTGTAACAGACCCAGACTTCAATTTGCATTTCTAGATTGCAACTACACAATAGTTTCAACCAGGGATTGTATTTGTTCACAGGAAGCTACTTTTACAATTTTACATGATATTTTTTATCATTTCATCTATATGTTTCAGAGATTTACTGTAGATGTTGTGATGAGTCAAGGAGGCTCTAACCTGTGGATGTACTTCATTTTATATTAGAATAGTTAAAGATACAGTATGTAGGATTTGGCGATTTGCGGTGTGGTTGCAGATTACAAACTGAGCACCCGCTCCCTATGTAGATATGAAGGGCTCATTCTAAGATAACAAAAACAAGTCTTATGGTGCCTTCCTGTTTACCGTGTATACGAGATGGAAAGTCGTGTAAACTATATGCATGCCGTTCAAGTGATTAAGTCGTGAAAAACACCGCTGCTAAGCAACAGCAATGTTAATCTAGAAGCCACAGAGGCAAACAATTTAGCAAGCTAGCTAGTGGGTAACATAATGAAGAAAATGAAAAGACATAATGACAGAAGAGAAAGATGAGGTCGTTGAGAATATCAACATTTTTCTCAGACATATTATAAAATCACCAATAAAAACAATATATGACTAAAATTACAATATACTGTACATGGTAAACACAACCTGATTTGAATGCACCATTATTTTAATATTATATTCCCTTTCTGCAACTAGATCCCCTAAAATATTACAAACTGTTCCTTTAATTTCTTTCATTCCACCCAAAAACTAACATACAGTACTCATGCTTGTTATGAAGAAAACATCAACTGTGACAAATAAACCAATGGAAAATTTTGTAAAAGTTCATTTATTTATGAAAAAAAGGTACACAAATGATTATGCTATTGGCAAAGCAAACCATATGTAGTTAAGAGAAAGCAAAAAAAATGAATAAAAGCAAATACATAAAGTATAATAAAAGCAAAACTTTCATTTCTGACACAGAAAAAGCCAATCCTGTACCACGCCAGGCTCACTGGCTGGACTTCATGAGTGCTCAGCACTCTGTTTTCAAATACAAAAATTACACTTTCATTCAGTACAACGTGTATGAACAGACTTGCATAAAGGAAGAATTTTTTTAAAAAGGCACTCTTGGGAAACAATTCACTGAATTTAAAGAATTATACACTTTGGGATAGTTTCTTGGGTATAAATAGATGCAAGTAAATTAAAAGCAGGCAAAGGTAGAAAAGAACAATGTAACGTGACATTAGTTCTTTCAGCTTTTTACACTTTGGCACAGCTGCTCCTCTGTAACTATACGCTCATATAAACAGCATTATGGGAAAGATAGTTCATATAGTTCATAGCACCTTGTGGTTGTGTAGACAGTGGTTGATTTTGAGCATTTTGATGATAGTATTTCTGAAGTAAGAAACTAATTCTAACATTTATACAATGCATAATGTGTCCAGCACAGAAAGAAACAAAATATTCAATGTTCAATGCTTTAAAACTGCAGTTGGTAACTTTGAGCAAATATGATAAAAAAGTAACGTCAACAAACAGGTCACAAGTCGTGAATTCAAAGCTTTCAGAAACTTTGCACTTTCGAGGACATGAATACGACATGAGGGTGGCGTTCATATGGGCCCAACTCATAAACACGATAAACACGATAAACACGACCCTGTTTGAAGGCACGATGTGTCAGACGAGGAATCAGCCCATTAGTTTGATATACTGATTTAGTAATATGACAGTGGGCTAACGCAAAACGCTAAAGTTAGCTAGTATTATGTGTTTGTTTGCCAGATGCTATTAGTGTTTGTAAGCTGAATTAGCTCACTTGGCATACTATTGCATCTTCATTGTGGTTTGAGATAAAAGTTGAGAGTAACAGCACTGCCACAGACAGGGCAAAGTCACAATTCACCTGGCAAACAAACACATAACGTTAGCATTAGCCTGCTAGCTAACCAGCTAGCTAACAAGTTTAACTGTAAAACGAGAAAGTTTGCTCTGGCTTGGTTTTAGTGTGACTGTTTTCAACATGGCGGCCAGGTCATAAAGTTTCTCACTGTACAGCTCAGAGACTTCTCAGCTCTGGTTGGTTGTTTTGGTTTGGGCATGGTGAAAATTGCAAATGGCATTAGGACCAATAGGAGGACACAGAGGACCAATAGGAGGACACAGAGGACCAATAGGAGGACACAGAGGACCAATAGGAGGACACAGAGGACCAATAGAAGGACACAGAGGCACGTGATTTTTTTTTTTTTTTTTTTTCAGATTATCTGACTCATGCACTACTGTCAGGATGTAGTGACCAAAGTTACCGACTGCAGCTTTAAACGTTGCTCAACGGTTCATCCACCAGCTGAGAGCTCATGTCCGATGTTTGGAAAAATGTTTGCGCTGCCACTGAATTAAACTAACGAAAGACAAAAGGGTTTTACAGTGACAGTTATTCAGAGAATGATCACATGGGACTAATGGAGTGAAATAAGAGTTGAGCAGATTTTGATGACGATCTCTGTGAAGCCATTTAAATCCTTTATCTCAAAGGCAGTTAATCCCTCACTTTAGGTCATCTGGGGCCTCAAAATAGGTCAAGTGAAAGACCTCCCAACACACACACACACACACACACACACACACACACACACACACACACACACACACACACACACACACTGTACTTAGAAGTATACAGATAAGGATGTAAATAGACATGAATGGTCTCTTTGTAGGTGACAGTCTAAATAGTACAGGTCAATTTTAAAACTAGTGTCCGACCAACAACATGGCCATATTTGGTTGTGCAGGTGAAGTTTGTTGAAATTTGCTATGTTTCCTTTGAAAAAAGCATATTAAGTAGGTTGAAGACATGGAGAAGGTGATGAAATTACAATTAAAGTCCACTGTGTTACTCTGAATTTATTACCACTGTTTCCCAGCAGCCATATTGACATGAAACAGCAGGTAAACACAGGTTTAATTAATGAAACGAACTAAGGTCCATTTAGTCTTTGCAGTGAGTCAACATGCACAGTAGCAGCACCCTGACTCTGTTTGTCCTGAATGGAACGAGACCTTAATTAGTATCATCGGTAACACCTGTTATTACATGTCAAAATGGCTGCTGTGAAAAAGGTCTATTGTGCTCTAGTTTTTTAGTGTCCTGGAGAGGACCTTTTTTAGCGGCTGGTTCCTCTGGTCCTGGGTGGTGTCCTGGTCCGGGTGAGTTTGGGGCGTCTTTGGCTCGTAGAGCTGTTTGAGGCTGAGGGTCTGCTGCTCCTTTGTGGTTTCTCGTTGGGCCTGGCGTAGCAGACGTTTCATGGTCTTCACCTTTTCCCTCAGGTGGTCGTTGGCTTTCTCCAAGGAGCGCACCTTCTGGGAGAGAGTCAAGACCCTCTCCTCCTCCTCAAATAAAGCCTTCTGCACCGCAGAGCACAACAGCTGGGAAGAGAAAAGGTTTGCTTGTTACAGTTTTTAACAGTAAATACATTTGAAATATCAGGAAAAGTGTGTCAAATTATTGATCAATTGCTTTCAGGTTACTTGCTCAAATAAGGCCAGCATCAAGTTATACTCTGTTGGATTTCCAACAGATTTTATGCCTTTTGAACGAAATCGTATACAGAGTTTTATCCCATAATGGCTCACACTAAATACTAGTGTCAGGTTTGGTATGTTTTTGTAACATTTATGACGTAGCACCTGACAGATATACTGTTTTTGATGCAGGATTTCCTTTGGATAAATCATATGAGAGAAGACATGTGGCATACTCTTTGGGCTGACAAGCAGCGGCAACAGCTCGTAAGTCATTCAGCATACTCCACTGTTTGTGTATGAGTGAGACAAAGAAAGAGAGAGAAAGTTTTCTGGCTGCTTGAAGTCTAAAGAGAAAGAAAAGCGAAGGGGGGAAAAGTCAAGAAATCAATTATTATTGTAAATTTGAGATTATACCTGTCTTGCTGTGGGGTGATTCACAGAGACTTTAAAGAGGACCTATAATGCTTAACTTTTAAGTGCATACTTGTATTTTGGGTTTCTGCTAGAACATGTTTACATTCTTTATTGTTCAAAAAATGATTTACTTTTCTCATATCAGTTGTGTTTCTTTCATTATCTGACTGATACGCTCTGTTTGAGCTCCTGCCCCGCTCCAAAAAACACCAGTCATCTCTGAGTGGTCAGCTGGCTCACTCTGTTGTGATTGGTCAACCAAACCAAACTCTTCGGACTCTGCTCCACTCTAACTAGCTTTGTTTGAGGGCGTGCCAAACTAACCGTATTACTTGGTGAGATCACCAAGTTACGGAAGAAAACAGACTTCAATCAAGGTGTTTCAGGCAGCTCAGGATCAGTGTTTCTGCGATTTTGCAGACTTTTCACATACACAAAAAACAATATAACACAAAAAACACAAACATAATAAAGTAAAAGGCATTTTATACAGTATGAACCAAAGACAACACACACTGTTGCTCCAGGTAGGGACCAAGATAACTCTGAGGTAAAACAGTTACACAACGTGCTGCGAGATGAAACCCAACATTCCTGCGAACCCGCGACAGACGATCCAAAGTTCCCGGACCTTTTCCTAGGTGAAAAAATTGAGCTCCAGCTGCCTCTGACTGCATGCCTGTCTGCCTGAGTGTGGATTTCCTCCTCAGATCCTAATGCTTCCACATGAGGCCGACGTGAAACTCTGATGTATATTCCCTGCCATCAGATAACAAGCACTGAGGGTTTTGAGGAAATGTTAAAAATGTGCGGCTGGCTGCCAGCCCACATCACTGGTTAGTACATTACTCGCTGTAATATTAGCTGTGGATTTTCTCCCATGTGCTCTTACTTACGTCCCATAAGGGATTTGAAACTTTGTAATGCAAAAGATGAATTTCGGGAGCAGAACAATCAAGTTATGTAAAGCAGGAGGTGTAAAACGGCACATCGCTGCTCTGTACATCCAGGCATGAGTTTCAGTCAAACACAAGACGGCTTCAGTTGTTTCTTATTTGTCCACGTACGTAGTTTTTCAGTCTAAGCTGCAGTGTAGACAAATACTTAAGTAATTGCCCTTGAAAAAGTCTGGTGTTGAGAGTGAGACACAGACATACAATATAAACCTAACATATTTTGCTAGTGATAAGCTTTTGTAATTTATCAATGTGACATTCAAACCAAGAGAGAAGAAAGGTACATTTGTGTTATTTCTGTGCAACGTAATGGTAATAATAAACTATTTCTCTTACCACATGTTGGGGATAGAGCTTGATAAAGAAGCTAATTACAGTTACATTGAGAAAAAATAACAACAGAGTCCTAAACAGGACAGAATGATGGACAATAAAGAAGATACAGGCTATATGTAGGTGGGGGGGGGGGGGGGGGGGGGGGGGGGGGGGGGGGGGGGGGGGGGGGGGGGGGGGGGGGGGGGGGGGGGGGGGGGGGGGGGGCCCGGGGGGGGGGGGGAGGGGGGGGGGGGGGGGGGGGGGGGGGGGGGGGAGGGGACCGCCCCCCCGGGGGGGGGGGGGGGGGGGGGGGGGGGGGGGGGGGGGGGGGGGGGCGGGGGGGGGGGGCGCGGGGCGGGGGGGGGGGGCCGGGGGCGGGGGGGCGGCCGGGGAAGACTACCACTGCGTTTTTTGGGGGGGGGGGTTAAGGGGACTAAAAGCACTCTATCCTGCCATTAGTTGTGATATACTGGATTTCCTTGGGGGGGGCCAAGAACGAAAAAGAGGGCGGTGTCGGCCAGGGAGGGGGTGGGTCGGGGAGGGGGGGGGGAAGAGGGGGGAGGGGGGGGAAGGACTTGGTTCTGGAGGGCCAGGGGAAGAGTCACTACGATCCGGTGGTGAGAGGGAGGGAAAAGGAAAGTGGGGAGAGGGGGTGGTGGTTGGGGGTGGGGGGAGAGGTTAGTTGGATGTGTGAGGGGGTGAAGGTGGGAGAGGGAGAATAAAGGTAAGGGTTGGTGTAGGGGGGGGGGGAGTCTCTATCTGGTAGATGTGCGGGTGGGTGAGGGGCAAAGGGAAGAGTGAAAAGGTAGGGGGAGGGAATGGGAGGGGGGGGGGGTGGGGGGTGTGGGGTAAGAGGGGGGAAAAAAGAGGAAAAAAGGGGGAGACGGAGAGGGGGTGGGGGAGAAAAACTAATATCAGTTTACGTGTTAAAGCGGAACATAGGCGTGATCAGGGAGAAGGGCGAGCTTAAGTAAAGAAGGTACTGTGATTTGTTCTTAGAGAGATTAGATGACAAAGGGGGGGGTGGGGTGGGGCGGGGGAAAGAAGGGAAGTGTGCGAGAAAAATAAGGGGGGGGATGGGGGGAGGGAGAAAGGGGTATATAATCATTTCGATGGATTTGGTGAAGAAAAAAGGAGGGGGGGAGGGGGGGGGGGAGATAAGAGAAGGAATGGATAGTGAACCGAAGCGAGTGGAGAGGGGGGATTGGGGAGCAGAAAATGATGATTCGCAGTATGGGGTGTTGAAAAAGGAAAGAGAGAGAGAAGAGAGGGGGAAGGAAGTTGAAGATGGGGCGAGAGAAGGGAGAGAGGCGGGTGGGGGGTGAGTGGAGAGAAGAACAAGAGAAGATAAGAGAAAAGGAAAAAATGAAAACAAGACGTAACAATTAAAGGTTGCAAAGGCAGATGGAGGGCGAAGAAAGGCTGTGAGGCAGAGTAGAGAGTGTGGGGGTGTAGAGGGGGGGGGGGGGGGGGGGGGGGGGGGGGGGGGGGGGGGGGGGAGGATGAAAAGGGCATTACTCAATGAGTGGGGGGGGGGGGGGGGGGGGGGGGGGGGGCGGCTCCCGGGGGGGCCGGGGGGTGGGGGGGGGGGGGGGGGGGGCCGGTCTCTCCTTCCCCCCGGGCGGGGGGCCGGGGCCCGCTCCCCGCCTCCCCCCGGGGGTCTCTGGGCAGTTTAAGTACACAGGCCGGAGAGGCGCCCCCGCTGGCCCCCGCTCGCCGGGCGGGGGTGGCGGTGCCGGTGCGCAGTCGGGCGCCGCCGGCCTGGTTGGGGGGGGGGGGGGGGGGGAGGAGGGGCGGCAACCGTTTTCCGGTAAAGTGTAATAGGTATTAGAGTTGATTGGGTGAGTTGAATTACTGTGGAAGTATTATAAATTTTGAGGAAGAAGTGAGGGGGGGGGGGGGGGGAAGGGGGGGAGGGGGGGAGGGGGGGGGGGAGGGGGGGGGGGGAGGGGGAAGAAGGAGGGAGGGGGAGGGAAAAGGAAAGGGGGGGGGGGGGGGGGGGAAGGGGGGGGGAAGGAGGGGGGGGGGGGGGGGGGAGGGGGGGGGGAAAAGGGGGAGGAGAAGGAGGGGGGGGGGGGGGAAAAGAAAGAAAAAGAAACGCGGGCCCTCGCGGGGGCGGCCACATAAGGGAAAAAAAAAAAAAAAAAAAAAAGCTTCAGAGCAGCAAAGATGAGATATGACATGGCGACTTTCCAGCAAGGGTTTGTAGATAAACATAGACTAGCGGTTATTACGTCTCTCAATAAGGGAAGGCAAAGTGATCTTATTCATCATATAAAATGCAGCCATCAGTATTAGAAGTACCTCCAGTTAGGAGCGAAAGTTTTAAAATAGTCTTAAGGGCTTATGAATGGACACAGTCACATAGCCATGAATCATATCTCTATAATGTTTCCTACGGCTAAGCATTGTTTGACACAGTTTACCAACAAGATTTTCTATGTGACATTTTACCATCAAACCAGATGCCAAGATTTGTTTTCTCAATAGTAAACATTTGAAAGGATACGTTATTGCCATTTACACCTCTGGATCTCAAAAACAACATATATTTTGTCACATACAATTGTTATTTCTTAAAGGTACAGTGTGTAGGCTTTGGCAGGATCTAGTGGTGTGGTTGCAGATTGCAACTACGGTGGCCTTCAAGTAACATAAAAATGTGAACGTCTCTCTCTAGAGCCAGTATTTGGTTTGTTCATTCTGGGCCACTATAGAAACATGGAGGAGCAACATGGAGGACTCTGAAGAGGACCCACTCCCTATGTAGATATGAAAGGCTCATTCTTAGCTAACAAAACGATTCTTACTTTCAGGTGATTATACACTAATTCAAACATATGTTCCATTTCTGCTAATAGATCCCCTGAAATATTACACACTGTTCCTTTAATGGCTGATTGGGCAGAATCAGATATGTATTGTAAAACTGTACCGCTGGCATAGAGATGAATTTGTCAATCAAACATAGGAGTATCGTTCAAGCTCCCAAAAATACTGATTCTTGCATTTCCCACAATGCAACTTTGTTACATAGTGCTTTCATTAGACCATCCCCATCTGGTAAATGCCTGTCTGTCAAATGCAAGAGCTCTAGTTTTTGAGAGGCCCCAAAATGGATCCATGTGGCACACCCTCAGTAACCAGCAGGATTTTATCCAGACTGATGTCATCTAAACCCAACCACAGCATGGACAAAACAAAAGGGATTATATTTTATACAAGAGCGAAGCCTTCTTTAGGTGTCATTTCCCATCTAAAAGGAGGCATGATTGACATCTGAAGAAAAACAGGCACATTTTAGTTGTAGTTGTTGTCATTTACAGAAGATGAAATGTTGTGAGTCAGTTTTGCCTTCAAAGCTAATGTTTCAGCGTTAGTGTTGGGACCATAGAACTGTGGGAAAATGCTTAAAATAACATTTTTATTGCTGATATTGTTTGACATGATGGTTACATGCTATCTGATTTACTGTGGTTGACACTGGATTATGTGATGCGTATGGCATGATCTGCTCTGATGTCAGTGTAGGTCAGTTGTCCAAACAATGGTTGCGCAGTACCAGTAAAAACAAAGTCTGTTTTGATTTTGCTGTAGAAGGAAATCTAATCATGAGAATGATGTAAGAGTGCAGCATTGATATCTAAATGTTGCTCTGTAATTATAATCACAATCCTGGCCCAAAAGTTTGCAGTTAATGGAAATACAAACCATGTTTTCATGTCTTTACCCATGGCGGACTTTTGCTTTTATAGTCAGCAGATGATTGGAAACAGACAGAAGAAGACTGGCCTGAATCAGGGGGATTAAGCCAAAGGTTTAGATTCATTAAAGGGGATAAAGCAGCGTTGAGTAACTGGAAACCATTTATATACCGACACATGGACGCTGGGATGAGATGCAGGAAACTTACAGTCAAGGAGCACCAGGTGTTAGTGTTTGCCAGTGGTGTTTGGTTAAAATGAGCTTTCATTAATTAAACAGTGGAGCTGAAGCTTATTGATTCAGGTCATAAATAGTAAAAAGAGTAGTGACCTTTAGATAGTCTCACACTGTCATCAATCTGCATTGTTTGGTGTAATCCAGGAGCATTTACTTTTATGATGTATGCCCTCCCACTGGTTTTACTTTAGTTAGTGATTTTCTACATTTCCATAAATTCTTTCCCGTAACCCCCAGAGGATTAATATGATATTGTTGTATTGGTTGTTTAAAAAAGTGGAGAGTTGGTTTTTCCAGTCCTAAAAAAAAAGTGATCTACACAAGCCCACATTTAGTCTGTTTTAATCGATCTCTGGTGCAGTTTGGGCAGTTATGAATGCTGTAATCATACTCTGGTACAGACCAAAACAACTGGACTAAGGACCACTTGCGAGAGGTGCTCTCAGACAGTTTCCAAGCGAAACCTAGTGCGGTTTGATTGCACTGAGAATACAATCCAGACCAACTGCAGGAAATGAACCAAAATGTAGGGAATTATGGGCTGCCTGTGACGTTGTTTGAACGCAGCACGTCTTATTTGGAAATAGTGGGTCAACATATTGTTGACAACCCGTAGCTTTAACCGGAGGCGTTCGTTATGAACACTTTCTAAAGGACTCTAATGAAGATGCACATGGTGTTGAAACGTCCGCAATTAAGTTGATTGCCTTAAATCCGTGTGTTCCAGTGTGCTTTGGACCTGGTCTCTGAGGTCTCTCCTGTTACAAGTTTGCCTTATTCTATGATCACCGGACAGGCTGTTTGGTAGGAACACCAAAGCAGGATCACAGCTAGTATCACCAAACTGCACCAAACACCACATCTGCTCCACGATGCTCGGTTCGTGTTTTCTCCACACTTGTTGATTTCTGTCTTTACATTTTCCACCACCAAATCTTTGACCAATAAGAAGGACTTCAGTGAGTACATTTCCAGCCCTGCTCCTTCATACACGCCCCTCCACAAATTATTTTTATCTGGGTCACTTTGATTTGTGCACAGTGAAACCAAACCAGACAGAAACAAACCAAAAGTATAAGTTTCACTCTGATTCGGACTAATTAAATGAACTATGGCTTGCAAAAGCGCCCTAAGTCAATCCCTTTCCACAGCACTTGGTATTTGATTCTGAGGGACTGACACCCAATCCTGATTTTAGTGTTTTGTGAGACCACTTAAGTTTAATTGGACATGTCTCCAACGTGATGTCACTTACTTCTACATTAGAGCTGTTGTCATTGGGCAGAAGAAAATTGTCCATTAAACAACAGGTTTTCTCAAGAGCTGGCAAAAACAATGATGTTTAAAGTTGATTTTCCCTTTAAACATAGTGAGTTCTTTGTGTAGCCAAAACCTCAAGAAATGTGTGTTTGGTTTCCCACGTATTAAGAACATATCTAACTTTCCAGTTTCTTCATGGTATTCCTTTGAAAACAACAGGATGTAATATTGAATCCTTTTATGTGTGCACCGCAGTACTTCAGGCTATTGTGGCTGACTCCACTCTTTTTCCCAAACCATCTGCATAACCAACATAAATACGCTACAACTGAGTCAAAATAGACGTCCTTATCACTAAATTCTCCTCTTCAAAAGAGGCAAACAACACTAGGAACCAGTCAGTGGTGGTGGTTTTTATGGGCTACATACCCGGCTGTCCTCCTGAGCCTCCCACTCTGGGGCGTAGTTGTGGACCTGAGTACCAGACGTGCAGTTGGCAAACTGGAAAAGGCTGGCAAACGCGCGGTGGTTCTCTGCAGTGTCGGGGAAGATGGGATCCTGGAAGTTCACTCCATGAGGGATAATATTGTAATCCTCATCCATCCTGCATGGCAGAAAAGATGGCAGTTGGAGCAAAGGCAAAAATGAACATATTAAGTTGTACATGTGCAAAAACAGAAACAGATCCACTTGAACAGAAGTCTACTTTATCTTCCTGTCATCGGGATTTCAAGTTAAAGCAAAAGGACAGGTTTCACCTTTTCATCCTATAAAGTTGACAGATACGTCAATAGTGAAAAAAGAAACATGTATGCAAAATTGTTTGCAGACTCTGGTCTATTTTTATGCAAATTCAAGCATTATGTGGATGTGTAAAGCCAGCAAACTACAAGCCAAAGGGATTTACTGAGCATGTTTCATATCTTCTCCTATGATGTGAAGTGTGAGGGAGGAAGTCTTGAAGCAGCGTGTTTCCATACATCTGGATTCCATCTCGCATCCCTCGAGGGACATCAAAAGTTTGGTTGTCCCTCAGAGACTGTGCGGGTGTGTGGGGGGTGTGTGTGCATGCTGAAAGACCAAAAAGAAAGCTGATGTTTTGCTTCAGCAGGAGAGGTCAAAGGTCAGGTGTAAGCACAGTGACCAGGAGGTCAGAAGGAATTGTGGATCCAGAGGAACTCTACAATGATGGAAACATAACTAAACAAAATAGTGACATAACATTATTTTTTACAGTAAAAATGTAGTACATTTTTGGTACATACGCACCACATGCACACCTCAACATATTACAAAAACTTGATTGTGAGTGACAGTTTATATAAGTAGGGAGAGAGAGCTTTTACAGTGAACGTATAGCTCAAGCAGAACAGTCAGTCTGCTTCATTTAAAGGTCCTGAGGGAGATACTGAGTTGCATTTTTCTCCATGCTAGGCTCACATTTGGTCCTGGGAGCTCATACTCATGATTGATTGGAAAGACTATTTTTGGGCTGAGATAAGTGTTGTTGGGGCTTTTATAACAGGAAATGGATGTCCACTATAGACTGCGATGAGAACTTTTCAGTTTTGGCTTGCTCATACAGTGTCTGGGACTCAGTGTTGTCGAGCTGCCACAAAAACACTCCTTTGAAACTCTACACTAATCTGTTTTAGGTTTATGACGGGGAGTCTCATGTTAGTGAGAATGCCACAGAGCGGGATATGTGATGGCATTTTGTTTAGCCATATCTCATTTCTTTCTGTATGCATTAAAGTTTACTTTTTTGCAGTGACTTAGATGGGACGATTGATACACTACGGTAAATAGAGTGCTGAATAAGCATTTTTGCACTTTCGGTTCTGTTGTCTTTAGTCAAATCAAGTCAAATACACCCCACTCATGATTTCTGAAGCTTTTAAGTGTCTTTAAAAAAAGCGTTTGCTAACAAGTGCCAATAGAGACTAATAAACACCATCATGCTGAACACTAATCCGCCTTACGCTTAGTGGTAGTGATGTGAAGTCATGCAACTGTGGTGTGGTTCCTTTATAGCCTGATGTTAGCTTTTTACTTCAGGCAATTGCATTCACACTTCAAAACAAATAAAAGTGATGTTCATTTGTGGAGATTAGTTTGCCAAACAAAACATGTAAGTATCATAAACATTTGTTTGGCACGATTTTGTTTTCTGCAATAATCCAAAATCCAATGGAAAAATCCTATTGACTTTTTGTCGAGGGCACCAGGGCGATGCTAACGTCCAGGATGGTCTACAGATATATGTCATCCCTGCAGCAGTCTATATGAAGCTAAAACTTAGCATGAAGACTGGAAAAAGTCTACCATGGCACTGCCCAAAAGTGATAAAAGTTAATTTATTAGCATTTTATGTTTATTCTATACAAAAACTGAACTTTAAAAATGACAAGTTGGACACAAATATTATTTAATCTGAACTATGTTTTGTTTCCCATAGGCGCATGCTTGTGGACTAAAGTCTGCTGCAAAGGAAAATGTGCAATGAGCGTTTTCTCTCCGTTATTTCTCTGGTAAACAACTGCAACACAGCTTTGGTTTGCTCTGGTTTACTGGAGCAATCTTTGCTTCTTAATCAGCATCATCAGGTCTGCACTTAAACACAACTCTGTTGTGACTTTAGCTTCAGGAAGTTTCCGATGGTGGTCGCCTGGCTGATTACGGGGATAATGTCCGGATGTTTTCATCATCACAACAGGGGACAGCAAGTCATCCCTGGAGGCGTAATTAACTAAAACCAGTGAAATCATCTGAAAAGTCTTTTGCATGACCACACAATGTGTGAGTGTGATTCTGTGCACATGATGTGTAACATATGCTATAAAAAATACTATTGTGGTTGGCCCTCATGTGGGACAGCCCAAACATTAAACTTGAGGAATGCTTTCCAGTGCCCCCCTCTGAATATCTAACTCCTCATCTGTTTGAGAGGAAAAGCAGAGTATGAGAGAAATATCGGTATAAGGCCTGTCAGCACACGTTCCCTTCATCGAGCAGCAAACTGGTGTGTTTGAGCAGGACAAAAGGTGGTCCTATATACCGACCGGGTTTACCTTCAAGCTTTTGGGAAATGTCTGGCCCTGTAATTACGCTGGCTGGAATGCAATAGACGTTTCCTGAGTAACAGTGTTGTTTCTGTCCAACACAGACATTTAAGAATTAACCTGCCACACACTTTTTGTTGAGTGGAATGTTTGGCAGGTTATTAAATACATTATTAATCTGAAATCAGTAGACTATGGTATCACATGGACATGTGTTGATTAAAAGGGAATATGTGAGGATGGTGCCAATCCTCTGCTTTTGACTGCTGAATGTTTCCCTTACAGGCCAACGATTGACTGAATCCTCCGAGAGGCTTTACTTCCATCTAGATCTCTTCACAGGTCTGAAGAGTTGATGGGCCGGGGGAGGTGAGGCTCACTCCATGGATTTTATATCATAACCACAGAGAATACATTACTGAAGTGGACTAGCAGTTAAGACACATAAATATACTCTTTTCTCCTTTCAACTGTTCACTATTGAATAATGGCAACAATGACCCCCCTAAAATAATAATTTATCCAAATAAATTATGGATTGTCCACTCCCTGTAGGGAATGAGTCTTTACCCCAAGTGAAGGAGTTAAAGTAACTCTGGATCTTCTTGACGAATGAGGGGACAATGGAACGTGAGACTGGCCGGAGAATCGGAGCAGTGGGGGCGGTATCGCAGTCGCTTTACAGCACTGTTGTGATGATAACAGAGCCAAGTGAGAAGGCAAAGCCCTCAAGCTACCGGCTAATCTTCATTCCTACTCTCACCTATGGTCATGAGGGCTGGGTCATGACCGAAAGAACTAGACCGCAGGTACAAGTGACCAAAATGGGTTTTCTCAGGAGGGTGGCTGGCGTCTCCCTTAGAGATAGGGTGAGACGCTCAGCCATCTGCGAGGGACTCGGATTAGAGCCGCTGTTCCTTTGTGCTGAAAGGAGCCAGCTGAGGTGGTTTGGGCATCTGGTAAGGATGCCCCCTGGGCGTCTCCCTAGGCGCTCCAGGCACGACCAGCTGGGAGGAGGTACCGGGCAAGAGCCAGGACTAAGTAGAGAGATTATATCTCCACACTGGCCTGGGAACGCCCTGAACTGGATCCCCCAGTCAGAGCTGGTTAATGTGGCCCGAGAAAGGGAAGTTTTGGGGTCCCCTGCTGGAGCTGTTGCCCCGCAACCCAACCCCAGATAAGTGGTTGATGGTGAGTGAATGAGCAAAAAATAAATGATGGATATGATTGGATAAAGGCCCTGACACACCAAGGCGACAAATGGCCATTGGACAGTTTAGGGCTGTCAGTGAATGCCTGTCAGCCTAGTTTTTGTGACGTGTCCTGCACCATCACCTCTAGTCTGCCTGTGTCTGAGCTGTTTGGTCAATTCAGCATGTTGAATCAGTGGCAGAGCACGTCGGTGAGAGAAATCACTGATTGGCTGTTGAGCTTAAACGACAGAGTGCATGAGAAGTGAAACAGATGTGAGGAAAGCAAAACTAGTAAAGTCAAGAGGAAAAACACAGAAGGCTCATTTTTCATCTTTATCTCATCTGATATAATCAAATACTAACTGAGAGCAGTGTGAAAATGGTCAGCAAACACCTCTTTGTTTCATGTATGTATCATAACATCGGCTTGTATCCACTGTCCTCAGTCTTCCAGTTTCCCTTTTTGAATTTGTAAAACAGACGACCACCACCTGCAGGTAAGGAGAATTATTTCCTCTCACGCAGACGCAGAACGTACATGGTAGTCGGCCGTCAGCTGTGGTCTTTGCGGTGTGGCAACTCAATGGCCGGCCTTTGTCGCCACTAGTTCTTTAATGATGTTTTGGTGCATTTGGGCCTGAATGCGAATTGAATATAGTTACTACAATCTTTTTTTTCACCCTATATACCGCATAGTCTCTCATGTACAGTATGTCCCCGGGAATAATTTGACGTTGCCTATTTTTTTACACTTTTGTAGTCTTAGTTATGTGAAAGAACAATACAATACAAAGGAATTACAAAGATATTACATATGTATTAAACATAGATTTGTTGTTGTTGATATAGATTTGTTAGATTAGAACTAAGGCTGTCAGTCAATTAAAAATATTTAATCAAGATTAATTGCAAATTAATCACACATTATTTGTTCAAAATGTACCTTAAAGGGATATTTGTCAAGTATTTAACACTCTTATCAACATGGGAATGGGCAAATATGCTGCTTTATGCAAATATATGTATATTTATTATTGGAAATAAATTAAGCTATGACAATTATTCTCCAAAAACCCTCACAGGTACTGCATTTAATGGCAAACTTAAATTACTGAATCTGAAAGCATTTCATGGACCCCATGGCAGAGTGACCAGGACTCCTAGGACTCCACCCCGCTTTGAGAATCACTGGAATATAGCTTGTAGTTTTCCTTCACAATCAGTTATTATCAAATCAGTCACTATTTGCCATTTATGGTGATGCACTCCAGTAAGAAAAAGGAGGCAGTCCTGTCATCTTTATAAACTACAATTTATAAACTAACTTCACAAAAATTTGACAAAACTGATGCCTGATTCTCAAGCACCCAGAGACATTTCTGCAACCTGTTTTTCCAAGCTTCATCTTTTCTCTTAAGCAGAAGATCTGAAATAGCAAAGACACAAACACAGTTGGAAAAGAGGGTGCAAGTGGATCACTGAGCATCAGTCACATCTTTGAAACTTTCAGCCGATAACTTGAAACCATACCCTGATAGTGTAAAAAGTACTTTTATAACAGGGTATACATTTATAGGACGAAGTTTGGGTGATGCAGTCCAACTGAATAGTTTATTTTGTTAGAAATTAATCATAAAAAGATTATTTTACAGCATGTATAATTCAGATGCATAAAGTCTCATTTTACTCCACGCCAATAAAACTGAATGCATCTGTGACAGTACATCCTTTTCATGATCAACAGGGATTATCTGACCTTAGAAAGAAGTAGTAGTTGTTGTTTTTGGTGACACTGTAGGAGAAGCAGGTGAAGTAGCCCAGGCCGGTGACATTGAACCTGGAGCCTGCAGGGACCTCCAGCATGCTGCCCCACGCCTGGTCGCACAGCAGCTCTATCTCAGCGGAGAAAAGCAGCTCGTTGTCGGACGGCTGGACGGGCAGGTAGTTATTATACACATTGTAAGACTCCTTATGCAATGCCAACACCTTGGCAAACACTATGATCTGCGCCAGCTCGGCGCGGCACGCTTCCGTCTGCGGTCTCCAGTCTCGGGGCAGCTGACATCCCCAGCTCCCATCAGGACCCGCCGATGCCAGAGCAAACGCCAGAATAATCCACATGGTGATCCGACAGAGAAGGAGCCCACTGTGGGTCAGGGAGGCGCACCGATGCTGCCGATGGATGAAAAAACGTAAGGAAAAAAAACCTGCAAGGTTTTCACTCCATGCACATACTTCCACTAATGCTTATTAATCACGATAAGTCAATTTAAACAAAGGTTTTACGCAACAAAAATAGCCTCCAAAGCTGTTAACTCCTCCGCAGTGTGCTCTCTCTCCTCCAGCCACAATACCTGCGATCAGTGGATCAGCCCGTTCACACCAGCATCCCCTGCAAAAAAAAAAAAAAAAAAAAAATGTGCTTCTGATCTGACCTTTGAAATGGGGTCGGAAGTAAATAGAGATTGTGCATTCAGGCCTGCGTCGGAAATCTCCAAAATAAAACTTAATGACAGTTAACAACAAATCCTCCAATGTTGTGAGATTAGGTGGCATTTAATGCAACAAAGAACCGTACTGAAGTCTCTGCAGCAAAAAATGAAAGATTAGCACAAATCAGTGGCGCCCTCTAGTGACAATATGGACACAGGGTCTGTGGTGGAGCGCCTAGGAGGGTTAAATGAGTTCATGTACGAGCCTGGTTGTATATGACGAGTGTTATAGTTAAGTTACTTTCCTTCTTACTGGCTGTTTCTCTGTTCAGAGGCAACTTAAATGTTTTCCAGTGGCACACAGGCCCGCCATCTTCACAAGCTGACTACAGATCAGAAGACTCTAGTTTCGACTCCTGTCTGGCACTTTTTTTTTTTTTTTTACATTTTTATAGAGCATCCAGCACACTTACATAACATATAACATCATGGTGCTGCTAACAATTGTTTTCATTGTTGGTTAATCCATTGATTATTTTCTCAATTAACTTTTAAGTTGTTAAGTTGTTTAAGTTTAAGTTTTAAGTTAAGTTGTTTAGTCTATAAATTCTCACAATATGGTTAAGAAATGTCGATCAGTGTTTCCCAAAGCATAAGCTGACGTCCTCAAATGTCTTTCTTTGTCCACAACTCAAAGATATTCAGTTTACTGTCATAGAGGAGTAAAGAAACCAGAAATATTCACATTTAAGATGCTGGAATCAGAGAATTTTTACTTTTTTTTCTTAAAAATTTACTCAAACCGAATAATCAATTATCAAAATAGTGGGAGTTTAATTTAATAGTTGTCAACTATTTGATTAATCTCTACAGCTAGAAGCTGACAACTACAGAAAAAAACAGGCCTTTGTCAGAAGTACTAAAAAATAAAAGTACTTCTCAGTGTGTCAGTTGGAAATCAGTGTCAAAAAAGTTGAGATCTACATGGTTAGAAACCACTGGTATACACTGACATCTGTACAAGTTATGCATTTATTGTGCTCACTCAATCATCATGCAAGGCTCCCTCAAAAATAATCCAATGTGCTCTGTAGTGTTTGAAGAAATGTAAAATGCCTTTATTTTACATGTCAATAATTGTTTAAAACGACCAACGCATTGTGACCAACTTTGGTCTTCATCAGGGTCACTGCCAGCAGTTTTTTGTACAGCATGTTGTACTTTTATTAGATAGCATTCCACCCATGCAATGAGCCCTTCACAAGACTGAATGAGCCCGATACACCCAAAGGATCCAAAGAGCACCTGTAACCTGTAACCATTGTCTTTATACATTTATTGTGTTTCTATATTGGTTATCAGGATAAAATCATCATATTAAGTTATCATATCTTAATGCCAGATAACAAGCCTGCTGCTACTCGGCCTAGTTATATAACCTGATTCACTAAGCTGAACACATCATGTAGGTTTGAATACTTCAGTAAATGTTATGACATCCTCTTATGGCTCCCATGCAGTCATAGTATATTTGATATAAAACAAATAAACCTCTAGGTGGCAGCATCATCCTGTATCAAGGCCTTAATGCCTTTAGGCTTTTACCTTTCAAAATGCACTCAACTGGACTAGGGCTGCAACCAACAATGTTAATTGGTTTCTTGATTAATCGATTATAGGGATGTTGATAATTAACCGTTTAACCAATAACCGACATTAAGCATTTTAACCGATTGACTCTATTGGTTAAATGTTTAAAAGCAATATTAATAATTACTTAAAAAACTGAGAAAAACTCAGAGGAGCGTCACTTTTAAGGAGAAATGCTGGTCCACCTTAAGAGAGAGCCGGTGCAGATACAGGAAGTTGGTTCAGGACTTCTAGCTTAGGAGTTGTGGCTTGTATCCTCGTAGCATTTATTCACCGACAAATAAACTGTACACACACAGTCTGCTACAGCTATGTTCACAACTATAACGGCACCAACAATGCCACTATCACTGCACACACACACAACTGAACTAAACCAAATGTGCAGTGGAGACTTTAACTGGGAAAGTGGCTGCATGTCCGCGACATTACATGCAGCATCATGGCTGCTAACGCTCCAGGACGGTGGACTGGGGACAGTGAACGCAGCATGGTTGGCTGCTACAGTAGCTCTCCTGACTGTGAATTGCTGACTTAGTTGTCTATTGTGCTCATATACTGCAGCTGGCACACAGCTGCATGTAAGCCACAAATCTTGTTGGTTAATGGTTAATAATTGGTTAACGAGGGTCAGTTATTGATTTAGAAATTTTTTCAAAATCAGAATCCCTAATCGATTAGTTGTTCGGCCAAGACGAGGTCCTTGAATGTCTTGTTTTGTCCACAACTCAGACACATTCAGTTTACTGTCATAGAAAAGAAACCAGAAAATATTCACATTAAAGAAGCTGGAAACAGAGAATTTTGACTTTTTTTTCTCTTTAAAAATTAATCAAACTGTTTAATATAGTTGCCCGATGAATTTAATAGTTGACCACTAAACGATTAATTGTTGCAGCTCTAAATGAAACTATCACACAGAAAACATGATTTGCTTAACATTCAACATCAGAACAGGCACTGAGTGCAAATATGACTCGAGGGTCTTCTGATAATGATTTCATTAAATTTAAAATGATTTCCCTGTTTAAATTACTTTATGAACTTGAATGCTACAGTGGCAGTTGCAATTTGTCTCTATTGTCCGAACGCCCTGTTACTGAGTGAATCATAGCCCATCGTACTGCAGGAGAGGTTACTCACCACAGCAAACACAAAGTTTTAAATTGTCCTTCAAAATTAAAATTCTTTCCAGACCAAAATCTATTCATAGGATTTTTTTCAAACACAGACACAAATATTTTTCTCATCACTCTCACAGGCCTTCAAAGAGGTAGTTATGATGTTTTTCGCCACACCCTCACACGTTTGTTCCCTCCCACTGCTCAGTACAAACCAGCCCGATGGCTGTTGCCCCGTTGGGAATGAAGCGGGGAGGCTGGTGGGCGTGGGGATTTCTCAAGTGACAAACACAAAGTGCCAGGAGCGGCAACAACACTCGAGTGTGTGAGAGATGAAGAGTCTGCATGAGGACATGGCTGCAACACTGCTGGCTGTGATGCTCATGATCGCCTATGTCTGTGAGGGGGGTGAGATGTTTTAATGACTGATAGTTTTAAGAGAAAATGTAAACTCTGTGCTGTTATCTGGGAAATTAATGCATCTGTTTATGTGATAGCGCTGCTGAGAAAGTCAACAGCGACGGACTTTCTTCAGAAAACAAGAGAGAAGCGTGAATCGGAGTGTTTTCCTGGAGGCTGCAGCACCGAGGTCAACGATGTTGGAGAACTGATGGAAGTAGAAGATGGAGGAGTAAGTTCTGTAAGTGTAAGTTCCCTGTACATCGTACTGCCACATTTTATACCGATGGAGGATTCCAAACAGCAAAACTGTACCTGAAATACATTAATCTGACATGAAATTAGTCGTGGTTTGGTTTTATTCGAATTAATGATTATGATCTTTTCACTTTTTTTTGTTTTTTTGTTTTTACTTGAAACACGTTTGTCACATGAAATATGCTACATAAATAAACTGATTTGATTAAGGGAAGACACAACAGGTGACTATGGGAAAATTTGTAACTAATTGATTTCACAATCCCATTTGATCACTTATATTGAGACTTATTTTTTTGTTTTACAAGTTTTCTGAAATTGTATGTTTAAATGTGCAAATGTTGCATCATCATATTAAATTGGTGATAATTTTCATATTTCCGGAAGAGAAATCTGAACATTGGATAAAGCCAGGTTCAAAATGACTGTTTAATTTTGTTGACATATTAGACATATTAGACATATTACATTTTACAGAGGCAATTTTGGATATCTCTTTTTATCACTTAATAAATCTGAAAATACTGTCAACAGACAATAAGGTCTGTTGGTCGTTGTTAGGTCTGTTTTTAGGAATTATTATTCCTAAAAAAAGATGTAAATTTATTTTCATGTTGTATAAATCAGTCTATGAATAATATATGAACAAACCCCTCTGTAAAAACCTTCTGGACTGAAACTGAAGTTTAGTGTACCGGTATATAAGTGCTGCTGGAGATTTCTGGCTCAGTCTGAGAAAAAATAATTTGAGAAAACAGCCTTTAAAGATATGTTTTGCCCATGTACTACACTACAGGTGAATAGGGTAAATACTTTTATCTAATAGATATCACCATGAAACTTCCCCAGTTGATGACTTACATTAAGACAATTATTTTTTTGTATTACGAGGTTTTCTGGAAATGTTATGTTTAATATGCAAATGAGGCATTATCTAATACTAACCTTAAATTTATGAGAAATCTATAAACACAAATAAATAAAGTAGTAAAGTAAACACTTGAATGTGTATTTTGGATGAATTCTTTCCAGTAGTCGTACAGAAGACGTTATGAAACTCATTAGATGCTATCTATTCTGACCTGAATTAGTTTAAAGGGGAACATTGAGAGATTATAGATTAATAGACAAGCTTTTAACTACAACAAAGTATAAATAACAAATTTCAAAGCACAAGTTTAATTATTTTCATCACACAGTATTACTCTGCAAGTTCTCATTTTTCAAAACAAGTGTAGATGTCAGTAACTGTAGACCATGTCAACAGGAAGGTTTCAATTAAAAGTTGGCCATCAGCCGGGTCTCTGCACAGAGGGAGACTTTATCCACAACAAAGTATGAATAAAGATCATGTCGAGAGGCCGAACTCAAGCGCTGAGAAGCACTCCTCTGTTCGACAGGGATACGGTGTAACTCAATCAAGCAAGTCACTGAGGCGTTGACCAGCATTACTGTGGTCCTACATACCAGGCTGGCAGTGAGAGGACAGAGTGAAGGCAGCCCATTAACATCCACTTTGTCACTTAATGCACCTGCTGCTGATATCAGGTGACCAGTATGAAAGCCAGCAGAGAGGTGGAACGTGATCATCTAGGATTTCTATAATGTTGTAGGACATTTAGGCACATTATTGTTTATTTCACCTAAAGTCATCCTGTAAACCATTTTTATTTTAGAGGTGGACCTCATTGATACTAATATTGTCATTAAAACTACATTGATACTAATACTGTCATTACTAATCATCAGTCATTTATACTGCACATGTCAAGAAATATTCTTATTCATTTCTCATTTATACCATTTTAGTATTTAAATTTAACAAACTTAATAGATCCACCTTCTCAGCATTTGTATTTACTTATTTGCACTGCAGTCATTTGTTATATAATGCACGTCTTTATGCAAATATTTGTACATTTTTCTTAATTTTTATATTCTCATATATTACATACATACACATACATTTTTATATTCTCTTATATTCTCTTGTTTTTAATTTTAGCAGTGCCAGCTTAAAGCATAGACATCTAGGTTAGTCGCCTAGGGCGCCACCTTCTGGGGGGCGCTGGTAACCCTCGAAAAAAACAATTAAAAGTGCTGGTGGGAACCCTTCTTCATTTTCTGCATAGAGGTAACAAATGAACAGAGGAATAAAGAAAGAAATACACTTGTTACCCCTGTAACTGCCACACTTATTTGTTAATAAAAGTGTAAATTGTAGTGAAATGGACTAAACACTTTTATGTCAATAATATCAGGGTCCAACTGATTATTTATATTATAATAAATACAGTTATTTATGAGAATAATAATAAAACCACTGTGATGGCCACGAGGGGCTCCAAATCCAAATTTTGCCTAGGGCACCGAAATGGCAAGAGTCGGCCCTGAGTTTTAGTACTTACTTATGTTTCTTTACATACAGTATATTGTGTTTATATTGCAGCTTTATGTACATTATTTACACGTTACATATTCCTCTACTTCTATTTTCTACTTCGTGTTTTTACAAGAACAACTGTAAAGCCCAATTTTCCCCTGGGGATCAGTAAAGTATTTGTGATTCTGAATCTATTCGCAGTCATATTATTGTTGTGTATAATGTGCATTTATAATAAATATAACCACTTGTTTATAGGAGGAGACTTCCAGCCAGCCGTATAACGGAGGTGCTGCTCAGACGGAAATAAACTTTGTAAGTTTTATTTTGGTTTTGAATCTTATTTTCATTATGTTGTTTTTGATAAATAAATAAATGAATAAATAAAAGTTACATATTATGAATTAATTACATCACAATAAAGCCTAAAAACAATTTTGTTTGTAGCAGAGCCCTGGAGGGGCTGGAGGGGACGCTGTGGTGGACGGAGGATCTGGGATGTAGCCAGGAAGGAGACGATGTGCTTCCCAAAAGCATCCTGCTACCACAGCCAACTTTTATTGATTGTATATCAGTGAAAAACATCACTAGAAATACACTATAAATAAATAACACAATCACTATTATGAACCTTTGTACAAATGATTTATATGTTTAAGATGATTTGTTTCAAGGATGATTTTGCATGCTTAATTTTCTTTCATTTAAATATTAACAGTGATGAAGAACACTTTTTATTTGTTACCTCCAGTTGTTGTTGTTTTTAGTTTAGTACTTGATACTGATACTTACAGCTCAACTGTGACTTGGTATTGAGTTGGAAGTAGAAAAAAGTAGGTTTCCAATGTGTTGGAAAATTGAATTGAGAATATCTTGTAAACACTGTTTCAATATACATATCATTGTTTTCAAGAGTTTAAAAAGTATGTCAATATTAGATTAATTTTGTAGTATAATTATAACCTACCATGAAGTACAAACTAACCATTATCAACAGGAAGCTTTATATAAACATTTTAATAAATATATATTATATGCATATTTGTTAATTTTGTCTTATCATGACTTAATTATAGAACTGCATAATAAGATGTTTGGCCACCTTCAGCCACCAGAACAGCTTTAAGGCTCTTATAACCCACTTTAATCATTTTGCATTGTTATGACTTGCAAATGCTGTCACCAGATGTGTACAAAATGTAATCATTCATTTACATTGTAAACAAGCCCGTGTGTTGTCCTCTCTTCTGCTCGTTGGACCTGTGTGTCTTGTATGCATTGTTATTATAGTTGTGTTGGTATTATTAGTCCATGTACTGGTTAAATCAATCCAGATAATTAGCACTAACCCGCTGATTAATCGCTCTAATAACTCACTGCCAGGAGAAATAGCACAGCTTGTGTCCTCCTAACCTGTGGTCTGCAGCATTAATTCACATGTGTGTACTCTGGGTGTTCTCTGAAACAAAGCATATCATTGTCCTTTGAGTGGTTTCTATTTATAAGTCAGAGAGCAATGCGCACAATCAACAAAAATGCTCCAGCAGCTTCTTGCTCCAAGTACTTCACATTTGAACAAGACAAAAACCATTTTGTCCACGTGGACCACTTCAAATAACGTTTTTTTTTCTGTTGTAGTTGTGAAATACTAGTTTTTGGTCCCCATACAGTAGCCTATGTCACATGCTGATCACGAGCTTTGGTGGTGGCCTCCTGCTCACATATCTACTGGACAGTCGACCAATAGAATGAATGGATGGTGAAAATACAGACGACAGATTTAGCGCGTTGCTCTTCTATTTTAAAGACTAATCATCTATCTTGCCATATTTTCAAGCACAAGCTCTCTTTCGTGTTGTAATCCAATTATGTGTTAATAATTGCAGCTATGCACAGATGACGCCGGGCTACTGCCTCTTTAATGCTGCCTTCAGGTTCTCATCATAAGCTCACGTTTTTTAGCAGTAAATACTTTCTGATCTACTAACAAAAGGTGCTAGATAATATAACCTGCTTATTATATGATTATTTATTTGTGAAATAAAGTATTTATGAAATAAAGTAGCACAGAGCCGCTTTTTTACATGATTACACAGTGAATAAGGAATACCACAAATAGAGAAACCGGCTTTATATATTAGTTGTGTTAAAAGTTATTCTGTCAAAAACATTGTCTTAATAGTATTTATCACATCTTGGTGCTTTAAATAAAAATAAAAGCTCCCACTTTAGTGGGTTTATTTAATACATTTATCACCTGTCATTTGCATACGTTTCATTTGTCCCATTTCCGTTAGCACTTGAAGGTAGCATAACAACCGACGACAGTAACTGTTACGGCTTGACACTTGAGCGTTAGCTTACAGACAAGAGACAGCGTCGGTGTCGTTCAAAGAAATTGCACTTCACAATGTAAGTCTATCATGTTTCTACAAAACGTTTTTAAAAATCAAATGTAAGTCGGTGAAACCTGCCTAACTTACCGGGCCTTCCGGGTAGATTGGTGAAACAGGATCACAAAAAAAGCAACGCCCAAAACTTTGCAACTAACGTTAGCACGCAACAAGTGCTAGGACGGTAGTTTCTGAGCTTTAGCTAGGCTAAGCTAGTTATCGTAGCGTTAAATTAGAGCTGGGTAACTTTGCCCAACACGAACTATGTTATTTGTTAAGAAGACAACTAAAGCGAAACATAGGTGGCATTCTTGTTAAACGTCCACAGCTGCGTAACGTTCAATACAAATGTTGGACAATTAGTTTTATGCCTTTCCACTGTTTTTCGTAGCTGAGCTAACATTAGCTCCGAACGTTAGCTACTAACGTTACCTACGTACTTACATGAAATTAAAAAGAAGCGGAAAACATTAAATAGTGCAGATGTAATTGGGAATCACTAACAGTTTTAGCAAAGTAACGTTACGAGTAGTGTTGACATGTCAGCTTAAATTAGGAAATATATTGATGGTTAACTTGACCTCATGCTAGTAAAGTTAGTGAGTGATTACAGAGGTGTAACTAGGACTGGGTGATGTTTTATTGTTAAAATTCACTGTTTATCAAGCTTTGGTCATGTTACATTAGAAAAGCAGTGTAAGCCAAATGCCCTTGTTTCCCTTTTCCCCTGTTTCCCTAACCTCTCCCATCTCTTCAGCCGTCCCCACCCTGCTCCTATATACCACCCCTATTTACCACCATACACAGGAAGCCTGTCTGAATAATATGGAAGTACCGTTAGTTCAAAATGTAGGTGTAATCCAGTGACCTTTCAGCGTTATATTGCAGCTCTGATCAAATCTAACCGCATTTGAGTAGTACTTTTGTAAATCCATATAGTTTCTGGTTTAAAGCATGGAAGAGGCACTGTGCCCATTGTGTTTTAGTGATAAAGGTCAAGTGACGTTTTCAAAGTAGGAACCCAGATTTTGCATGGTTAAATGGAGCTTGTGTTTTTATTAAATCAGTGTTAAGGACACATTTGTATGGTGTCAGGATTGCATGAATCATTTAATCAATTTTGTTATTTATTTCCAGTGTTTTAAATTAGTCAGCTAACGGTTCAGTCACACTGCACAGATTTGTGACACATTTTAACTGCCTAATTTCTGTATACTTTACAGTGTTTTTTTAAACAAGTCAAGTTTTCAAAGTGGGTTTACTAAAAGAATGTGTCTGGATGTTAATATTACATATATTCATGTCTGAAGAATAGGGTTGCAGCGATTCAACTTTTTCAGTCCTGGTAGTGATGCTTTGGGTATCGGCCGATACCGAGTACCGATCAGATATCAGTGATTATAATCAGCTTTATGCGTCACTATGTGGGAGTGACTGGGATTATTCCTTTATGTGTAAGTAATCAAGTTTACTTATTATCTTTGTAAATCAAAACTGACCAATAAATACGTAGATATAAATTTATTTAATTGTTCTTTATTATTAAAATAATAAATCATACACCAGCAACTTGGTAAAAACATCTTAAAAATGAACAGAGATTACAATTCAAGTGTCAACCTTTTTAATGCAGCAACAAATCAGTAGAAACTTAAACAGGAATTAGAATTACAGTATATAATGTATACAATATATAAACATAAAGTTAAATTTAATAGATAGGCACCATTGCCATCAATCCATCGATATGAATTGATATCGGTCCAATATCCAATCCAGTATCGGTGCATACCTACTGAATATCAGCAATAAAGGCAAATCGAATGATAGTATTTGTTTTTTTAACTTTCTGTAAGTGGGCTGGTTTGCTTCAGGAAGACTTACAGTAGGAGGTTAAGTCACAGTTTGGATTGTATGGCGTAGAGAATGGATGTCATGGGGTAAGCATAAAGCTATTTGAACCCATTCATTATGCATTTTCATGAACAAATAAATAGTAAATCATCAAAGTGAAATTAAATCCTATAATACATTGTCTCATGCAGTTGCAGCAACTTTGGCCAGTTTTATACCTGTGAACAAATCGTACACCTCTAGGGTGAGCATCAAAATAATCTGCTAACAACCATCACTGGAACAAAAAAGGCAGTCAGTAGGCATTTCATATGACAAACATTTTGACATTACAATAGAGGAAAGATGAGGTGTAATTATTCACAACACTAGAGCGCTGACCTCTGCCGAGATGCCGAATACAATTACCTCCCTCTCTGTTCAGCTTGCGCCTTCATCCATGTGTATTTTTGTTTATGTTGGGATCAGCTGTATGTAATGGAGCATCATAAAACGTTTCATTCAAACTGGACAGAAACAAAATAAAACTCACCTAATCCGTTGTTGTTACTCTTTCCAACAATCACCAAGTGTGCTTTGGTTGAATCAACTTCAGTTTCACTGAGTTTGATGTGAAAATATGGTGACTCTATAAATCCATTGTGATTTGTTTTGGAGTAATCCTGCTAACAGACAAACCAGTGAAAACATAACCTCCTTCAAGGCCCTTGTAAGAAATGGATGCTGCTCCATTTATGTCAGCCAGTTTCAGGGACCTTTTATTGTGCAAGCTGGCTCACCTAGCATAACTGCATACTGGGGCACCTCAATGGAATAGAGTCATCATTCATGTTAATTACGCTTGTGCTGTTTGTGGTATGACAAGTCTGAATGTCTGCTGCATTAAAGGTAAATAAAAGACATGGTCAAATAGAAATTGTATATAAAAAGACTGGGACATTTTATAAAAAATACAAGTTGCAGGGTTATATACATTGACATTGCAGCTAAAGTGAAGTATCAGGTGTGTTAACAAGCAGGCAGCAGTAGTTACTAAGTGAATAGTTGGTCGACAGTAAATAAATTGTAATTCCTGTTAATTTAAGAAGTTGCTTGGTTTATTATTTTGATAATAAATAATATTATTTATCTATGCATTTGTTACATTTTGTTTTACAAAGTTAACAAAGCAGTGTTTAAGTGAACCCTGATGTTGCATTAGATATAAAAGAATGATCTCAGTCACTTCCACACAGCTTAATAATTAAATACTGGTATCTCGTCGGTACTCGGTATCAACTGACACCCAAAGCCCAGGTATCATTCTCGATATTGAGACCGAAAAAGTCAAACCGGTGCATCCATAATGACAATAAGTGTTGCAGACCAGTGGCTTAGAAGTGTGTTTAACATTTACAATATTTTCTACTTGACCCATTTGGCCCCCTCTCCGACCCAACAGGAAAAGCAGACTATTGGGTATCAGCAGTATTATAACATCATAAGAATTGTAGTTATGTATTGATTTATTTTTCGATAAGCTGCGGGGCCTGATGCCAACCTGTACCACCACACCTTTGCTGTAAACTTGTATTGTCTTCATGGGGTCTTGGGTGTCTAACAGGGAGCATACTTGTCTAGATTTAGCACACCGATTCAGCATTGTTGAGTTTGGTGTTTATCTTCCTTTTGGAAGGAGTTACATCATGGATTTGTTTTCATCAGGAGGTTGAATAGGTTAGACTTCCTGGCATACATCAACACAGTTTCCATTGAGTTGACAGTGATGTTTCCCTGTGTTGTTTAAACCGAGACAGTTTGAATGTAAGCAAGCAGTTGTATCTCTCCCAGCTACACTTATGCTATCAGCTGCAGCCACCTCTGAAATGCTAACAGATGTGTAATGCACACTAACTAATCTGTGATGTTTGTGTTGTCTCTCAGCCACTCTGCTCTGTGGCTAATAGCCAGGTTGTAGGATACACCGGCTGTCATCCTTTGCTACCGGCGCACTCTGCTTACTCATAATGGCTAATGTCTGGGGGTTGTGGGTCATGCAGCAATTTTCAAACAATAATTGAATAATTGCCAGTGATTTTTGAACAGTATTTTTGCTTGTAATGCACATCCCTAGTCAGAAGGTCAGTGTAGGTGTTGATAATGTACAGCAGATCTAATCTACAGTTAAATGTTCAATAGGGGCCGATCTGACTTTTTCATTCTCTATAACCATTCGGGATGTGCATTCCAAGCTACAACACTACGCGAAAATCACTGGGAATTATTTGATTATTATTCAAAAATTGAGTTTAATTCAACCATATTGTTGGAAGAGTGGAATAGGCAGGTGGAAAGACAAACCATGACGTGACAGTTTTGGTGAGTTTTATTTTGTTTCTGTTGGGTTTGAATTAGGGATATTAATGAATAACTGGCAACCGATTAACACTATTGGTTAAACGTTTAAAAGACATGATTATTATTATTATTTACAAAGCTGAGAAAAATGCGGAGGAGCGACTCAGTCACAGGAGAAAAGCTGGTCCACCTTAAGAGAGAGCCAGAGCAGATACACGAAGTTGGCTCAGGACTTTCAGCAGAGGAGCTTGTAGCTAGTAGCCTTTATTCACCAGCAAATAAACTGTACACACACTGACTGCTACAGCTACATTCACAGCTACGCCACCAACAAACCCACAATCACCACCATCCCACACACGCACAGTCTGTTGGAAACTCGCTAAAGCTACACTGTGCTGACAGATGGAATGTGTGTGAGCAGTGAACAGTGAGCATGAAGCCACCAGCAACACTTAAGCTGCTAATGTAGCACGCACGGTTTGTCGGACAATCGCTCAAGTTACGCCAGATGACAGGCTATCTTTACGCCAGACAGATACGCAGCTGGCAACCTGCTGAACTACAGTAAATGATGCGGTGGTGGTGGCGAACTTTTACCGGGAAAGTGGCTGTATGTCCGTGACACTCATTATCGTGGCTGCTATAGTAGTACTTCTGACTCAGTTGTCTGTTGTGCTCATACACTGCAGCTGGCTCACCGCTACATGAGACGCATTAATCTTGTTGGTTAAAAGTTAATAATCGGTTAAAAAAAAAAAAAATCGAAATAAGCATTCCTAGTGCATCCCCAATGCGCATAGATCAATTTGTACTGCTCACCATCCGGTTCTTTGGCCCCTGTTAGCTCTCACTTCTGTTTCATGGTTTAATCTGAATCTGGTATTTTAATTTGATTAGCTTGTTTATCAAAATGGCTCAAGGGATGAAAAGGGACATTCACATACTAATAAATTTTGTGGGTTTTCAATTTCACTTTAATTTTTTTCATATAGCGTCAAATCATTACTGAAGTTATCTCAAGACAGGTGAGCACGTCTACACCGTACTCCATAATTTATAAAGCCAAACAAGAGAACCCCCATGAGCATTGCACAGTCTACCCTTTAAAAGCTAGAAACCTTGTGTAGAACCAACCTCTTGGTGGGTGGCCATCTGCCTCGACTTCTGCGTTTGTATTTTATGGGTGTGCCTGCTTGTTATGTGCAATAGCTGTTTTGCATGTAAAGAAGTGATCCATTTACAGCTGTCTTTTCACACGGACTGAGTCCGAGCATGTGGTGTATACTGGTCTGTTTCACTGAGTCATTATAAATCCTGTATAATTCCTACAGTTTGGTGTAAACGTCTTCAACCCATCCTCCCACTATCAGCTTAGCTATCAGCTGTCTTAAGAAAAGTGGGGTCATTGCAGAGAAGTCCTATGTCGTGTCAGAGGGTGGCAGTAGCTAACCACTGTGAAATGGTCTGGGCTGTAGGGTCAATTGTGCATATCAAATCTAGAAACCATAATTAAATGATTCGAATAAACAGTATAATTTCCTTGTTCCGGTTTCCGTGGTTTATATTTGTGTCCTTGTTTAGAAACAATCTCCCAAGTTGTTAATGAAAGAACAAGCTTCAGAAAATACGAATTCAGAGGCATGCCTGCAGTTTGGGGTGGCCTGTGGGTGCGTGACGTCAGGTCTGAATTGCGCAGCTGTTCATTTTTTCCATGTATTTCGCCCAGCTATCTATTGTCAAATATTTAACTGTTATGAAGCATTTATATGAAGCATTAATCCTGCAGCAACTCAAAGGGCATCTTATTCATTCCTTATCACCACCCAGTGTATTCTTGCTGTACAAAAAATATCCGCCATTGTCATATTATCTATCTTCAGTGCTCGTATATTTTTTTTTAAATCACACCTCAGCCACTGAAGCAGACATGATGAACATCCCATGTTAAGGAAATTGTGCTTAATGATTGCAGTTATTGGCAGGGGGACAAAAAAAACACAGCACGAGTGCAACATCAATATTCACATGGCGAGAAGGCCCCACCTCTTCCCCTCCCAACACTTAACAGATAATTATTCCAAAGACTACAAGAATCAGAAATACTTTACTGATCCCTGGGGGGGAACTGGGGCATTACAGCTGCTCTCATATAAACATAAAGAAAGTAGAAATAAAGGAGTAACATGTAAGGTAGCATGGTAACATGTACATTTTGTACACATTACTATATATACATGTAACACAGTATATGTATAGAAATACAAGTAAATATAATTAATTAATGATAATATACAAATGTACAAATATTTGCATTCAGACCAACAATATACTGTATAGCCACAGTGCAAGGTGGTAAACAAAATCCTGAGAAGTGGTATACACTATTAAGTGTGTGTGTGGTGTGTGTGTGTGTGTGTGTGTGTGTGTGTGTGTGTGTGTGTGTGTGTGTGTGTGTATATACACACACACACACACACACACACACACACACACACACACTCTCTCTCTCTCTCTCTCTCTCTCTCTCTCTCTCTCTCTCTCTCTCTCTCTCTCTCTCTCTCTCTCAAGAGTTTAGGATGCATTACTCCATTTCATTCTATTTTATTACATGGCTACGTTGAATGCTTAATTCTGATTGGTCAATCACAGTGACCAATGTCCAGTGTATAGCAGATCGTTGCTATGGGCGCAGTTCTGATCTCAGACTCTGGGAGACTGTTTTTGTGTCAAATTATTGTTTTCTTAAGTAAGCAGCTGTGTAATAAGCAGAATAAGGTACAGCTAGCAGGTCATTGTTGTGAAATAAATCCTGACAAGGCAATGCAGGGTCTCATCACCCTGAAGGGGCACAATGACCAGCTCACTGTACATTATCCTTTACTTAGCTTGTAATATTTCACAGTAGGTTGCATATTAGACTGTAGTTTAAGCTTCAAAACAAAGTCATAGGTGTGTGATCATTAGTTAATGATCATTCATTTTACAATATTTTCAGTGGCTTCAACTGTGGTTCAGGAGATACTGTGTATAGCTATGGGATAGACCAGAGTTTAAGTTCAATAAGAATGGATTTTTGCAATTGTGATTAGGCTGTTTGCTTTGACTTATCACCGGTTTTAATTAGCCATACATGTCTCAACAATTTAGGTGCAGATTGAGTGACATGGTATGCAGAATATGTCGTTGTGAAAGGCTAATATCTACACTTAACTGTCATCATTTCAACAGGTCAGCAGCCGGTCCAGAAGGTTCTGGCGGAGCGTCAGGCAACAAGCGCTTGCAGCAGACCCAGGCCCAGGTGGATGAGGTATGATACGTCTCTTTTTACTTGATTACGAGGTCCAGATAAAGCCCCAAATGTATTAAATAACCGTAAAGCCAACGGGCTTCAGTGAAATAGTGTTATCTTGATGAAAAGAAAGATGGGGCGCACAGAAAGAGATTGGACCTGAAACACGAATCATCAGAACCTTTGTAGTGCAGAAGTCTGCAGCAAAGATACTCACTAATATTTACATTTCATTAAGATCCACAAAATATTAATTATGGCAATATTCACGCTGAACCACAGTCTGGAATATTTATCATAAGAGTTAACCAGATGTTAAAAACAATAGTACTCCTTAAACATACATTTACTAAACGTTAAACCCTACCCCTTGCATTTATGTCAACATCTGTGCTAACAATGAATTCAAAGGACTAAGACTACATTAACGTTAAAAATTAGAATCACTAGTTAATATTGATGATAATCCCAAAAAATAAATGTATAATCTCTATTAATATATGCCCTACCATGAGTAATACACAAATGTCTGTTATCACATGTTATTTTTGAAGTCAGTGGACAAATTCAGAGGCAGTTGTACCTCGTCTACCTTTCCCAGTGTGCGTCATTTCTCTCACCTAGCCCACTCCTATTATTGAACTCCAGTTTACCCCCACCCACCCCCTCCGTCTTCAGCCACTGTGTGGCTCCCATCTTCCTTAATGTCTGTCTGCAGCAGAGACTTGCATAATCCTTGGCAGCAGTGTCATGAATCACCACAATGTGGAATCAGTGGCTCTTTAGTGCTCTACCTCCACATGTCAGCTCACATGCCAGAGACAAATTATATTCAAAAGCGTGTCAGAGAGGCCACCAGGAAGAAACATCTGCTAAGTGTTACTCCTCCTGTGGTTTCTTTCTTAATCTTCTTTACCCCTCTCTTTCCTAGTTGTCACGGCCTTGAGCTCCTCCTACACAACTTTAACCTTAGCATGTCACACAAAGCTTCCAATTGGCTGCCAGACGTTTATATAATCACTGCCTCCATGGTTATGTAAGAGCTGCATGGCCCTACACACTTCTCTCCACCCTGCCACTCTGTCTGAGAGGAGGGGCAGTTGTAGGGTTTGTGGATCAGTGGAACATATGGGTTATGTGTCTATGATACTGTGTGCACACATGCATGTCTACCTGATTTTAGGCAAACTCTGACATCAAGCAGAAGTGTGTATTAGACTGTATACCTTTTTTTTTTAACCTTGTACAGTAAGGTGTGATCTCTGTTTGTTGGTGGTTTTGTTAAGTAACATTGTTACTCAACACGTCATGTTTCTGCATAGTATATGGGTGCATTTCCAATCTATTCTATTAATTGTAAAATAACTAATTAAGGCAGTGTTTGGTTGATCTTCGATGAGGTCTAGTCAGGTTTAAAGCCATTTCACACCAAGCAAGGATTTTTTGAATGAATAACTTGTATAAAAATTTATAGGTGCTAACAAAGGGTACTGCATATACAAGATACATATATGGAAATAAGATTGATTGGATTACATTCACCAGAAGTATAAAACATTACATGTCCCTCGTAAATTAAAACAAAAATATCTCTAATTTGTGAGGAAAATGTCTTTATTCTTTGATTTCTGGGTTGCTGGAAAAAAATTAATGATGCCTTACAATGACTGATATATTTGACTTCATGACATTTCTGACTACATACATGCTGAAAATCAAACTCAATGTGGATATTTTCCAAAGCAAAAGTCCCTATACATGTATTATTCAACTTTTTCCCGCAATCTAATTTTAAGAAAAGTTAACAAAACTCTCAGTAAATCGTAATATTGAATTATAGTACTTAAATATCACAAGACATGTCAGATGAGCACTAAAGTATGGTAATAGTGTCGAATCAGGAGATAGGTGAATTGTCCCAGCGTAATAATTAGCCTTGTGCTTCTGTTTGTTGCTTGGAGAGTTGTATTTTTGGAATATTGGGTGTTTGTTTTTGGGGTAACGGACTGTAGGACAAATGAGCTTTTCTGCCCTATTGGACATATTTCGGACTATTGGTGTTTTGAAATAACATTCAGTATGTACGACAAACACTACTACCTCAACAACCAAATAAATGACAATAGCTTGAGATTGTATAGTAGCTGGGATACGATGTAGATGGTAATGTAGCTGATCTGCACTTGCTAACATTATATGGTGGTCACGGAACAGGGCTAGCCACAACTGCTAACATTAGCATTGGCATACAATTTGGTGTCATTATTTTATGTATTGTGTAGTTAACATTAACCATTTTGATATTTTCTGTCTGAGCGTTGTGTGAAGTGGACATTGGCGGTTTTTCAGAGGAAACTCATTTGGCCTCAAACGCCGATAATTTACACCAGAACCAGTATGTCACATGTACAGTGCAGCATTTTTGCATCGCACTAGTAAGAAACGGTTACATAATATTCAGATCCAGCACACCAAGGTACAGTAATTTAAAAAAGTACTGACATTACCTGACGCTTTCTTCTTGTAGGTGGTGGATATTATGCGTGTCAATGTGGACAAAGTGCTGGAACGTGACCAGAAGCTGTCTGAACTGGATGACAGAGCAGACGCACTGCAGGCTGGAGCCTCCCAGTTCGAGACCAGTGCTGCCAAGCTGAAAAGGAAGTACTGGTGGAAGAACTGCAAGGTGCCTAAACACTCCTTGTCCCTCCATAAATGAAAATAACTATGATATAAAATGAACTCCATACTAGAAGTCTCTTGGCTGGAAGTGGTCTAGATTCTATGAAAGTTGAATTTACCTACACATCATACAGTACATCTGATACATGTACCACTTGTAATAGTGAACTGAAGTGAAGCAAACATTCTTATTAATTCCAGTTAATGTGTGTGGCACTGAATTTACTGTAATATTACTCCTTGCAGATGTGGGCCATCCTGATAGCTGTCATAGTGATCATCATCGTCATCATTATTAGTGAGTATGAAGCTTCTCTTCGACATTTGTTGCAGTTTTTGTTACTTCAGATGATTAAAATGATCTGTATGATTTTCAATGAGTTACTGCACAAAGCCCTTAATATAATCAGAAGTACTTTATTAATCTCTGGGGGAAAATTGGGGCATTACAGTTGCATTTGTGTAAACATGAGAAATATAAGAAAATGGAAATAAAGATAAAACTATATGTACAGAAAAATAAGTACTAAAATTAAAAATAAGAAAATGAGAATATAAAAAATATGAAATATAACCACAGTGCGAAAAAAGTAAATACAAAATGCTTATAATTGAATACAAAATGCTGAGAAGTGGGCTCTATTAAGTGTGTTAAATCGAAATACCAGAGTGATATAAATAAAACATGAATAAAAATTGCATGTACAATATAAATACAGTATTAATGATAGTATTGCACAGTTGAATTATTGCACTAATTATCATACAGTTAAGTAAGTAAAAATTAAATAATAATTACTTAATATGTAATTATAATTACTTTACGGAGACTTCAGTTTAATCTGGGTTGTTGATACACTATGTGTATACACACACACACACACAGTATGGTGAAATATAATATATTTAAATTTGAGATACTTTTGTTAATTACATTATTGTTAGATCTAATTAGTTCATGTAAGTATTGCGTCTAAGAAGTTCCTACCTTCTTCATTCACAGTTTGGACTTACTCCTAAAACGGCAGCAACAGGAGGAGCGCAGGAAACGATGAAGAAGAGAAAAGGAGCAACATAAATAATTAATGTCTCAGAGGAAGATGTCACATGATTACTGGCTACTGAGCTCCACAACATTCTTCTCCTCGCAGGGAGTCTTCATTCCTCGTCCTGGTTTGCTCTTCGTGTGTGTTTGTGTGTGTTTGTACATGTGCCTGAGTCATAATACCGGTTTTACCCTGCATTACTGCACCATACCAGATATCTTTAAACTTGTATTAGAGTTCTATCCCAGTTGCCAAAGAAAACAGAAACAGTTTGATAATTAAAATCAAACTCAAACAAACTTATTTTAAAAAAAGTTCAAGAATCATCTTTGAATGTATGACAAAGCGCACACACACACACACACCCACACACACACACACACCCCTACACACCTACACACACCTACGCATACTCCAACCTCAGGACTAGAAGTGAAGATGTTGTAAAGTCTCCTCAACTTATATTTACTTTTTTATGTTTTAATAGCCATTTATATTGTGTGCCAGGCTAAGAGAAGTGCCTTTGAGGATATGCTGTTCTGTGTTAGTTTAGATTGTAACAGTAACCCTGCATATCATTGAAGAGATGCCCCTTTCCAACAAATACACATTCATACTTTTCAGATGCCAATATTTAGATTTTTCCTCATTGTTTTTTTTTTTTTTTTTTTAAGATTTGGTGGTTTGTCATTAGTGTCTCTAGTGCAGTACCTGTTTGGAACTGGTCGACAGATTACATGGCCTGTGGTGTTGCTGCTTCAACTCTTCCAAGCAACTTCACACTCAACACTGTGCTTCTGTGGGTCCTGGTCAACAGTTGCATCCCCTAGCAATGCTAGAGTATAGGCATCATTTAGGTGCAAAAGCTCCCAAGAACGTCGATAGAGAGTGAGCTATACCCAGCATGCCATTCGACGGTGTAACAGTTAATAGCACAGTGTGCACACAATACACTACTAATAAATTCGTCCCATAGATCTCGAGAGCTTGCACCTTTGGGTCCTCACCCACCGAGTGTGAAGTCGATCAGATGAACAGTTGTAGATAAAATCAAAGGACATGCATACCGACGGAGACACCTTCCATTTTTGTTAGATGGTTACAGTCAGCTGAGAATTGGTGGGATCTGATGCCTTATTTTATTTATGCACACGGTCTAGTGCTGAGTAGTTTCTCTGTAAGATTTATGATTTTCGATTGAATAAAAATGAATTTCATTGGTCACCCAACAACAAATAAGCTAACCGGTAACACACTGTCGAACCACCAGATGATACGTATCCTTGTCCATCGTAGTCAGTAAAAACTAGTATGAGCTTATGAGAGATAAGTGCCTCTATGTTCAGAGCTACAGCCTCACAGCTAGAGAAACTGCCACAGAGTTTAAAAAACAAAAGTGCTACACTGGGTTAAAAGTGTCCCAACCAGGTGCTCTCAGAGATGGGCCAGAACGTTTGCCTTTGTGATATATTCAAGCACAAAAAAAGAAAATGTAGTGTTAGACAGATGCATTAATAGGTTTCTCCAATGGAGAACAGCCGAACTACAGCCACACCTCATTGATCATATATAAAGATTAGTGCCTTCTGAACGCGCCAAACAAATACTGTGCTGCTTGTTTATTCAGCTGAGCTTATTAACATTTAATTAAGTCTTGTGTTTAGTCACACTGGCATTTATCCCAGCTGATCATTGCAAAGTTCTTCTCACATGTGATATTTTAGTTTTATTAATAGCTTTTTTTTTTGACATTATTATATGTAGAACTAACCTTAGGGAGACTGTATAGTATGTTTGGTCTGCTGCTGAGTATCGTGTGTTTGAGTGCACAGAAAAACTTTGTTGGGCAATGACGGTGTTATATACTGACACTAGATGATTGCATTCCCTGCTGTTGCCTCCATCCTATTAAAATACATGTTTTAATGAGATAAACAGTTTCAGATTACTTTTTACTTTCATTTCACTCTGTCTAGAATTTCATTAATGCAAATACAACTGCTTATGTTGCATTATTCAGTAGTTTTTAAGACATAAGTTACTGTATATGGCCTTCACAGTGTATGCAGGATAATTTGGTAATTGAGATGAACACATAAACAAGAATGGGCTCTTTTTATATAAATATATAGACAAACTGTAGCCATTAAGGAAACTGTCATATTTTCAGAGGCCACTGAAAATGCTTTTGCAGACCAGGCTTTTATCACAGATGTGTGGAATTGTCATCATCCTTTCGTGTCTGCACCAGAAATATGATACCTAGTAATGTCAAACCCTTGCCTATGTGCCTGCCCACTGGGAATGCATTTGGAAATAAGTGCAATTCTACTCTCTGGCCCCAAATGCCTTTTGCCTGAATAAAACTGATTTAACTTAAATCACAAAGCCTCATCTGTTATTTGTTTCTGGTCTGTGACAGAAGAAATGTCACAGTTTACTATTTTCAAAAGCAGCTCAGGGACTTGCCTGCCAATACCAGATCAGATATCGGGTCGGTACTGACGCAAATAGCTGGATCAGATATCGATGAAAACAGGGCCGATATCTTAAGTTCACTATAAATATTATGAACTGGAAGTTTAATTCCCTTTAAAGTTTTGACCAGTTTGTTGCTGCTTTATGAAGGTTGACATGACTTGTAGTTCCTGTTCATTTTGATTTTTACCATGTTGCTGGTGTACGATTTATTATTTATATTTATTTTTTATTCATTTATCTACAAGATTGACAGAGACCACATATGATAAACTTAAATACATGAATTCTCATACATAATTAATAATTAAATACATTATCTATGGGTTTATTTTATTTTGTTTTACAAAGTTATGAGAGCAATGTTTAAGTCGGGGCTGTTGTTTCTTTACACATAACAGAATGATCCAAGTCAGTTTTCGCAGTGAGGTATACAGCTTATTAATTAAACACTGGTATCAGATCGGTACTCGATATCGGCCGATATACATACAAAACCCAGGTATCAGTATCAGGACTGAAAACTCAGATGGCTGCATCCCTAGACTGGCTGTCTCACAGCTAGTGTTGGTCCAGCTTTACAGACGGCTATATCGTCTTTGATTCCTCCGATTGAGCTGGATATCGACACAGTCAATGATTCAAAGATCCAGTGGGTCAGCCGCACTGCTGAGCAGCTCACAGGCCGTCACCACACTGTCACCGACACCAGAAAGACGGTAAGAAAAACAAATGTAATATAATGTTACGTCATTGGTAAGAATTTTCTATAGAGAAAAAGGGTTGTGGCTTATAACAGCACCACCTGTTTACCTCAGTGACCTTCTCCTGTATGATCCTTCAGCCTTTTAATTAGCCAGCACCATGTGACCCTGTCCCAGCAAACCTACAGCAGGACTCCCGGCATCAATTAGTTTTCTTAACTTCATAATAGTCGCTATTATTTTTACACTTTGTATTCAAAATAGCTCATCAGGACTGGACTGGACCTTCGAGGTGGACCTGGAGCAAAAATGAGCAGTGGGCCTCAACTGACCCCCTACGCCCATAGTGTACCATGCTTACGCTGAGGAAAATGATCTTCATAGGCACCCCATCAGATCAGATATTTGTATTTGGGCTATTTTAGGCTTTGACCCATGGCCCGGGACAACTGACCCAGTGTTATCCTTCTGTTGACGGCCCAGTTACTACAAATATCACATGACGAACCTGGAGCCTTAGGCTTGGTGAAGGTCTGAGGCCTCGGGGTAGTTGCCCACTTTGCCCAATTAGTAATCCAGACCTGCCTGCTCAGTCAAAGGCATAACAGACATCACTGTCTCAAACTGTTTTCAAGTTCAAATTTAAGTTTCTTTGTGATACCAAATAGTTCAAATTAACTTCAAGCCCAGACTGTAAAACTAACAAAACCAAATTAGGGCTACAACTAATGATTGTTTTTCAAGAAATTAAAAAATACAAAGGTATTAACTATCACAGGCTTAAGGCTATTCAACAATTATTCACAAATGATGATTGTAATCAAAATCAAAGCAGCAGTGCTTAGAAGTGGAACAAATATGATTAGAAAAAGTGATTTTCATAAAATGGTCACTATATCCTGACAACAGTGCATGAGACAGGTAATCTGAAGGAAAAAAACATGTTCCTGTGTGTCCTCTGGTGTCCTAATGGCATCTGCAAGATTTCACAGTCCGGAGGAAAACAAACCAAGCTGAGTCGAGCTCTGAGCAACTGTCAGTCACTCACCACCCGATCAAACATGAATCAACTGCCTCCTTAAGTCTCCATCCATCCATCGTCAACCGCTTATCCCGTTAGGGGTCGCGGGGGCTGGAGCCGATCCCAGCTGGCATTGGGCGAAGGCAGGGTACACCCTGGACAGGTCGCCAGTCCATCGCAGGGCACATAGAGACAGACAACATATAGACAGACAACCATTCACGCGCACATCCACACCTACGGGCAATTTAGAGTAATCAATTAACCTAAACAGCATGTCTTTGGATGGTGGGAGGAAGCCGGAGTACCCGGAGAAAACCCACGCTTACACGGGGAGAACATGCAAACTCCACACAGAAGAGCCGCAAGCTGGAATCGAACCTGCGACCCTCGTGCTGTGAGGCGACAGCGCTAACCACTACACCACCGTGCAGCCCCCTTAAGTCTCCTTATGCCTTATATAGCCAAATAGTTTAAATTAAATCATTTTATAAAATGACAGAAAAAAAGTCAAAAATATCTAGCACAATTGTTTAGCACCCAAGGCACCTTAAAACAATGCTCAAAAATCTAAAGATCTAGCAAATATTCACAGATTATCTTGCCAGTTGATTCAACAGAATCATATTAGTATTTCACATAACTGACAGCAACTCAAGAGGTGAAAAAGGCTGACATTTCTTGTGAAAGGCATCCAGATGTGATGAAGTGCATCAGGGCCGTACAGGGGCTCTGCTCATTCATTCAGTAGTGGAGGGATGGAGGGATGCAGTAGTGAGTCGGTGCTGCAGCAGCCTACAACTGGCTTGTTGTCCCTCTGTTGTGTAACACTGAGGTCCACGTGAACCAGCAAGCCATGACAGACCGCCCTGTTAGACACGCCCACTGTCAGGCGCTTGCGTCCAATCACAGGACAGATGGAATGTTTGTCTGTCCAATCACCGCGGGGTGGGCGGTGGTAAATTGTACCGGCCTCACGTTGCACAAATGTGTCAAGCGCCTCGGAGTAGATGACGATTTCAGTTAACATACGTGACCGGGACACAATTTAAAACAAATACTTATAATAATAGTTAAAATGCAACTTGATAGAGTTTTATATCTCGGATATTGAAGCAGAGGCACACGTGGAGTCGAGAAGGTAAATATTCAACCAGAAGAGCGAAGATTTGAGGAGTCGTTAGCGAGTTGGCTACACAGGCTAAGCTAGCCACCTCGCCCTCGGTTCCAGCCAGAGAGTACAGAAGATGTAAACAAATGAAATTTAAATAGTTGTCTCGTTTTCTTTGCTTACTTGAGAGTGTGCATCGTGTAGTTTTAACCGGACACTCCAAACGGTACAGTATCTACCTAGCTGTAAGCAGCGCTCAATAGCGTGTATTGCTAATATGGTAACTAAATAACATGTCTGCCATAAGTCAGGGGGTTGAAGTGGCGTTAAGCGAGTTAGTAACAAACTGCAGCTAATGTTGACAATCTGACACTGAATTAACAGCAAATGCAGTTATCATTTCAGCTAATACGCTAGCATATGACGTTACACAGTATTGATTAGCTCACTTGCTCACATACTAGTGCCAGGATTTATTAATGGTCACATTCTGTATCATAAGTTGTCGTAAAATGTAATCCTCAAATGTGTGACAGCACACACAGTAATGCAATAATAATTTAATGTCATGATTTTGTGCTGTAGTTGTCGGTGTAGCAGTGACTGCCTGTGTTAAGCCTTAAGATGTAGATGACGTGACGTTACTGGTGGTTACTGGGTTTGTTGAGGTTACTGAGTTCATGTGGGGAGGGGGTGGTGACCCGTCAAATTAGTGTCAGGTTTGTTTTGAGTGGGAACAGGTCATGGGCTGCTGTTGTAGCTTTTCTTTCTCTAGAGGGATGAAGGCATGTGAAACAGGTAGGTTATTCATGATGACTTAACCTTAAATCCTTATTCATATCAGTTGTATTTGTGTGTGTTTATTCACTCAGCTGTAGTGATATCCTTTGGTGTGAGGTGACCTATATATAGATGCACTTATTTACAGGCTCACTATACTACTTCTTCGTACCTCTAGTCATCAATATTTAACTCAACCCATTTTCAACCTAAATCTTCCTGGTATTTGCCTATGTGAAGTAATTATTAGGGCTGCAGCTAATTATTTTCGTTGTCAATTAATCTATTGATTATTTTCTTAATTAACCAATCAGAAAATGGTGAAAATGTAGATCAGTGTTCCCCAAAGCCTAAGATGACGTCCTCAAATGCCTTGTTTTGTCCACAACTCAAAGATATTCAGTTTACTGACATAGAGGAGTAAAGTAACCAGAAAATATTCACAATTAAGAAGTTGGAAACAGAGGATTTTGACTTTTTTTTTCCCCCAGAATCAGCTTTATTTGCCAAATACATACATACAAGGAATTTGATTCCAGTTTTATGCATCTTTCTACATGTACTTACCCGTGTAAGTACATTTAGATGCACAAATAAAGTCAAGGAATAGACAGAACCATCATGCTCATAAGTGGTGATAAACTGTGTAAAGAGCACCAATGACCAACAATAAAATAAGAAATAAAATAAAATGTCTATATTCAAGTCAAGTTGCAGACAATACAACTAGTGCGAAGAAATAAATACTGATTGCATACATGGGCTGGATGATTATGTACAGTATGTGCATGTATAGATATGTACAGTTAGTGAGTAGTAATAGTGAGTCTATAAAATGTAAGAAAATTGTGAAAATTGCAATCAGTGTTTCTCAAAACCCGAGATGACATCCTCAAATGTCTTGTTTTGTCCACAACTCAAATATATTCAGTTTACTGTTATAGGAGGAGGAAAGAAACCAGAAGATATTCACATTTAAGAAGCTGGAATCAAAGACTTTTGAATTTTATTCTTAAAAACATTGCTCAGACTGATTAAACAATTATCAAAACTGGTGATTGATTTAATAGTTGACAACTAATCGATTAATTGTTGCAGCTCTACAATCTGTATCATTATCTAAGTTGTATTGGGATTTCGTTGCCATATGTTGTTGCCCTGGGGATGAACTGTCTGCTAGATTTCACGTCCCTATTTTAACGAGTTTTACGTGTATTGGTGCATTGTTTGTGTACACACACAAGTATGTCTCAGCTGAGTTTCATTCCAGCTGTGAGGGTTCAAATCAGGTGATGGAGTGAATCTGAGAAGCTCTTCGAGATAACAAGATCGCCTCCATGATTGCTTTTCAAATATGGTGTTGCTTCCATCTGCACTTCAAGTTGACAGTATCACATATTAGGACACATTAAGCTATCAAACAATCATTTTAGAAAAATTTGGAGACAGACAGACACTGAAGTTGGAATCAGATAATTTTGGCTCTTTTTTTCAGATCAGAATAGTTGATCAATGGCCGTTAATTTAATATTTGACAACTAATCGATTAACTGTTGCAGCTCTACAACTAAGTGTCAAAAAAACGATTAACATTATATTTTTCAAGTGAAATCCCTCATTAAATGGCTTCTCAAGCGATCTGGAAGTGATAATATTTGCTAATCACCAATCTCAGTGGTGCATCTAAACTTTTGTTTACATTTTGAATTACAATGTACTTTGAACAGGAATTCAAACTCACACTTTTCCTCTCTGAGATTGGGGGAGAAAAGTCCTAATTACTAAACTGCCTCAGCACCCTGACATTGGCTCTATCAGGTGTGCTGTAAATTGAGGCAAGGCCAGAGCATTATCCCTACACCACCGTAATCACAGGTTTGCGTCTGTGTGCTTTGTACGCACACAGTACAGATATAATGTCTCAAGTAATAGGAGGATAGCTTATACGCTCCGAATTGAGCAAGCTGGTTATGTAATCCTGCAGTGACGACCTGTTGAACGACGCAGGATATATTCACTGGCTCCTGTTTTTATCTCTGTGTGTCTCCCTCTTTGTTAGTGTCTACACTTATATTGTCTCACTGCTTTGTGTATGTGGTGGCAGCTTTGTTTTTTAATTACTGATATTATGATAGCTGAAAAAAGCTGACAAATGGCATTTGACTGGAGCAAACGCATTTACGTCTGTTGAGTTTGATTTCCAAAAAATACATCACAAAAAGAACTATTTGGAAATACACAGTAAAAACTATCTACATTTAAATACATGTGAGATGGGTCACTCTATAAACATTAAATAAGATGCAGCACTTTTGAGTGTCTGCAGGGGATTTGAGCTGCATTTGATTCGGAACGATGAGGGCAGTTTCTCAGGTATTATGCGACAGAGTATCACATTATTATTGTGTTTTTGGTGCTGTGTAAAGCCTGGTATTTGGCAGAGTTGTTGTTGGCAGTATTGATGGATGAAATGTGCCCATATGTATGAATCGTAGATGATGGGAGTGAGTCAGAAATCCGTGAGCCAGTTTGATAATCAGATTGTCCAACAGTTTTAGATAACAAGGCAGACTGTGTTTGTTCACAATCAAGAAATGAAAAAACATAGAACAGGACATTTGTTTACATTTGGTTATATGTTTTTTTTTTTTGTTGTTGTTCGGCTTTGGCCACATCAAACTTGGCACACATTTTTTGGCTTTTTAATTTGGGGTTTTCCTTTCCTCACTAGACATTTTGACAGGTCGTAGCAGGAAAAGAAACTGTACGTGTGCATGTAATTCCAGTAATGATGGCTTTTTTTTCATTCAATGCCCCAGTTAAAGCAGTTCCTGAAACTGGTGCACATACATAAATAGAAAGCAGCAATCATCAATGTTATTAATTACACCAGTGTTTTTCCTGCTGTGAAGGGATACTTCTGCATCATGTCTGTATTCATTGTAGATTCAGTGTGTTCACACTGGAAAAATTAAATATATTTTTGAAACACAATAAGATAGCTTTGGATTTTCAATTTTGGTTTGCAATTTCTTCCATGTTGTGAATTCAATCTTGCAAACTTTGCTCTGATACTGTTTCTTATGGCTGTGTATTGGCAAGAATCTGGCGATATGATACTTAGACTTAGACTGCTTTATTGTCATTTCTGCATAGGCAAGGAGACTTAGACACAGGGTAATGAGATTACGTTTCACAGGGACCACAGTGTCACATAGAACAATAAGAAAAAAGAAAAGAATAGTAAATAACACACAATACCAAGGACGTCACACAGAAATTGAAGACGTATCATGATACAGGGGTTACAGTTGCAAAACTGTAAGCAAGGCAATATATTGTGATTTTTTTTTTTTTTTTTTAAATCTAATTTTAGGAAAACTGTCATAAAGAACACAGCACCATATGCATAAAATCTGAGTTAAAAATGTCATAACATGAAACAGCCACTATGGGGATTAACATCATTATACATGAATAGAGTTGGACTCATTGAATCCACAAGAGCAGCTTTACACTGATTGAATACTGTTATGGGACCTGCTTTAAGGCGTGGCTACCTTGTGACTGACAGCTCCCTGCCACGGGGTTGTCTGGTCTGAGAGCTGTCCGTGTTTTTGTCTTACAACTTAAACCATTTCACAGTGTGTTTTCAGTTCATGAAAGTTAATAATAACATTTTTGATTGCCTAACAATTTCTTATTCAGTGTTCGGTTGAACTTAGCGCCGCCCTCTCGTGTCATTTCTGATTGCAAAAAAACAAGATGGTGAACTCGAGGCTTAGAAACAACAGTCCACAAACCAGTGGGTGATGTAACAGTGACTATGTACACATGGCAACGACAAGTAGGGAAGGTTAAAGTTAAACCAAAATGTACTGTAATGCCTGTAAACTGTGATGAATATTGACAACCAACAGTTTGGGTTGCAAATTTACCATTCACCTGTTTGTCAAAGAGCTGTACTGAATGAATACAGTTGGGCTCATTGAATCCACAAGAGTCTCAGCTTTCCAGTGATACCTAATGTTTTGTTTGGGGATTACAGTATGCAGAAATATTCAAATACACCATTTTAGAATAGGTCAAAACATTCGTACTGCATGCAAAAACGCTACTTGGTTTCAGCCCCAAACTGCATGTGATTATCAGAAAGTGGTCATGTCTGTAAAGAGGAGACTGGTGGGTACCCATAGAACCCATTTTCATTCACATATCTTAAGGTCAGAGGTCAAGGAACCCCTTTGAAATCGCTATGACAGTTTTTGCTTGCTAAAATTTAGCATTGCTGTGGAGTGTTATTCGCCTTCTTCATAAATTGCAAGTATGGCATGGTTGGTACCAATGGATTCCCTTAGTTTCATATGATGCCAGTATGAGCCTGCTACAAACAGAATAGTGGCCAGGATTTTTAAGAGGTTGAATAAAAATCATTAGTGTTTTGGAGAACCACTGCAGTATCGCAAAACATTATATCATGATACTCGTGTATCAATATTTTCTTACACCCTAAGTTTCTTATATATCTATTTATTTTCTTTGTCTTACAGTGCTTAAGGCCGACCCTCACATCCCACGTTCAGCACTAATTCATTGAGCACCGATTTATTGTTACCACATGGAACCCGTTCCCCTTGTTGAGCATATGAACACCTCTACTGACCACTGTAGTTGGACAAATTACTATTGATGTGTGACCAAAGCACGGAGATGCCTGGAGGTGACGGCGGCCCAGATGGGGAGGAGCCTGCATTACTGTCAGCCACAGGAGGAGGAGGTGGAGAGGAGGCGAGGGTGTCGTCAGGGCAACGGGACGGAGGTGCGCCGTCAGAGCCCCTCAGGGTGGAGGAGATCGGAGCCTCAGGTGGAGAAGTGGGGCAGGAAGATGAGGAGATGGCTAGCGGATCGCATGACCTCTCTTCCCCGACCAATCACAGCCCTGGTAGCGTCACAGGATCCATCTCAGCTTCAACCAAGAGGTAGTTATCCGGCTGTGTGTGCCTTGACTTCCTGCCGTATATTCACTTCATACTACAGTGACCCAAGCTGCTGCCACATCTCTTTATTCATCGCAGAACAAGATTTAAAATGCACCACAGGATACCATGGAGTGGCTAGAGCTTTATTTTTGTGGCCTTTGGTTTAATCTGTAATAACATTGTACTCACCAAACTAATAGCTGAGAAGTCCAATGGAGACACACGACCATTCAGATGTCATACAGGTTGTAAACAAGTAGACAGTCTGCCAGATTACACCATTTATTTTGTAGGTAAAAACAAAATTCACTGCAACCATAATGTTGTTTGTTGAGTTGCAAATCACTTTTTCTTTGTACTTTTAGTACGTGCTGCAGCTGTCCTTACAAAGTACATACTGTCGCATGCAGTATGCATACAATTGGGACATACTACTTCGTCATGACATTGCAGTTTGAACTTTGACCTTCTTGCTCACATATCCGCTGAGCAGAGGATTGTAGGTTAGAGTGGCCAGAAAAGCATGCTGGCCTACATACTCAACTCATCTTAATTTATATAGCACCTTTCATACAAGCATGCAGCCCAAACTGCTTCACATGGAAAGATTAAAACAACACAGACAAAAAAGAAGAACAATACAACATTAAATAAAAGTCAGTATAATAAAATAAACATCCGGGATAAAATGATTTAAACTATGACATTACTTCAAATTGAAATAGAGGTTCCCATTCTAATATCTACACTGTGCTCCACAGTTTAGGTGCATACTGCAAAATACAACTGGATGTAATGGGACGTCCTGGTATTTTTGGCATACCGTATTTGCCTAACTATGTATTGGGATAAACTAAATATTTTTCTTTCATATTAAGTAGTATGAAATACACAGCATGAATGTACATGGTTATAGCAAGCAGGGAAGGGCAAAGTTGAACCAGAAACTTTATATGTTAACTGTGATGAATATTTACAACCAACAGTTTGGGTTGTAATTTTACCATTCGCCCATTTGTCAAAGAACTGTATTCAGAATACTACTATTAAGGCTGGTCCACACACTACATGTTATGATACATTTAACGGCTTCGTTCCTATAGTGTGTGGAGAGCGCCGATTTGGCCAGAAACAGCACACCACACACTAACTGATTCATTTATGAACGACAAGAGTCCCGACTTTCAAAACCGCAAATCTCGCAAAATCTTTCGTGATCAAAAGTGACTTAAATGTAAACAAACGTGGCAGACAACGGGCAGGAAGACAAGGCAATCTTAGCACCACTTTGTACTGAACATTCATGAAGCAAAAATAATATGTATGAAGTCTTGTGTTGTTGGCACAAATTAACAAGTTTGTCCTGCTGCAAATGCCATGATGGCGGTTGTTGTCCTTCCTTCTTCACTCAGCTTGGTTCCCAGTTGGCTGTCGGTCTTTCCCACGTGACTGCGTCATTGGTTGTCATCTGTGTTTCCCACACACAACAGGATGTCCAATCATAAATATTGAACAAGTTTAATATGTATGATTTGAATAGAGTGTGGCCAGGATGGACTTCTGAGCAGATAGGTAGAAGAATATCTTAAAATAATAATCTTTAAAACCAAAAAAAATCAGGGCTTTGTTGATCATTGTCAGGAGGGGGGAATCAGGCCCAAAATCGGCTAGACTAATAGTGTGTAGTGTGTGCCTGGCATTACTGTCCGCAGAGTCAAAACTATAACAGAGAAGCAGCTTTCAGTTTTCATGCGACACGTGGAGAAAACTTCCCGAAAACTTCAGATCTGCTCCAACTTTCAGTTCTTTTAAATCAGAGCTTAAAGTATTTTTTTTTTTTTATCACCTGCATCTTGTTAAGCTGTCTTAATGTGTGTGTAGCAGTGAGAATACAGACGGTAGCCGAGGGCAGGCCCACAGAGAGGTGATGGTCACGGTGGCTGAGATGAAGAAGAGGATCCCTTCAGACAAACGCAGTCGCAGCAAAGCCAGCACTGTGGAGGCCTTACATTACGCACTCAACTGTGTCAAACAAGTGCAAGGTAAACTTGAAACCTTTTGTTACGCTTAGAAGCTGTTTTGTTTTCTTACGAAATCATAGTAGTCTGTTATTCTCCAACAAGCTTGATGTCATTTGTTCTTGTGTCAAAACTGCGTGTCTGTTTGTGTCTGTAGCCAACAGTGAATACTACAAACTGCTGATGCGAAACGGTCAAGATGAGAGGAGAGATGCCACCGTCTGCACCCTGGAGGAGTTGGAGAGAGTCACATCGGAACACACTCTCAAAAACACGGTATGAGCACACACACACTCACACACACTTGCATACATTTGTGCACGTCTATTTGCCTCACACCTGGGCGTGTGTGCGAGTGTACGTATGTGTGTTTACTGCTTTTGCGTGCGTCTGTGACTTGGCTCGCTTGTGTGCATGTGTTTCTACATGTGCGTGCGTGCGTCTGTGTGTGTAGGACTCCTTCGTGGTGGTTTTCTCGCTGTCGAGCGGCCGCGTGCTTTACGCATCGGAACAGGCTCCCAGCATCCTTTGCTGCAAGAGGAAGTTCCTGGAGTCGGCCAAGTTTGTGGAGCTGCTCTTCCACCAAGATGTCAACGTCTTCTACTCGCACACGGCTCAGCCGCATCTGCCACCCTGGAGCAACTCGCATACAGGTGTGTTTGGACCACAATGTTTGTATTTTTAATAAATTGTCATTTTCATTTTTATATATTTATATATTTTTGTATTATTATGTTTTTATTTGTTTACTGTTATTATGACAGCTGTTACTGAGGTTTCAGTTATAGTTTTTTTCCATTGTTCAATTGTATTAATCACATGACTAATCTATAGTTAATCACGATTAATCACAAATTACTTGCACATTTATTATCTGTTCAAAATTTACCTTAAAGGGAGGTTTGTCCAGTATTTAATATTCTCATCAACATGAGTGGACAAATATGCAGCTTTATACAAATGTCTGTATATATTTATTATTGGAAATCAATTAGCAACACAAAACAATGACAAATATTGTCAGAAACCCTCACAGGTACTACATTTAACATAAAAAATATCATAACATATCAAATCATAACATGGTAAACTGCAGCCAAACAGGCAACAACAGCTGTCAGAGTGTCACTGTGCTGACTTGACTATGACTATAACTGCATGTGATTATCATAAAGTGGGCAGGTTTGTAAAGCCCTTTGAAAATGGCCATGTCAGTTTTTCCTGGCATTATTAGCCTTCTTTTGCAACAAGCTAGTATGACATGGTTGGTACCAATAGATTAATATACACCTTATCTTCACCTAGCTTTGAAACTGAGCCGGCTACAACCTAAAAATGAAGTAGGACTTGAGAACTTAGAAATCAGAGGCGTTAAAACAAATTTGCGATAACAAGTTATTATTGCGTTACCTTTGACAGCCCGAACTACAACACAAATATATTATAAAATCCTTTTGCTTTTTGTTTTTGCATTTATTATAATTTTATTTTTTTATCAGATTTACAAGTAAACAACAGAAGTTAGGTATCTTTTAGATTTTTTTTCAGGTATCATTAAATTGACTGTATAGTTGACTTACGTGTTTGTAAAAGATGTTTTCTATCTTAATTCGAGCTAAAACTTTTCTCTGTTTGTCTCTGCAGCGGGGGTTCTGTTTGACTGTGCCCAGGTCAAGTCTTTCTTCTGCAGAATCAGGTCAGTGTCTCTAATTTGTTTGGGATTTTCTTCACTAGGCCTCCCATAAATCTGTGATTTCACAATAATAACACCTCTTCTACACCTATTCTTTATAAACTATCTCAATTATCTTTACCAAAACTTTTCAATAAAGCACAGCTGAAAGACACTAAATCTCCTCATTCATCCTGCCAACACCATAGGACATCACATAGCTAAAGATAGTTAACATACATTAACATACATTGTTGTAACAGAGGAAAGATGGAGATTTGGCTGCATTTGTTTAAATCATTTCCAGTTTTACATCATTTCTGCAGTGTTTAATATTGGTTCAGTCAAATATCTCATGTTTACTTCATAAATCACAGTTTTTTTTAATTCATGTTTTAGGGGTGGGAAGGACCGCGAGGGTGAGATGCGTTACAACCCGTTTCGAGTGACCCCCTACCTGCTGACGGTGCAGGGAACAGGCAGCAGTGGGCAAGAGGAGGAGCCGTGCTGCTTGGCTCTGGCTGAACGGATCATCTCTGGATATGAGGGTACAACTATCAGCACAACTTAAACAGCCTTTCTCAATTAATAGTAAAAAACAAGTTGTTTTTGGTTTGTGGTCAGACATATAACTTTATCATGACGAGATCCCTTTGACATGTTCCTAACGTTGTATTTGCTCGTGCAGCACCTCGGATCCCCATGGACAAGCGCATCTTCACCACCACACACTCACCCGGCTGTGTGTTCCTGGAAGTAGATGACAGGTCAGCACACACACACACACACACACACACACACACACACACACACTCATACACACACACACACACCACACACACACACACACACACACACACACACACACACACACACACACACACACACACAAACAACAACAACAAGCACAATCAGGGTTTACATGGAGCTTTTTAAGTGCTGGTGTGTTGATGAAGATTAATTTGATGATCATAATCCACAGGGCTGTGCCGTTGCTGGGATACCTTCCCCAGGATCTGATTGGCACGTCGTTGCTTACTTGCATCCACCCGGATGACCGCCCCCTCATGCTATCGATGCACCGCAAAGGTAATGAAGTGTAACAATAGACGTTATTTGTATATTGAGATGAAAATTTGTCAATGATTTTGACATAGAATTCACAAAATTAGCGATTGATTTATGGGGAAAAAAATACCTCTACAAATTCCCACAATTAAATGAAGGTGATTGCCTGATTTAATATGTGCATTCTGCTCATAGAAAACACTGCAGCATATCAAATCAAGCGCTTCCTAAACTAACAGTTAGGCACTAGCTGGTAATCAAGATGTTTGGGCTTCAGTTTTGGTTATAGATAGCTATACAACCAATGCGTTTATGCTTAAGTTAAGAGCATAAATTGTTTATCTAGCTCATAATGTTGCTAATTTATATATATAAACAAAAAGGTGGGATGAATATTCTTGTATTTTTTCATATTGCAATACACCGTATAGCAGAAAAAAATATTGCAATGTTTATGTTTTTTATGTTATGAGCCTAATTTTAAGTTAGGAGGAATGTAGAAGATGGAAGTGAAAGAAGTTTTTTTTTTTTTTTGTGTGAAAGTAAAAAAAAAAAAGGGTTTTTAATAAAATAATTAAAAAACGAAATAAAATAATTTTATTTATATATTAAAAAAAAAAAAAAAAATATTTATTTTATAAAAAAAAGGCAAAAAAAAAAAAAATATTTATTTTTTATTAAAATAAAATAAATAAAATTTTTAAAAAAAAAAAAAAAAAATTTTACCGGCCATGATGCCCCGTCCACGCTGCACCAGCCGATTTTCTCCTCTTCCTCTTTCTGTCAATGCAGTTTTTAGACACCGGTGTCTTGTGTTGAGATCTGAATTCTTTTTGGGCAACATTAAGTGAAAAACTGTGCACATTACCAGTGGTGGGTTCGCTATGGAGCCTGGTATGAACAGCTGTAAAACCAAGCTATTTATGATGATAGTTTGACACCGGGCGCAGCTGCGGCATGTTCCTACTGTGATGCAGCTGCCACAGCTGATCATGGCCACTCTAGACAAAGCTTGTGATTCCTCCAGATGCACCGCAGCGTGTTTCAAAAGTAGCTCTCTACTCCATTAAAAATATGTGTGGTTAATTTTGACGAAGCTGCAGCGCATTACACAGTGACTGGTTGAGGGGATGCACCCAAAACTTGCTCCTTTACCCTTGTGGGGAAGAAATGGGAACATTCTCCTCCTGATAACTGTATTAGATAAAATATGAAATAATCATGAGGGTGAATGTATTATTAACTAAAACACAGCCTCAAATCTTTGATCCCTGTCATTAACAAATGGACTTTAACAGTATTTCATTATCTGTAGGCTACAGCACCGCAAAGTCATTAGTATTTTGTGTGGTTTTTTTTTTTATTTATTTATTTATTTATTTATTTCACTGATAGTTATATTATGTGTTAAAAATAAAATCATGGCATGCTGTTGAAGCTCACGTGGTAGAGTAGGCACTCAGTCTGGGACCCGACAGAGTCATCCCCTGTCTCCTCCTTTCAACACTATCACTGTCAATAAAAAAGACTGGAAAAAAACTCTCCAAAAAATAAAAAAAATAAAATAAATTCATGCTCAACTCTATATTATTTCTGTGAACCTTAAATCATTGTTTTGTTTAATGGCCTTGCTGCTCTGGCATTTGACCTTTGAGCCCTCAAAAATTTGACAACTTCTAAAGCCAAGTGGCCTCGCCCCTAAAATGATGAAATTCTGGGCCTGCCGATCAGTGATAGTCTGCTATCTAGTCTACAGTCTTCACAGCTCTCGTCGTTTTTCTCACTTAAACTCTCCGTGCCATCTGTAGTGTTGAAGTATGCTGGCCAGTCTCCGTTCGAGCACTCACCGGTGCGTCTGCGCTGTCAGAACGGAGACCACATCACCTTGGACACCAGCTGGTCCAGCTTCATCAACCCTTGGAGCCGCAAGGTGGCCTTCATCATTGGACGGCATAAAGTCAGGACGTAAGTAGCAGCGCTGTTGTTGCTAAGAGTGGTTATTAAATGAAATTACATCATCATAAAGATGACGTCACGGTGCTGTCGTCTTTTCTCACCAGGAGTCCACTGAATGAGGACGTGTTTGCTGCTCGGACCAAGGAGGATGTCCCCATCTCCCATGAGGAAATCAAAGATCTGCAAGCAAAGATCTATAAGCTTTTCCTGCAGGTCATTATTTCAGTGCAGTTCATTCAAATATTTATCATAATGTATTATTTTATAATAATAATAATATTGGCCTTTATTGGCCTTTTTTGACTATTTTTATTGGGTAAATATATGATTGGATAGATTAGTTGATAGTGAAAGCAAGTTGCAGTCCTCAACCACTCATGTCCATAGATTACTAAAACACATGCCGTATAAATGATATGACTTTAAATACATTAGCATGAGACGAATCCAGCCCAAGAAGAAACAAGTACAGGTTAAGGCTGTTACAAACTGGCAGCATTTTTTTTTTTTTATGCGATTAATATGCACGACAATATGTTGTTGTTTTTTTTACATTAATACTTTCACACAGAATACAAATATAAAATGGCGAAAAAGCAACCTCGTTTTTCACAGAGCGAATAAAGGCGTCCACCAGTCACAAAAAACAACATGGAGGCTCCATAGTCCAAACCAGGATGGCAAACTTTACTACTCCTTTCAACCTTGACAAAGTCAGCGCAGATCAGATTCGCTCTTTCTGTTCTTACCTTTCACAATAAAAGCCCTAGATATATTTGCAGACGAGTATTCCACATATTCATGTAATTTACTGAGGCCTTAAGCTTCTCTTTATCGCGCACACACTTACTTACATCTTACATCTTTGTTCTGTTTGTGTTTGAGTTTCTCCAGTACCTTCACTTGTTTGTGTCTCTCCTCCACAGCCGGTCCATAACAATGGTTCCAGTGGTTATGGCAGCTTGGGGAGTAACGGCTCTCATGAGCCCTACATCAGCGTGGCTTCTTCCAGTGACAGCAACGGTAACCTGTGGGAGGACTCGCACCGGGAACCGGTGAGATAGTACAGTGACATCACAAGCCAGGAATCCAGTAGTAACGCTGCTGCTGAGATTAATCTTGCTGATATATTGTTTGTCTGTTATTGCAGATGACTTTACAGCAGATCTGTGCTGATGTAAACAGAGTCAAGAGTTGGGGCCAGCAGGCTTATCTGGGCTCCAACAACAAAATTGGTCTTCTTGGCAAACCAGCCACAGGTAATGCAGACCCAAGCACAAATACAAAAAATATACTATAATATTTTAATATTTGTTAAAATGATCATTTTTCCCCTTCAGCACGGCTGCCCCCTGCAGTGTCCAACCCTAAGGTCAGAGATCATGAAGAAGACAGGAAGCAAACACACATTCCCTCCTATCAGCAGATCAACTGTGTGGACAATATCATCAGGTGTGCGACGGTAGCATCGTCACACCACTGTTGGATTGTTTCAGTTTATTATGCACTAAAGCATCTCATTCCTGTCACATTATTAATTGTTTGTGTGTTGCAGATATTTGGAGAGCTGTACAGGCCCAGCCCTTAAGCGGAAGAGTGATTCTCATTCCCTGGCCACCTCCTCTTCCTCATCCTCTACCTCAGAAGACGACAAGCCTGCTGAAGCTACTGACACAGTTCAGGCCAGCTCAGACGGTATGAACACACCACATACACCACACTATTCACTACTCACTTATAGGGCTGGAAATTTGATTTGACTTTCAATTTTAAGGTCACAATTTGATTTGATTTGAATTATTTTGATTAGATTTTTAATTTTAATTTTGCAGTACTGACTGCTATATCTTCAAATTCTTCTTTAAAAGATAGGCTACTATCAAACCATGATCTTTTTGGAGTGAACCACATTAAAGAAAATAACTTCTTCAATTGGGAACAAACAAAAAGAAGATCCGCTAGATGGCAGGAGGGAAATTTGCAACAACAGCTTGAGTTTCTCATAGTTTATGAGGTACATCTGAATGCACCAGGAAGTCCCTGTCAGTGACCACATGCTTTATAGTACAAAGCAATGTAGTTATGCAACCAAGTTTACGTGGAGATAGCATGACCTCAGTTGAAATGACCAAACAGGTCGCTGAGCACCATTTTCTTTGGTTGCTGCAGTCTCTAAATCTGCAGCCTACAGACTGTAGTTTTCGGTAAACAACACTTTTGTTGTTTGCATAACTCAGTGACTTCAGGGAAGTAGGAGGATTATTCGTTTTCTGTTGTTTCTCCGTCATCTCCGACTCCGAAAACGTGCTGCTGCAGCTGGTAAGCTATGCTACGTCGGGGAGAATCAGCAATCTTGCTTTTGACTTCAGAGGTCAAAATTGAAAGCTCATTTTAATCAATATTTGATTCTGAATCAAAATCATACGATCCTTACTCGCTTAATATTAACTGTTCTGCTTGTTTCTCTTTACTCTCCAGTGGTGTTGGACAGCGCGGCATCAGTGGCCCCGACGGCAGCAGCAGTTGTTGGAGCGCCTCTGACAGACATCACAATGTCCACTAAGGCCATGAGTGTCGTCTCTGTCACCAGCCAGTGTTCGTACAGCAGCACCATCGTCCATGTACCACAGCCTGAATCAGGTACATAAACAAAAATACTGTTGTGCATTTTAATTTTCAACTGCATATGAGAGTTAATATTTATTTAGAAATGCTTTCAATCGCTCTCTTTTAGGATTTTTTTTAACATTTTTGAACATAATTTTTGCTCAATGTTTTCCCCACAGAGGCCACAGCACTGGAGGACGCCCCGATGGGCAGTGAGCCTGCTGATGCTGCTCCAAACGCTGCCCGTCCCGTCCCGAGCCCGGCCGCAGAGGAACGACGGTTTATAGGTCTCACCAAGGAGGTGCTGTCAGCTCACACCCAGAAGGAGGAGCAAGAGTATGTCGATCGTTTCCGTCATCGCATCCTCCAGAGCCCCTACAGCTCCTATCTGCAGCTGGACAACAGTTCTATGGCTCACTCTCACCACCCAGGTATGTATTTACTTAACATAACGCTTTTGCTGAATGTAAAGGACACTTCAGCACCTTCAGTCAAACTTATTCTGCAGCCTGTGTCCATCTCACCACAGGCGACTACCTGCGTCCAGCGAGCGCAGGTGGGTTGAACCGCTCTCGTAGAGGAAAGCCCAGACACAAGCGCCCCAAACCCCAGGGTTCCTCAGACAGCAACGCCTCCCCAGCTGGCCCTCCTTGCCGTGTCCCAGACTCCTCCTGGCCATCCTCAGAGTCCTCCCAGCCCCAGATGGGGACACCCTACAGCCAAACATCCCCACTCCAGGCGTCATTCTTCCCTATGATGGCAACCCAGCCTGGTCCAGAGCAACTGCCTACACCACAACAGCTACCTGGAGCACCGCCCCTGGGGCTGCAGCCTCCTGACCAAACCCAGCTCAGCTACAACTTCAACATCATGCAGTCTGCTCAGAGCCTGTTGGGCATGCAGCCGTTCCAGGCGGAGCCCTTTCAGAATCTGCAGAATATCCAGAACTTTCACAACCTGCAGCCGATGGCTTCCAACCCTTACATGACTCCGGTCATGGCTGTCATCCTGCCTACCTACCCATCATTCACTCCAGGCTACCCGTCCATCTACCCACCGTCCACTCCTTCAGTGCTGCCCCAGGCACCTATCACCATGACAGGCTTCGCTCCTGGCGGTGTCCCCTTCCCTCAGCCCCAGTTCCAAGCTCAGTCCCAGCAGGGCCCCTCAATGACCTGCCTGGGCCCACTGCTTTGCTCACCCAGAGCCAGCTCCTCTGTCGGGGAAGAGGAGGAGGCAGCTGGGCCTCGGGCTTTATTCTCCAGCTCTCGCTCCAGTTCTCCACTGCAGCTGAACCTGCTGCAGGAGGAGCTGCCGAAGCCGAGTGAAGGGCGGAGCAGCACCGGACACAACCACGCAGAGAGCCTTCACGAACAACATGTCAACCAGGTCAGTCCATATACACACAGTCTATGTTGATATAGAGTTCATACATAGCTCTCCAGTTGTATTCACAGCCTAGGTACTTGGCTTAGTTCTGACTGTTAAATCTTTTGCTGTGGTCAGGGTGATAACCCCAGTGAGTCTGGAAACCATGATGCCCAGTCTACATCCAGTGAGCTGCTTGACATGCTGCTGCAGGAGGATGCCAGGTCAGGGACTGGCTCTAATGTGTCTGGATCAGGGTCAGGGGAGTCTGGAGGCTCCCTGGGATCTGGATCTGGCTCCAATGGAACCTCCACCTCACACACTGGTAAGAAGTAAAACACACACACACACACACACACACACACACACATCCATACATGCATCACTGTCCCCTTGGAAATATTTGTAAAACACATTCATAGATGAAACAATCTGCATTGGATTCATGTAAATATATTTTACTAAAGTGACTGACGCAGATCTTTCTCTGGTATACAGGCAGCAGCAACAGCAGCAAATACTTTGCCAGCAATGATTCATCAGACACATCACGCAAAATCCGTAAGAGCCAGGAGGCAGCGGCAGAGCACCAACACGGCTTCGACACTCAAGTGGAGAACTCACTGTGGGGCATGATCCAGCACACGCCTGAGCGTGTCATGATGACGTACCAGATCCACACCAGGTAAATCTCATAAAACCACTTCTAACTTTTTTCTATTTCACTCATGATGAGCAGCATTAAAATGTCAGCATTTGCTTTGGCATCAAACACTGAAACATGGCTATAAAAGCAACATTGTGGGTGAAAATTACAAAAAAATGATCTTTGAGGAAAAAAAACATTTCAACCTGAGCAGAGCAATATTGTGATTTGCATTTGAAATCACCATGCTTCTAAGCATTCTACAATCTCAAAGCAATTCAGCATTAACCAGTGGGTTCAGCTGTGATGACTACAGAGGCTGACTGACAGCTCTGGTAAAATGCATTCCTTCAGCCCTGATCACACAGAGCGGGATTTACAATAACAAACACGAGACGCACTATGCTGCTTTTTTGTTGCCCAATCTGATAAAGTGTTTTCTGCAGTTTGCTGCATATTTTTATCATGGTAACTACGGTCGGTAAACTCAGCTCCAGGTATCCGGCAAAAGTCACCACAATGAGGAAAAAATGCTCATTACCTCAGTTGCTTTTTTTATTTCAACTCGAGGCATTCAGGGCGCTCCTGTAAAACAGAGCGGATAAACATGAGGTAAAACACTTCACCCTCATTGAAAACAATTAGAAAAAAGCTAGCGCAGGCTGTTAAAAAGCACTCTAATTTTCAGCGTCCTGTCAAGCTCTTTGAAGCAGCTGGTTTTGGGACCATGAAAAGAGTAGCATTTTTAAAACTTGTCATTTTTGTGCTTGCCATCGGCTGCTTGACAATTGTTTGATGACGTTGCTTCTCTAATTCCCGGCTGCTTCTCAGACCTGGTTTTAACATGACAAACTATTAGAGACACTTGGTTTTAATGTGGAAGAAAAACTTTCAACTCGGCCAGATGTCTTCAGGTTCCCTACCAGACTTTGTAATTACTCTTAAAATAATAACTCAGACAAATCAAGTAGTGCAATGTAGATTTACTGTAAATTCAAAACACCAGCCCCTTTCCCTTAATCATCTTTGGAAATGTTTTTCAGCACCTAACATTTTGTTTCTTGATCAATTTTTCCGTGGATTTTCCCTTGGCTTCAGCTTATTATTATTCAGCTCATTTGTTTACCAGTACCCATATAATTTCATGGTAATTAGGTGATAACCTATTTGGAATTTCTTTGGAATTACTGCCAAATTACCCCAATATTTACATAAAGAATTATCAAAAATTACATTATTATGAACATTATTTAATAAATCATTTGCTAAAACTAGCATATAATGGTTAAAATAGGGCCATAGGCTTGAGAAGCGGCTGTGTGTTGCTCCTCATTGGAGGTGAAAAACCAAAACTAATAGAAGACTGCTCTGATCAGGCACAAATCTCACCATTGTGATTTATTGTCTACGCAAATGTAACCTGGATCCTGATGTAATTATGAATCAGGGAGTTTTTTAAGAAGTTTCAAATCAGTTATTTGCTAATTATTATGTATTTATCAGCAGACACAAAATAAAGCATCAATTAACTTTGTGTTCTTTTCCTGGAAAGTTATTAAATAAATTACCAGCTATTGGGGAATAGAAGAATCTAATTATTAAATAGTGTTTATAATAAAGTATTTTTGATAAATTTTGAGGTAAATAAATATTGGGAGTAATTCCAAAGAAATTTGAAATAGGCAACTTAATTATCACCTAATTCCCATGAAATTTGCAGACCTGTACAATGAAGTGTTACCAAATCACCCCATCCTGTTAGTTGACCCTCACACTCACAGATTAACAGCACAGGTCAGTGCTCTAACACTGTATATAGATATAATAGAATATAAGCAGTGAAAACAAAAACTAAGTGGTGAATGAGGTGATTACTTCACGCTGGAAATACTTAATACTTGGATTGATCATCGCTTATACATTATCACAGAAAATAAATCTCGGTCTTCACCAGAGTTGTCCTCTAATGGGGGTAGCTGTTTAAAGGCAAAGGTGTAATTTAGTTTTACAGGTGCCCTCTGCTGATCTGATTGTGTAATGACATTGTCTAATCCTAATTTAAGATGATCCCACATTTTCAAGTGTAATTTCCATAAAAATATATTGTCTTAGATAATCATTTAACCCCTCGTCCTCTTGTCTTTCCTCTCCTGCAGGGACCAGAATGAGGTGTTGGCAGAGGACAGGGAGAAGCTTCGGGTGCTTCAGCCCCTCCAGCCCTGGTTCAGCAAGGAGCAGAGAGAGGAGCTGGCGGAGGTCCATCCCTGGATCCAACAGCACACCATCCCACAGGAGATAGACACACAGGTGGGCATCTCCGATCGCACACACTCATCACAAACATAATTCATCATTCTGCTCACCTGAACACATGTTTAATGTCTCTTTGTGTCTCACAGGGTTGTGTGAGTTGTAACTCGGCCCCAGGGGTCGCCCTCTCGCCTCACCCCACTGCCCCCGACAGCTCGTCGCCTCTGGAGATCCCCCTGCAGGACTCCATCGGACCTGTGGAGGACACTTGAGAGACCCGGACCCCAAAACAACCAACCTCACAGTGAACCAGCCCTGCCAGAAACCTCAACAACTCCCACCATGCATCTCTTTCGACAACTGGATGAGCGGGTCCCTATGCTGTAGTTTAACATGTTTTGTAAAGGTGTTGGAGGCTGGGCCAGGCTCTGAGGAACGCACAAGAGACGGGCATTTTCTCTCAGTCAACGTGACTGCCTTTATCGGACCATAAATATTATACCTCTCTTTTTCTTGTGATTAGACCCCTGTAGGGGTTTAGTTTCTATTTAAGACTGGCACCATGGACCACTTGACACTCAGTATAGAAAGATGGTCCCATGGTTGCTGCCCCTGAACACGAGCACTGTGTACATGACACACCCGGTCTGTCGGATGAGCGCGACTGGCTGACAAAGACGGCGCTGGCCCAGTTTGAGTATCAGAACACATGCTGTACTCTTCTCCAGAGACATGGAGGGCAGGTTGTACAGTACAACTCCTTCACCTGCATAGTAACTCATCATGGTTTACACATGGTGGAGTTTTTTTGTTGTTTTTTTGATGGACACAAAGACAAAGACACATTTGCTGCTCTCTGTTTATAATATTCAGATTCTAGTCTTGTAAGTTGTCATTGGAGTGTATTCTCTTATTCCATTGGTTGGTTTCCTCTTGTCTACAACATCAGTTTTTATGTTTCTCTGACCTACGAACAACAGCAAACATGGTGATCACTTTAAATTGAATTTATTGATACAACATAAGTCCAACCCGATGTCCAAAATGTCCTGTAGCAGGTCCTTATTCCACCCAGTATCCTGGTCGTCACCCTACAGTACCTGTAGCTTACCTTTAATTGTAAACAGCGTGGCCCCAAATATCCTCTGTAAGTAAGTAAACCCGGGAGGGGTTTACTTACTGAATGAATTTCCTCTTAGACAATGTGTCTGTCTGTGACAGAGGGGAATTAACTAACCCATTGTAGTTCTGTGAATGTTGTCTCTCTTTTTCTTGTACTGGCTTCAGGTCGGAGGTGAGTTTGTGAATGTTAGTGTCTGAGGGTGCGATTGAGAGCTGCTTCCTTCAGTAGATTTGTCCAATAGTGCAACACAGACCAGGGTTTTCTACCATTTTTAAACTGAAAGTATATTACAGTACCATGTATTTTATACAAAAAGGACACAAAACAAACTTCACAAAGTGTATAAAAAGCCATTTGTCTTGAATTCAGGGACTGTTTGTGACAAAGGAATGAATAAATGAACTATGTACGTAACATCATGTACTTAAGTGTGACTGTCTGTTAAGCGTTATAGAGCACTACAGGAATGAGTCCTAAACCCAGGAAAATAGTGAGCTTTAGGTATTTTAACACTTCTGGTTCCCTTGTCTGGAAGTCAGTGTTTTTTTTTTTTTTTTTGTTAATGCCTGAAATAAGGTGTGTGGTTAACACAAGCTGAAGAGATTTTAACAGTTTGTTCTACGACAAAAAATACAATAATATAAACCTTTGTTTCTTAAAAACGGCAGTTGGCTAAATGAGACTACTAAACGTCATCATGCCGACCCGTCCACCTGTACAGCCTCGTTGTTTATACTCTCACGCTCATGTTCCCGTGGTGTAGTTCGTCTATAACATCGATTTCATGCACGCTTGAAAAATCATTAACTTACTTGCGCCTATAGCTTCTTTTCATGAAGTGTAGGCCGTTGACCTCGGCTTTCCGTTCCAGTTGTTTCCATGTCAGCCAGCTATGCTTGATGTCCGTATCGAGGTCTCTTCTGCCTGGTGATGCTGGCATTGGGTGTCCTTGGGTGTGTGGCCAATCCATCCCCTTCTCTTGATCTCCTCTTCAACACACTTCCAAAAGTCATAAAAGTGAAGATTATCTTGATCTTGATCATAAACATTTGTTTGTTTGGCACAGAGTTAATTTTCTGCAATAATCCAAAATCCACTGAAAAAATACCCATTGGGAAACCAGGGAGATGCTAACTTCCTGGTTGGCCTCAAGACCCATTGAAGGAGGCCATAGGGTATAACACCTGTTCTGTGCTCTGAGTAGAGCTGTGGGCATGCCTTGCGATTGGTTCAATTTTGGTGAGTGCAGACCAGATTTTACTGCAGGTGTTGTACCCAAAAATATGACCCAGCCTCTTTCAATAGCCGTCGGTTGGCCTACAAAAGAAAACATCATCCCTGCATGTCTGTGAATGTTCTCATTCATCCAGGTCATATTCATTCTGGCAACAATTGAATCGAAGGCAACTAGACTTAGATTTGTCTCTGAAGACGTTTTGCCCCTTATCCAGGTGGCTTCATCAGTTCGAACACAGTCTGAGAAATCTGACAAGTCTAAGTCCAGTTGCCTTCAATTCAATTGTTGCCAGAATCATCCCTGCACCACTCTATACACAAAAAATATGTAATAAATATGCTGAGACCTACCATCATTAATTTTTACTTTCATCAGTGCTACCAGTAGATGCAGACTCAACACAAAACATTAAAAAGGCAGACATCAGCAGCATAGTGTGTACATACATACATACAAGTGTGTACTTGGCACCACAACCAGGGTTGCAACTACCAGCAAGGACACAGACCTCATGCCCTGAGGAGGAGTTTACCTTCTACCAAATCACACTGTGGCTTTTTAAAGCTGATTCTGATATTTTGAAGACTCAGTGGGTGCTATCCAAACCACATACTTTTTCTTTTTACTCTTAGGGCAAGCTGCAGTACGTACAAACAAAGTACATACTGTTGCATACAGTATTCATACAGTTGTGACATACAGTATTACTTCATCATGATATTGCTGCTTGAACTTTGACATCTTGTTCATACAGTATATCCACTGTACAGATGACTGTGGGTCAGGGTAGCCAGAAAAGCATGCTGGCTTCTTGATATTATTGGCATACTGCGTTTTACATCCTACACATTGGGATCATAGACTGTATATATAGATTCATAATGCGTCCCCACCTCCTGCCGCCTTAAAGAAGTAAAGCCAAAATATCTCAGGTACGGGAGCTGCCATCTTGAGATTTTGACATCCCTTGGAGCCAGAGTCTGACCCGTCTGAACCAGTCGTGAGCCGAGGACGGCCACAGCTTGTCAGCGAGACAGACTGACAACTGTCAGCCATGACGTCTCTCCTCATCAAATCACTAATTAAGACCAAATTTATGTGAAAAATGAACGCTTGAACAAAAGTCAGCATGATAAGAACTCCTTAAAATAACAGAAACCATCTTTGGGAAAAATTTATTTGATGTGTACTTTGATTTTTTTTAGTTTGGCCCATGTCCCATCCACTAATATGGAGGAGGTGGGATTTATGATCCATACAGCAGCCAGCCACCAGGGGGCGATCCAGATGTTTGGCTTCATACTAAATCTTTTTCTGCTGTATTTAAAAGAAGGTTTGACCTGTCTGACTGGTCAAACACAGGTGCAGTTAATACCATTAGCCATCATTAATCTTATTTGTTCCACCTGAGTTTTTCCTGTGACGTGGGAATATCTGTTGTGGAAAAAGTCTATGAACCTGGAGAGAGAAACATCAGAGGTATGTCAGTCAAATCTTGCTCTCAACTTCCAAATGAGGGAATTAAAGTTTGTGAAACTCTCTGTTAACAATGGCCTACATCTTGACGTAGCCAGAAAAGCCAGAAAAGCAGGAGTTTAAATAGTTAAATTAATGACGGCTATATTCCATTTAGCTGCTTCAGTTTCAAGGTCCTGGTAATGTTCATACTGGCTCACTTGGTGCTTTCAGATGGGGTCGTTTTTACCATGCTGACTTATACAATTGGGCCTGTATGAACACCCCCTCATGTCATATTCACAATCCAAAGAGACCGATCTCATGAATAATACACACTCAGTAAATAAAAATCAGCATTAAACATTGAATTTTAATACATGTACAAAAGGAGCCTTCCACAAAAAATACAATCAAACATTTGTACATACACTGCTTCATTGGCCAGTTATCACACAGTTAATCATCGCCTACAGGAAGCAGTGCAACGAGTAACGATTCAGTCCAGTCAGAAGATGGATATGTGAGTAAAACATAAGGAATAATGATCAAAACTGAAATGTCATATTTCATCACAACTTTATTCAATGTACAGTATGCACACATTCATTTAACAGTCAAGGCTCGGTTTAAACTCCCCTCTGGGTGGCACTATTGTCCTGTGGTTCAAATCCACCTTATTTAGTTTGATCAAGTACATTTAAAGATAACAAAACTTTATACTGACAATTTGAAAACAAAAGACCTCAATGTGACTTTTTCTTTTCTTTTTTTCTTTTCTTTTCGCATCATTTAGTCTGTTGCTGTCTCTCCTTCCTGGACAGAAGTGTGGAGGTGTTTAGTTTGGAGGCTCTGGACCAGCCAGTGACTCCAGTTTCACTTTTCATTTGTCTTTTCCTCACTTGGAAAATTTCTGCATTTCTGCACAGACAAAATTGAGGTTAAGGAGGATGAAAATGAGACAATCCGTGATAGCTGACTTTGCATGCGTGTGCCTTACCTTTGTCAAGATCAATGACTTTCGGCTGAACGTTCACATGGACCTTCTCTTTCAGCAGGTTGTTCTTATAGTCTGAAATCACACAGGAGAAAGTCAAAACACACAAACATAGACTGTATATAAACATGGACGATTCATCTCCACAATTCCTCCCACTGTACAAAAGTGAAGCCAAAATATCCCAGATGTGGGAGCTGCCATCTTGAGGTTTTGACGTCATTTGGAGCCAGAGTGTCAGCAAGGTGAGTCAAGGTCCCGCCCACACACACCCGAGCCAATCACGAGCTGAGAGCTCTCCAGCTGCCCCCTCTTCGTCAATTAGTCAAATATTTGGTTGTTTTGGTCGTAGCTGACTAAGATTTATTCAGTCGATAAGTCATTTTTTAAGCTTTTTCATGCTGAATGACTTATTTCCAAGAATCTCATGAGCACATCTCTGGTTAAGACAAAATTTAAAGTTGTGATTTTATGTGATTCTTTGTGGAGAAATTCAGTTTTACTGATCTGTCAACTAAATCAGCTAATCTATGAGTCGACAAAATTGTATGTGTTAGTAGACTATGACTTGCTTAAGTCGGGGACAGCCCTAATACTTTTGACTTTATAATAGACGTGATGGGGTTGGGATTTATGAGTGATACTGCAGCCAGCCGCCCTCAGGCTTCAGTTTTGGAGAGCTGTCATGTTGTCCATCTTTATATAAAGTCTATGCACACACAGACAGTCAAGACAGAAGCCACTTTCTTTCTCTTTCTTCTGACTCACCCAATCTTCTCTCCTCCTGACAGCACACGTCAACTTCAGTAACGTCCATCTCAAACTCTTCCGAGCTGCTGTGACTTCTGCTGGACCTATCACGGCGATAAAGAGACATCTGAGTGTGTGTTTTCAGGGTAAGACCATGATTGTGTGTTTGTGTGTTCTCACCTCATAGATGCCTGTGGATAAAACTCTGAAAACACAAGAAAATCAAATGAGCTTCAGAAACGTAAATTCAACGTAAATGTACGGTCAGAGTGAGGCACTGCAGGGCAGACCTTTGGTTCTCCCTCTGCGTGTGATGAGGATGATGATGAGGATGATGAACGCCAGGAGGAGGAAGGAGGTGAGGACGTAGCCCAGTGGCAGGAGAAAGTGGTGTCTCTGGTCAGGCAGAATAACGTTGATGACTCGTGGTGATTCAGCCTTCGTTATGTCTGAGTAGAGAAGAAATCACAACAGTCAGCATTTAGTTTTCCTCTGAACAATGTGTCACCGTGAGGTTTTCAAATGTTATAAACAAGACCAGACCTTCCACTGAATACTACAGACATTACACACCTCATGAGTAACACAGTGAACTGTATTTGCAGTACAGTAAACTTCCTACAGGTTCATAGTTCTCTTTCTCAGTCATATAGTAAAAAACGTTTTTATCCGCACAGCAGTGTTGGTCAGTCTGTCCACCACTTTGATCCAGACTGAAGTATTTTGACAACTGTGAGATGGACTGCTATGAAATTTGGCGCAGACATTCATGGTGCTTAGAGAATCAATCTGACTGACTTTGGTGACTCTGATTTTCTCTCTAGTGCCAACAGCAGGCCAATGTTTTCAATTATCCTGTGAAATATTGCAGCATCTCCTCATTGGATTGGCACAAACTTCGGTCCAGACATTCATGGTTCCCTGATGATATACTTCTGATTACTATCCCCTGACTTTTCCACTAGCTCCACCATGAGGTTGACATTTGTAGGTTTGAGGAAAATTGACATATTCATACCACAGACTGTATATAAGAAATGGATGTAGTCACCGTGACATCACCCATTGGTTTGTCTGACGTTTTAAAGCCTTTGAGTTAGGCGTTTTGGGCGTTGCCGTCTTGGTCATTTGGAACCAGAAGTGGCACAAGAGGAGCTGAGTACAACCAAATGCTGAATAAGATATTTTTAGGTGACCAAAAAGGTTATTAATTCCCTTTCATGAAAACACAGAAAACCTCCAGAACGGACAACGCCGTGGTAGCGACCTGTCAATCACAAGGTGGCCACGCCCTAAAACATACCCTGCTTTATGGTCTAATTGACTCTAAATGGGACCATAATTTCCTGAATAAACATCATTCTGTATTGAAAAAGACTTCGACTGAGACCATAAACTCATGTTTACAATGTTTAATGAGGTAATGAATCAAGTGAGCAGTAGGCTCATTTACTCATAGACTTCTATAGAATCAGACTTCTTTTTGCAACCAGAGGAGTCGCCCCCTGCTGTCTGTTAGAAAGAATGCTAGTTTAAGACATTTCAACATTGATTTCACTTCTCAGACCCAGAGTTGTGCACTGATTCGTATCAACTGACTCATCATCATCAGGTCAAACTTGTAATTTGTCAAAAGTTTCAGTTGAAGTTTGTATTTCATGCTAATTACCAAATGTAAGCATGTTAACAGACATGAGCTAAGATAAAAAAAAAAGTGTAATCATTACTGTCCAACCATAGCATGGTTCAATAGTCAATGTGAGCATATGTTAGCATACTTTGAGTGCTAAATACAGCCACATATAGAAGCTAACAGGAAATGCAAAAATGCAAATATGTAAGCTTCTGTGATATAATGACCAGGTTACTACTGTACTTAGCTAAATGATTATTTCTTCATGAATGAATGATGAATGATGTACCTGTTTTTATTACCCACTGTCATTTTCCTAACTTACTTTTCGTTACCAATTTGTTTTGGACACTGAACGCACTAAAAGACTGGATCAAATTGATCTTGTGTTTGCTCTGAATGCATTCTGTGGTTCGTGTCTAATGTGTGTTTGCAGTGGCACACCACACTTAATGCCAATGAAAATCATTTTCAGTCTGTGCATGTGGCTGCATATGTGTCTGCATTTGGTACTGCACGTGTGTGATGCCACGTAAGGTCTAACAACTTCAATTTTTATGGTTTTTCTTCTATTTTTTTTTTTTTCATGCAATGACATTTCCTGGCTGTAAAAACACTTTTCCACGGCAGTGAGGAATAATTAAGCATTAGGTGAGAAGTGTGTTTCTGCCGAGTGTTGAGGGGTGAGGCAAGGCCTGGTTTCATTTTGCCTTGTTAAAAAAGTGCAAGGCAAGGAGCAGCTGTGGACCTCAGACTCAACATATTTGAGCCAAAATGAGATCCAGACCGAAACTCACGCTGTGATTTACTTTTCCTGGCAGTAAAACACAGAAAAGCGAGGACAGGAAGAGGAGTGAAGGAAGGACGGAGCGGGGTGGAACAGAGGAGGAGAGCCAAGGGAGAGGAAGGGGACGGCGAGATGATTCTCCAGAGGTTTGCCTCGCAAAATGAAGCTAGCAAAGACCTTGATCCCCAAACACAACTTATAATGCACATGCACAGCTGAAGAGTACATGAAAACAACATGTTCATTAACATTACAAATCCTCTGATCCATTTATTTAGTTTAAAGCCACTTTCTGCTGACCCATGCCCAGATGGGAACATATTGCTTGTGTTTAGACTGATTGCCCCGTCCTCTCTCTGCTCAAGGAGAAATAACTCTGATGGGAGGGAAGGAGGGAGGGAGGGGTGACCTACATCTCCTCTCCCCTGTTTCATCAACAGACTCCTCGCCCCCGTCCCTCCCGTCTCTCTTTGCGTATCTCTGTCTCAAAAACTCCATTCCTCTCTGTCTCGGTCCGTCTGTCTGTAATGCCAGCTGCCACGCAGATGAAGCAAACTTCCTGTTCTTGTCAACCAAAAACAGCTCTTTCTTCATAAAGAAGGGCAAAAAGAAGTGAAGTGAAAGGGCCGTGATGAAAATAAACAAACCTGAGTTTGTGGGATTCTCGTAGGGGGAGAAAAACAGAAAGAAGGCCAAACAGAGGGAAGTGAAACTTCTCCAGATGTCAGGAGAAAGCCAGAGACAACGACCAGAGAGGGCAGGAACAGAAAAGATGAAATCACCAAATCACTCCTGCGCCAGACATAAATCATTTATGCATCTTGTCTCTAACCAGTAAAATTCCCGTGGTGCAGTCCCACTGTATTACAGCTCGGGAAATGAAGGATCAATTGTGTCCAGTATCCAAGAGATTCCACCGAAATGAGATCGGACTTGGCATGCTCTTTGACACATGCAGACCATCAGACCACTGGCATTTCTCATTTCTAAACCTCTCTCAATTTCAAATTTCCCACATTAATACATCTGTCATTATCTGCTTTGCTTCAGTCACCTTCTGGAAACACAGACACATGCACTTCTAAACTATCTCATTCAACAAGAATTTGAGGTAGGCGACCGGCATGCCAATGTGAAAATCCTCTCCACTCCCTTTTCTTTCCCATTTCTCTGATCAGAGAAAGAGTTTTAGAGGCAGGTCAAAGCACTGGGAAATATGAATAGAGAGGAGAAACAGAAACGTAGAAGCAGAAAAGAAAGTGGGATAATGCTTTAAAGACAAAAACAGACCTGCCCAACATACCAAGAAAAAGTCTGTTTAGTAGCTGCATAATGATGAGAAGCTGTGGGTGAGAAGAAGGTGAGAGGCAATGAGGGTGAGGTTTGTGGGAGGGAGGGTGTGCGGTTTCAGGGCTCTGGCATCAGACAAGCTGACAGCGCAAGAAAGAAATCTCTCGTGAAACAAACACAAAAGTTCAGAAGTAAGAGCTTTTCTTCCCTCTCCTCTCATCTCTAATGTTTCTTTACTCTGTGGAGAGTCTGAAACATGTCAAGGATGAATGAAGACAAAAAGACACGGCACAGAGGGGAAGACTGAGAGAAAGAACAGATGTGTGTTTTTTTATCCTAATTGTACACATGATAGCTAAAATCCACTAAGTCATAAAACATCCTCTCTGCTCAGGGACTCACTTTAACTAGAGCAGGAGCAGAGATTGTGTGTACAGTGTATTTGTGTGTTACCTTTGTCTCCACTGGGCAGAGCTTTGGCCGGCAGAGTGGTCTGAATCGCTGGTGCTTCCACTGACACCTGAAACTCTCGTCTTTCATGTAGACCGCAGTAGTGGTGGTGGAGGTGGCAGGAATACATCCCCTGATCTGTGGGCTGTGTTTTGAACGCAGACAGACAAACACACAAATGAAACATCAAAATGTAAACACACCAAAAATGAAAAAAAAAATGGGGTTCAAAAACCCATGAATGGATTGATTTAAATGTGCACATTAACGCAAGACAAAGCTCTCTGGTACTGTTAAAGATGTCTTTACGTCATTGGCTGTATAGAAAACTGGATGACGTATCCCCACTTCCTCCGCGACAGAACGCATGCCGCCATCTTGAAATTTTGACTTCATGTGGAACCCAAGCCTCCAGTAAGAACGCCGGTCGTTGATCCCAATTTCTGTAGTGGCCAAATGGTGGTACTACAACTTCTGTGTCCATAACATGATGCCATTGGGCCCAGAAGGACATTTTCCCATAGGCTTACATTGTAAATCAGCCCTTATTTAAATCATTAATTCCTAGAAGTTGTAAAATGAGTGTGGAGAACGAAGACTGGAGTTGTGAGGTGACAGAAGTCAGCTGGGTGCAAGAAGAGGCCTCAATTAACAACTGTAAATGGAAACTTATTTTCTTTTACGACGATAGTAAAAAATTACCAAAATCTGATCTGAGAGCTGCAAAAGCTTGCAAAAACTCACACAAGACTTGCTGCCTGATGACCAATCCTAACCTTAAGGTCTATTGTTTATGTTACTGTTGTTATTTTAAGAAAACTGATGTAGCTGTTCAACTCACTATGACTGCCAACCTCATCTTCCCAACGGAGCGATAAAGAGCTGCATTACTAATGACGGTTCCATGTGTTCTGGAAACACTGTTTACATGTACGCACACAGTCAGGGCGACTCCAGAGGGATCCTCTTGCCGTAGCAGTAAATTTCTACTTTGTGTACTGAAACTATCAACCTTCTGTGGTGTTTTCTGTTAAGTTACTCTCCTTTACACACACACCTGCAGATCAGATATGGAAAGTGAAAAGTCTCCCTCTGAGAAGGCTTGATTGCTGATGTTCATCTTCCTCTGGAGGAACAGCGGTCCGTAGCTACGCTGCTCCCCAGAGGCGTACAGGTCCACCAGCCGGTCAGCGTGGTCGTGGCGGACTCCTGGGGACTGTCGGTCCCAGTGGACCACCTGGATGCCCCCCAGGTAGAGAAGGAGTTACATTTTCCAATATACATATATCACAAAATCCCTCTAAATAAAAAAATAAGACCGAGATTCATTCAAACAAGTTCATGGCCTCCACACACCTGCTGGTCCTCCTCCTCGTTGCTCCAGTCTGTCCACACGTTACGTCGGTTGATGCACGGCAGCACCACGGTGCTACCAAGCAGCACCACGTACACCGCCTTTTGGCCGTCCCAGAAACGCTGCTCTTTACGACCTTTATGAAAAGACCAACCGAGTCAGCTTTAAAGCTGCTATACACTGAAGATGCTGATAGTCGGTACCGTGTGATACGTACGTGATTTAGTGACGTTGAGCTGGACTCTGACCGTCTCGTACAGGTGACAGTAGAGATGATGGAGGTTACAAGAGTAAAGACCTCTGTCATTCATCGTCACGTCTACGATCACATGAAGAAACACAGATTATGCAAACATGCTGATCATGTTGGATAAAATCATTGTTATCTCTTCACCTACAGGGACAGTGTGTAGGATTTTGCGGCATCTAGTGGTGTGGTTGCAGATTGCAACCAACTGAGCACCCCTCCACTCACTCCTCCCTTTCCAAGACTCCAGTAACCTGAGCCGCTGAGTACAAAACCGTGGTAATGACGTTCACCTCGCTCGGAGGTCATCATTACCATAATAACTCTACTTTAGGAGCAACGGAAGTCAGACGGTGGCTAGTGGTATCACAGTTTTACACTCTGCGGCTCGTGTGAACAGTTTCACAAGCGTGTAGGAGAACTACGGTGGCCTTCAGGTAACGTGTGAAAACTGGGCCACTGCAGAAACATGGCAAAGCAACATGGCGGACTCCGTGAAGTGGACCTGCTACCTATGTAGATATGAAGGGCTCATTATTTGCTAAGGAAAACAAAAGGATTCTTAGTTTTAGGTGATTATACACTAATGAAAACATAGTTCTGAATGCTATATTTTGCTTCTGCTAATAGATCCTGAAATCTTACACACTGTTCCTTTAAAAGACTACAAAAAACTACAGTGCTTTGCTGTTCTTTTTGAGTTAGACATCATGTATATTTCACATTACTTTTATTTTTTCATGAAGCTGTTGTAAAATAAATCAACAACAAGCAACCACAGATGTTAAGAAAATAATCTGAATTCTTGACTCAAATCTGTTGGAGTCAGCTCTCAGTTGTGCTATTGTGTGGGTGTTGCCCACTTGAATGCACTCAGCTGGATTTACCACATATTGTATGACAGAGCTGAGAGACCTCATAAAAATTAACACATTTTTGTGATATAAAAGATTAAAAAATGATTAATGTAGGCGGGCTAAATAAAATTCTCCTTATATGGGATGCATTAAGATCTTGTTCATCACTTCTGCTGATCAATGCCTGATGGGGAACAAGCCCTTAACTGGCCTTCTTTTCAGCTGTATTATGTGGCAATAACGCAGCTTCAACCAACAAACAAATACATCATTTTTGGTAACTGTGGACGACCCATCTTCTACATTCTGACTCTGATTCCACACTAGTATGAGCAGAAACTGGTGGCTGACTGGAGGATTAAAATATAGATCCTGAATCTAAGTTTAAAGGTCCAGTGTGTAGGATTCAGGGGGATCTATTAACAGAAATGGAACATACTTTTCATATTTCACACATAACTGTGTTTTCACCAGTGTATAATCACCTGAAACTAAGAATTGATCTGTTGTTAGCTGAGATTGAGCCCTTCATAACTACATACAGTACATGATCCTCTTCAGGGAGTCTGCTTAGTTGCTTCTCCATGTTTCTACAGCAGCCCAGAACGGACAAACCAAACACTGACTCTAGAGAGAGTCTTTTGATTTTTTTTTTTTTCCATAGACTGTATATAAGAAGTGAACGTAGTCACCATGACGTCACCTATTGGTTTATGGACTGCCATTTTGAAGTCTTGAGTTTTTCTTTTTGCAACCAGAAATGACACAAGAGGAGTAAAACCCAGCTCTGAGTAGACAAAAATGTTTCGCTCAACTTTTATGAACTGAAAACATACTGTGAAAGGGTTCAAGTTGTAAGATGAAAACAGGGACAGCTCCCAGCCTGGACAACGCTGTATAGCGACCTGTCAATCATATGCTGGCCACGCCCTAAAACATACCCTGCTTTATGGTCTACTTTACTCTAAATGGACCATAATTTACTAAATGAACATCATGCTGTATTGAACTGAAACTAACAACTGAGACCATAACTGAGGTAATAAATCAAGTTAGAAGTAGGCTCATTTTCTCATAGACTTCTATACAGTCAGACTTCTTGCAACCAGAGGAGTTGCCCCCTGCTGGATATTAGAAACAATGCGAGTTTAAGACACTTATGCATTGGCTTTACCTCTTAGACCCACTGGTTGTTATGTGACCTGAAGGTCACCGTTTTCCGGCACACTTGTGAAACTGTGGTAACGTGAACCGCAGAGCGCAAAACCCTAGTAACGCTAGCCGTTGTCTGACTTCCGTTGCTCCTAAAGTAGTGTTATTATGGTAAGCATAGCCTCTGAGCGAGGTGAACGCCATTACTACGGTTTTGCACTCAGCGGCTCACATCACCACAGTCTTGGAAAGGGAGGACTGAGTGGAGGGGTACTCGGTTGGTTGCAGTTTGCAACCACACCACTAGATGCTGCCAAATTCTACACACTGTACCATTAAGTATAAGTAAAATTAATTTGGTTCTGGTAAAGAGATCAGTTGTAGAAATGCCATAAAAGCAGAACTGTAATGTATCAGACAAAGTAATATTGGTCATAATTAGACCAATCCACCAACAGCTACAGAGATGAGGGTCAAAGACAATGAGTATGACCTTTGATGACCAGAGAGAAGTTTCCTTCTCTGAAGGCTCGTGGGCTGAGGCTGATCCGGCCCTGGTTGTAGGAGTTGTAGATCCTCTGGTCCCCCGCAGAGAACATGTCCATCACCCTCTCCATGGCGTAGTCTGGACGGGCCCGGTATATGTCCCAGTGGACCACCCTCTGCCTGTCCCTCACCCTGTCCCGGGTCCACACCATACGGCCGCTCACACACTGCAGCACCACCTTCGACCCAGCGGGGGCGCTCACATTATACCCAGCCACCACCACACTACTGCTGCTGTCAGACTGACCTGACACTGATGGACACAGAGAGGGAGGTAAAACACTGAGACATTCAGCATCTAATAGAAACGCATAGATGTGAATTATAACCGCACTGTGAAACATACCTGCAGTGAAGAGGCAGGCCACAGGGACTGAAACAGAAACAGTAGGGAGCGTGTGAACAGGGTAATCACTTAAACGGACCCTGTCAGACTGCATGTTGTGTGAGGTGTATAACTCCTGCACATAGGAAGAGTCTCTAAATTCAGATTAAATACAGCTGAAGTTTGGTTCAATTAATAAAATGATTCAAAGTCAGCAAATGAGATCAACAACAGACAAGTTACTGCAGCTGTGTACAACAAACTCAATATGCCAACCTGAAAACGATAATGACTCTTCATAATGTGTAGTTAAGTGACTGACTGTTGATGCTTTGGATACTGAGTCAGTAGAAACTCATCTTACAGGAATGTGTGTGTCTGTGTGTGAAGCATGAGGTGGACAGGAGGAAAGCATCAGGTCTGGATTTAATAGTCAGGTAAATAATGTCTGTCTCTAATGATCAGCAAATGTGTTTTCTAACACTTTAAATAAGCTTATAATTCAAATATGGAGCTTAATATATGCAAAGAAGAAGAGGAAAACATAAAAAAATATACATTTTAATATAAACCTGTACAGATGTTTGGCCTTAATAGTTTAGTTTTATTTCTTTCATTTTTGCACAATTCAAGAATACACAACCATAAAAATAACAAATATTAAACAGTGCAGGACGAGGCAGAAAACCCTCTGGGCTTATTTGAAGCCTTCACCTATAATAAGTTATATATGCATCTGCAGGCACCTGAGAGACCTACTGTATATATGCTGTATAAACACAGTGCTGCTCAAACCACACTGCAGCCGACTTACTGTGGATCAGGAGGAGAGCCTGAAGAATGAAGTCCTCCCTCTCGGGCTTCATGTTGACTACTGTAAAGGTAAAGAGACTAATCAGGGCTGTGCACCTGGCAGACGGTCCTGCAGAAGGTCAGAAAACGCGGGCTGTGTATCCATCCGCAGCAGCAGCAGCAGCAGGACTTGGTTTGGTCAGATTTCAGTTTGAAGAAGTTCACAGGCAGCGCCTCGTTAGGACTTCAACACAGAACCAAAACAGGACCGAAATGACTTGATCCCACCCGGAAAATGAAACCCGACACCACCGGCCTGCATGGACACCCCCTCCGTGTCCTCACAAAACTTAACTTATAACAGCAGACTACGACCATAGACTGACTATTACTGAGTCTATATGATCTCCTATAGTTGTACACTCTGCTCGATTTGTATGACAGCTACGATACTTCTTACTTCTCAGATTAGATAAACAGCCAGAAAATGCTGTTCGGAAAATCAATAACAATAATAATAATAATAATAATAATAATAATAATAATAATGCAATTAATTTAAATAAATTACCCCCACCACAATAAAACTAGAATAATAACAATAATAATAAAAACAACAATAATACAAATTATTGATTATATTTGATTTAAATTTGATTATGATTGTTCTTCTTGTACTTCTTCTTCTTCTTCTTCTTCTTCTTATTATTATTATTAATAGTAATAATAATAATGCAATTAATTTCAATAAATAGCCCCCACCACAATAAAACCAGAATAATAACAATAATAATAACAACAATAATACAAATTATTGATTATAATTGATTTAAATTTGATTATGATTGTTATTCTTGTACTTATTATTATTATTATTATTATTATTATTAATAATAACAACAACAATAATAATAATTATAATAATATTTACATTGTTTCCTTTACAGTGCACAGCTCATAAGAGTCATTTTTGTTGCTTAACAAACATTAATACTTAAAAAGGACGTGAAATTGTGTATGTGTGTGTCTCTGTGTGTGTGTGTGTGTGTGTGTGTGTGTGTGTGTGTGTGTGTGTGAATTAGAGTTTTAAAACAGAGATATGTTTTCCACCACTGCTTGATCGCTGCATGTAAATGCAGAGTATTGATAGGGTAGGACAAAGGAGTCATATCAAACTTCAAGCTGTAGTTTGTCCTTAATCTTCATCAGCAAATTAAACCTCCACACATGTAACTACATATAAGCCATTTCACTGTATCACAGCTACTGTAAATTGTAATATTTACCTATTTATCTAATAAAGTAGCTCAGTATCTGGTTGTTTCCACTGTTCCTGCTCGTTATTCAGCTCAAAGGCGACTCTTAGTGGCTGATTTCACGCTATGACATGCACAATAGCTGTATAATCATGAATGCTCTCTTGTAACAATATTGCAAGGTGCATATTATATTTGTGCATATGTCTGCATGTGATGACAGAAGAAGTCGGTGGGAAGAGCAGCATAAGCTCTATATCTATATGTGCAGATGCACATCTGAACTCAGGACACGGAGATCTCTAGTCAGTGTAACGCGGTCAGTCACTTGTTATTGCTCACTTACCTTAAAAGCAAGTTCCCATACCGGGAGTCGAACCCGGGCCGCCTGGGTGAAAACCAGGAATCCTAACCGCTAGACCATATGGGAGCTACGTATTTTCGGTGTCACCTATCAATAGAAATATTATTTTAAATGACCGTATTAATATTATTAGATTACAAGATCTGTTTCGTATTACCCAGGTCAGTATTCCAGTAGAAATAGGATATTCTGATTGTCTTTTGTGATTAGTCCGATTGGGCTATATTAAAAAGGAGCTCCAACGAAAAATAACAGGATCCTATATATTGAACCCCAGATGATGTTACTAGGCATCTTTTTCTTTCCCAGCTCAATTGTTTCATCTGTGTTAGACTTTCACAATACCCTGCCCTGCTATGTGAAATTAGAATCGATTACATATTTTATTTGACACATATTTTATTTTGAACTTGAACTCGTTGAACTGATATTTCTTCATTTTTTGGGGTGGGTGGTCAGCGCAGCACACGCGGAACCTTCGTTTCCGAGTTGCTGACAACCGGCGCGTTTTGGCTGTTACACCTCAGACGCTTCCTCTCAAACAAGCGAACTCATTCAAGGGTTTGTGACTGGAGGTAAATGAGTCTAACAAGTGTAATTATTCTGAAGAACGTCGCAGAATTGTTGATGAATTTCATGTTAAATATTATTATAATGTCTAAATATCGATATTAGACTTCCATGAGCGTTTTTGTTTAGTTTTAGTGATTGGCTGCGTCCGTTAGCTAGCACGCTTGCTCGATATCTTAGCTAACTTTAGCTAATCACCCGGTGTCACGGCAAACTCTAAGCTAAGAATTAGCCTCACCGTTTATAATTGCTTTAACTAATTTGCATGGTACGCGAGTCACACATTAACCCATCTTCTCTCTTTGCAGGTCCTGTGTTAAACGTTAACATGTTTTTGACAAGATCGGAATATGACAGGTAGGTGCAACACAAACTGCTTTGTCATTTATTGAGCGCTTCTTGGTGGGAACGAGCAAACCTAATAGAGCACAGTTATGTAAGTTTCAACGGGCAGTTTTTGCTTGTTTAATGCTCGTGTAAACGTGAAAGTACTTTCCAACCCTCATTTCCACTTGGCAGTTGTTTGTTGCAGGTAGTTAGCTAGCAGCTATAGCTAGTCAAGTCAGTTTGCTTTCATTTTCGGTATCGCTGTTTTTTTTTTTTTCTTTGTTTACTTTAACCATGAAACCTAATTTAGATAGTAATGTGATGTTCAGTAGTGTTAAACTCAAGGTACTTCGCTAAAACGCTGCTATCTTCTGTTGTAACTCTAAACACAAACCCAACATATTGCTAAATATATGTATTTGTTGGCAGCACACGTTGTTTTCAACCAATATTGAGCGGATTATTAATAATTTTCACTATATATATCTGTCTTCTAGAGGTGTGAACACATTCTCTCCTGAGGGAAGATTGTTCCAGGTTGAATATGCCATAGAGGCCATAAAAGTGAGTATCGCATGCTGAATCGCTTCAGTTTGCTAATATGCTAAACTTGAAAACAAGTGTCCATCTTTGAAGCTTATAAATTTTCATTGGTCTGGCTTTGCATTCCCAGTTGGGCTCCACCGCCATCGGTATCCAGACATCAGAGGGGGTGTGTCTGGCTGTGGAGAAGAGGATCACCTCTCCGCTGATGGAGCCCAACAGCATTGAAAAGATTGTGGAGATTGACAGTCACATCGGTGAGTGGAAAGACGAGCACACAGATTTAATAAATCTCAAATTTGTATGCCGACCGAAGACGAGTTAACTTGAGCACGTAATTTTTTGGCCTCTGTAATCATAAAGAAGATAACCAATCAGATTAGATAAACAATCAGCAATATTCATATTACGTGTTTTGTACATTTGAAATATGAAAAAGGAAGATTGAAATAGTGTAAAATAAAGGAACACGTAGGGATATAGATAAATCTAGGGCTTAACAATTATCACAATTTTATTTTATTTTTTATTTCTTTTTTAAAATTAAATATTGTGGTGCTGCAGAGATGTCCTGTTCTACGCATCATATTCTATATACTTGAGAAAACATCTTTGTTTGATACAGATCCCTATAAACATACTACACAAAACACACACCATAATGATTTCAGTATTTTTCAATGAAAATGAAAATTATGATGTTAAAAAATGATTCCCTCTAATATCGCAAATCATATTGCAATACCAGTTAAAATAATCACAATTAGATATTTTTCAAAATTGTTCAACGCAAGTAAAAGCAATAAAATACTCATTGAAAAAGTGGGAATAAAATGGAGTCCAGGTATTAACAATGCTTTACGGTGATAATATTGAGTAGCTGATTAAATATTTTGGGAGTTGCTCCTAGTAAAACATACACCTTTGTTGTGTAATTGATATGATGCTGTTTCAGTCTTTACCTAATTGCATAATAAGTTCCTTCAGATAACAAAGAATTACATTACATTTATCCCAGTTTGAATGTGCTGATTGTTGCTTTAGGCTATGATATGTGCATGACCTGCAGTTTTTCAATTTTCTTTCGTTCTTCCTCAAAGGTTGCGCCATGAGTGGCTTGATAGCTGATGCCAAGACTCTAATTGACAAAGCAAGAGTGGAAACACAGGTATGAATACTGAGTACACTGTAACACTAGCAGTTCAATGACCTTGTGTTTTATCTATGATTAATGTGTATATATTCCTCCCCAGAACCACTGGTTCACTTACAATGAGACAATGACGGTGGAGAGTGTGACTCAGGCTGTGTCCAACTTGGCGCTGCAGTTTGGAGAGGAGGATGCTGATCCCGGTGCCATGGTCAGTCATGTGGCTCATTTCCATGCTGAAATACTCATCTGTTCAAATCTCAAGCCAGTGTCTTTTTTTCAAAGGCATAATGTTTGATGGTGTTTGAGTGAAGCACCATAACCCATTGTCTTCTCTCTCTGCTCTGTTCCTCTGTGCTGTCATCTATACAGAGTCGACCATTCGGCGTAGCACTTCTGTTTGGGGGAGTTGATGAAAAAGGACCCCAGCTGTATGTTAATATTACATACTTGACATTTCACACAGAAATGTGTTCACCTATAATTCTGACTTCACAGACATTTGAGTGTTATCTCTTTTGTGAATGAAGGTACCACATGGACCCATCAGGAACCTTTGTGCAATGTGATGCTCGGGCAATCGGCTCAGCGTCTGAGGGAGCACAGAGTTCTCTGCAAGAGGTCTACCACAAGGTACCGACCACTGCATGTTTAAATTAATTCAACAGTAAGATTAGCTAAGTAAATTTTGATGTTAAAGAGATAGTTTGGGTGTTTTGAAGTGGGGTTGTATGAGATACTTATCTATACTCAGCATATTACCTACTGTAGATGACGGTCACCAAGTGCCTAGTTTGGAGAAACGGTAGTTACTGCTCAGAAGCAAAGCAATGTACAGCTGTGAACAGGGCTGGCAGCAAAATGTATTTTAGGCATCTTAAAGAAAGGCTCACCTAAAAAAAAAAAAAAAAACAGTCTCAGTAAAAACGCTATATGTAGAATATTTTTGCCACCCTACCTTGCCATCAGACAGCTCTTTCCAACAGGGAACTACAGCCATTGTATCTGTCTAGGCTCTTGCCAAAGCGACAAGACCCTATTGGGGAAAAAAAAACCTGTACATTTACCTTGTAGAACATGAGGGTTGCTGGTCTGCTGCCGCCACTGTACAATTACTGCTTTTTTTCAACTGAGTCTGGTTGCTTTGGTGAGATCACAGATTAGGGCTTCAGTTCCCCATTGGAAACATAGACTGAATAGCTGTCTGACAGCAAAGTGAAGCGGTGAAAATGTTCTAAATATAGCGTACAATTAAACTGATTTTTTTTTTTAAGTGATTCTTTTTTAAGGTGGCTAAAACACATTTAGCTGCCGTGTCCACAGCAGAACATTGCTTTACTCTGGTGTCGCTACTCCTGTCCGTTTCTCCAAACTGGGGGCGTGCTGACCATCATCTACTGTAGGTAAAACACTGCCTATGGATAAGTAGCTCATACAACCCCACATCAAAACACCCAAACTATCCCTTTAATAAGCTGCTATCGTGTCTGTGCGAAATGAACATTTTTAGTATGTAAAGGCACAAGTTGTCTGAAGTAAAGGAAACGCATGAAAATCCTCAGGATTGAAGTGTTGTGTCTTCTCCATTTGTCCCTCTCTCCCTGGGTAACTGACAGTCCATGACATTAAAAGATGCCATCAAGTCATCCCTCACCATTCTGAAGCAGGTGATGGAGGAGAAGCTCAACGCCACCAACATTGAGGTTTGTTCGTTATTTCTCACCCTGTTTGAGTACAGCAAGGTGCTTCAAGACTGGATTATGTCTGTGGTAATGTGTAGTTGAAAGGACATTAGTGGGAATGTCCATTGTAATTATCTTTACATTTGTTTGAAAAACAAACATAGTATTGAGTTTGCACAGGATTACCAGAGTTTAAATCCTCAAGCTTCATGCAGGCTTTCTTTATCTGTGTCACTCCTGTAGCTGGCAACAGTAGAGCCCGGGAAGACCTTCCACATGTATTCCAAAGAGGAGCTGGAGGATGTAATCAAGGATATCTAGAGCAGGAAAGACTTGAAAGTCTTGGTTTGAGCTCTGGGCTGGAGAGGAGAGGACATGGAAGTACACCTGGGCTCAATGTCACAACACAACCACAACTTTACATCAGCCCATTCTCCTTGCTGCATTCAAATTTGTTTTGATTGCATAAGAGGCTTCTCTTTGTGCTAATTTACTTCTTGTCTCTCAGTTTCTGTACAGCAGTCTGACCAGCGCTTACAGCTGAGCGGCAGGAAAACAGTAGGGGTGGGGGGGTATTTTTCGTTACGAATCAGTACTACAATTAAACTGTTGTATTCAGAAAATGGTCTGGCTCTTTGCATTTTTTGTGTATTTCTTGTATTTTTGTTGTTTCCAGTATGATATTTAAAAGCTGGAGACTTGTACAAAGTACAGTACTTACTCTAATATAACACTTAAACATCACCTCACAGTGGCAACATCACATTACAGTGTGATACTCATGGTAAAAAGGAATTGGTTGTAATGGGTCTAAAATTTGAATCTAACGATTATTGTCAGTCGATTATTTTCTTGATTAGCTGATTAGTTGTTTGGTCTATAAAATGTCAGAAAATGGTGAAAAATGTCGATCAGTGTTTCCCAAAACCCAAGATGACGTATTCAAATGTCTTGTTTTGTCCACAAGTCACTGTCAGATATGCAAATTATTGTTGTAGAAGAGTAAAGAAACCAGGAAATATTCAGATTTAACTAGTTTAAGCTTTATATTTGTTTTTACACTTCCTATTGATTACTTAATAATGAGCGTAGTAGTGATCAGTTATATTTTTCTTTGTCAGTTTCAGGGCTTCATAATCAGGAACTACTAAAATACGTATTTCAGAGCTTTTTTTTTGTTCAGTTTTTTTATTAGCAGCCAGAGGATTTACAGATGATAATTACCAATTCTTTGCGTCACGCCTGTTTTGACAGTTTTACATCACAACAAAAGCAACTGCTTAAAGGAAAGAAACAAACACGCAGAGACAACTGGTTCATAAATATATATTATAAATGAGCAAATCAGATAACAGATACAGTAAATAAATACACCTTGTTACTTTTTGCTTGTTTTATCTGACATTTCTCACCTTTAAGGTGTTTGCAGACATAAAACATATTGGGTTCCTCCCCTGTTTGTCATATTTTGTAGACATCAGTTGCTGGTATCAAACATGGCTATTTACAACACAAGATAACAGGGAGGAATGGCAATATTCAAGTTATGCACGTGTCTCACATAAGATAAGATAAGATAAGATGAACCTTTATTAATCCCCGGAGGGAAATTCGGGCATAAAGTCTTGTTTTTGGGGTCTGATAAAGTCAATCCTCCTCGACCTGTCAGAGCTTTTTAAGAGTAAAAAATAAAGTAATGTCATGGTGGGAAAAGCCCATCTTCCAGACTGTGTTCTGCTTTTCTTCTGTTTCTTGGAATTCAAATTCAAAGAATAAATTCACTATTATAAAATAAAAAGTATGCTGGCCTTTACGCGGTCTGTCCACCAGGGGGTGCTGTAACATTAGAAAACACTTGACATGTCAGATGAGGAAGATTCCCACCGTCCAATCAGAGCGCAAGTTATTCTGGCGCTGACCAATCAGCTGCCGCCGTGGATGGGCCGTTATGGAAGATGCATTTGGTGATGAGAGGGGGCATGTGGAGCCAACTGCTGGGACAGAGAAGCTTCTGGCTTAGTCCAAAGTTGGGCAGTCCTCTTGTAAACATGCTCTCCGTGTCTTGCATTTTGGCGCTCGGCTTGTTGTCGTCTGCGCTGGGCTCGGACCTCCACGAGGGAGAAAACCTGTCAGGTTTGAGGAGGCTGAAGCGGGAGTTTGTCGGTGATGAGGGGCGACGTAGTTTAGAGAAGTTGAAACTCAGTGCAGGACTGAATGAACAGACATGTACAGCTCTGCCTGGACTAGAGTCAACCCTGCAAAACAACACCCACTCTGTAAGTAATTTATTCATGGTATTTTTAACCCATTACAACTTTAAACCCTCTGAAGAAGTAACCGTTAGCTAGCCGCTGTGTCGCTGAGGGTTAGCTAGCTAGTTCACACTCGCAGGCTAACGTTACTTCAGTGTGTCTGTGGTCAATCAGCACATGGAGCTGCTCATAATGTCCACACTGTAAACAACCCCACAAACATTTTCAAATCACACAGATCAACCTTTTAGACGACTTAACACGAGCTTTTCCAGTGCAACAAGATCAATGTTGTTGTAGTTATGGTCTGACAGCTCTGCGAGTTGAATGAAGACAGACGTGAATACTGCAGAAACAAACAAAAAAGTAATTGCAAACCGTTTAAATAATCGATTCATCGTGTAAGTCGATTTTCAAACTAAAGTGCCAACTATTTCATGTTTCCAAGACCAAACTTTCAACTGATTAGATATACAATCTGCTAAATAACTGATAATGAAAACAATAGATAGTTGCAGCCCTGATCAAATTATCTTGATGCACACTTGATGGATTAAAACATAGTCTATGGTTTAAAGTAATTATTCAGATCAGTTACTTCTGAGAAGTTATTATCATGTCTGGTCAGTATACAGTGGATAGAAAAAGTCTACACACCCCAGTTAAAAGGCCAGGTTTTTGGGATGTAAAAAAATGAAACCATGATGAATAATTTCAGATTGTTTTCCACCTTTTATTGTGACTTATAACCTAAACAATTCAATTAAAAAACAAACTGAAATCTTTTAGGGCGAAAAAATACCTGGTTGCATAAATATGCACACCCTTATACTAATAATTCGCTGAAGCACTTATTGATTATATTATGAGTCTGTCAGCATGGCACATCTTGACTTGGCAATATGTGCTCACTCTTCCTTGCAAAAGGACTCAAAATCTGTCAGATTGTGAGGCCATCTCCTGTTCACAGCCCTCTTCAGGTCATCCGCCAGATTTTCACTAGAATTCAAGTCTGGGTTCTGACTGGGCCTCACCAAAACTTTAATCTTCTTCTGGTGAAGCCATTCTTTCGTTGATTTGGATGTATGTTTAGGGTTGTTGTCGTGCTGAAAGGTGACATTCCTCTTCACCTTCAGCTTTCTAGCAGACGCCTGAAGACTTTGTGCCAAAATTGACTGGTATTTAGGAGTGTTCATAAATCCCTCCACCTTGACTAAAGCTCCAGTTCCAGCTTAAGAAAAACAGCCTCAAAGCGTGATGCCGCCACAGTCATGCTTCACCGAGGGTATGCTGTTCTTTTGAGCTCTGTTGTTTTTATACCAGACATACCTTTTGAAATTATGGCCAAAAAGTTCAACCTTGTTCTCATCAGACCAGAACACATTTTCCCACATTGTTTTGGGAGACTTGGTGTACATTTCTGTAAAATTTAGCCAGGCTTGGATGTTTTTCTTGGTAAGAAAATGCTTCTGTCTTGCTACCCAACCTCATAGCCCAGACATATGAAGAATATGGGAGATTGCTGTCACATGAAGTACACAACCAGTACTTGCCAAAAAATCCTGCAGTTCCTTTAATGTTGCTGTAGGCCTCTTGACAGACACCCTGACCATTTTTTTCTTGTCTTTTCATCAGTTTTGGAGGGACATCCAGCTCTTGGTCACATATTTTCTCCACTTGTTTATGACTATCTTCACTGTGTTCCCTGGTATATCTAATGCCTTGGAAAGTCTTTTGTACCCTTCTCCTGACTGATATCTTTCAACACTGAGATCCCTTTGATGCTTTGTCAGCTCTTTGCAGCCCATGGCATTTGCTGTAAGACGCAACTAAATAAATGTCAGGAAAATCCTACTAGAACAGCTGAACTTTATTTGGGGTTAATCAGAGTAGAGAGTTTAATTGATGGCAGGTGAGTGCTGACTACTATTTAACACGAGTTTGAATGTGACTGGTTTATTCTGAACACAGCTACCTCCTCAGTTAAAGCAGGATGTGCACACTTATGCAACCACATTATATTTTATTTTTATTTTTTATGTTTTAGGTCATATTACAGGTAGAAAAATTTCATTTTTTACATCATAAAAACCTGGCATTTTAACAGGGGTGTGTAAACTTTTTCTAGCCACTGTATAATCTACAAAATAACTCATAGCTGCAGCCATGATCAAATAGTCTTGACACACACTTAAACTTGAACTATGATTTAAAACATAGACTATATATAAAGGTTATGGTTTAAAGTAATTATTCAGATCAGTTATTTATTTGATCCACTGTTTGGTATTTAAACTATTAGCAAAAAGTTTCACAGAGCCTGAGGTGGCATCTTCAGATTGCTTGTTTTGACCAACTAAAAGATATGAATCAATATTCTGTTATTGTAATGTCTGTTTCTCTCCTCAGATGTTTTCAGAAACATCTTGTAGTTACTGTTTACCTATAAAATGATTAAGTTTGTGACCCAGCAGCCATGTTGAGAGCAGTTGGGGAAACACCAAGCACCACCCACCAGCTGGAGCACAGCCAATAGGAAAGCTTTTTCTTTATGAAACGACCTGTGATTGGCTAAGAATCTTACATCACAGGCTATTCAAACCCTGAAAACAGAGCCACAAGGAGGTGTAGAAGTCTATTTTTCTCATGAGACACTTGAATTACAATATGCTAAAAGGTTATTATTAGGGCTGGACAATATCGATAGAGATGTGAGACTAAATCTTGTCTTAGATTTTGAATATCAAAATATTGTGATATGGCATAAGCGTTACAGTAAAGTGATGTAATTGTCTGAACTTACCAGACTGTTCTAGTTGTTCTAGTATTTGCCTTTACTCACTTTGTCCTTGTATTATATACATTATTATATACACATTACTGATGATTATTTATTTAAAATCTCATTGGGTAAATATTCTTTAAATGCACCGAAGGTCAACTATACATTATTGTCATTTAAGTATTTTGTAAAAAAAAAAAAAAAAAAAAAAAAAAAATTGTGATATTTGATGTTCTCCGTATCTCCCTAAGCTTTAAATAATCTATTGTCAAAATAGTTGCCAGTGCATTTTCAGACAATCAGTTTCTTGTTTCTATCTGTTACGCTGCTTTTAAAAAGTATCTGAATTAATGTAGCTCATCAGTCCTGAGTAAGAGGATGAATGGAGCATGTAACTACAAAAATTCATAAACATTTAGTTATGTTCTTCCAGTCTGGTAACAGGAGAGTTGCTCACACATTCAAAGCCGGTGTGACAGCATTTGGTAATATCTGTTTTTTTTTTTTTTTTTTTTAGCCTTGTCTTTCTTTTTCTACTCTTGAACTATTTCACATCTTAACCTTGATCCCACATTATAATAGAGCAAAGAACACCTTGTGTTATTTTAGTACTGAACATGCTGTAATAGGAAGCACAACAAGAACAACCCAGATGTTCAGAGGAATGTTGAAGAATAACAGTGTGGTCCAAAGCTACAGAGCTCCACAGGACCGTCTTCCTGTTATGTGTGTGTCTGTGTGAGAGTGATGGACGAAGTGGACGTTACATCATTTCTGTGGCTCAGACACCTGGGCTAGTTTTTGAGCATGAAAACGATTCGGTGCGCTCACTGACAGCAGACCCCTCCCGTCTCCTCTGGCCCTTTCTCCCTCACTAATATTCCCCCATGTTTTTTTTTTTTTTTTTTTTCCTGCTGGATTTAATCTAGATCAGACAAGGTAGTATGTGTATTTAGATCAGCAGTATACACCCTTGTTTTTAATTGACTGTGGAAATTGCTGGATCGGACCAGTCTAACCGACTCCTAGTCTTCTGTGTATGCTATTTTAGGCCCTGATTGACTACACAGGATGTGTTTTGTTAGCCAGAGCCCAAGCTTTGCCTCATTTTTTTGTATGTTTGTGTAAGGTTCATTTAGCTGACTCTGTCTGGTTTACAACAAACTAGCTTGCTGTTTCTTTTCTGTTTTTTTTTTTTCTTTTTTTTTTAATCCTGTCCTCTATACCCTCTGGCCAAAAGAACGTAGAGAAAAAACATGTTGTGTTTTCAGGGTGAAGCGTAATTGGGTCTCAGCCAGCTGTTGGAGCACCAAGAAAAGCAGCAGAGTTGATGTTCCACATGGTGAGAGAGAGAGAGTTATGGAAAGTATGGGTTTGTTGATATACTGGGAGAGACGTCCAGTGAAATCAACAAACTGGTGAAAATAGAGAGGCACTTGTAGACTTGTACCTGAAAATTAGAAGATCATAGGTGGAGAAATAATTTAGTATCTTTATGTTTATTTGTGTTTGCATTTGATTACATCCATTCCACGCTGTTACTAGTCCTAACAGTCGATTAGCATATGGACAATCAATAACATTTTTTGTAAAGTCAAATGTTTGTTTATCAAGCAAAATTCCTTAACTGTGCTGTTTCCAGCTTCTTTAAACGTGAAGAAATTTACAAAAAAAAATTTCTGGTCTGTATAGTCCTTTTTCACAGCAGCCATTTTGACATGTCATTGCATGCTGAACACAGGTGTAATTAATAACGTTAATTATGGCCCTGCTCCATTTAGGTGGGCCAGGGCCCTGGTATAATGGTGGTTAAGTCGTGAAGAACATTGCTGCTAAGCAACGGCAATATTAAGAAAAACAATATACAACTAATATATACTAATATACTCTAAAATATTAACTTGTTATGTACCGAGACATGAACTTCCATGTGCTCCGCCATTTCTCATAATGTCAACAATCATATCACAAGTTGTGAACTCAGATTCCTGCCTTCACACTAATCCAAACGGACCGAACCAAGGGGGTAAACGCTCCAGGGTTGGGTTCAGCCGGTGTGAACGCGCCCAAAGAGTCTTCAGCCATGCTAGCGCCTCTACTTGGGAACAGTGGTGCTTTGAGCTAAATGCTAATGTTAGCATGCTAACACACTCACAGAGGCTAATATGCTGATGTTTAGTAGGCACATTTACCATGTATAATGTTCAGTTTCTGTTGTTTACCATGTCCACCATCCTAGTTTATTAACATGTTACTGTGCTATAGAAAGAAAGAAAGAAAAGAAAGATATTCCTTTATTAGTCCCACAGTGGGGAAATTCAGTTTTACACTCTGTTGTTCACGCAGTACATATACATGTCAATGGAGAGATGTCAGAGTGAGGGGGCTGCTCCTGACAAGCGCCCAGAGCAGTTGGGGGTTTGGTGCCTTGCTCAAGGGCACCTCGGCAGTGCCCAAGAGGTAAACTGGCACCTCTCCAGCAACCAGTTGGTCTTGGTCCATGGGGGTCTTGAACCCGTGACGTCCGCGTCCTAACCCAAGTCATCCATGTGCACCTAACAAACATCAAACAGAACAGGACGTCATTGCCACCAACAGAGCCATGATAGCATCACTAAAAACGAGCTAAACATCATCCATCTTCAAGCGCTTATCCCGTTAGGGGTCACGGGGGTGTTGGTGTTGATCCCAGCTGGCACTGGGCGAAGGCAAGGTTCACCCTGGACAGGTCGCCAGTCCATCACAGGGCTTATAGAGACAGACAACCATTCACAATCACATTCACACCTACAGGCAATTTAGAGTCATCAGTTAACCTGCATATCTTTGGACTGTGGGAGGACACTGGTAAAAACCCACACTAAGATAGGGAGAACATGCAAACTCCATACAGAGGAGCCCCAAGCTGGATTCGAACCTGTGACCCTCTTGCTGTGAGGCACCTCCGTGCAGCCCCAGGAGCTAAACAGTTTAATCAAAATAACTTGCTGTCAATCAGCTATTCAATTAAGCAAGTAAACATTCCAGTTGGGCTGCAACTAACTATTATTTTCATTCTCAATTAATCTGTCGATTATTTTCTCCATTAATTGATTAGTTGTTAAGTCTATAAACTGTCAGAAAATATTAATAAATGTTTCCCAAAGCCCAAGATGACGTCCTCAAGTTTCTTGTTTTGTCCACAACTCAAAGATATTCAGTATTCTGTCAGAGGAGAAAAGAAAATATTTACATTTAAGAAGCTGGACCGAATTTAAACCGATTATCAAAAATAGTTGTCTGTTAATTTAATAGTTGACAACTAATCAATCAATCAATCATTGCAGCTCTACATTCCAGAGCTAGATTGAAATTGCGACTGACATATTTTCACCTTTTTCTAACATTTTATAGACTGACCGTTTAATAAAAAAAAAAATCAGTGTGGTTAGTCTTGGTATTAATTGAATGGACATTATTACGACCCAGCGTACGTCTCTGCCTGCAAAACTCAGCCCTGCATCAGAGGATCGGCGTACACAGCTTCATGTGTTCAGATCAGAGCTAAGAGGGTTTGACCTCCTCTTCTGAAGTTTTATGTGTGTAAACATGGCTGAAGCAGAAAGGTTAAAACCCACAGCAGAGAGAATAAGGAGCTCATTGTGCTGCCGTCTGACCTCTGAGAGAGGACTTCACTGGGCTCCCACCCACTAACAGTGTGTGTTGCTGAGTCTGCGTGGACATATGTGTCTGTTCATATACAGCAGATTGTGTGATACTCACTTCTGCATCTTTGTTGTTCGTCTTCGAAAGTTGAACGTACTGACACATCTTGAGTGTTATATTGTACAGAAGGAGTTTAGAGGAGCCTTTTCAGAGCCGATGTGAACCCTTAAATTCAGTACGATCCAGCATGAGGTCATGTCTGGTTTGTGAGGCCATGTCCAATTGGGACAGACTGACTTTTATCTCCTTTTTTTTGCTAACTCTTGAGTGTCTTTTCTTCTCTTCACTGTCTCCTTCTACGCTTCTGTTTTCCCCATCACAGAACAGGACGGAGAGATTATTAACCTTTACATCGACTCCCTTTTCTGATCCGGCTTCACCCTTCAGCCAGATACAGTTACAGCCTCCTCAGCCTTTGCTTCAGCTGACCTGCTTCATAATGCAGTTATTGATTGTTTGGGTTTCAGTCTCAGTGAACTGTAGCCGCTCAAGTGAGCATTTGTCCAGACAGCAGTTTCAGAGGAACAGATGTGGAAAACACCCCACTGGGTAGATTTAACACAGGTATACAAGCAACTGGCGGCCTGCTCCCAAGACAAGACACAGCATGAAACTTGTTGGCCTGCAGTGACCTTGGTGGCTATCGTTATTGTGACCAGATTTCAGGCCATGTTTCTATAGGTCTCTGCATGACCTGAAAGTGGCTGGTGTGCATCTGGTGTTGTGTGGTTGTACTTTTTTTTTTTTTTTTTTTTGTCTAGATACTTTTTTTAATTAAAATCAGTGGGTTTAGTAGAAATTGGTGTACTTATTACCAACAAAACAGCAACATCATTCATTGACATAATAAACATTTTCTAAAAAGCCAGTTATAATCTAATATCTACTTATTTGTCTTAATAAAGCACAAATAATCAGGCTGAAACCACCCATTCATGATCAACGGTAAAATCGCTGTGCGCAGGCTGGGCCATTGTTTTCCCTAAGGTGGGAGTCGTGCCGCTTGACAAAGCGGAAGCACTTCCCTTGGTGCTGTGCACTGCTAGAAACTGCCGCCACCAACACTGTGTTCAAAGTTCAAATTATTTCAGCTTTGATCTCTGTTGCTGCTGACCTTTCAAAGCACAACCAAAGAGATAACAGCTGCAACTCTTGTGAAACTGAGTGGCGTTCCTTGCAGATTATTTGATGACATTATAACTGCCCTATCCTGCACTGCACCTCTGCAAGGCTCTGCTGTGAGCGAAGAGCTAATGTCTTATGTGAAGGTCTTTGTTTTACTATATAAAACTGGTGCTTTCATTGTTTTGACAGCCACCTGTCACACTGTTGAGTACACAGTAAGTATTCTAACTCAACACCATTATGCATGTTTTGATGGGAGGGCAGAGAAATATTCATAGTTTTCTTTAGTTACAAATGAAATCAGATAGAAATAAGATTGATGATTGAAGATTTTTGTGTATCCAGCAGAGACCTAAACCCTCCTTAAACCTCAAGTGTGTCCATAACATGTGATGTTTAAGAAGGTTCAACCTTCCATATCCATCATATTTAAACCATATCCACAAGCCATAATAACACTGAAAGATTTTTTATTTTACAGTTTTGCCTAATGCAACCTAGACTGACAGGCACAAGAGCAGGAAATACATGGTAAGAGAGAAGACTGACACGTAACAATGTTCCTTGACAAGTTTGAAGCTAACACACAGACTGTTGGGAGGACAGGACACGTCATGCTTTACGTGTTTTACCAGGTCAGCAGATTGACTGGATGACTGCAAATCCTCAAGCAATTAATTGATTCAGTGATGAAGGAATAGTTGGATGCAGGCAGGTTGTGATGAAATGATATATGAAGAGGAGAGATGGAAAGTTGTGTTCACACACTTGGACAGTCGGGTCCAGCCAGTTTCCACTGGACCTATTTACGAGGAGTTTCCAGCAGCGCTGTATGCAGACTCTCCGTGGCTAGGCTCACCTTGTAAACATCTCTGACCTGCCAGCAAGAGAGAGGAGGAGGGAAAAACCTTCTGTGGCTCAATACGTTATGCTGAAATGACCAACATCAGTCTGGGTGAATAGACTGGAATGTTGTTTGCAGTCAGCGTGCACTTGTTGTGAAATAAAAGTTCAGGTCTAAACTATTTCTACCTCTAATATGTTGTAACACCAAGGTTAACTTTACACTGGAAAAAAGGCAACTTTAAAAATAAGTCAATAACAAATGACAACAAGGTGTTTCTTGTAATGGGTAAAAAATTGCTTGGTAATGCTTGTTGAAAGAAGCTGTAATATTTAGGCCTTTCAAGATAAAAAGAGATTTTGAATGTAGCAGGGGAAACTCATTTTGGGCTATATTTGACTAGTAGTAGGAGCTAATAAGCCTGTAATGCTCAGAAGTAGTGTTTTTAACAAGATATTCAAGATACATTGTCTAAAACCAAGTCCCTATATCTCAGGGAAATGTTACTTGTTAGGTGATTGTGTCGTACTATATATTAAGTGTTATTTTACATTTGACTAGTAATTAGACAAATATACATGGTGAGATTTGGTGTTTTTTTTTTCTGTGAAAAGTACATTTTTGGTCTACATGTACTGTACAGTATGTGTGTGAGTGTGTGTCTTGCTGTGCTCCGGACATGGGTAATTGTTTTGTTCTCCGGCCTCGGCTTTGTCATTTATGCGGGAATGTAGGTCACACACGCAGAGTGCATTCAGATGGCCGGGTTACTTTGGACAGTAAGAACAATTCATTCTGTCCTCTCGTTCGGCGAATGACAGAAACAGACACACACACACACACACAAACTCTCTTGTGCTTTGTATATCTATATTAGATTAAATTCTGGACTCTGACGCAGTATTAAGCAAACAATATCACATGAGATTAAGAAATATTTCAAATAATACTGGTCAAGAAACATTTTTGCAAGAATGACTTACAGATTGTTTTCTAAAAACATCTTTTTTTCCTTCCCTTCCAGTTCACCTTCAAAGTGAGGACCATGGGTTCACTGTCACTGGCCTGGGTTGGAGATGGATCTGGGGTGAGTTTGTTTACAGGAGTGAAAATATATGACTAAGACCAAGATGTAGAGGTGGTGTGTAATCCCTGCTCTCATCTCCCAGGTGCTGCTGGTGTTGACGACATTTCAGGTGCCGTTGTTCATGATGCGCTTCGGCCAGTCAAACCTCTACAGGAGGTGAGAAATGTCTGGTGGTTGTTGGCAAATATTAAATGCAGCAAAACATTATTTGTCATAGCTGTGGTCTGAGGGTCTAACTGCAGCTTTGTCACTGTGTCAGTGAAGACTATGGGAAGACATTCAAAGATGTGACCCACCTGATCAACCACACCTTCATCCAGAGTGAGTTTGGCATCGCCATCAGTCCCGACCACTCTGGCAAGGTGAGCCGTAGTTTTTTTTTTTTTTTAAGTGCTGAAGACCCTTTTTTAACATACGTTACAGACGGATTTGTTTTGTGTTGTGGATCGTCTATAGAAGTCCACACCTTTGCCACATAATATCAATAATATACAGTTGCAGGAAAAAGTATGTGAACCTTTTGGGATTACTTGGATTTCTGCATAAATTGGTCATAAAATGTGTTCTGACCTTCATCTAAGTAACAACAATAGACAAATATAGTCTGCTTAAACTAATGCTGCACAAAAAATTATATGTTTTCATGTTTTTATTGAACACAATATGTAAACATTCACAGTGTAGGGTATGTGAACCTTTGGATTTAATAACTGGTTGACCCTCCTTTGGGAGCAATAACCTCAACCAAACATTTCCTGTAGTTGCAGATCAGACCTTCACAATGGTCAGGAGGGATTTTGGACCATTCGTCTTTACAAAACTGTTTCAGTTCAGCAGTATCCTTGGGATGTCTGGTGTGAATCGCTCTCTTGAGGTCATGCCACAGCATCTCAGTGGGGTTGAGGTCAGGACTCTGACTGGGCTGCTCCAGAGGGCCTAGTTTCTTCTGTTGAAGCCATTCTGTTGTTGATTTACTTCTATCCTTTGGGTTATTGTCCTGTAGCATCACCCATCCTCTGTTTAGGTTCAGTTGGCGGACAGATGGTCTTAAGTTTTCCTTAAGACCATTGTCTTGATAAAATTGAGAATTAATTTTTCCGTCGATGACAGCAATCTGTTCGGGCTCTGAGGCAGCAAAGCAGCCCCAAACCATGATGCCCCATCCACCATATTTCACAGTTGGGATGAGGTTTTGATGTTGGTGTGCTGTGCCTTTTTTTCTCCACACATAGCGTTGTGTGTTCCTTCCAAACAACTCAGTTTTGGTTTCATCTGTCCACAGAATATGTTGCCAGCATTGCTGTGGAACATCCAGGTGCTGTTTGGCAAACTTCAAACGTGCAGCAATGTTTTTTTGGACAGCAGCGGCTTCCTCTGTGGTGTCCTCCTATGAACTCCATTCATCTTTAATGTTTCACTTATTGTAGATTTGTCAACAAAAATGTTAGCATGTACCAGAGACTTCTGTAAGTCTTTGGTGACACTCTAGGATTCTTCTTCACCTCATTGAGCGTTCTGCACTGTGCGCAGTGCTGAACTTTCTCCATTTGTTGACAATCTGTCTTACTGTGGACACATGAGCACCAAGGCTTTTAGAGATACTTCAGTAAGCCTTTCCAGCTTCATATAAGTCAACAAGTCTCGATCGTAGATCTTCTGAGAGCTCTTTTGTGCTGGTTCACATCAGGCAATGCTTCTTGAGAACAGCTAACTCAAAACTGGTGTGTTTATATATATATATATATATATATATATATATATATATATATATATATATATATATATATATATATATATATATATATATATGACAGGACAGCTTTAACCAACACCTCCAATCTCACCACAGTGATTGGCTGACTCCTGGTTCCAAATAGCTCTTGGAAAAGTCATTAGCCTAGGGGTTCACATACTTTTTCTACCCTGTTTACTTATTGTGTTCAGTAAAAACAAGAAAACATATTTTTTTGTGTATTATTAGTTTAAGCAGATTGTTTGTCTATTGTTGTGACTTAGATGAATATCTGAACACATTTTATGACCAATTTATGCAGAAATCCAAGTAATCCCAAAGGGTTCACATACTTTTTCTTGCAACTGTATTTGCAATCTTAAAGCTCCACTTTACTGTTGTAGCATTAGCTCCTCTCTGTGTTTGGTTTCAGGTGATGCTCACTGGTGATGTGTCAGAAATCGGGGGGTTTAAACTGTTTCGCTCGCAGGACTTTGGCATGACCTTTATTCCAACTGACCTGCCGTTTGAGCCCCTCATTCAGATGCTGTACAACCCTGGAGACTGCAACGTACTGCTGACGCTCAGCATCACGGTAGCAGCTTTCATTCTTCAAATCACACCAAACCAAACCAAACCAAACCAAACCAAACCTCAGGTCCTAGTTTTGAGTTTTAAAGAGGACATATTATGCATGCTTTTATGCTTTTTTCCCTTTCCTTTAGTTTAGTCACTCAGTAACATATTTGCATAATACCTAGCAGCTAGTTTGGAACAAAGCTAAACAAACTAACAAAACAAAGGTAGTTAGAGTGGAGCCAGAGTGGAGTCAGAAGAGTTTGGTTGTTGTTAATCACAGCAGAGTGGGCCAGCTGACCAATCAGAGCAGGCTGTGCTTTTCGGCCAGATTGAGGGAAAAAAAAAGCCTTTTTTTTAACATTAAAGTATGTAAACATGTTCTAATAGACACCCAAAATACAAGTATGCGCCTAGAAATACTCATAATATGTCCTCTTTAATTAAGTAAACTAAACGTACCTCTCACTTGGATGCTAGACTTCTATTTCAAGCTATTAGCATAACTGGAAACTCAAAAACTCTTACTGATAAAGCCTTTTTCCCCCAGTTGGACCTGTGGCTGTCTGAGGACTTCGGTGCCACCTGGAGGAAGATCCATGACAGTGTTTGTTTGGTCAGATGGTGAGAATTGTCCTCTACATCATCTGTCAGTTTTGCAATAACTTATAAAAACACACAAGACGTGGTTGGTGGTACTTAATATGTAACAGATGACATAATGAAGTCAAAAATCAGGGACCGTAAGAAAATGATTTATGTTGGGAGGGGGCTTGAACCATATGTCTAAAAAAACAAACCAAACACTATTAAGATTTGGTTTTGTTCTTGTCCTTGACAACTCTGATGATATCATAGGTTAACATTTAATGATGCATTTAACTTTACTGTTCTGTTTTAATGAAGAATAAAGTGAAGGCAGTGGTTGGCCAGTGTGAAAATAAAGCAATGTTTAGCTGCTAGATCCATGTCTATCCACCCATTTATGATCCATGCTGCACACACAGTAGTAAATCAGTAAATGGCAGTGGTGGAAGAAGTACTCGGATCTTTTTCTTAATTAAAAGTAAAAATAAAACCATAGTGCTACTGATAACATTGATAACATTCAGTCACTAGATGTCAAATTCTGCTTCACCCGCTCTATTTCATTAACTCCATTGCCGTAAGTCATTGCCAGGCACTTACTGTCAATCTCCATTTATCTGTTTTTGCTACACTAATTGACGACGCAGAGACACAGTATATGAAGGCCATTGAAAATTATGAAGACCAACTCCTGTTTTTTCCAAAATTAAATTAGATTCACCTCTTTTCAGCATAAGAACAAATATATCATTCTCTTCCATCTTCCCCTCGCATTGTTTTCTTACAGCCCATTAATAGATTTCACCACTTTTATAAAGTTTTATATTTAACGAGCAGAGTGTGAACCCTCAGTAACCTTCTATATGTCAGTCATCTGTGTGTGATTGGTTTAGAGTGAAAAAAGAAATTGTCAAAGCAGGACATAAAACACTGACAGGGTGTGAAACACCTTTGTCCATATTTGTTTCCACTCAGCCTCCATGTCCATCTTTGTTTTTGCCATAACAGAGGTGTGTTTGTGTGTTCTGTGTCCATTTCTGTTATTCCAGCTGTTTTTCACACCACAGTTTGGATCGCCCTCCGGACTCTCGTTTCATTTGGGCACCAGAGTTCACATGAGGTTGCGGCGTCAGCCTGCGGTTGTTTAGCACTGCATTGTGGGAACATTGTGATAGTTCTGCGTGACCACAGCTGTTATTTAGGCCCCAGCCTAAATTGAGTGCAGAGAGAGGGAGCCGAGGCTGCTGTCAGAGTGAATCATGAGTCAGCAACAGCAGCATTCTTATTCAGCCCACAGTCCTTGAACCGGCAGAATGTTTGCAGTGTGAAAACCTTCGTCCCCTTTGGCAGCGAACAAAGCCAGAGAGGGCTTGGAGCGCGGCCCGGGGGGTCGATGTGTGCCTCACTCGCACAGCACTTAGAAGAAACCACAAACCATAATCTGTGATTTCTACAAATTCCAAAAGTGGATTTATATTTGAACTCAGATGACTTTCAGATGTTTAAAAAAAATGAATTTTCCTTTCTCCAGATTCCTTCCTTCACAGTTTCTTTTTCTCACATACAGGGGTCCAAAAAACAGTATCTATTTTACAACAAACTACAACGGATCATGCAGTAAGTTAAGACAGTATAGTCACCCGTATATTTACAATCCTGCAGTACATCTAGTAACTCCACTTTCTTTCCATTAGATGAGAAGGGCATGTTGGAGTTAAGGAAGACGACAGACTATGGTCGAAGTTTCCAGACCATTGCAACCAGAGTTTACTCTTTTGTACTGGGAGGGCGCTTTGTTTTTGCCTCCATCATGACTGGCACGGTACGTGTGCGTGCGTGCGTGCATGCGTGCGTGCGTTATTTGTCTCTTCGCCTTTATTGGATCTAAAAGCAAAATGTGTGTTTCTGTGACTCTGCACTGTTTTTCTGATGCATACAGTGTCCCGAGTTATGTTTCTTCACACATTCCTGTGTGTGTATAACGTTTCTTTATAGACATAAATGGTAATAACGCACCCAGTAACATTTCTGTTCAAATGTTACCTCCCTCTATGCATTTTCTGAGGTAAAGACTCGCTCAGAAAATATATTTTCTCCCTTACCACAATCGATATCGAGCCATTCTTGATCTGTGTCTGGGTAAGGAAAAACATGTGCTAATGCAGGGTGAGCAGATTAGCCAGACCACATCTGGAGGTGGTTTGGCTCATATTGTGATCATATCTGAATCAGGTATTAATGCGATCCGTACAGCATGACCACATTCTGAAGAAAACAAATCTGCCCCAAATCATCTAACTTTACCTCTTCCTGCTGGCTGAAGATGCAAGACTAAAGAATCATCTAGTAGCTGTAGCTAGCTAGTTTACTCTGGCAAAAAGTGATTACAAAATGAACAACCTCTGTCTATAACATTGATTTCCTTGACTTTTAAGAAGCCATGTAGACCAGTAGACCCTCCTAAACTAATTTGCATATTGAGAGTTGATCACAATGCAGGTAAATGCAAAATACAAATGCCTATGGATTAGATGTCGTTATCCAGATACAGATCACTGTAGGCGTAAATGGGAAATTGTTTTTATGTACTTAGGATTTGTGCATATTAGGTGTCAGATGTTTTGAAGTGGCGTTGTATGAGGCACTTATTACGTATGAGGTAGATGACGGTCCTCATGCCTCAAGTTTAGAGAAGTAGATGGTAGTTACCGCACAGAAGCAAAGCAACGTAGTGCTATGGACGGGGCAGCAGCAAAATGTATTTTAACCACCTAAAAGAAAGGCACACCCCAAAAAAATCACTATCACTAGAATATTTTATTTTAATAGTTTTATCTTGCCGTCAGACAGGGCTGTCTGACGGGGAACTAAAGCCGTTGTATCCATCTCTGCTCTCGATAGTTTGTGCTGTTGTGTGAATTTTGTGAAACCGATCTAACCAAAGTCACACAATAGCACAAACTAACTGGCCAATCTAGGCATCGGTAGACCAGTAAGTCACATGTTCTGTGAGTTAAAATTACAGTTTATGTCAATGGGGTCTGGTTGCTTTGGTTAGAGCATAGATAACTGCTTGAGTTCCCTGTCAGAAACATAGTGTATGGCAACAGCAAGCTAAACTGCCAAAAAATTTTTAGGTAAGCCTTTATTTAATTTTTTTCTGTCGGACCCATCCACAGCAGTATATTGCTTTGCTTCTATGCTGTAACTCGCGTCTGCTTCTCCAAAGTGAGGCCCTGACGACTGTCATCTACGGGAGGTAATACACTGACTATGGATAAGTACCTCATACAACCTCGCTTCAAAACCATTATCATCAAGCAGGTGATTGTGTTTTTTTGTGATTTGGCTGTACTGTCCCTTTAACATTGCTTAATATTCAATATTTCTGTCTTATTATGAAGATGTAACGGAGCAGCTATCACATTTTCATGTTCATGTATGTGTTAGGGAACAGAGCGTATGATCCACGTGTCTGTGGACGGAGGCGAGGTGTGGAACATGGCTCAGCTTCCTACAGTCAACCACGAGCAATTCTACTCCATCCTGGCAGCCAATCAGGACATGATATTCATGCATGTGGACAATCCTGGAGGTCAGAGCCAGTGAGGATGCTCAGTGATGATTGATGTGGATGATGATGATGTTGACAATGTTGGTAATTACAGATGATGCTAATGACTCACAATAATGTTCATATAATGCAAAATAACCGTTACGTTAATGGTCTGATTAGGTGTCCTTGAAAAAGATCCCGAAGGTGCAGAAAGTTTCTCTGTGGGGATCAGTAAAGGCATCATTTGTTATGGTCTGACTTTGAGACTTATTTGTCTCTGTGTACTGTGTTGACCAGACTCTGGCGTTGGAACCATCTATGTGTCAGATGACAGAGGAGCCGTGTTCTCCAAGTCTCTGGAGCGCCATCTTTACACAACCACAGGAAGCGACACTGACTTCACCGCCATTACTTCACTCAGGGGCGTCTACATGACCAGCATACTCACAGAGGGTGGGTCAGCACACTACGTAATACATACTTACACATTCAAGAGGAATCTTCTGGTTATTCATTGTCAACATTTTTATTTATAATTGTCTTATTTAATTACAGAAGGTTGCATTTAAACTGCATTTCATCCTAAAGTCACAGTATGTGGGTCGAAACAGTAGGAAGGCCATTTTCAGAGAAAATTTATTTATTCAATCAATCCATCATTAAGAGATCAGTGAAAATTTGAATTAATGAAAATGAATTTGCTGGGACTTGTTACTGGTTGGGGCAGTTCGTTTTTCACTGAACATCTCATCACATTTTGGAAACTTGGGAAATGTTTTGAAAAATTGTTAAGAGGAGTATAAAGTTTGTAATGTCTTCAGTCTGTAAGCTAAACATTAGTAGTCGGCCGATATAGGATTTTCAAAGGCTGATGCCAAAATTTAGAGCTCAGGGCAGTAGATTGTTGATACATAAAGTCATTGCTGTTGTTTTTTTTTTTTTTTTTTGTTGCATCTGATAAAATACAGCACTTCAATAATAATAATAATAATAATAACAAACGAGAAACAAAATCACTGATCTTATATGAACATTTATTTGACACTGCCATTAGTAGATCTTATTTTAAATTACAAAAGTATCATCATTATGTTATTATTATTGTTAACCCTATAGAGTATAATCCAGATGGTTTTCTTGTTTCTTATTGTTTTATATTTAGTTTATGTAAAGCACCTTGAAATCAAGGTCTATGATAAATTCTACACATATACACATTGAAACTGTAGTGAAATGTGTGTAATGTTGCTGGTGTGATGTCAGCTGATCATTTTCACTCTGTACGTTTGTGCTAACTGCTCCACAGCAGCCTCTCTGACAAGGCTGCTTGCAGACATTTTTGTAATCATTTCTCATGAGTACAGTTATCAGCTGATGGCGATTATCTCAAAATGGCATTAATGGGCCCAATATCACTAATAAACACGTAAAAAAAAAAAATAATCTGTCAATCCTGATAGTAACTGAAGCGAATCTTACTGACTGCAGATGGAGCAATGGAGACAGTGATCACTTTTGACCAAGGAGCGAAGTGGCAGACACTGCGCAGACCACAGAACAGCCACTGTGACACTGAGACCTCCACCAACAGGCCTAACAGAGTGAGACACACTCAGATTTAAATATATACACTTTTTCTTGTGCAGTGCATGTATGTGTCATTATGTCTGGAGTGTTTTGTTTCTGTGATGAGCAGTTTTAGTTTTTGTAATGTTCTTAAAACTACTCTGGACTTTCAACTTCAGCATGAGTATCTGCACTGAGCATGTTGACTCGATACCAACATTACCCTAGTTATTGTTTCCTTACAGTGCAGACTTCACATCCACGCCTCCTACAGCACCACCATGAAGATGAACGTCCCCATGCTGCCTCTCTCACAGCCCAGCGCTGTGGGCCTCATTCTGGCCCATGGTAAAAAGATGTCTTTACCCTTAATCATGTCACTGCATGGTTAAACATCTCATAACACCGGTATCCTCGTTTCCTCAGGCAGCATTGGAGACGCAGAGTCAGCTCTCTCCCCTGACGTGTACGTGTCTGACGACGGGGGCTACTCGTGGCTGTTGGCTCTCAGGGGCCCCCACCATTATGCCATACTGGACTCTGGAGGGCTGCTGGTGGCTGTGGAGCACACCAACTCACCTATCAATCAGATCAAGTGAATATAACTGAGTATACTACATGATTTGACTCTTGTAGTATTATTTTTATATTTTACAGACATTCTTCTCCCCCTACACCGTCAGGTTTTCAACAGATGAGGGGCAGTGCTGGCATACGTATAACTTCACCAATGACCCGCTTCACTTCAGCGGTATGGACAGCGAGCCCGGCTCTCGTTCCATGAATGTCAGCCTGTGGGGTTACAGGAATGACTTCAGTAAATGGGTGGTGATCACCATCGACTTCAGGAAGCTCCTCACCAGAGACTGTGAGTATGTGAAAGAATATGGGATGTAAGAGGAAACATTTCACCTTGACTTACATGTGCGTGTGTTCATATGTATGTGCAGGTACTGAAGGGGACTATGTCCCATGGCTGGCTCACTCTGCAGACCCCAGTGGGTCTAGTGATGGCTGTGTGCTGGGCTATAAAGAGACTTTCTTACGGCTGAGGAAAGACTCTGTCTGCTGGAATGGGAGGGACTATGCCGTCACTAAGAAGCTGTCCCCTTGTCCATGCACAATTGACGATTATCACTGGTATGTTTTTGTGAAATACCAAAATAGCTAAAGTACATTTTCATCCAGTAGAGAGTTTGTTTGTAAATTTATAAGAGTGCCATGTGAGCTTCTGCTTTGGGTTACAGTGACTTTGGATATTACCGGCCAGAGAACAGCTCGGAGTGTGTAGAACAGGAGGAGATGAAGGGTCATCCTCTGGAGTTCTGCTTAAACGGGACTACCGAACAGCTTCAGACCAGCGGGTGAGGACGCTTGTTTTAATCTTTGCACTCTCTTTTCTTGGCTGTAGTCTTGGGCAGTAGTTCCCAACCTGGGGTCCATGCCCCCTTTTAAAATCACAGGGGGTGTGCCAGGATTTGTCTGCTCAGAGGTTGTCAAAATTAGATTTGTACATTCTTCTTCTTCTTCTCCTCCTTTCGGCTTTTCCCTTCAGGTTCAGTTGCCTCCATCTAATCCTGTCTCCTGTGTCCTCTTCTCTCACACCAACTACCTTCATGTCCTCTTTCACTACATCCATAAACCTCCTCTTTGGTCTTCCTCTAGGTCTCCTGCCTGGCAGTTCAAAACTCAGCATCATTCTACTAATATGTTCACTATCTCTCCTCTGGACATGTCCAAACCATCTCAGTCTGGCCTCTCTGACTTTATCTCCAAAACCTCTAACATGTGCTGTCCCTCTGATATCCATCCTGGTCACTCTAACACTTAGTGAATAATATATACTTAAGTCTATATTTAAAACTATTTGACAAGACATTTTTTGCTACTTAGTTGCAAAATCTAATGAAATATTGTACTTAAATCCATGTTTGCTGTTTTTAAGCCTGTCAAAAACAACATTTACCCAGCGGCCAAAAACCACAATTGCACAACATTTGTTTTGGCTCTTACTGTATCATAGTAAATGAATTGCATTGTTACATCGTCACTTTATTCATGTTGACAAAACGGACGAATTCTATTCATTATGTTGATTTTATTAAAATGGACTCATTTAATATGTTGAATCACCTTAAAGCCATTGTTCTGTGAGTATATAGTTCAAGAAAAACTAAAGAAATAAATGGCACACAACACTATTAAATACTTTCTTAGTTTAGTTACTAATAATGTAAAAGATGATTAAATGTCAAAGCAAATTATGATCACTTGAGCCTACATCTCCCTCCTTTAGTGATATGAGACTCACCTTTCGTTTACCAGCTGTCTTGTCTTGGCCTTTGTCCATTTCACTGAGTTTCATCTGACATGTCTTGCTGTGTTTCCATACATTTAAGCTACCGGAAGATTCCAGGAGACCAGTGTGAGGGAGGTTTCCAGCCAGACAGGAAGGAGACAGACCTGAGGAGGATGTGCACCAGCAACGCACTTTATCCAAATTCTCTGGTCAGTCTTGCTCATTGTGAGGTGCTACATGGTAAAATGTTATCTGCCCGGTTAACTGTATATTAGGATACCCTGAAAATCAGCAGGGGAACCTTTGCTCTTCAGCCTGGTCAACACTGAAGGTGTGAGTGGGTTATCTAGTAGCAGTGTGACATGAGTACAACTTTCCAACCAAATCATAACTGAATTTCTAGAAAATCTGCAAAAGAAAGTGCAAATTAACATTTCCATCCACGACCGTAATGCAGATACAGTATTAGGAGTTGGGTGCATGAAGGTAAACAGCTGGTGGTGTTAATTCTCCAACAGAATGCCATTAAATCATTATAGAAGAAGAGGATGCAACAAGATGACATGATTAAAAGACGGGAAAATGGCATTTATTCATGTGAGGAAGGTTACAGTCACCTCATCGATCCACACATTTATCTGTTACAATTTTTTTTCTCATTGGTGAATGTTTAAAGGACCAGTGTGTAGTAATTAGGGGGCTCTATTAGCAGAAATATAATGTCATTAACTGTTTTCATTATGTATAATCACCTGAAAATAAGAATCGTTGTGTTTTCATTAGCTTAGAATGAGCCGTTTATATCTACATGGAGAGCAGGTCCTCTCTGCATGGAGTCCGCCATGTTTCTACAGTAACCCAGAATGGACAAACCAAACACTGTTGACTTTTCCTGCTTGAACTGATAATGTTTCTCGCTCTCGTCGCCGCCGCTCTCTCTCTTTCTTCACCTGTCCTACATGCTTGGCACACGGGAGAGGCTTCACTTGGGTGTAATCTGCAACCTTACCGTTAGATACCGCCAAATCCTACACACTGTTCCTTTGAGTCACATCATGCATGTATTCATAAAGTCTGTTTTCATTGCACTCATTACACGTCATATTTTACTTTAATCGCTACACTTTTCCATCTGAGTCAATCGTGAAACCGCTTCTGTGATATTTTTTTATTCAAATTTCCAGGGTTTCTTCAGGTTATTTTATGCTCAAATTGAAAATGTGCATAAAAACACATTAATTTTTCAATAAGTGTAAGTAAGTTCAATTTAAACACAGACAGCTTTAGTATTGTCAATTTTTTCTTTTTTTTTTTTTTTTTTTTTTTACACCCTGACATCCTCAGGCTCTTGAACAAATCCTGTTGTACATACAGGGACACCCAGTTAGTCACAGAGTAGTCAAATAGTCAATGGCTGTCCACCTTCCAATGGTACACATAACACTCTGTGAACACCTGCAATGTTACATGTCAGTGTGATACAGTGTGATTCAGTTTATCCAATATGAGCAAGTCTTGTCAGTTTTGTCATGTGAATGATGCAGAGTACGTATAGTATACTTAGCTATACTGTACTCAGCATTGTAATTTCTGTTTCTGTAACTCTAACAGACTGAAAACAGCTCACCGAACACTGCTGTCATAGTGATGGTTGTCATAGCGATGCTTCTGACCAGTGCTGTTGCAGGCGTTTGGCTGGTAAAGAAATATGTCTGCGGGGGACGGTCAGTTAACTATATTTCATCTTTCCCCACACTTAAAACTCACAAATAAACACTGTATTTCATGTCTGTTTGTTGTTTCTAATATTTGCTTGTGTCCTCATCAGGTTCCTCGTGCACCGATACTCTGTGATGAGGGAACATGTTGAGGCTGATAAAATAGAAGGAGTCGACGATGTTGACACTCACTACATGGAGACAGGAAAAGCACAGTACAACGAAGACTCAGATCAGGTAGCTGATACTATGTAAAAGGCCATATTTTTAGTTCTGCTTTTTGATTCTCTGTTGACTAGTATGTGGTGTTTGTGTCTTTCCACAGGACCTCTTAGAATAAGGTGGACATTTCTCCACTCAAAGGCTCTTCAAGACTAAATTTAACGCAGTCTTTCATGATGCCTGGGTACTCCTGTTGTTCCCACATGCCGATTAACATCTGCTTCTCACTTCTTGCTGTCCCCTGGTGGCTGGAGGACTCAGCAGCAACTCACATTGCTTCTTTGTACCAGTTGAGTCTCCCACAAAAAGGCGAACCGGTGGTCTGGGGAGGGGGGGACGAATCAAATGCAGAGCAGAAGAAAGCCTCTGGAGTGCCTGGAGAGCTTTTGTTGTTTCTGTCACAAAGAGTTCTGTAAAGACCACTGAGTCTGAATACGTGCTCTGTATGTTTCCTCCCATGCTGACCTGAGAAAAGATGGCCTTTCATATCGTGATGCACTGCAGAAGCACAATACTGAGGCTACATATACTATAGAGGCTTGCAGAACGGTTTATATCATTAGTTAGGGAACAACCGAGCAACAGAACACGGAAAATAGTCATCAGTATTTTAGCTCAGAGAATATGTCTGCTGTCAGTTGGGTAGTTTTTGTACTTGGTAAATTTAAAACTTGCAAGATACAGTCCTGTTGTGCATGGTGGCCATTTTAACATTCATTTTGTCAGCTTCACCAGTCACTAAAATTAGGCTTCGCTCATAGGTCAAAGCAAAATATGTATTTCTATTTCTATATTTTATAGTAATGCATAGACTAGACTAGAGAGTTGTCATAAGTTCTGCAGAAATGAGCTGTTTTCATTCAAACAGCAACTAATTAGAGCTGCAGTGATTCCTTAAATGTTGGTGGTCACTGTTTCTGACAGGTAGTGTTTTTGTTTTTATCATACACAGTATATGCTTCTTATTGATAAGTATTAACTGGAAATTTAATCAAGTGGTGCACTTCAGGTCTAAAAATTATAAATTAAATTCATATAGCACACTTTTAAATCCAGTGAAATCTCAAGGTGCTTCTCATAAAGGGTAAAACAATCATAACACATCATTTATAATTATAAACAATTTACACAAAAGAACCATGCAATTAAAAGCATTAAAATACGATAACATTTTAGAAAATATTTCAAGGTCCAAGTTCAAGTACATAAAATTAGAGACAGACTCTAAATTTAAAAAAAAAATTGAGATATGAAATTTTCAATACACTGTAATAGCTTTTTTAATATAACAGAAGTGGTTTTTAATAGAGACTTCTTTTGTATTTCACGCCACTTTTAAAAGTAGGTGATATATAATCATTACAATATTTGAGTAGTCAAATATTCTTAGTCATACATTTTAATTATTATTAGTTTCCACTGATAGAAAATTCAGAATAAAACATAATTGTAACCAGAACATAACGATTACAAATTAGTGAAAACCAGTGCTCATTTTAGAAGAACTTGCATCAGCGCCCAGATAAATTATGTCAACTAGCAATAAAAGAAGTACATTTTAGTGCCTATTGAAGCTTTTGGAATAAACGATAAAAGGGCCTGCCATTGTTGTGAAGACATAAAATGCAAACTATTTTTTATACAGTGCAGCTTCATACAAGCAGTATCCTCTATTCCCCTGTATGTGTGGTGAAAATGAAAGACTTGAATTATTGCCAAAGCACTTTTATTGTTTAGTTTTCTAATTGTAGAGGAGAAATCTAACCTTAACCCAGCATTATATGAAGTATGAAGGTAATGCTAACCCAAACCCTTTACTTGAACTTTCTGATTTTTGTTTGTTTTTTGCTTAACGGGGTGCACCAATATGTTGTTGTGTTTTAATTTTTGCTTCTTTTTTTTAAATTTGGCTGATATTTTCCCCATATCAGCTAGTGCCAATATGCATTTGAAAAACAATCTTAATGCAGGTGCAGGCATAATCATGAAGCTAATCGAGTATTTTTAGAGACCATGCTGGCTTGTTTTTGTTACTAATATGACAACAGAACAGTCATCACATGCTGTTTGTACACCTTAATATTAGCAAATCAAGCATTTCCACAATTATACTGTTTTTTAAAGCTACTATTAGCCAGTCTTCTTATATATTGGTGCATCCCAATTTATAATAATAATAATAATCTCACAGATGTTGCAAAAATATCCACCACAACAGAACTAGTTTATCACAATAATGTGTCTGGTGGCCATAAACTTTATGAAGTTAATTGAGTTTCATCTGTTTCCCAGTAGACACTTCACTGTGTTACATGAATTGTTAGCTGGCTACAATTTCTATTATCTGCAATGTGAGAACTGTAACTTCTGACACGTGCAGGGCTTTTGGCCAATGCTTGTATTCTCCAGCAGAGTCAATAATATCCCAGCGAATAAGCTATTGTAATAAGCTGGCCTAATATAGAGGCATATTCTCAAGGACTGTTGGGTGGACTTTGTCAGATATGAAAGCAAATTCATATGCTTGATGCTTCTTTATTTACACAGAACAAGAACAAACCCAGCTATTTACTGGATTCAATGGTTTATTTTTGCACTGTATCTACAGATCTGTGAAAAAGTTGATTTTGTGCCTCCTTGTGCATCTAATTTTTGTAAAGTATTCAGGCCATGAGTTGTGATCTTCATTCCATCTTGTTTTCTTTACTGTTTGCTAGAATATCAGAGGTGAGAGTCTCTGAATTAAACTATTCTGTAGCACAAATGTTTTATAACAATGTTTGCATTTATTGAATGAAATAACAGTCTCTTCTACATCCATGCAGTTGTATTTGGGTTTTGTCAATGCATAATTTCTGCAAATGGAATATTATTTGATTCAAAGTCAATTTATAAATATGTAAAATACGTTCCTCGCAAAGTACAGCCTAGTAAAATGTAAAACCTACAAATAGCCACTGTAAAGATGTGGTTATTTGTCACAGGGTTTTATTAATATTATTGCGTTAAATCAATATACTGCCCTTATTGTAACCTTGAAGGGGGAAAATAATGTGCAAGGACACAATGTCCAGTCCCAACACAGCTATGGAGCTACACTGAGGTGATTGACAATGACAGAACAATCACTATGATTTAAGAACAGGCAAATAAATCAGATTTGCATTAATTGTTTCCTGAAGACACTGGTGTATATTGCTAACTTAGTGTTTACTTAGTAGCATTAGCAAGTATTTAATAGAGCTTGGCAATATATCGATATTATGTTGATATTGTAATATAAGACTAGATATTGTCTTTGATATTGGATGTCATAATACGACATAAGTGTTGTCTTTTCCTGGTTCTAAAGGCTGCATTACAGTAAAATGATGTAATTTTCTGAACTTACCAGACTGTTCTTGCTGTTCGGTTATTCACCTTTACCCACTACCCACAGTCATTACATCTACATTACTTATTATTGTTTACGACAAATCTCATTTTAAAGCATGAATGGTCAGCTCTAAATATTGTTGCAATATCAACATTGAGGTATTGGGTCAAAAATATTGATAATTGATTTTCTATAATTTATAAATGGATTACCAATATTTATAATTGCGTTACTACCAAATATAAATAATAAACACCAGCAAGGGATTTTTCACAACCTAGCAACCCGAATTTAGTTCTGTTAATGGCTTATAAGCATTAGTTACTTAAATGTGAGTTAAAGAGTAGCCCAGAATATAACTATTGGAGTCTAAGATTACTAAATTTCATGAAATGGAAATATAATAACTAGAACTACTAAGCTATAGTTACTCGTAACTGTTCCTGGGTACCTCTGTCAATGCACAAGGAACAATTACAGATTTTCTCAATTGCTCATTGTTTGAAACAGTCACAACTGTTTCATGGGACATTATAACTCTATTGCATGTCTGCAAATGTAGTAACTCACCCAAAGCACTTCATTCATGCTTCAAAACCTAGTTATTGTGTCTGTAAATTGGCTAATGCGATCAATATGAAGAGTTGTTTTGTCATAGTGTGATCCATACTGGTCCAAATGTTTAGATGTTTTTTCGCCATGGCAGTCAACCTTTAAAATGTTTCTTACATGCAAATCTCTGTTTTGTTCTACTTTTTGTTTACACTGACTGCTTACTGTACTGCAATACTGTGTATCACACTGAGCTTTTTAGATTCCCATTTCAACAGCAGGTTAAAGTTTATTGGGGAAAATCAATTCTGTAGAAGCTACACGGAAGTCAGTTAAACACATTTGTATGTATACAAAACATTTATTTGTGCAGCAATGTGTTACATGTAATGTAAACAAAATTCACTTTTGATTGTTGTGTAAAGTCATACAGTAAACAGATTTTTTTTTCCAGAAAATGACATAAAAACACAACTTTGCAACAATGAAAACCCCTGTGGTTGTCTAGTTCAGAAACAACAAAATCTACCTCCTCATCATAGATACAGTATTTATGATCCATATATATGCAAGTCTGAGGTTTTGATAAGTGAATGAATCATTTTGCATGTGATGGCTCAAATGAAGGAAAGTGAAGAAGTTGTGAAGAGTATGATCATTTCACTGAGAATCAAATCATCAGTTTCAAATGGTAATTCTCTATCAATTAAATGCAGTCCAAAGGGGCTTATTGACATGGGAAATTTGAGTTTACATTATCAAGTAACTGTGAGCTAAAAACAATATTCTAGTCCTCTCTCAAGGTTCCATGGTGGAAAGGAGGTTGTGTTGCTCTGGCTCGATCTATTTGACGTGGAAAGGAGGTTGTGTTGCTCTGGCTCGATCTATTTGGTATGAAGAAAAGGTTGTATTGCTCTGACTCTATTTAGCATGGAGAGGGGGTCTTGTTCTTTTGGTTCTATCTATTTGGCATAGAGAGGAGGTTGTGTTGCTCTGGTTCTATCTGGCGTGGAGGGGAGGTCATGTTCTATCTATTTAGCGTGGAGAGGAGGTTGTGTTACTCTGACTCTGTTTGTTGTGGAGAAGCGGTTGCGTTGCTGTGGCTTTATCCATTTAGCGTGGAGAGGAGGAGGTTGTGTTACTCTGGCTCTGTCTGGTGTGGAGAGATCGTGTTGCTGTGGCTCGATCTATTTGGTGTGAAGAGGAGGTCATGTTGCTCTGGCTCGATCTGGAATGGAGAGGAGGTTGTGCTGCACTGGCTCTATCTATTTGGCATTGAGAGGAGGTTGTGTTGCTCTGGTTCTATCTGTTTGACGATGCCGGAAAGCTTTTTGACATCCTGCTGAATCCACCTTATCACATATCATCCACATTATATGTATTAATTTTTGCCATGGATTGCCTTTGTTATATTTTCATTATGTTGTACACACAAGATCTGTTGCATGTCTGTCCGTCGTGGAAGGAGGATCCCTCCTCTGTTGCTCTTCCTGAGGTTTCTTACATTTTTTTTCTTTCTTTCACTCACATTGTAAAGGACAGATGGGGTGTTGTATCCTGTACAGATTGTGACTTGTGATTTTGGGCTATACAAATAAAATTGACTTGTAGACAATTGTACTTACTCTTTTACACGTGTGTGTGTGTGTGTGTGTGTGTGTGTGTGTGTGTGTGTGTGTGTGTGTGTGTGTGTGTGTGTAATGAGGAAAAACTGTAAATACCTAGCATTAATGCGCTCAATATGGATAGACCGCATGGTGTCACTAGAAGCCATTATGCCAGTCAAACAGTAGGGGGCGCCACAATCTTGGCCTATGTAGCTGTACAACCGGAAGTTGTGTGGCCATATTCATCCTTTTGAATCTGTAGTTCAGCTATGCTAACTCTCTGCTGTTTAGTTAGAGTAAGCTAGAGTGTAAACCCTCAATATTTATCAACTATTTGTATATTTACAAGATGTCGGCTAGTTGTTGGGGCAACGGTGCGTGTGGAACAATGTAGCAGCTGTGAGGTAATGTCAGCTCATCACGGTGAGATCATTTTCAACGGACGTATTGTTCAGGAAATAGCTAGCCTGCTAACGTTAGCTAACACGTTTGCTAGTAACGATAGCAGGTTTGTCACCTGCCAGAGTTACCCAGATGTTCCAGTTCACATGCCAGTAGCTAGAAGTGGTCACAGTTACGGTTTGTTTGCACTAACGTTGCATTTTATCCGTTTATCCAACGCTATGCTAGCTCGGCTGGACGGGGATTTTTTGGCCTTTTTGTTTGAAGGCAGTAACGTCAGTTAACCAACGTTAACTGTCGCAAAAGGAAAAGTAATGGTGAAGTGGTGTAACGAATCCATCCATCTGGTAAGCTAACGTTAGCTCGTTTTGGTGCAGTCCGTTTTGCTTCATACAAATTAGACCAGCGATGTCTCACGTTGCGAAATTGTTTTTGCCTCCTAGGAGTTGATATTAAATATGTCGTTACTACATAACTCAAGCTTACAATAATTATACAAGTCAGTGTGGCCTCGTGGGCGTTGGTATTATGTGTAACGTCCAGACAAGATGAGACATCATCTTTATGTGGTGATGATATAGATTATAATCGGGGGGTTAAAGGCTGATTTATCCTATATGTTATAATTCTGTATTTCAGACTTGGTCCGTTTACTATGAGCTCCCTATCAGCCCAGCCTCCGGCATCTAGCTCATCATGCAGGACACTACCTGGAGAGGGGAATCAGGTATAAAAACTTTGACAGCTGCTTTGCCTGTACAGTCATCCAACATTACAGATGTAGTTCACATTTAAAGCTAAGTGGTGGTACCGTTTCCCCCCCAAGGTTCAACCAAAAGCCCCTCTCCTGCAGATTCTGCGTGTTGCCGGAGCCCAGGAAGAAGTCTTCACACTCAAAGAGGTGAGCTGTCGGGTGAAATGTCTAGTATGTTTGTTAGTATGCAGCCTGTTTTACTAGCTCATAACTAGGACTGAGCTGCGTCAAAATTTTGACCATTGCCATGCATACTTGCCAAGCTTGAGACCTTAAAAAATAAAAGAGGATTTCAAAATCAAAAATTAGTTTCAGAGACATTGTTTCCTGCATTCTGGTGACTTTAAAAGAGGGAAAATAACAAAATCAAGTGCACCCCTCAGTCCATCTTAAACCGCTTATCCTGTTAGGGGCCACTGGGGGACTGAAGCTGATTCCAGCCGGCATTGGGTGAAGGCGGGGTTCACCCTGGACAGGTTGCCAGTCCATCTCAGGGCACATAGAGACAGACAACCATTCACACTCACATTCACACCTATGGGTAATTTAGAGTCATCAATTAACCTAAACTGCATGTCTTTGGACTGTGGGAGGAAGTCGGAGAACTCTGAGAAAACTCACGCTAACACAGGGAGAAAATGCAAACTCCACAGCCAGATTTGATCCCCAAGCCAGACCTGTGACCCTCTTGCTCTGAGGCGACAGTGATAGCCACTGCCAAAACAGCCAAAATAATAAGTACAATAAAACATTTTTATGTTAAACTTTTGATTTTACCTTTAACTCCAAGGAAAAGAAAACTAATTAACTTGCCCCTCTGGTGCTTGGTGTGTGATTCTCTTGCAAAAAGATAAGATATTCCTTTATTAGTCTCGCAGTGGAGAAATTCACAAAAACTAATATTCTTCCATTTTTATTTATTTTTGCCGCTGCTTGAGTATTTCTCTCAGTTTTCTCCATTTCTTTCTCATTCTCTTACTCACTGAAGGTCCTTTCAGACATAACGGGACAACAGCATCACTGCGCTCTGAAACATGTTATTTCTAATAGCTTGAACCAGGATGGCTTTGGGCTCAGCCCAAAGCTGCATGCTGTGGCGAGCAAAGCTTAAACATGAGCTCAAACTATGCTGTGTTGCAAGCATAGCCTGCTGTCGTCCACTGGGAAACTACAATTAGAGTAGCTCTATTGTTTATTGTATTTTCAGGGTGGAAACAGTAGGGATTATACACAATGTGCAGTCCCAGAAACAGGCTAACATAACAAAAAGGAAAAAAGTGTGAAAATTTGCCATAAATTGGGAGAAATATCTGAAAATTGTGACCCCAGGAGGAAACTGGAAACCTGGGTGATGAAAAATTGGAGTTTCCCAGGAAAATCGGATGGGTTGGCAAATATGTTGTCATGGTAATCAACCATGAAATCAGTTTTCAAATGCCTTTTGTTTGTTTGTGTCCTTGTTGATTTTTACAAGTCCCAAAATAGCCCATGAAACAAAGATCCCACAACATTATTTATTATTCTTCATTAATTATTATTATTAGTTATTCTCAAAAGGATATTGGGAAGCTTCGCAAGGCGAATTTATATTTAATATTTCTCATCAAAGCTTCAGTAGTAGGTGAAATGTACCCTGTAGGTGCCTTTCTGAGATCCGGTATTCTGTGTAGGTGATGCACTACTTGGGTCAGTACATCATGGGGAAGCAACTGTATGACAAACAGAGGCAGCACATAGTCCACTGCCAGGATGACCCTTTGGGAGAGCTGCTGGAGGTGGAGAGCTTCTCCGTCAAAAACCCGAGGTATTTACCTGCACCGCAAATGGAGCTTCTGGTCAACACTCGACTATACATCCAAACTTGTACATCTAAAACAAGGAGGTCCATTTCAAACTTTCATATTCTCATTTTACAGCCCGGTGTATGAAATGCTCAAGAAATACTTAGTTGTGCTTGGTTGTTCTGGTAAGTGATGCATTCATTTTACTCATACATTTGTTATGTGACATAATATTTCTTTCAGGGGGCATCATGAAAGAAAAAGCAATGTATGAATGTATTTTGTTTCTGTAGTTAGTACATTTGTGATGGCATGAAATTCAATTGTCTTTTTCCTCTTCCCTTTGTGTTTGATGGATTCTTAAATTCAGTTGCATCTTTAACATGATATGTTTTGACGTGAAGATCCCTGGTGATTTTCTATACATGCATTCTAAATTCAGCTCTCTTTTTTGCATATATTGTGAGTGCTTGTGATAGTTTGTGCATCTCTTGGGGATGCGGGGGCCAGAACAGCACCAGTTTCCAGCTTGTCCTACAAAGCTGCAGAAGAAGGCCTTAGTGAGAGAGTGTGTTATGCTATAATTAAAGGGTGGGGGTGTCTTTTTCTGTTACTGTGTCTCATCTGAAATGCAGACGCTGCAGAGAATCTTTCTGTGGGCCGTGAATGTGTAGAGGGCGGAGTGGAGGATCGTGGGCAGGTAAAACCGAAGCATGGTGCTGAGGAGAAACAGAGACCCCCACTCCTTCTCACCTCGCTACACACAACACTTGAAGGGATGGGACTGGCAGGTTAAGCTGCTACTAATGATTGGATTGAGACAAGTAGGCCTTGGTGTAGCACCAGCTACATAAAACTATAGAATGAGCTGCTGTCTGATTGTGTGTAATGAGGAGGGGAGGTAAGGGCTGCTGTCTTCGTTGGTGTGCATTTTGTACAGAGTGGCACCGTCTCTGTACAACCCCATCCTTGGTTTGAACTGGTGGCGTTTCCAGCACTCTTTTGCTGTCCACCAGCACCACCCAGTGGATGGGGGGCAGAGTCAACCTCTCTGTCATTCTCAGAGTTCTCTTCTCTGCTCCGAAACTGGAGGATCGCAGCTCCCGATCCAGCCACAGGCCTTACAATAACCCACCCCCGTGTTCCTACACCTTTCTTTCCGACTCCCTCCAAAATCCACCTTGAAGCACGTAATTATGTGTAAGACTTTGCCTGATCCTTGTTGAGCTCCAGTCAGATTCTGGTCCCTCCTCACTGGATTTATGACTCAAATGAGTTACTGTATGGGTTAAATCCACTTCAAGATTGTTGTCAAATTTAAGGTCTGATCATACTTTCAGTATGTTTTTCAAAAGTTCATATTTCGTCTATCAGCTGTGGCTACAAATTATCAACAGTAGGCATGATTCACTCTTAATATTATTTTTTCCTGTTTCCTGTCTTGTGAAAAAATGTATTTTCTGATTGTGAATTCTTATAGATGTACAAGAAGATCATTGATCTTGTAGAGTAGTGTATCTATTGATCATATCTTGGAATAAAATATTACTTAAATCCTATTATTTAGTTTGCATTCTGCATATTAAAACATTTTTTAACTGGACTCAGTTAATTAACTCAATTTCATCACTGTGTTAATTAGAACATTTGCTTTCTTTCCTTGCCTTTCGCTATCTGTCTCTGTTTTACCCCCTCCAGTTTTGGTGCCCTAATTATTAAATTTGTTTTGACCTCCCTCCCCACTGGTCCGTACCCTAATTTCCCAGGCCCTTGTCCCCTGTACCACCACCCCACACCCAGAGGCCATCTTGAAAAGGAGCTGCGAGTCCTCCAAGTACCCAGTTATGGCTCTGTGTTCTAATTTTTGTCTTTCACATATCTTCCTTAGATGTGTGGAGGTGTGGTCAAAGCAGGGCTGGAGGCTGGCAGCGACAGGCCTCTCCTGCAGACCCCCTCCCAGCGAAGACCCCGGGAGCCAGATGACGGTGAGGACAGTCTGTTATATCTTCATCATTATGCCCAGCACAAGACCTGCTCATTTTAATGGTTCAAAACCTCTCCAGACTCTCTTGAAGGCCTGCCACGGTCAGCCTGCAAACGGCCCAAACTGGATGTGTCTTTGGACGAGTGGGACCTCTCTGGCCTGCCCTGGTGGTTTCTGGGTAACCTCCGCAGTAACTACAGCCCTAGGAGCAATGGCTCCACTGACATCCACACAAACCAAGTAAGAATCCTCATCTGTTGTTAGAAAGTTCATCTAATCAGTAACAGCTGTTTTGAGGTTAAATTTTGGAGATTTACTTAATTTTTATTTTGGAAAAACAATCATTTTACTTTCATCATTCAGCATTGTGCACACTTAAAAACAAAAAATCAGTATGTTTAATAAACATTTTACAGCCTTCCAGAGCTTTTCTTTACATTAGCTTTAATTATTTACAATTGAACATGGGACGTTTTCACCTTTAAATACTACAAAACAGGAAAAAAATATCATAATAAAGATTGAGCTGTTAGATGATAAAAGAATAAATAAATCACATTATATTCTCATTCACACGTCCGCTAAAGTGTGATCTTATAAGGTTAATGTACTCCTTCCACTTGGTTCAAATCCAGGAAAAAAATCTTTTTGCACTTTGAGGGAAAATGACATTTCCATAATATATATTTCATATAGTATTTCTGTCCATCAATGGTGAATGGCTCAGATTTTAGCCACCTTCATGCGACAGCCTTTTTGCTTGATGCCTGTAGTACAGTATTTTGTACCAGTTTTTCATCATTGATATTCCACCTTTCAAATGAGATGTCACTCAAACAGTATCACATCTAAAGGGAATGTAGAGTCCAGATACATTATTAATTTGTTTATGAATTTCCTGCCAATAATAATAATTCCAAAAAATATGGAAGTGATTGGCGTCGTTTATCCTAGTTTTACAGTTCTAGGGACTTCCTGAGAGGAAGTGCGCTGTGGGGAGCTCCGGCAAGAACGACATACCGTCAAGGGCATTTTTTCTCTTTGCATTCTCACCGCTAATAAGATCGCTAAAGTGAAGTCAGCCGGCCACCACTGCATGCACCCATCTCCAGCTGGGAGATCGGCTACGTTTCACAAGTGCTGTTAGCTTTTATTTTTTCTTTTCTTTTTTATTTAACTTTTTTATTTAACTGGGGGCGGCAGTAGCTCAGTCTGTAGGGAGTTGGCTTGGGAACCGGAGGGTCACCGGTTCAAGTCCCGACATGGACCAAGAACTGAGCGTGAACTGGTAGCTGGAGAGGTGCCAGTTTACCTCTTGGGCACTGCCAAGGTGCCCCTGAGCAAGGCACCAAACCCCCAACTGCTCGGGGCGCTTGTCAGGAGCAGCCCCCTCACTCTGACATCTCTCCAATTGTTGCATGTATATGGACCTGTTTGTGCATGTGTGTGTATAAGTTAACAGAGTGAAAAAATTGAATTTCCCCTAGCGGGACTAATAAAGGAATATCTTCTTCTTCTTCTTCTATCTTCTTCTTAAGCAATGTAAGCATAAATAAACAACTGTTACATGCCACAGTCCTATAAAGTCAAGAAAAATAGCTGTCATGGAAGTACCTTTTGCGATTTCATTTCAAATTAAATCGATCTTCAGCTCAGTGGGTTGTGCTACTGCGTTAGCTCGCTGAGCAGCGCCTCTCACTCATTCTTTGGCTCAGTAGGTGTGTGCTTGTGAAGGAGTTACCTTTGAGACTTCTCTGGCAGTCCCATTCGTCTATATTTTCTTCCATTTATTTTGTTACAAGCTGTTGTTTATGCAGCGTTTAAGCAGGTTTTTAAAAATGGTGATTGCCGATAATGCATTGGTTCACGTGTTTAACCAGTCACCATGCATTTGCTTCGCTCCTGTCACTCACGTGTCACTCTTAGAACTATGAAAAACTTCCTCTGATCCAAGAACACCTATAGTCTGTCACTACTTCCCTGATGTTGTTTTGAGAAGAAGTTGTTGAGAGACTTCAAGCTTAAAAACATCTAACAGACATAATTACTTGATGGTAAATGGCATAAAGTGGAAACTAACAGTGGTGGTCTGACTGATGTGTCAGCTGTCTCCTGCACAGGAGGAGGACACGGCCATTGTGTCGGACACCACCGACGACCTCTGGTTCCTGACTGAGGGCGGAAGTGAACAGGTGAGTGTGGAGATGAAAGAGGCTGCACTGGAGGAAGGGAGCGCAGGAGAAGGAGAGGCTCTACCCGAGGATGATGACGGAGGAGGGAAGGAGGAGAAAGCAGATAGAGAGGTAGGAGTTTGTCCAGGACTTTGTCTTTACTGGTCAGGCTCATACCACATATAATTATTTTGATACGAGACATAAATGTCTTTACTGTCGAGTGTGAGGATGTTGTTATATAAGATGTTCATATGTCCTGTATGTTTATCCAGATGCAGGAGGAGCCAGATGAAGACTCGCAGTGTCTGAGCGATGACACTGATACAGAGATCTCCACACAGGTTAGGATCTGTTTTTTTTGGTAAGTTTTAGGTTTTGATTTTGTGTAGATTAATGCAGATGTGTGACTTTATATGTACCTTATCCCTCAGGATGCGTGGCAATGTACAGAGTGCAGGAAGTATAACACACCTCTCCAGAGGTACTGTGTTCGCTGCTGGGCTCTACGTAAGAACTGGTACAAAGACGTCCCCCGACTCGCCCATTCCCTTTCTGTTCCTGACATCCCAGCGTGCAGCTCTCTCGCCACCCATGACGAGGAAGATGACAGTGATAACGGCATTGATGTCCCAGACTGCAGCAGGACAGTCTCTGACCCGGTGATCCTGCCCTCCCACTCCACAGCTGACCGCCCACTGCCCACTATGGCTAGTGGGAAAGGCAAGGGGCCTTGGCCCTCCAGCTTCCACAAGGATGAGCAGCTCTCAGGAGGGGAGAGTCAGGAGAATCTGGGCATGGAGATTGAAGAAGCTAGGCCTGAGGCACTGCTGGAGCCTTGCAAGCTCTGTCGAGTGCGACCGCGCAATGGAAATATAATACACGGACGTACTGCTCACCTGTTAACCTGTTTCCCATGTGCGAGGAGGCTACACAAGTTCCAGGCTCCTTGTCCAGGATGCGGGAAGATCATTCAGAAAGTTATTAAAATATTCATCCTATAAAAAGTACAAGCACACATCTGTCAGACTCCGTGGACCCTCAACATCAAACACATTTGACCGTACAGATGCATGCACACACTCTGCTCGTAGAAACACAAAAACATGCACCTTACCCTTAAAACCCACATTGATATACACAAAGTATAGCACTTGGTGAAGCTTGCTCGTGGTTGCATGGTTTATTCTGCATCACACTGCCTCCAAAGTATTGTTAAATGAAACCTTGGACACAAGAGTTTGTCATACCAAATGTTTGTTTTGGTGCTACATTTAAATAAGGGACATTCAAAGGCAGAAGTATTTATTTATTTATGAGAAGATCACCAAGGAGTGCACGTTTTTGTGAGCTATTATTTGATGTCATGAAGGCTTGTTTTTTCAGGCTATATGAATTTTCTCATTGGTTTTTGCATTGAATGGTGCCATTTAAAAGTTGTATTGCTCACCATAGTTCTGTTAGTTTGATTTCTTTCCCCTTAGATTCACTTCAGTCATCATCTGGACAGAAAAGGAAAGATGAGTGCAGGTATTTAACTATAAGAATAAAGCATCTTCTAGGCCATTTTGGGGTTTTTTTGGTTTTTTTTTTTTTTAACCCTTTTTGTATCCTCTTAGGTATTGTGGCTCAGAGATTTGAGTTATGAAGACAGGATTGAAGGATGAACAGGAAAGAGTCTTAAAAGCATTAATTTGTTGTCAACAGCTGCAGCTCCATGAAAGTATCCTTATTTTCCTTTAAAAAAAGAGAATTATTAACATAATTGAATGTACTGTAAAATACGAATGTGGTGGCTTAAGTCCTGTCTCTCTAAACATAGTATTTTAAAATGTAGAATTGAATTTAACCTGCTTGAGAATGCACAGCTGAAGTATTTACTGTAATTTCCTCTCGGGGTAGTAATTTGATGTTAATATGTATTCAGTCCCGTATTTGCAATTGCCACAGATGCCTGCAGTAAGTTATAATTGTTGGTTAATGTTGAAATGTTATCATTCAGAAAGGGTACCTTACATCTCTTCCTGAATGCATGATCATTGAACAATTTCTGTATATTTTGTATTTAATTTATTTATGATGCAGTTTTAATGGTTTAGATGACCACCACCTCCAGTGAAGCAGAGAAAGGCTGCACTTGTTACAGAGCTCTAATGTGTAATTTTACAGCAAAATTATTTTCTGAAAGATATATATATATATATGGAAATTAAATGTAGCTTCTGTGAAAATGACTGCGAGTACTTGGTGGGAGTTTGAGGTTTGATTTCAGCGTTACACTGCCATGTAATGACTTTAATTTCTATATTATTATTGATTTTATTTTGATGGCTCTGCATTATTTGATTATATCGCTGAACCACGTAGATACGACTTACTCTCAGTGTGTGTGTGTGTGAGCGGTTACAAATACAGTACCAGCTCTCACAAGTAAGATGTCCAGTGACAGTAAGAATTAAACTCTTGGCTCTGCTCAGCATAGAGGGAGTATCATAGCTCTGTGATCAGCTCTTTACTTGCGCTTAATCTTTCTGCCAGCAGGTGGGGAGAAGGCTCAATATTGTGTCTGGTGCTCACAGACGCTGTACAGTACCAGTAATAACATGTAAAGCATACTGTATATACTGTAGAGCATGCCTCCTGTTGTGACTAGAGCCAGCACTCAGCTGGTGTGAGAGCTATATAAACGCCATGAAATATTAATGTAGCCTGTGTTTATTGCCGTAATTGTGCATCGAAAGAATCAAACATATACAGACCTCATAAAAATGGCTTAATACAAATTATACCATTGATAGCCCACTGTTTCAGAGTGAATGATTGTTGCCATTAAGACTAATGTGCTCAAATATGGTACAGCTAATGTAGTTGTGTTTTTCTACCTGTCATGGAATAAAAGATGTTTTGTAAAGTGATAAAGAGCTGATTGGTTCATTTAGTTCACATGCTGAACAGGACAGTAGATGTACGGTACAGTACCCAGTGTGTGTGTGTTAGCTGAAGAATAAGTCATTGTGTGACAGGCCAGCTGTTACGTGTCCTCTCCTTCTTGACTGGGCTCCAGCACCTGCAACTCTCCTCTGCTTACTCACTGTCCTGCTTCCTTGTGTCTGTCTTATTTTTGGGAGAGACACCCTATCCTCTAGTCTACACTTAACTGTATGTTGTTGCATACTTTAGACTGGACTATACTGTATACAGCAACATACTGTACAGTGTACTGTAGACTAGATAGGGTGTCTACAGTATACTGTATGTTACTGTGTACTCTAGACTGAAGTATACTGTATACAACAACATATAGTGTACTGTAGACTAGAGCAGTGTGGTTCCTAACCTGGGGTCTGGGCCGCTACGCCATAGATCACAAGGGGTGTGCCAGGATTTGTCTGCTTTGAGGTTGTCAGAATTAGACTTTGCTCATGTATAACTAAATAATAATAACAACACATAATGTGCTATTGTGAAATATCAAAATAGATAAAAGTATATTTTCATCTGGCAGACAGAGTGCCATGTGAGCTTCTGCTTTGTGTTCCGGTGACTTTGGTTATTTCCGGCCAGAGAACAGCTCAGAGTTTGTGGAGCAGGAGGAGACGAAGGGTCATCCTCTGGAGTCCTGTTTAAACAGAACCACCAAACAGCTTCAGACCAGCGGGTGAAGACGCCTGTTTTAGTCTTTGCTCTCTCTTTCCTCGGCTGTAGCCCAGGGCAGTGGTTCCCAACATGGGGTCCTTCCCCCCTTATAGGGGCACCAAATTTCACAGGGTGTGCCAGCATTTGTCCTGCTCTGAGGTTGCCAAAATATGATTTTCTCATGTACAAGTAAAATCCTAATAACACACTTACTGGGTAATTTATAGAAAAAGCTGTATATCAAAAGACATTTTTTTTGTACTTGGTTGCTTAATCTAATGGAATCTCTCACTTCAGTTCATATTTGTTGGCGTTTAGCCTTTCAAAAACATTTTCACTTTCAAACCAACAGCACACACAAAGGGAGGCACACACCTTTAGTAATGGTTTAGACTAGCAGCAATCTATCAACACCATTAATAACATTTATTTAATCACAATAACAAAAATATATATCGCAGCTCTAACGCCATTACAGTAAATCAGTTAAGTCATCAAAGTCGTTGGTGAACTGTACATTTATATTTAATTCACTTAATAGAACCCACCTCTCAGCAATTTGCATTTACTTATAAGCATTGTGTATTGTATTTACTCATTTGCACTGTGGTTATATGTAATACTTAATATTTGTACATATTTTTTATTTTTTATACATATATTATTTATTATAACAGCAACTGTAATGCCCCAATTTCTGATTCTGAAACAATTTTTACTCAAGTACAAAATACCTTACATCCCACCACAAACATCATGTAGTAGGGAGGCAGGAGCTGCTGTCCTCCCTGTGGTTCGCCCTTCAGTATTAAATGCTCGTGACAGCCACACTAAAACACTTTCCCTCTCTCTGCGTCTAATTCAAGAATGGCATACTGCTTTGTCCACGGCGTCTGGCGCGTCACAGCGCGTAGAGACAAAGAATGGCATGACACCCCTGGTGACATGGCACCCGGAGCTTGGCAGCTCCAGAATGGCACGGCCCAGGGAGTGGTAGGGGATATGCATGTTTCCATGGTGACAGTACCTCCTTCTCAACATCCAAGAATAACTCAACACATTCTCCCTTTATCCCCTATGGCGTACGCAATACTTCCTAGAGGGAAAATAGTTAGGATGCAATTGCTCCCATACTTTTGCCATTTTTATCGTTTTATTGCTGTTACTGGCTTTCTTGTACTTTTGATGTGTCTTCATAAATAGTCTATGCATAGTAATTCTGCATCCTGTGTCCTTCGTCTGCATACCTCCAGCCTGTTTACCCTCCCTTGCTTTCTTCTGGTTGTGTGTCTGAATGTCTGAAACTGTATCTGTGTGTACAGGACCTTTCTGTCTCACCTCCACACACACACACACACACACACACACACACACCACAACCACACACACTTTCCCCTCTGTTGTGTCCGACTATTTGGTCGCTCCAGAAACCAGGTCGCTAAATTTGTCCCCGTGCTGACATGGGAGAAGGTCAGCGGAGCCAGAGATACAGAAAAAGCATAAAGAGAAGACAGAATTTCAAAATAAGAGTAGGGGAAAATAGAGATGCGACACATTAAAATGAGATTAGAGGAGACATAGTAGAGCTTTCCTTGTACCCACAGCAAGAGGTCTGATATGGAAGATGACTTATGGAAGCTGGGCTGACTGGGCTCTGGCCACAGTTCCTGCATAGCTATCCACTCAACAGCACAGTCGTATACACATCAGCGGCCTCAGACAGGATTGAGCCGTGTCTCCTAGAGGAGCTATGCAGATTGTGGTTTACACTTGGGCGACGTCAAGGTGTAAATTGCCTTCAAATTAAACTGGATAGATTTTATGAGGACCTGGATTTACCCTGTCAGATAGCTTTCTGATTAACTTTAGTGAAACTGGCATGCCTATTGTGAGGTTTCGCACATCTTGTGGCAGCATAATGTGCTCCAGGGATGATGTATTTTTGTCGGCCAGCCAGGAAGTTAGGATCGTCCTGGTTCCAATGTGCCAATGTGATTTTTTTTCATTCCATAAAATAAGCTCTGTGGCGAACAAATGTTTATAATACATGTTTTGCTCAGCAAAATAATCTCTACAAATGAACACCATTTCTATGATTTTTGAAGCGTAAATGCAATCGGCAGAAGTATAACGCTAACGTTAGGCCTTAAATGAACTACAATGCGATTGCATGAGTGTGAATATTGGTGCCTTCAAATGCAGTCGTGTTTACAGCGTTTACAAGTTGGGCCCATACGAACGCCCCCCTCATGTTGTATTCACGACCTTGTAAGTGGAAAGTTTCTGAAAGCTCAGAGTTCACAACTGGTGAAATGGTGAAGTCCATGGAAGTTTATATATCAGTGCATAACAAGTTTATATTGTACAGTATATTGTAATTTTTGTCATATGTTGTTTTTCTTGGTAATTTTATAATATGTCTGAGGAAAATGTTGATATTCTCAATGACCTCATCTTTTTCTTCTGTCTTTATGTCTTTGCATTTCCTTCGTTATGTTACCCACTTGCTAGCTTGGTAAATCGTTAGCCTCTCTGGCTTCTAGACCCGGACACTAACAGTAATATTGTTGCTTTGCAGCGGCGTTCTTCACGATTTAACCACTTGAACGCCGCGCATGTCATGTTCCCGACTTCCCATCTCGTAAACCCGAGTTCACGAGTTCCATTTGAAGGCACCATATAAACAGCGAGGTTGTAAAGGCGGACGAGTTGACATGATAGTAGTCACATTTAGCTACTTGTTAGCAACCGCAACCGACGCATAAAGGCTTCTCCACAAGTGGAGTATTTATTGGAGTATTTATGTCGTAGAACAAAACATTAAAATCTCTTCACCTTGTGTGGGAGCCGTAAGAGCTAAAATGCTAACTCATTTCCAGGTTTTAGGACTCATTCCTGCGCCACTCTATTGGAATATACAGTGTATCATGTAAATAATCTGGTTGTTTGTAGCAGTGGAGCACATTGAATAACTTTAGGGCTCCCATGTGCTGCAAAGTATGTTAGTGGGAAGTGGGTTATGTACGTAGGTATGAGTATGTATATGTGTTTGTCCATGTGTGCTGGCTGGAGCCTCGCAGTGAGCGGGATGCCAGTGAAGGGAAGGGCAGCGGATGGCTCAGGGGCTCAGTCCATTCCTGTGATTTAACATGACACCACTTGCACTAAGACTGGCAACAGCTGCGTATGCACATGCCGGCCATTCTGTTTGTTGTAGGGGATTACCCTGCGATAAAAGCCCCAGTGAGCAGCAGCATGGCTGGGCTACAGAACTACTGTTTCCCCCCTGACTTAGAAAGCTTTCTCTGGGCCTCCAGAGCCCTGTGAAAACACAGGTGTGGGCACTTCATTCTGAACTGCAATGAATGGGAGTATTCTCCCTGATCGTTAGCCGGGTTGTAGTAGTGTCACATCACCTTTAGGCATCACTTATGCAAGGTTCATTACTCAACAGAATTAGCTGGACATAGTAGAGTAGTAATCAGCTCCCATTCATTAGGTGATTGATTTGCTTTGCCTGTGCTGTATTGATGATCATCTGAGTTTGTCACCGCTTTGTCATCTGTCACCATTAATGTTGTGTAAATAACACCATAATCTGAGAGAGCTCTGCATTGTGCTGCCTAAAAAACTGTTATCAAAGCGTTCAGTTATGAACGTGTAATTATCATAGCGACAGTACAGAAACAGTCTCCGAGGCGACACAGTCAGGCATCTGTTGCTGTCACTATGGCGACCATGTCCTCGCTGAAAGGCACTTTACTAGTCCGGAAGATTGTTGTGTGTGTCCAAACTCCAAACAGGAGTAATACAGTACAATAAACACTCCAGTTTAAATACAGAAATGCACACATTTCCCTTCCTATTTCCTTAACTTCTTTAAAATCTGTATCCCATGTTCATGGTGCTCCTACCACACACATGTTCATCAATGTACACTGTTTTTGTCATGGATTAGAGGTTGAGCAGGTTTGTCTGTTGACAGAAACTTTAACAGTTGTCTATATGATATCTAGAGCATCAATATAGCTTCAAACAGCTATTGTCTATGTAAAGATATAGAGGAGTAATGTCCACCTGGGAATGAGGTTGCTCTGTGTGTGTTGTAATCCGAGCTTCTCCATGCTTTGTTTACATAACCGGGCCGGCCGTGTGTGCTTTTAGTGCATGTGAGCGTGCCCCACTGGCCAGTTTACGGCCTCCGCTCTGCGTTGCTGTATTACAACAGTCACAACTGATAACTAATGCAGGACAGGAGCATGGCACCCAGCCTCCGGTTCCCCCTCAGGTAAACACTGTTCTCTCTATCAACACTGTTTGCTGTTGTTTTCACTATTAAGATAAGATAAGATGAACCTTTATTAATCCCCGAAGGGAAATTCGGGATTATTAGTATTGTTAGCACGTTAGCTTACATTACATTACATTATGTAATGTGATACATATTACAATATAAATACAATACATACAAAGTACATGTAAATATCCATATAAATATAATGTACATGTAAATACATAATTGCATAACATAGTATGTTTTAAGGGACAAATAAAAAAACGTGTCTTTAAGGCAAAGTAATGAAACCAAAAGTTACCAAAGGTGTGGTTTCCCAGTTGCTGGAAAGGAAACTTTAATTTCTTACAATGAATTGTAAAGGAGTGTGGGAATGACTCTGTATTTTGGTTCTAATTTAAGGGAAAATAGAGACAGTTCAATTGGTACTACAGCTGCATGATTATGGCAAAAATGATTATCACAATTATGCTGATCAGTATTGAGATCACTATTATTCATCACAACTATTCACTGATTGTTTGGGGGGAGAAAACATTTCGATTGCACTTTCACATTTAAATAAACAAATCTTTGTATCAAAATAAGATTTCAAATAAGGTTCTTCTTCCCCTCAATTCAGTGTGTTTTTGTTTTCCCCGTCTGCTGTTGAATATTATTATTGTACTCTGGATGCAGCTACAACATTCAGGAAAGTTTTTCATAGGGTGTCGAGGTAAGGCTTGCACTAGTGATGTGCGGGTCGATCCACAAGCCGCACAAAACACCGTAGGTTTGTGCAGGTGGGTGAAAAGTAACAAAGCATCCAAGTAAGTTAATAATAACTTATAGAAACATTGTGTGCAACAGACCTCCTCTCAACTCTTTTAAACATACATGAGCCGTGGTGGCGGCTCGTCATTTTAACATGCTCCCTGCCACCACCAAAATCGTGACTGTGATTAATATTCAACTAATTGTGCAGCCCTGATTGGTACACTTGATTAATTAATTCCATATAATTGCTAGCTAACTTAAGAGAGACCTGTTGTCAGTGCAAAGCAGGAGAACGCTGCTGAACAGAAAAATCTAAAATTTGTATATAGGCAAGCATACAATCCTAACACATATAAGTAATAAGGTTTTAGGTGATAAATTAGAATGACTTCGGTTTAAATAAATCAGCTTTTAGCTTAGAACATTTCTCTTCTGCTTGTAAACTCAAACTCACATAACAAACATTATCTCTATTTTCCCTGTAAATAATATATATAAATTGTACCACATCATACAGTTGTTACATGGAAACCTCTTAAGTTATCATTAAGAAAACAGAGGACCTGTAAACCAAACACACATATTCCACTGAATGTAGTTTGTAGTTATTGTGTATCATGTTGTGTCTCACCGGATGGAACATCCTTGTTTATCCCCCTTTAATCAACACTCCTTCACTGTTGTTATGTTATTCTCCTCTTACATATCTGAGATTTCCCGACTGTGCTCAGATGACAGTTCTCCAGGTCAGTGATGATCTTGATGCTAACCTGGGGTGAGGAGGACTGATACCCCCCCCCCCGCTCAGCTGTCCCACAATGTGCTGCTGCTTGTCACTGAGGAGAAGTGGAGCAGTGTTGCCAGTGACAGGGCAATCCCTGCACACACATGAACACACATAAACACACATGAACACACACAGGGACCCATGCACACATATACAAAGGGGATTTTGAGTAGAAATGTTTTTTACAATATGAAATAATTTGGCTTCTACTGCTTTAAATCTATTATTTCAGATATCAGGATCATGTTTTGTGACGATTTTTTAAGTATCATACATGGAACTGTAATAGAAAGTTGTTTTTATTTATTTATTTTACTATTATTATTCTTTATTGTATTACTGGCATCCATTGTGGGCAACAAAGTAAGAAGGGAAACTTTCTTTCTGTGCACATGACAATAAATGATACTTTGAGACTAGCAGTAGAGTTATCAACTGAAACATCAAATTAAACTTTTCCCCTTTTTTATTATATATACAAAATATACAATATATACTGTATATTATATATAAGATAAGATAAGATGATGAAAAATGGGAATACATTACATACATTATGTACAAACAGTGTTTGTTTGTACAAACAGTATATTTACCGTATATACATATATAAACATACATGGTTTAATTTAAGTTTAATTTTATTATTTCTGTACTGTTATCTGTAGGTGAAAGATGAAAATTGATTTTTTAAAAATTGTAAAAAATTTCAAGATGTTTAGATAACAGAAAAGAAATACATTAATGAAATGTACTGATACATAGTACATAAATTGAAGGTTTATTGCAGTTTATTTGCTTTCTTGGAGATCTTTACCTGCTCCATCAGTAGATTTACTCTTTTGAATAAAATCAAATGGGAGTATAAACATTCACATATATTGTACCTTTTACATGTGTGTGTGATCAGGTATTAACAGCTGTCTGAAAAACAATGTAATTATAATCCTACAGGGGTGTTGCTACATACTGCTATTGACGATAGTTGTGCTATTTAAAAAATACAATGTTGATATTTTACTAATACAGATAATATTGGGTAAATAATAATGCCTCTTTAATAATTTTATATATACAGTTATGGTTACAGACTCTCCATATACCTGTATTTTAAGTGTAATTAATTTGCCAAAAAAGGGACAAAACACTGACTAATAGCAGTATTTTCTGAAGATATTGTGCCACGATAATTGTGTAATTGTATGTACTGTGTAATTGTGAAAATCTGATATTGTGACAGCCCTAAATCCTATTTATCACTTGAGTGAATATTTAATCTTATCTGTATTTTGTTAGTCTAGTTTGGCTTCTTCACTGAATTTATGATGGAAGATACACAACTACAGTATCTGCAAACAGTAAATAAACACCCGACCTCTGGTTTACTGCATCTCAAGTGTTCACTTCAAAATGCTGAGAGGGGACTTGTTCTTCAAACAAGACACAAGTGTGTGCCTGAAATGACTACAAAACACACGCACGAGTTCTCTAGTTCTGCTGACAATGGGTTACGATGACAGAGGGTTATGAGTGACTCTGACACACTGCGCGCCCCCTCCCTGCTGTACCCCCGAGAGCAACACAGGCGTCTTTGTACTCGCTCCACCATCAGTGACTATCCATCACAGACTAACCTGACAGCCCACCGCAGCCCTGCGCCAAGCCTCCGCTCTGCACTCTGCCCCAACCCCAAACTCAAACCAGGACTAGACCGCGAGCCACCAGCCAGTCCTGCCAGACCGCTACCTGGCATCCAGTCCCAGAGGGTTCCTCTGTCTCTATCAAGTCACTTAACACTGAGTGGGATACTTTCACTCAGGCAAAAGATTTTAAACATTTTTATCTGTTTTGTAAATGTAACTTCATTACCCTAAAATTAGGAAATATAGATAAAGAATAAGTACTGGAATGGGTGGGCCTATACATAAGTACATAAAGGGACAACAATAGTTAAAATTTAAGTATAGAATAGTGAGCTTGATCCAGGCCGCTAGCAGACAACATGCTGTATTGTGCCTTCAAATAGGGTTGTGTTTTCCGTGTTTATAGTTCGTATGAACGCCCCCCTCATTATATATTCATAAACTTGTAAGTGGAAAGCTTCTGAAAACTCAGAGTTCACAAGTTGTGACGTGTTTTTTGACGTTGTCAGAAATGGCGGAGGCCATGAGAGTTTGGTACATAATAAGTGAATATATTGCAATTTCAGTCATCTAATTTTTTTCTTCGTAATTTTATAATATATCTGTGGACAATGTTGATATTCCCAGCTACCTAATCTTCCTCCTCTGTCATTATGTCTTTTCATTTCCTGCATTATGTTACGCATTTGCTAGCTTGCTAAATTGTTAGCCTCTGTGGCTTCTAGATGGCGACAGTAGCATCAATATTGCTTAGCAGCGTTGCTCTCACGACTTCACCATTTGAACACCACGCATATTATGTACATGACTTCCCATCCACAAGTTTATGAGTTTCATTTGAGTCTGATGGTGATCAGACCTTTTCATTGACACTGTGTTGCTGGGCAGCAGTTTGGTCCAAGTTCACTTCCTGTCAGCCACTGCATTAACAAAATAGTCCCTTCAAATGGGGTCGTGTTTATGAGTTGGGCCTATATGAACGCCCCCCTCATGTCGTATTCACAACCTTGTAAGTGGAAAGTTTCTGAAAGCTCCAAGTTCACGACGTGTGACGTGTTTATTGGCATTGTGAGAAATGGTGGAGCCCATGGAAGTTCATTTCTTGGTGCATGATGACTTAATATTGTACAGTAATTGTAATTTTAGTCATATTTAGTTTGGTTGCTTGGTAATTTTATAATATGTCTGAGGAAAATGTTGATATTGTCAACGACCTCATCTTTCTCCTCATTATTTCATTATTTCTTTGCATTTCCTGCATTATGTTATCCACTTGCTAGCTTGCTAAATTGTTAGCCTCTGTGGCTTCTAGACTCTGACAGTAACTTTAATATTGCCTTGTCATGATATAATCACTTGAATGCTACGCATATCGTGTCCACGAATTCCCATCTCGTAAACACGGTAAAGGCGACCCCATTTGAAGGCACCTAAACATTGCGACAGGAAGTAGAAAGGGGCCCATTTAAAATGTTTATGCTGTCAAGTTTGAAAAGGTCTATATTTAGCTTGCTTGTTAGTGTGTGTTTTTACATATGTTTAGGCCTCCTGTGCACCTGCCTAGAGTCCCATAAAGACATGAGGGCTCTCGAAAACACAGCATTTAAGGTGGTAATAGCAGGAAAAGCACAGGTGTAATTAATTACTGTGATTACAGCTCTGCTCCATGTAGCCGTGCTAGTAAACTATCCCCCGTTGAGCCAGCATGAGCCGCACTACGACCGTGGAACTGACACACTTAAATAAAACACACCCATAATTCATGTAATTAATTACACCTGTGCTTTTTCTAAATGTCAAAATGTCTGCCATGATGCACTAACTGTATGGTCTTTAAACCGATGTGCTGCTGTGAGTGTTAGATAAAACAGTCCATAGCCTACTAGGACATTAGTTGTTTTACAAAGAACTGAAGAGAGAACCAGAAAACCTGAGCACTGGATCTATCTCCTCAAGTATTAAAGCTAGATCAAATTCGTTGACATACTTCAGATGCGGAATTGTCTCAGCTACACGATGCCGTTAGAAATCTCTACCTCTAATATTAAATGCACAGTAGGCCAAAATGTAAGAGTACCCCCATTTTTTATATAAATTGCTATGAAATCTGCCATCTGGATCAGATCTGGATCAGCCTTTGGGATTTGATAGAAGTACACTCCTTGGCGGAGGTAATAATCATACATGGAATTATGGATGGGGTCGTGTTTAGTGTGTTCACGCATATAAATGGCCCCCTCTTGTGGTATTCACAACCTTGTAAGTGGAAAGTCTCTGAAATGACCTCACCATAATAACTTAATATATTGTAATCATATATTTTTTTTATTATAAAAATTTAATTTTATAACATGTGTGAGGAAATGTTGATATTCCCAAAAGACTCATCTTTCTCCTCTGTCATTATGCCTTTGCATTTCCTACGTTATGTTAGCCGCTTGCTAGCTTGCTAAATTGTTAGCAGTGTTCTTCATGACTTAACCACTTGAACGCCACGCATGTCATGTGCACCACTTCCCATGCTGTAAACGTGAGCTCCTAAATTTCATTTGAAGCCACTGAAAGCTTCTGAAAGCTCTGAGTTTACGACTTCTGACATGTTTGTTGACGTCAGAAATGATGGAGGCCATGGAAGTTATTTTTTTTGCATTATAATTTATTTGCATAATAATTAATACTGTATTTTGTAATTTTAAAAGATTATTGTGTACATGACTTCCCATGTTGTAAACACAAACTCAGGAGTTTAATTTCAAGGCACCATTTGTTTTACTTATGAATGAAATTATAGTGAAATTAAGTTATTCCCCTGTTTGCTGGGGACCCCCCTGTACAGTTCATCATTGGATGATCAACATTACCCACACTGTTTCTCCTATTTTCTATGACAAGTGTCTGCACACTAGCTTGCTACCTATAGCTATACACAACATTTTTGTCTCATCTAATAATTTTTACTGATAGATTTTTTTTGAGTGATGCCAGAAAAACACACACACCCATTCGCATCATTTAAGAGTGAATATGAGCCTATGGTGGTATATTGTGAAAAAAAGTTTTTTTTTTTTTTTTTTTTTGTTAAATTAAGTTTAAAGTGTTAGAAAGATGAAAGAAAAGACAAAGATATCTCAGGCTTGACTTGATGGCAGTGATGGCAGTAGTAGCTCCAAACATACAGTACGTAGCATGGCCACAAAACTGAATTACGTGTCTCCATCAAACATGTCCTGCCAGGTATGTGTGTTACTGTGACTAACCTATGGCAGTGGGTGACACAGGATGGGATATCTAACACATCTCACACTATGCCTGTCATTCCAGGCCACTTCTCTGCTGACAGAAGTGTGTGTTTTGGCTGTTTGTCCATGTTAGCGGAAGCCAGTCGGTATTAGCTGGTGAGCTATTATGTGAGACATGTCCTGGACAGATTAACGCCCGGTGGCTAGGCTAACAGTGAGGTCAGGACAAATGAAGAAGGCCATACATCTGGGTGGTCATCTGATTATTGTCCCTCGATGTCTCAGAGTAGCGGGAGCTAGCGTCAACTTGGTTCTTGACTTACTGTACTGTACTCTGTCCCAGTCATGCTGAGGCATGTCTTACTCTGAGTCCAGTATAGCTCAGAAGGTCACTTGCGTCACCCTGTGCAATCATCTTAGAAGGAAAGTCAGTAGATATGAAGGTGGTTACATAAAACCAACATTGGCTTGAGCTTCGAAGCTTTGACATATTTAGTATCGGCCTAGTTTGATCGCTCCGAACCTTCAGTCACAACAGAGTACAAATGTTTATCTGTGACCTAGTTTTGGTTAAACAACAATCTCTGGCCTCATTTCCTTCCCATCTAAGTAGGAGTCAAACAACTTCTTGTCATTGTGTATCATTGGCTCCTAGTAGAAGTGACAGCTGTCTCCAGACTGTCCCCACTGGCCCCTCCTCCACCCCCATGGAAGGGGACTTTATGTATGGTGTCATGGAGGGAAGCGCGAGTCTGGGATTAGCTCATTAAGACGGACATCTTTGATCCGAGGTTATCTCTCCCATTTCCAAGGCAACTTGATCAGATCCTGGCCTCTTAAGACACACAGGGCACAAACCCACACAAGGCCGCATATACACACAGATATACACACACACACACACACACACACACACACACACACGTACAAACGGGCCTTAAAGCCCTAGAGAGCGGTGGCCAACAGAGATGTGAAGTGTAGATGTGCAGCAACAGCTAAACGTCGTGTCAGGTTTCTGGGGACTCGTGCTAAATTTAACCCTGTGATCCTGCAGCAGGCAGAGGGGTTTAAATGCCAGCCTACAGTTGCTCCACACCAGTTGTTCTCCACACGTCTTCCACTCATCACAAACTCAGGCCGGCGACGAAGACAGGCACGCACACGTACACTCCGACACACACGCTCCAGGCGCAGGACCGAACAAGACATACAGTGCAGCAGATCCAGGGGAAGCAGGAATCGTTGTCCCCTTTCAGAGTACGGTGTCCAGTATGGAGCTTTTTGAGACCAACCCTTACTTCTTCCCCGACCAGCGCTTCTACGAGGGAGGGGACAGCTACTTCCCCTCTCGCCTGCCTGGGGGGTACGACCAATCCTCCTACCAGGATAGGAACTCCATGATGGGCTTGTGTGGGAGTCTGTCCGGGGGTGTTGGAGTCGGGGTGACGGGAACAGAGGACAAAGCCTCTCCATCCAGCCTGTCACCTCACTCTGAGCCCCACTGCCCAGGTCAGTGCCTGCCCTGGGCCTGCAAGCTGTGCAAAAGGAAGACAGTTACCATGGACCGCCGGAGGGCGGCCACAATGAGGGAGAAGCGGCGTCTGAAGAAGGTGAACGAGGCCTTCGATGCTCTGAAGAGGAGCACCCTGATGAACCCGAACCAGAGGCTGCCCAAGGTGGAGATCTTGCGGAGTGCCATTCAGTATATCGAAAGGCTGCAGGCTCTTGTGTCTTCCCTCAACCAGCAAGACACTGAGACGGGACAGCAGGGACTGCACTACCGACCCAGCCCGGCCCAGCCCAGAGTGAGTAGGACAGAGGAGGCATGAGCAGAAGCAGGTCAATACATTAAGAGGCAGAAGATGTAAAGACAAAGATGAAATGTGAAGTAGAGGAAGAGATGCACGACATAATTGGAAAAATGGTCGAAGTAAAATGTTCTTGACAACTTTGACAAACTGAAACACCTTAAAGCCTGCTTCAGAATTGATCACAAGTTTTCAGGTTTTGGGGGAAAAGCTGTATCCGTCAATGTATTCAGGCATAGAATGACCAGAGGCACTTCCTGTCATTTTATTGCACTTTCTTAAAAAGGTTCTTGAGACCATGTAGTTTTCAGTTGTAATGTGTCAGACTATATTTGAAGGTTCAAAGAGACAACAAGAATGAACTGATCAGACAGGTGCCAAAATGGTTGGATATCTTTTACATTCAACTGTGTTTTTTCTGATGGAAAAGTCTGGCTTCTCTTGTTGAGATACTCTTCAACAAGTACATTTGCCTGTGAGGGGTCCCAGATGGTGGTGGTGGTGGTGTGTGTGTGTGTGTGTGTGTGGTATTATACTGCACTGTATTCTGTGTTTCTACGTGGGGCGGGGTGTGCCATGTCATAACACACTGACTGACAGCAACTTCTGTGTGTGCATCTCCATGGTAACAGGTGTCGTCAAGTGAGCCCAGTTCAGGCAGCACCTGCTGCAGTAGCCCGGAGTGGAGCAGCACCCCGGAGCAGTGCGCTCAGAGCTACAGCAGCGAGGGTGAGTACAGTTCACACGCACAGTCTCATTAGACAGCACAAACAGATCTGTGTCGCCTCACTCAGATACTCAGTGTGTGACTGGATCTCTTTGCAGATCTCCTGAGTGCTGCCGACTCTCCAGAGCAGGGGAACATGCGAGCCCTGACCTCCATCGTGGACGGCATCACTACAGCAGGCGGAGCCGTGGCCTTTCCTGTGGACATTCCCAAATAGACCCTCTACACGGCAGACCCATAGGTGCACAGAGCCACAGACACAAAGGAAAATTGGCAAAGCAGGCTGATAACCGGTCCAATTTAATTTATTTTTCAGCACTACTGATCTGAGTGTCTTATGCAAAAAAAAATGAATTAAATAGTGATTTATTTGAATTGTCACTCTGCTGATCAATGGGTCTACTAGCCAAACTGAATTCCTCCTGTTCACAATGAGGCCTTATTCCCTTTATTTCCTGCCTTATCCTGTCTGTCAGAGCCACAGGAGCTTAGTCAAACTAGAGATTCAAGGACTTTACTGCATGAACCCAACACCTAGTTACTAGAGTGGATCTCTGTTAGGTTTGCCTTCAGCCACAGAGGAATGATAAAGCCTGGTTTTCTCCTTACTTAATTTAAGTTTCTCCTCTTTTCGAAACCTTTCCCTGATCTTTCATTCTTTTGTGTGTGTTTATTTGTGGGGCCAATATGTACCATGGCAGTGTTGACCAAGAAGATCTGCTTAATTTAAACTGGTTATGAATGCTAGTGATGTAAATACGTTCCCTTTTTCTACAGAGTGGTTTTGCCATTTTATTTTTAAATTTTTTGCTAACTTATTTTTGACTTTTATAACTAAGATTGTTGTGTATTTGTAGATGTTCTGAAAAGTGATATTTTCTGTCCAATTCTTCCAATAAAGACCATTTTCAATACACTGTTTTGTCGTTGTCCTTAATAGAAAAAGGAACACATCCAAAATCTTTAAAAAACAGCTTTACTTATGTCTATATAGTGTCATAAATACAGTTCACTTATTTTAAATAGCCAAATAATAAAATCTTGATTTGTCAGCATTGTTTCACACCTGGAATAAAGACACAGTACTCATAGCTGCCACATAGCACATTACACCTTTTAGACACCTTGGAAAAACTTTAAAATAAAAAAATAATAAAAGATTGTACACCCATCCAGCACTTCACTGGTTCATACTGTATGATGTGTTCTCATTGGATGAGGAGTTGGTCAGCCAAGAGTACTGACTGCTCACTGGCACGTCTCCATGGCAACTGAACGGGAGGTGACGGGACGGGATTAGAAAGGTCCGTCACTTTGAGCAGTTTCTCGTGTATATCATTGGCTGATGTTGAGCAGCAGTTTACAGTTTGATTTGAGAGAAAGTAAGGAATCAACAGAGGAGCTACAGTGTTCACACTAGTCATCCACAGAGAAAAGTCACACGGCTGGGGTCGGCCTTTCACGCACAATTTCTCTACATGTCTCAAGCAGAGAGACTCATTTGCTCACTCACACATACTCTTCATATTAAAGGATTCTCTCTATTCTAGGCTACATAGTGTCATACTGAAGGCGAGAGGCGAAAAGAGGAGAGGTAACAGCTACATAGTGTCAAAAGAGGAGGAGGAGGGGGGGGGAGAACAGGAGAGGAGGGAAGAGAGAGAAGTCTGAAATTGGACCCATGAACCTGTGAAGAGTCCTTGTAGAAACACCCCGTCCTTAGTGAGACCCTCCCACTAACGATTCACACACTTACAGCATACAGCAAAAGACACACAAAGGTCCGACACAGAGAGAAAGAGAAAGAAAGAGAAAGAGAGAGAGAACAGTCACTATTGAATACAGGGCATTGGGTTTCATACAGCAATGATATTATATTATTTTCCATATATATTTCCAATATATATATATATATATATAATATTTCTATAAAAAACATAAGTCATCCATTTTATGTACAGAGATGATAAATACCTTGCATAACCGGTAGAGGGGCAATGTGCAGTGGGATCTGCCATTTATACAAGTATTCATCATTCCCAAGTCCAAATCAACGAATTGTCACCAACCCTTTAAATCTTTTTTTTTACACTTGTGTTGCCTATAGGACGTGATGACACTGGAAGATTGGTTTGGACTTGGCCATGTTGAGAGATTAGAACCAGGACAAGAACCCACAGCTGAGACCAGGGGGGAGCAGGAGCACAACACCACAACAACAAGGCTACTGGGAGCACTGGGGTAAACCGGGAGAGACAGGGATGTAGTCTCCTTTACAGCAGCGAGCGCAGCCAATGAGCACTCTCAAAGAGTTCAAAGGTCAGAGTTGGCCTCTGTATTGCACGTGTCCGAAGGAGAGGTCGAGAGGTGAAAGATGGGAGGTGAGACCGGGCAACAGAAGGGCACCCGGTACTCCCTCTCCAGATTTGGCATATCACTCTCAAAAGGCCGCAAGCATGTGTCCATATAGGTAATGAGAATGCACTGGAAGAGAGAGAGAAATAAGTGTTGCTTTGACGTGTGAATATATTCATTCATTCATTCATTCATCGTCAACCGCTTATCCCGTTAGGGGTCGCGGGGGGCTGGAGCCAATCCCAGCTAGCATTGGGCGAAGGCGGGGTTCACCCTGGACAGGTCGCCAGTCCATCGCAGGGCACATAGAGACAGACAACCATTGTGTGAATATATGCAGATATCAAAATTTTATTGGTTTAATTGGCCCAAAAATGCCCTCCAATACACCTTGAAACATCATTATAGATAGGGGTGTAAGAAAATATCATTACATTACAAAGTGTATGCCGTATGCTATAACATAATGATTCAAAAAAGAAGAGGCTAAAACTTGCATTGTTTACAAGCTCAAATCAGTCACACACACGTCAGTTAATTTATTTGCCTTTATTTTAATCTGCCTCATGCCACACAGCTGGGCAATGCTGGTCAAAAGCGATCGTGTCTAGAAGGTAAATCGCAAATTGCTAATGCAGGATGCCTTCAAATGGAACTTGTAAAGTCGTGTTTATGACATGGGAAGTCGTGAACACGACATGCATTGCACTCAAGTGGTTAAGTCGTGAAGAACAATGTTGCTAAGCAACAGCAATATTAATGTTACTGTCCATGGCTAGTAGCAACAGAGGCTAACAATTTAGCAAGCAAGCAAGTGGGTAACATAATACAGGAAATGACATAATGACAGAGAAGATGAGGTCGTTCTGAATATCAACATTTTCCTCAGACCTATTATACATTCAACAAGAAAAACAATATACAACTAAAATTACAATATATTAACTTAGTGTATTAACTCTCGCGAGACGTGCTGCCCAACAACCTATTACAACCTTCACTATCTCGCGAGAGTTTATGCCATTATGGCTTACCCTCGACTTCTAGACACGACCGTTGAAAGCCATATAAAAAAAGTAAGTACTAAGTTTAGCAGTTTCGGGTGTTAGCTTACCTGTTAGCATTAGCGCTGCTGTTAGTAAGCAGAGAGAAGTTAGCATGAATAGGTCCGCACGGCCGAGGGGTCGAGTCTCGGGGTCGCCGGGGGAGGAGCTTGAGCGGACGTAGCACAGCAGGACAGAGAGGACACCGCGTGCAGTTAGTCAGTGAGGACAAGCAGAAAGAAGCACATAAACAACACACAGATAACACACATGGGGTGAAATAGAGACGGCTGGTTAGTATGGTCACACACCTTCAGGCTGGAGCTGTTTCCTGGGCATCAAATTTACCGAGGGCGGCATGGACATGGAGGGCATGCGGAAGCCGGCAGGCAGCGTTTCCATGGAGCCCGCCATCATGCCCAGTCCCACCCCTCCCTCCCGGGCCCGAAACCTCTTGCGCCACGATGGAGAGCGTCGAAAAGACTTGTCATCCCCACTCTGTAGGGACATTGAGGAAAGCGAGGTCAGTCATCGTCTCTTTTTCCACACATGTTATGTGTATGCAGCTTGAGAGGTCACCTCCTCTAGCCGACGGTCGGTCCCCAGGGCTAACAGGTTGTTGAACTCCCTCTCCAGAACCTGCCGGGCCTGGAAAACAACACAGAACCCGGGTCAGGAAGGAACAGGAGCTGGTGGCCAAGTCACTGAAAGCTCTTGAAATACCTCTGATAAACAGGGGTAACCTGTATGCTTTGTGTTCATCTGTGAATATGAAACTGTGGCCAAGTCATCTGTGGCTCTTTCAGTGAGACCTTTTGATCAGAGAGCCACTGATCTGAAGAAATCTGAAGTAAATGTTGGCAGCTTGTGGCCAGCAGTAGATGGAAATGCTGACTGCACACAAACTGCCGCCTCACCAAAAAGTTAATCAACCAGTCTCATAAAAACCTCAACAACTGTGAAGATTAACTGGTTGCAGAGAGGCCAAAAGGGCTGTCATGAGCTTACAGTGCTAGGAACAAATGTGTTGAATGTTGTTATACAAATTATAATAAATTTTACTGGTACAAATCTCATGTTGTTTATATATGGTAATACTTCATTTTACAGGTCTGCAAAATTCATGGTAATTAGGTGATAATTGGCAAGTAACCTATTTGAAATTTCTTTGCAATCTCTGCCCCATTAATTACCTCAAAAATTATTGAAAATTACTAAATGATAAGCATTATTTAATAACTGGTAATTTATTTAACACATTTCCAGGAACAGAATACAAAGTTTATTGATATGTTTAATTTCCATGTCTGCTGATAAAGAGATAATTACAAAGCATGTATTTGAAATTTGTTTAAAAATAACCCTCCCTGAATCATTACATTAGCTACCAGGTTACATCTGTGTAGACAGTAAGTCACGATTGTGCCTGATCAGAAGTGTCTTTTATCAGTTTTATTTTTACACCTCTGATGAAGGGCAGCCACTTCTCAAGCCTAAGGGCCCTGTTTTAACCATTATATGCTATTTTAGCTTATAATTATTAAATAATGTTTGTAATAAAATCATTTTCAATACATTTTGAGGTAAATTTTGAGGTAATGTGGCAGTAATTTCAGAGAAATTTCAAGTGGGTTACTTGTTAATTATCACCAAATTACCATGAAATTGGCTGACCTATAAAATTAATTGTTACCCTATTTTACATTATGTTAAAGAAACAGTGTGTAATATTTTGGGCAATCTATTAGCAGAAATTGAATATGATATTCATAACCATGTTTTCTTTAGTGTAAAATCACTTGAAACTTGTTGTGAATCCTTAGAAAATGTGTTTTTGTTTAGAATGAGCCCTTTTTTTTTATCACATAGGGAGCAGGCAAGCCCTCAGGAAGAGTGCTAGGCTGTGAAGCAAATTTTCATAGTGGCCACACAGTTGAAATATAACTCTTGTGTCTGTCACGTGATGCCATCGAGCCCAGAAAGACAGTTTCCCTTAGACTTACATTAGGAAAGAGGCATCTGTAAATCAGTGGCAAATTTATTTCTTAAGTTAATCAACTTTCCAATATGAACAAAGGAATAACCCTTATCTTAAAGTTGTAAAATGCACTAATAGCCGAATCCAGAGTTATTTCCCTTCCCTCTGTTCATGTGACCCAGACCGCAGCTGGACCCAGGGATGGGAGGCGTAGTTAAATGAAATGCTTTTGCTTCTGCTCTATGGGCCCAATAGATGAGGATGGTCACTGTATTATCCGGGAAATTTATCACTCGGTAGTTGAGCCATTTTGCCTTCATGTGTCACTCAGCAACTCTGACAGGAATCAACGGGAGCCTGCCTCCAATGCTGTATCCAGTTCTGTTTATACATCTATGAGCAGGTCCTCTTCTCCGAGTCCACCATGTTGCACCGCCATATTTCTACTAGGGGTGTAACGATACATGAGTTGGATCGATATATCGATTCAGTGATGAAAAATCCAATGCCGTCGCGGCAAAGTGCAAATATCGATACATATAATTTTTAAGATATGCCTTTATTTTGAAAATTCCACTTCATATTTATCTTTTCTATTAAAAGCAATAGATTGTCTTTCATTTAAATATCTGGAGGAGCCCATTAATAAAACTGTCAAATCATATTTTAGTTGCTTTTTGTGAGTTGATATGAATGTAACTAATTGGATTAAATGGGCACATGATACCATGTCATATTGACTGCAGGCCCCAGAATTTAATAGCATTGAAATCAAATCATGGCAGACTTTGTTATATCAGCAAATATCATATCGTTGACCAAAGAATCAATATAATATTGTATTGTGATTTGCGATGCACCAATACTGTTTGGATATCGGGCTGATACTGCCTCAAATAGCTGGATCGGGTATCAGTGACAATGGGGCTGATCTATTTCAGTTCAGCTCTGTTTATGTACTATACTATATACAGTGCATTTTATACAGGAATTCAGTTTCCTGTTTAAGTTTTGACTAATTTGTTGCTGCATTTAAAAGTTTATACTTGAACTTTAATTCCTGTTAATTTTGAAGATTTTTTTTACCGAGTTGCTGGTGCAAAAATTATTATGATAATGATAAATAACAATTCAGTAAATTTATATCTATGTATTTATTTATTACAGAAGTATTCAGCTCATTAATTAAACACTGGTATTGGATGGGTACTTGGTATCGGCTGATACCCAAAGCCCAGGAATCGCTATCAGTATCGGGACTGAAAAAAGTTGGATTGGTGCTTCCGTACTTGTGATGAAACTTGGGATTTACACCCCTAGTTTCTAAAGTAGCACAGAACAGACAAACCAGACACTGGCTGTAGAGAGAGCCTTTCATGTTTTTACGTTACCTGAAGGTCACAGTAGTTTTCCGACACCCTTGTGAAACTGCAGTAATGTGAGCCGCTGATTGTAAAACCGTGGTACCACCAGCCGGCGTCTGACTTTCGTTGCTCTTGAAGTAGTGTTATAATGATAAAGATGGCTTCCGAGCAAGGCCAACAGCATTACCACGATTTTCCACCCGGCGGCTCCCGTTCCCAGGGTGTTGAAAAGGGAGGAGTGAGCGGAGGGGTACTCAGTTGCAATCTGCAACTACACCACTTGATGCCACCAAAGCTCACACACTGTACCTTCAAGACTGCCCACAAAATGGACCAAACTGCCTTTAAAAATCAGATCATACAACACTTGATATCTCTCCCATTCAGGTCAGTTCAGTCATTGCATGCTGTGAACAGTTGTGTCCCCCTCTGTAACCACCTGTGTGTTCTGCATAGGGATCTGCAGGATGAGCGCGAGGCTGCTGTAGTCGAAGGTCTCGTCCAGAGAGATGAGCGCTCCGTGGACGCCGCTCTCCAGCAGGTTGCCGCTGTACTCCCTCAGACCAATGGACAGAACCCAGTGGATGACCTGCTCATTGGTCCACACCAACACATCTGAAGTAAAAGATAGCGGCTCAGACTCAAGGTACTGTTGCATCATGTTATATACAGTATAAGTGTCAGCCCACAGCATTACCAGCAAATAAGAGCAACTCGATTTAGAGTAAGAGAGCTAGAAAGAGAGAGATAAAGAGATAATGTGCATGTCCACATAGTGTCAACTCACTGGCACACTCCCTTTGTTCATTTAAAGCACAGCTGTCGGCCAGCTTTCCAAGTTGGAACAGGCGGTGTGTCTGCATGCGTGTGTGTGTGTGCGTAAACAGGGCAGGACTCTGATTTGACATGACAGCTGAGTCAAGTTCATGTGCAGAACTCAAGGTCAAAAGGGCGAGAGGGCTGGATAGATCTAAGTGTGTGTGTGTGTGTGTGTGTGTGTGTGTGTGTGTGTGTGTGTGTGTACTACTCTTGGTATGTGGAGCTTTGGATCATAAGAACGTAGGCCCACTTCAGCTGGCGTTTTGACAGTCTAAAGGTGCAGCTGTTTCAATGTTCAGGCCAACTGACAATATCAGGAGAAACCACTAGGTGGCCCGATGACACTGTGGATGTGAACATTCTTGTGTACTAGTGTTTGAACATGTGTGTGTGTGTGTGGTTGCTTTTTTTGGTCAAAGTTTATGTATCAGGGTGTGTGTAAAGTGTACCTTTCATGTCGTGTTGGCTGTCGTCTCTCCGGCGCTCCAGGTCTTTCCTGTCATAATTGAGTCTCTTCAAGCACATAATCCCGTACTGCAGACTGGCCCTGGTACACACACACACACACACACACACACACACACACACACACATACATACATGCAGAAATATATATGTACACACAAACATGACGGAACAAACAAGCACACACAAACAGAAAAGCACACATGCATCATTAGCCTTCCTCCATAGCTATGTGTCCAGTTAGCAGATGAAAGGGGAGGCAGCCTCTGTTACAGACCTATGGAAGCTGTCCACCATCTTGAGGTGGCTCCTCAGGTCCTTCTTGGTCAGGTGGTCCAGCATGCGCGCGTCCACCAGACACTCCATGAAGTAGGAGCGGTACTGAGGCAGGCCTAGGCTGGGCAGCCACTCATTCCCTATCCACTCGTGATTCATGTCGCCGTACGCCAGAGTCTACAGGGAGTGGAGTACATGATGTTACTGTGTGCAACAGAAAAAGAGGCAGACTGCTCTCGGTTTCAGGATTATATACTGTACATGTTACACTGTACAACAATGTGTTCTGATGCCAAAAGTTACACAAGTGGTAAAACTAATAAAAAAAGAAATTTGAGGATAATTTTAATAATTTACTAGGATGAAAATCATCCTGGGCTGCACGGTGGTGTAGTGGTTAGCGCTGTCGCCTCACAGCAAGAGGGTCGCAGGTTCGATTCCAGCTTGCGGCTCTTCTGTGTGGAGTTTGCATGTTCTCCCTGTGTAAGCGTGGGTTTTCTCCGGGTACTCCGGCTTCCTCCCACCATCCAAAGACATGCTGTTTAGGTCAACTGATTACTCTAAATTGCCCGTAGGTGTGGATGTGAGCGTGAATGGTTGTCTGTCTATATGTTGTCTGTCTCTATGTGCCCTGCGATGGACTGGCGATCTGTCCAGGGTGTACCCTGCCTTCGCCCAATGCCAGCTGGGATCGGCTCCAGCCCCCCCGCGACCCCTAACGGGATAAGCGGTTGACGATGGATGGATGGATGGAAAATCATCCTACTAAATTAATAAAATTATCCTCAAATACACTCAAATAGTCTCCTCTACTCTCAGCTGCCTCAGTGTCCACTCTACTGTGTACAGAGCATAACATTGAATTGGCTGCCTTCTCTTCTTCTTCAAATGCTCATATGAGTGTGTGCGTTAGTGAAGCACGTGGGTGTGTTTTCAGAGTGTGTGCAGACAGATGTTGGTAGATCAGTAACCTCACCTGTGCCCAGCTGCCTTCCTCATTCTCCTGAGTGGCAGCATGGCAGAGACAATACACAAGGTCAGAGAGACAGGGGATTACTGAAGACACACACATTGCGCATTCAGAAATACACACACACTCACAAAGCTCAAGAGCTGCAGTTAACCTTCATTACAAATCTCCAGCACTCATATAAATACACACGTCATTAATCAAACTTTTCATGGAGACCACACGTTAGAGCGGTTAAATCATACAGCTGCATACAAATACCAGCACAAGCACAAAAATGCGTTAGTGTGTGATGTCATGTGTATTTAAAGGGGTCTTCTGGGAGATGATGACATATGTGTGTCACGGTGGGGACAGTGAGAGTGTTGGGTGGAGGGGGGGCGGAGTGGGAAAGGGAGCACCCAGATGGTACTGACCGCTTTAGTGGAGGAAGCCAGGTTCTCCATCTCTTCATGAGTCACCCACACATTTCCGGAGGACTGCGCAGAGGACGAAAACACACCCGAACACACGCACACACACACATGCACACAAAAACACACCCAAGAATGTGTATATTTTCACACATACCGACCCCCCCCACACACACACACACACACACACACACACACACACACACACAGACACAGACGAACATCGTGTTGAGTGATGCCAAGGGAGGGAGTGTATTTCAGGCAGGTAGCTTGGAGCTATATGTGGCACCATTTGTGTGTCGTTTTCCCACAGAACCCCATGCAATTTATAGCAGCGGAGAAGGACAAGTCAACCCAACACTGGTCTGAACAGAAGAACAAAAAACAGAGTGAGGAGTCATCACCTCAGGGTGCAGAGTGTTAACGCTAAAGTTGGTAACTTTAAGCAGATATGATAAAAAGTTATTTTTTATTTAACGGTCACAATTTCCTAACAGTAGCACATGAGACAAGTAAGCTTAGAACAAAACTTGATCTAAAGCGAGTATATGGTTGGATCGTGAATGGTCAGTCTGTGAATTTGTGGCTAAATTGTTACGCAAATAGTCAGTGGTCATGTCTGTAATGTTAATGGCGAGGATGCTATGCGACACAGTGCTCCACTCAACTGGCCATTTTAGCATTGTCGTACTCTATTGATGATTGCATGCGATTGGTCCCTGGTTTTCTGCTTCCGGCAGGAAACACCATGGTGGCCTGCCCTCAAACTCTCTGCTTTTCCGTCAAAACAATCTACCTCTGAAAACATTGTAAGTAATATAGGCTATGCCACTGCTGAATTTCATTTAATTTTAAAACTAGATCACCTAGTTTAACAGCTTGGTCCAAGTTTTGTGAGCTGGATGGGCTCATTTGCACAACAAACTGTTCCCCACCTTTTCATTTTGAAAGAGCAGCGGCCAATGAGGAAACTCCAACACTCAGTCGACCAATCGTGTATCTTCATCACTCAGTCAGTCTTACACTTAACAGTCTCTTTTGCCCTTGTAGGGTTGGCACTATGTTGTCCAGCCAAGAATCGTGTTCCTGTGCCTCTTCCTAGTGCGAAACTTGTGAAATCCGATCCGAACGGTCAAACTAAGCAGCGCTGATCAAATATGAATCAATATTCTGTTACTGTAATGACTGTTTCTCTCCTCAAATGTTTTCAGAAACATCTTGTAGTTACTGTTTAGCTGTAAAATGAGAAAGTTTGCTCTGGCTAGAGGGCGGTGCTTGGTATTGGCTCGACTGTTTTCAAAATGGCGGCCAGGTCACAAACTTTCTCATTTTACAGTTAAACAATAACTATAAGATGTTTCTGAAAACATTTGAGGCAAGAAATAGACATTACAGTAACAGAATATCGATTCGGAGTTGGCACAACTGCCCAGAAGCCATCAGCTATGATTGGTTGCTAAGACTGGGTGCTGTAGAAACTTGCAAATACCATTAGGAGCACTAGGTGGACACAGAACAATATGACTTTTTTCACAGATTATCTGTCTCATACACTACTATCAGGATATAGTGACAGTTTTATAGCTTTTACAGTAGTTGTTCAAAAAGTTACCTACTGCAGCTTTAAGTCTAACAGTGACGGAGGCTTTGAGTGTTTGGTGTAGGGTAGTGTGTGTTCATATTCACAATTCTGGATTACATTTTTGTGTATGCTCATTTATTTATTTGCTGTTGGTGTATGGACCTGTGCGATCATGGAGGTGTATTTGCTGTATTACTAATGTTACCGTTCTGGAGGTGAGCGGTGCAGATGGGCTGGTGAGGGACACCATCTCCTGGATGGCCAGGCGGAGTTTGAGTCGGTGCAGAGGGTTGCTGATGCCAATCTCCCTTTGAATCTCCGTGTCGGACAGAGCTGACATGATGGCTCCGCTCTTCACATTGGCACGGCAGGCCGCCACATACCACGCCGGCATACCCACCCACAGCTGGTGAAAGATATTCAACATCAGCACCATTGTCCCCATAAAAGGTCAGATAGAAGGGGAAGGGACTGCAGCTCCCTCCCTGTAATGGTCTGTCAAGTGTTTTATATCACTGCATTTATCATTGTATTAAATGTAGTAGCAGCCTGACATAAAAACAGCAAGCTAGAGGGAGGTTTTTTGAAAATGTATGGTTGGTAGATATAAAAGTAGATCAGGGGAGTACCTCCAGCCAGGAGACAACAGTAGGGCCGTCCCAATGGGCAAATGGCAGGCCTCTTTTCCTGGCGTCTTCCAGAAGCTCGTGTCTAACAAGGGAATTAAAAATGGACAAAGAAAGACAGAAGGAAGTGACAATTACCAAAAAAAGGTTTAGTGAACATATTGAAATAACAAGAACGAGAGAAAAAAAAAAACACAAATTCTGAGAAGAAAGGATGCTTTTACTTTTTCTTCATCCTGCGGTCCCTCTCAGCCTGTGTGCCCAGTTTTCCCAGAGTCATCGTGTCCCCAATGCCCATCTCAAAGTCTGCTATACAGTAAAACAGTGTTAATTTCTATCTCTGTAAATCACACACACTGTCACACTGTCTGCAAGAGTGTGGGATGTGGTATGTAGTTTGCAGTATACCTGTTAAGGCCGGGAGAGTCTGTCCATCCCTGCCTACTGTCTGCTCTATTCGACCCTTCTCCTTCTTTCCAAACAGCCGGCCAATCGATGACTTAATGCCTTTCTTCTGCTTGCTGCAAACAGTTAAAATAAAGGAAATGGAGTCACACTGAAATCTTTATTATTGTCAACTTTGAATAAACACGGTGAAACAAAAAGGTTCCGGTCCAGTTCCAGCCGCTGTAATCTTCAAAACTTGTTGAGGGAAAGTTGAAGTAAGACAATCCGACAGCAGGTCTGTACTGATGCTGTGTTGTCATATGTGTGTGTGTGTGTGTGTGTGTGTGTGTGTGTGTGTGTGTGTGTGTGTGTGTGTGTGTGTGTGTGTGTGTGTGTTTACTTACCCTCGGCCGTCTTCTAGACTGCCTGTGAACTGGGCGAAATTGGTTTCTAGCCGTAAACTTCGTGGGGACGAGGGAGGCGACGTCTCACACTTGATAGTAGCTTTGTCGACTTCCACCGGAGACTAGAAGAGCCACAAAAGCAACTCAGCTCACTTATGAAAGCCACAGTTGGACAAAAAAAAAAAAAACAGTACAATTTTGGTTGTGTTAGGTGCAGACTTACTGCTACTTTCCTGCGGTGTTTCCTCAAGTCGCTTGGCTGTCAAACAAAACAACAGTACAGTTACAGATGAGGCTTTTTACAGTGAACACTCTGCTATATGACACATAGAGCGTGCATGCTCTCTGACCAGAGTCATGATGCCTAAATGGTGGCTGGCGTTGCGTGAGTGGTGTTTAGGTGTGGAGTGGCCACTGGTGGGCGGGGAGGAGGACGATGCCAGGGACTGGGCGGTGGCGGAAGTGGGCAGTGCCCGCGGTCGAAGCGTCACATTGAGTCCGTCCATGCTGCCGCTGTTGACGCGAGACTCAATCTCATCAGAGCGGAGGTCTGCAGACTCTCTCTCCACCTGGATCATCCTGCCACACACACACACACACACACACACACACACACACACACACACACACACACACACACACACACACAGTTATTTTTGAACATCCCATTAATCAGTTAATTAAGAACACACAACTTGTATTTCTGTGATAATGAATGCAAGTTTTATTTGGAGTTGAAAAGCTCAAAATAAAATCATTTAGGTCGTATTTCTCATTTGCTCTACAAGTCAGACTTGTATTGTTATTTCTTATTTGTTCCGTGAATCTGGGAAATAATATTCCTTTATTTATCATTTATGTTTGTATGACAAATTGTAATAATGCAAAGATTCTGGCAAATAGTGCATTATAGAAATACCATTTCAAGTACAGACGTTTTTATTTTTTAATTATTCCTTCGAGGGAGTCTGGCTCCTCTGCAGCATAATCAGCATCTATTTTGCATCTCCTCCCCAGAAGCATATTCTGAGGTGTCACAAGAGGACCTTGTTTACTGTAAACTGCAATAAACAGCGTCCTCCTCCAGCAAGAAACAGAACTGAAGAGTCTTATCGCCGTGGTTTCATCTTTCTATCTGACGCCACTATCAGATGTGGTGCATCTTGTCTGGCCACAGGCCTTCACGCATTGCATTAAAAAGACAGAGCAGCAGCACCTTTATTTTGCTGTCATGTCTTCAAAATGTCCCTTTTCTTGTAATTATTGCATATTATCTTGAATAATTTGTTCTGCTTTTATCTGCGTCCTGTTTCTCGCTGTTGCGCTGACCCAGTTTTCCCTGTGGGGGATCATGAAACTGTCATGTGCTGTAATCTAATGTGCCTGTGCTTTGTCACCTTATCTCTTCATTGATAGCGTCGAGCTGCTCCTGCAGCATGAGAGCGAGAGTCTGAGCGTCGGATTGGCCGCTGGGAGAAAGCAGGGTCGAGCTAACGTCATCATCCAGGTCTGACTCTGCCTCGATGTCGCTGCCGAGGAGGTGGCTGACGCTCCCGCGCAGAGATGGGTAGTCCTGTTCAAACATAGCACACACCTGGACACAACAAGGACACGTGAGTTTTAACATATGTAGACGCAGTAAAACATGACATACATTGATCATGGATTAATGTACCTGAATAATGTGCTATATGCATTAAAGGGGACATATCATTCTAATTTTCAGGTTCATACTTGTATTTTGGGTTTCTACTACAGCATGTTTATATACATTAATGTTCAAAAAACACAATTTTTCTCATATTGTCTGTCTGAGTACAGCTGTATTCACCCTGAAACGCTCCGTTTTGGCGGATGTCTCTTTAAGGCCACCTCCTGTAAAAAACCTGGACTACTCTGATTGGCTGGTGAGAAAAATATAGAACACTGTTACAAACTTTGCAAGCTGTGGGTGGAGATACTCAGATGGGGGGCAATATATGATTATTATTAATAATAGTAATAATAAATAGCAACTTTCTGAATTTAAAGAAAACAAGGCTGACTGTATAGTTAATATGTGCACTTCAATATTTGATCATTTATCGCAAGTCATCACAATATTGAACAATGATATCTCATGTTGCAGATTTTCCTCATATCGTGCAGGCGTAATAGGAGGGGGAGCCAAATCTGAATGACTTCACATGTTTTCTGATCTAGGCAACCCACAAAAACTGACTTTATTTCACACTTTGTGGGTTGGTAGACACTCCAGATACCCAAATGTAGGTAAATAAGCATTGAAAAAGTTTTTCATGCTATGTCCCCTTTAATTTTGAAACTCATACACAAAAATACAATATGACACTTGTGGAAGTATGTGGCCAGTTATGAGAAGAAATGGATGGACAGGGAAACTTACATCAGACAGCATGTCCATGGCAGCAGGTGAAAGAGAGACAGAAAGACAGAGAGGTTAGTAGAGAATGGCAGCCAAGCACTGACACTTATTAGCAAAGCAGATGTGAACTTGCATAAAGCACTGGTAAGGAGCTGTATGTAGTTAGAGGAATAGTTGACACATGAACTTGTGACCTGTAAGTTGGCTATTTTCCTGAGTGTGTGTGTGTATAGTGTATGTGTGAGGAGCTGTGAGGTTGTTTTGGCCCGATAAAGACATCATTAACACCTTGTTTGGGTCGTCCCGTAGCGCTGACATTCTGCCCTTCTGCGCCCGCCTGATCACAGTTGTGCTGTAGTGGCCATCTTGGCCCTCCACGACAGAGAAGCGAAGATCGCTGGCGCTACCCAGGTGAGACCTTAAATATACACATAACAGCTTTCTATCAATAATGTACATAGCACCATGTTATAGGGCGTGTGTGATGTGTGAGAGCATGTGTGGAGAAAGGTGTGCAGTATGTCTGTGTGTACCGAGGGTGAGTTCCATCTCCAAACGCCCCACTGCGGCGTTTCAAGTGGTCAATCTCATTTCTCAACTTCTCAATCTCTCCAATCAGTCGTTCCTAAGGGAGAGAGAGGCATTGTGGGCAACGTATTCAGATCGCTTACTTAAAGGAGCAGTGTGTAGGATTTGGTGGTATCTAGCTGTGACGATGCAGATTGCAACCAACTGAAGCCTTTCCCATTTGTCAAGTGTTCAAGTAAAAGTAGCAAAACCTAATCCTTAAGACTACTCCATTACAAGTAAAGAGTAAAAGTGGCTTTGTGTCCAGAGGTAACAAAATTTGTCGATCACTGTGCCAGGCCAAGAAATACTCTGGCACATAACCTCTCAGAAAGTGTATCATTGCCCTTTTATAAAGATAAACTAACAAGATATAGATATAACATATTAAGTTGAGCTTTAGAGGTGCTACCAGGCAGATTTTGTTACCTTTGAACCAAAGAGGGTGAAAAGAGCAGATGTCAGGTGTCATCATCGCTCGTTGCTCCACCATGTTTCTACAGTAGCCCAGAACGTACAAACCAAACACTGGCTCTAGAGAGAGTCTTTAGAGTTTACCCGAAGGCCACCGTAGTTCTGTGAAACTGTGGTAACGTGAGCCGCCAAGGGCAAAACTGTGATAATGGCAGCCACCATCTGACTTCCATTGCTCTTAAAGTAATGTATTATGGTACGAATGGTCTCTGAGCGAGGCTAATAGCGTACCACGGTTTTGCACTTGGTGGCTCATGTTACCGCAGCCTTGGAAAAGTTAGCAGAGGTTTATTTGGTTGTTTGCAATCTGCAAACACACCTGCCGCTAAATCCTACACACTGTCCCTTTATTACAAGTAAAACTTACGTTAAACTAATTTAATTATACCTTGTATTTTATAAATTCTTTCTTGATACACAATCATAATCAACTAACTACAGTGGTTAAATAAATCAATTTGAGTAAAAAAAAAAAATACAAATAAAATGTAGTGGAGTGAAAGTATAAAGTAGAACAAAACTGTTTATGTCCAGCATTTGAGTAGACATACTGCTGCTATGGGGCATGTGCTTTGGAAGTGAGGAGACGTTGTAGTTAAGTGTGTTAGGATGATTGATTTGAGTCTACTGACCCTGGTGTGGTGGAATTCTTCAAGCTGTTTCTGGCAGTTCTCGAGGTCCTGAATGAGGGAGTTCTAGACAAAAGAAACCATGAAACCATGTCAAAACAAATCTGTGTGTCCAAGTAGAACATGTGCTGTACTGTATATTCATTTGTTCTGTGAGGCAGCAGCAATAGCAATATGAGCTGCTGCTTAGGCGAATGCGTGTGCAGGCCTTGCCTTGTCCTCCAGGGCAGCCATGCGTTCTTTCAAATGAAGCTGCAGTCTTTCATTGGACTCGGTGAGCAGACGATCCACTGTGTCAGACAAACGCTTGTTGTGCTCCTCATTCATTTTCTCTCTTTGACGAGCCTGATGAGCGGGGAGAGAACCACACGGAGGAGGGGGGGACTTCATCAAATTTTCTCTTTTGACACAGACTCCATTTGGGTGTATTTATGCAGCTAATCAAGCATCTCTGCATGGATTAAAGGATGAAGTGTGTATTTAGCCCAAGATCACCAGCTGTCAGATATACGTCCTCTTGGCCCACAATGGATCTCACAGCCAGGGTGATTTAATTACAGTCATTTACGTGATGTGAAAAAGGGTTAAACGCCTTCTCCTCAATGGGACGTGTTGTGCTTAAATATGTATTCTAAGGTAATTCCAGAAAAGTAAATTAACACATACAAACACAAATCTGCATCCTCAGAGAGCTCCTTTAACTAAATATAGTCATGAGATCACACACAGAGAGAGAGAGAAATTAGCCTTGCGTGAATTATTCAAAGTCTAAAGATAGCAGCCAATCAGTGTTGTGTTGCAGCAGGATATGTGGATTTGGTTCAAATTCATGCAACGATGCACCGGGAGAATGGAGAGCTCTTCCTATGTGCGTCTGTCCCGTGTGTTTGTGTATGTGCGTCGTATGCATGAGGGAGCACAGAGCCATGAGTCAAGGCGTTCGGCTAATGTGAAGCATCAGCCCACACACACAAACACAACAAAGTGAGAGGTCAGAGAAACCCTGCAGGGCTGGTGCACACACACATATGGTCACACACCCTTCCTAGCTCTTGGTTCTTCTCCTCCAGTTGTGACTCCAGCTGTCTGAGGCGCTCCTCCACGTTGCCATGGCGCTCCTCAGCCTGCAGGGGTAGACACTTTCATGTAAGTACAACTGCAACTGTGTTCAGTGTCTATCTATGTTTTGTATCTGTGTATAAATGAAAAATGTTTTATTGCACCCGCCTCCTCTGCTATGTTTTCTGTAGATCATGTGTGTGTGTTTGTGTGTGTGTTACCTTGGAAAGTGCCGCCACTCTCTGCGCCAGTTCAGCTTCCACCTCCGGCAGTGTCTCAGCCTTCCTCATGGTCTGAGCCAGCCTCTGCTCTGCCATCTCCAGCATCTCCTGCAGCTGGCGCACCTTCTCCTCACTCTGACACACACACACACACACACACACACACACACACACACACACACACACACACACACACACACACACACACACACACAGACACAGACGAAGTGCAAAGAAAGACATTAGTGCATCACAAGAGAGGTGGAATCAGTGTAGTGTGCAGCCAGCCAGCGAGTAGCGAGGGCACGACACACGGGCACAAATGGAGGATGTTTCTGGTATTCCCCATGTGGAGCTGAACTCAGAGTGACCCAGAACTACACATGAACCTTTGTACATCATGTTTATTTTGCATGGTCACGCACAGACTATAATATTCTTCAATGCCTTACATACATTGCCACACTTTTGAAAATCTCTGTTTATTTTCTGATTTTTGTCACAGCTTTATTGTAGATAACATTATTGAGGCATGAAATATTAAAATGTTGCAAGAGAGAAAACACATTAGGCTGAATCCATAACTCACATGTCACCGTGCATCAAGACAAATGTGCCATTTTTGGTGTCACGTAACCTATTTGGAGTGTAACGCATTCAAGGAAGCCTGAACTTAGCAGACTAATGATGCGGCACATTTCTAAATATTGATTTAGTTGTTATGTCAGGCTTCATTAACTGATTTGTGACAGAGCAGCTCACTGTGTTGTTTTTTTTTTCCCCAGTCAGGTACCTCATATGGCTGCTAGTGTTTGGTGTTACCTGTCGGTGCAGCGAGTCCTTGGTGGCCAGTTCATTCTCCAGTTTGTCGTTGAGGTCGTGGATGTGTGTGGTCTCCCGCTGAGCGGCCAGGTAGCGCTTTTCTAATGTTGTTATCCTTTCCTCCATATCCTCTCTCTGTGGGTGCAGACACAACAACAACAACAGGAAAATCGTGAAAGACTAGCCTACAACAATGTGCTTGGTGAGGCCAAAAGCCATAACCTGTGTGCTTCATCTCTACATATGTAGCCAAATTTTATTATTTAATATCATCTAAACCTTCATAGTATTAACATTCAAGACATGTATGTACTTTACCATTTACTACTGGAAAGAAATGACATAAATGCATGTCAGTTAAAGTTATAGAAAGTAACAAAGATGTACTTCTAGCTTTAAGTAGTTTCTTCATTTCCATGTTTGTATGTGTCCATTAACAGCACACAAAAATCAAACAAATGTAGCATGACCTGAGCTAAGTAGAATGGATGCACCGATCTGACTTTTTCAGTCCCGATACCGAGAGGGATACCTGGACTGTGGGTATCGGCCCCATAACGAGTACCGATCTGATACCAGCTTAATTAATAAGCTGCATATAATGTATATAGTACATAAACATAACACTGAATTGAATACATCAGCCCCATTATCAATGATATCTGATCCAGAAATTTGAGTCAGTATCGATTCAATATCTGATCTGGTATTGGTATCAGTGCCTCCCTTCTACTAGCTTTGTTAGAGGGCTGTGTTGTTAACTGCTCACACTTCTGTGTTGTCATCACTTCACATCTATATTCTAACCAGCAATGTACCTGAATTAACTGGTAATTCTGCCAAGTAGTTAAATTGGGGTTTTGCTTTATCACAAAGCAATATACTTGTTACAATAAACAGCTTTATAAATAATGTAGTATGTTGCTGGTAGTTTCTATAGTTGTGTATAAAATGCAATAACACAACACGTTAGTTCAGCTAGTCGTTGCCATCTGCTACATGAACACTTTCTCTGTAGGAGTGAGAAATCACAATAGCTTCAGAAACAAAGGTGTATTTTTTTAAAATAATGATATAGTAATGCATTAATATATAACTTTTTTTTTTCATAAAAAACAGCAAAAAGTTAAATTCTTCACTCCAGGATTTTGTAACCTGCTGCTCTCGGTGCTCATAAAGCCCATTTCCTTTGCTCTCACCTCTCTCTGTTCTCTCTGTTGTTTGATTGACAGTTCCTCACTGCGGCTCAGTTCTCGGCGTGCATTCGCAAGCTCTGCCTCAAGGTCGGCCATGCGGTTGTTGAGCGTGGCAGAGTGCTCGCGGCTCTGGGCCAGCTCCTTATTGGTCCGATCCAGCAGCTCCTGAAGTTCGGACACCCGGCTACTATCATCGTGGGCGTCTATGGAGCCGTTGGGCAGTCTCTGTAAGGTGGACACACAACCTTAATGGCAATATAGTGCACATTATTCTCACATAAAAGGTATTTCAGGACTGAGACACACAGTCAAATGTGCACACTATGGGCGGAGGATATTTAGAGTTGTTGTAGAACTGATAAAGTTGGATGACCTAGATATAAAAGTGTTGGATGTTATGCATACGAGGCTGCCATGTTGTTGTTTTGATGTTGTTTCTCTTTTCTTTGCAGCTCAAAGTGCAGTTAATTTTTAGGGCTTTAATTAAACAAACCTTCTGGGATGCATATTGAGACAAGCAACACAGTGGGCAGCAAAAGTTAGTACGACCCCCTCCACTCCCTCATGTTCCAATTTTGCCTGCTCATGAATACATTACAAAAACATGAACATATACAGAAACACTTGGGGGGAACAGAGCTAAATGGTCTGAGGCTGTGTAATAAAACACACCTGGTGTTTGTGCAATTGTGCATAATTCCAGTTTAGCCATTAGATTTACTCCCAGGGAGCACTCTACAGCCCCATGAGACTGACAATATGTCGCAAACATCATGTAAGACATGACTGCATGCCCTAAGACTACCTTGGTTAGGGTTCCTGCTGAAAAAGTACATGTGGTCATGATCAAGTTATGGCATTTTGAATTAAAATCTCTAATTGTAATATCCGGGGGAAGTGGCTATCAGAGTTTACACTGTGAGACATCTAAACTACCAAAACCTTCTCATCCCAACTCGTCACATACCACCGCTTTGTTATGTCCCTTGGTGTCACTTTATTTTTGGCATCAAAACCACTATAGTTAGGTTTAGGAAAGATCTACACGGTTGGGCTTAAAATGAAGGTTGACTGTTGTGTCGCCTCATGTCACCTTTGTCTTGGCTGACAAGTTGCATCTGAACATGCAGCAAAGACTACAGCTGAGAACCAGTTAGCATGTACAGTCTGCATCTGTATGAGAGGAAATAACTCTCCACACCATCAGGTGACGATAGTCTGTATTCATCGTCCAAAAAGGGAAACCAGAAGAATGAGGACGGCAAATATACAAGCCGTTGTTATGATACGTACATGAAACAAAGCAGCGTTTACCGGCCATTTTCACACCACTCTGACCCACCGCTTGGCTTCCAGATGGCCATGTGGTGTGAAAATATCTGTGTACTGGAATGATCAGACGAGATGAAGATCAAAAATGAGGAGAGTCTTCTGTGTTGTTCACTTGTTGGCTTGCTTTCCTCACTTCCGGTTCTCCTCTCCTGCACTGATTCGATTCAATATGCTGAATTGACCGAAAAAACTCCAACATGGGCAGACTAGAGACAACGATGCAGGACACACCGCAAACCTGTGGCCCCTGCTCACTGGTGGCCCCAAATTGTCTGATGGCTGACCGTCGAATTGATGTGTCAGGGCCTTTAAACGATATCACCACACTTGCACAGCGCACTTTCGTGGAGCATTTACTGTTGCGCGGTTGGGTTTACAATGTAGTTAATGCAACGCCCAGTGAGTTTCATACCTGTGCTAAAGGTCGCTTTACGACGGTGTAGAACGCTGACGGACGTGGCAGAGCCTCTGTGTTTGAGGCCCTGGGAATGTGAACAGGCTGAAACTACACTCTTCTTCCTAACGCTTATACTCAAGCCAATTTACTCTTCATCTTTTCTTCCTCACTCTTATTCTCCTTGCTCTCATCCCTTCTTAATGGTAAGTTATTGATTTTTTTTTAAGTTTCATCATTCCTTTAACGCATATTGGCACTTCTTTTTGCGTACTTTAACCTTAAGCCAAAGTCAGTGGATCTTGTGCCGCTACTCCTTGGCTGCCGCCCCGTACAGAGGAGAGTGATCTCATCCAGATGCAAAGAGGCTGTGCTGTTGAGGGAGGTTTGTTACTCCCTGTGTGTGGACGGATCCAGGCACAGTTACATAATGTGTGCTCGTTTCAGGGATGGCCTCAAACCGAGGAGGACAGGGCTCGAATCAAGAGCAAGATGTTACCAGAAAGGTAAAGGAGGATTTGTGCTACATTTAGCCCCATTAACCTATCCTGTGTGTGTGTGAGAGTAGTGTTAATGTACAAGAAAAAGATGCAAAGACAGCGATGGACACATAGGTTTCTATAGACAGACATGAGATAAAGCACAGAGCAGAAAAACAATCACACAGCCAGGAAGACCTTCCATGTAGGTTTGGATCCATCTGTTCGCTCCACTGAGTCACCATCCTTCCTTTGTCGCACCATGTTCAGCTGAAATGTAGATTAAAAAAGAAAGAAGGGGGGGGGGGGCAATGAACAAACTCACATATTTACTGTCTTTTCTTTTTCCTCAGTGAATCCAAGAACAAAACTTAGCCTCCCAAAGGGAAGTCTGGCTCTCAGGCTGCCAGCATGCTTCAGACAACATGCCCCACCATATTTTACATAACTACAAATATGAATTATCCTCAGAATAGAGGAGGGAGCTTCAGTAAGGGTCTGCTCCTCTTATAAAGGCTGTGTGATCAGTGCAACTTAACAAGCTTTGACTTAAAATCTTACATAACCCACTGGGATTCTGCTGTAACTGAGCCTGCTGTGAATATTGAGCATCATTTTTATCTTTACAATGATTTCTTTAATGACATTTTTAAAGAGGAGAGTAGAGAAGTTTGCGTCTGTGTGTGTGTGTGTTTGAAGAGAGGGCTGAGAAGACAGCCTCTCACCCAACGTGACATTTGAAGCATATATCAGATCAGACTGGAGGCTTCAACAGATGTCTGCAAGGGACTGAACAGATGTTTCACTCACAAATTACCACACAAAGGAACACACACAGTCACATTCACACACCTCACCTCTTGTGTGTTAGCTGCTAGCTGTCCCTCCAGGGTGGCCACCCTCTCCAGAGCCACCCGAAGCCTCTCACGTACCTGACAAATACACCGAGAACACACACATAAAGGCAAAGTCCAGAATCACAGAGGACACGCTTATGTAGAGAAGCACAATCCTGGATATAATTTAGAAACACAAGATTTGTTAACACTTTATTGTACAGGTCTGCAAATTTCAAGATAATAACGTGATAATTAGCAGGTAACCTATTTGAAATTTCTTTGGAATTACTGTCAAATTACCAAAGTTTATCTCAAAATTAATTAAATATTCCTTTATTTTAAACAGTATTTACAAATTATATACTGAAATAGCATATAATGGTTAAAATAGGGCCCTTAGGCTTGAGAAGCAGCTGTGTGCTGCTCTTCATCGGAGGTGGAAAATCAAAACTAATAAAAGACACTTCTGATCAGGTACAAATCTCACCACTGTCTTACTGTCTACACAGATGCAACCTGGTAGCTGATGTCAGAGTTTTCATTTAAGAATTTTCAAAGAAGTTATTTATCAACTGACATTGAAATTAAGCAAATCAATCAACTTTTTATTCTTTTTCTGGAAATGTATTAAATAAATTACCAGATATTTATTGGGAAATAGCAGAATCTAATTATTAAATTGTTTATAATAGATATAAAACAACAATTATAATAACAGTCCATTGTAAAGTCCCAAGTCAAGACAGTCAAACAAAGTAATTTTTGATAAATGTTGAGGTAAGTATTGGGGTAAGTTAGCAGTAATTCCAAAGAAATTTCAAATAGCTTACTTGCTAATTATCATCTAATTATCCTGAAATTTGCAGATGTGTAAAATGAAGGAAATATAGAGCATGTCACAAGTCATGTTTTAATTGACTATGCTAGTATAGCATATGGTATTGTGTACTAGAAATTCTCAAATAATGCCTGGAGCTTCAACTGGAAAAAGAAGCAGTGTTAGTATTTTGAATTTTAATATATTATCACATTTTATTCAGAATTTGTCCTGTCCTGGATGGATATCCTCAATTGGCATTATGACTAATAAAGATGCCATTTCAGATATCTACAATTAGAATTATGATTAGAAACAATCTGAATGCAGATATCCACAAAGGTTTTGCGGGATATATTGTAGATATTCAGAATGTTATTGCTAGATGTCAAAAATGCAATGCAAAAATTGTACACACGAATAGCAAACGTGACACAATTTTTCTTAGGAAGAATTATGTCCTAATACATATCCAGTTCATATCCATATATCAAGTTTGGCTATTAAACGTTAAAATGGCCACTTATACTTTTTAAGGATTTCAAGATATCTTAAATTGAATTTTGAATAGGAGAAAGAAAGTTTTATATATATATATATATATATATATATATATATATATATATATATATATATATATATATATATATATATATATATATATATATATATATATATATATATATATATATATATATATATATATATATATATATATATATATATATATATATATATATATATATATATATAGTAAGAATGTTATTACGGATATCTTTAGTTGCAATTCGATGAAATGTTAAAACAGTTTGCCATATGCTGTTTGTCGTTTGTCTCAAGACTACCTCCATCTGTTTCACGTTAAAAGACAAAAACAGTCTCTTTCCTTCAATGGAGAACTTTTACTCTGAAACACAGGAAGTGCTGCGGTTCATTAAGAACTTAATGAGAAAACAAACGGCAAAACCAAATTAATTGGAATTAATTAGCAAGGGAGGACAGCATTTCTGTTGACAAGGCAAAGTAGGAGCAACAAAGTTATGGAAATACTATATCTTGAAAACACCAAATAAGGGAATTGCTTCCCCCGTATCTATTTATTAGACCACTGCCCTTATAAACTGCATGTTTGTGTTTGCGTGTCCACCTTTTCATCCAGGGCCTTGTGGTGTTCAAACAGCGACTTGAGGGCTTTGAGGACCTCCACCTCGCTGGAGACTCCAGATGGTGGGGGTGCCTGTCTCTTCACCACTGTCATCCTCAGACTGCGTTCGTGACGAGACACCAGACACTCCAGGTGCTCTAACAGCAGCTACAACACACACACACACACACAAATGAACGCATGCACGACCAAAGAGAATACTAATTTCAAGCTGAGAAACATTGTTTGTTTTCATCAGCATCACCACACATTCAAACACACACACACACATACCCTGGTGTTGTTCCTTTCTGCTTTCAGCTCAGATATTTCCTCCTCTTTCTCCAGCAGCTGCTCCCGGCATATGTTCAACTCCTTCGTCAGGGTGGCAAACTCCTGCACAACACACACACACACAGAGGTTAATACTGTATCAGTGATCAACATAATGGGCTCTACCTTGGTGAAACTGAGCACAGACAGTATGCAGCTGTAATCTCAGGGTGGAAACACATGCGGGCATGGCTGACAAGTTTTTGCAGTTGTGATGGCACAAGCACAGGATGAGCACATTGCTAGTACCTGTAGGAGGAATACTTTATCAGCAGGTGAAGTGAGGGCAGGCTTAAATAACGGGCAGTTCAGGCTGGCTTCTTCTAAAAGAAAACTTGTCTGAGGGACGCTGTCTGGGAGAAGCTTTCTGTGCACCTGCGATAAGAGGTGGTCCGAGGAGGCCGAAATGGCACTGCGCTATCTGATCTGCATGAACACAACCTCAGCGGTGCTGCTCTGCCCACCTCAGAGCCCGCCGCTGGGTTTTTGGAAGCAATAATGTTACAGCGAGTGCAAGAAGTGGATTAAATTAAAGCTTCAGTAGGTAACTTTTTGGTATCATTGGGCAAAAATTCGTAATAATAATAATAATTCAGCATATTATAATTCAAGCGTTTTGAGAGAAAACTTGACTTCTGCACCTCCTCATGGCTCTGTTTTCACGCACTTTGACCAATCATAGGTCATTTCAGAGAGAGAGAAACTTTCTCATTTTACAGCTAAACAGTAACTACAACTTCCTCTCCACTGACGTTTCTGAGGAGAGAAATAGTCATTACAGTAACAGAATATTGATTCATATTTTTGATCAGCGCTGCCTAGTTTGACCGTTTGGAGGTTGCGAGTGATTGACAGCTGCTCAGAGAGGGCAGGCTCCAGCTCGGCTCTGATTGGTTGTTTTCCTCCGGTCTGTGAAATCTTTCAGATGTCACTAGGACACCAGAGGACACAGAGGCACATTATTTTTTTCAGATTACCCACCTCATGCACTACTGTCAGGATATAGTCACTGTTTTATAAAAAATAACTTTTTGAAATCATATCTGCTCCATTTCTGCCGACTACAGCTTTAATGGCAGTGTCTCTAGTTGGACTCGACCCAGTCCTCACATTCAGCGTCCTGGTACAACTTTATCATGGAGAAAAAAACTCCCAAGAAATGGCTGATGATTCAAACAAGATCAGCAGCGCCCCTCAAACACCAGCTCTCAGACCTTAACAGTCATGCAGTAAGGAGAAAGGCAAACCTTAAATGAGGCCAAATAGACTGTCACAACTTTTTAATCATCTCAGTTTCCTACTTAAGCTGGAAGTTTATATTTCTCCAGAACAGTTCTAATCTTAGGTCACATAAATGATTTCAGTTTAAAGAGCCTTCTGTCAGTATCAGAAGAAGAAGAAGACCCTGAGGGGATTCACTATGTTGTTATTTTTGACATAGTACTCACAGACCCAAAATACGTACATGCACAATCAGGACCTATATACATACATTAATGGAGAGACGTCAGAGCGAGAGGGCTACCCCTGACAAGCACCCCGAGCAGGTGGGGGTTTGTTGCCTTGCTCAAGGGCAAACTGGCACCTCTCCAGCTACCAGTTCACAATCAGTACTTGGTTCATATGAGAACCGACGTCCCAAGACAAGTCCCTACGGACTGAGCTCCTGCCACCCCAAAAGACTGGGCACCCAATGTGGGTCACAATCTACAGTACAGAACAAGCCTGATCCACCACGGTCCTGGTCCTGGAACGATCTGCAGGCCAAGCTTAAACTTGAGACCCTTATCTCTTTAAATGCTTTTAAATGTTGAATAAAGGAAGTGACCAGTCACTGCTAGCTGCAGTTGCTTCACTTAAATAACAAACACATGACCAACACGCTGCCCTGTTAATGTGCTGTATGATGTTATGTATTTTGTCCTACCTATTGTCGCTGCTGTGACTCCGTGTTGTTGTCTTGTTTGTGCTGGATGCTGCTATTTGATCTGGTCTTGGCTAAGTCTCACTTGTAAAAGAGGTTTTAATCTCAATGTGACTATGAGGACCACAAGATTCAGGGAAATAGCAATAGAGCATTTAATTGATTAATAACTGATTTTACTATAAAAATAGGCATTAATAAATGTTTTCATATTAATTTATTAATCTATGAATAAATGGTCAAACAAATGTGAAAAGAAGTTGCCTTTTTAAATTCATGATTAAAACCTGTAAAACCTTAATTCACTTTGTGAATCCAGTTATGTAGTTCTCTATTTAAACTGCAATTTCAAATTGAATTTTAAATTCCATTATTTATTTATGAATTTGTTTTGTCAGTCCCTTTTTAATTTGAAGTATTTATTGATGGATAAATATTTCATTTGTAAATATTTCAATTATAATTCATTTTATTGCCCATTAAAATGGTAAATAGTGAAATTGTTTTGTAATAGAATTAGAAATAATTGTAATTGTCATAGATAAATAAATGAATTTGTAAACACATTTATTAATACCTATTTTTATTATAAATTACTTATTTATAAATTAAATGCTCTATTACTATTTACGTGACTTGCGCAGTCCTCCATATATGACCTCCTAGTTAAATAATGGTTATATAGTGTAATGCAGCTTTGCACACCTGCTCTTATGTATTTATTTATGTAGTTATGTTTAATGAATTTTCATGTGTCTTCGTGGGTGTATAGTTTTCTATCTCTATGTGATAGACAATAAAGTTTTTTTGAATCATGAATTAGACAAAACATCACTCTTGTTGGTGTAACAAAATTGTTTTGTTGGTGTGTGTACGTGTATCTTTAAAAGTCTTTACTTTTATATTTATCACATTCACAAGTATAGTATTTTGCTGCATGTCAAGTCACATTTGCTGCAGATTTAAAAACAAAAGTCACAGAGTCCTGATAAACTGTGTAAGAGTGGAACAGAAGAAATGAGATGAATCAGCAGCTGCAGCAGAGAAGAAGCAAAAATCACCATGCAGGGTCAGCACAGTGTCCTGGGTGGATGAAGGAAAGCGAATAAGATCAGAGCAGGGCAGGGACTGTCACGTGCTGAACATGCTAATAGAATGAGAAATGAGGAAATGGTGGTAGTACAAGAGGAACCAGAGCAGAAAAGAAATGGAGCTTATCAGATTATCTCTGTGAACAAGAAAGGAATTGGGCATTTATTGCAATATTTGTGCACATATCTGGAGAAGATCTAGATACTTCGATCTGAACCAGTTTCCCTAAATTCAAAAACAGAGAGTATGTCCTCCATGCACAAATGCTGTTTGTATTACTAGTACTGTACTATTATTGTTTTCAAGTTGTTGCAATTGTGTTGAATTTGCTGTACTTGCTGTTTGCATTGCATGATATTGTTGACATGGCTGTTGTTTTGCATTGTGATGTTGTTGTTTGCATCTTGGAAACTGCTTTTGACCTTGTATGGTGTGCTTAGGCAATACTGTTTGGTAACATTTTATTTTACAAGTTCCACACATTTCTTTCATGATTAGGTGATAATTTGCAAGTAACCTATTTAAAATTTATTTGGAATTACTGCTAAATTTCCCCAATATTTCCCTCAAAATGTATTGAAATTTACATTATTATAAACATTATTTGATAATTATATTCCAGTATTTCCTAATTATTTATTTAATACATTTAAATAAATATTATTTATTTATGTAAATGTATTTAATACATTTCCAAGAAAAGAAATACAAAAATAGTTGATATACTTTATTTCCATGTCTGCTGGTAAATAGATGATTAACAGATAACTTATTTGAAATTTCTTTAAAAAAAAATCCCTGAATCATTACATTAGCTACCAGGTTACATTTGTGTAGACAATAAGTCACAATGGTTAGATTTGTCGTCAGACTAGTGGGGACTAGTCAGACTGTAGCGTTCGAACTGATGAAGCCACTTGGATAACGGGTGAAAGGTCTTCAGAGACAAATCTAAGTCCAGTTGCCTTCGATTCAATTTTTGCCAGAATGAATATGACCTGGATGAATGAGAACATTCACAGACTGTCCTCTATTAGTTTTTGTTTTTCACCTCCGATGAGGAGCAGCGCACAGACGCTTATCAAGCGCAAGGGCCCTATTTTAACCATTATATGCTATTTTAGCATTACAACATTTAATATAAAAAAATACTGGAGTAATTTGGCAGTAATTCCAATAAGTTACTTGCTAGTTAACAGCTAATTATAATGAAATTCGCAGACGTCTAAATGAAGCGTTACCCTGTGTTTCAACAGTCATGCCTCACTGACTTGAGCTAAATGGATAATGTCATGAATGGGATCATTTTGGGTGGACACTGTAAATAAAACTCAACAGAAGAAGAAGTTGGAGTTCTACAAACAGTAATGGACTACACTAGGTCCACAAGGTGTCAGCAATGCAACATAACGGCCGTAAAACAAAAGAAGAAGAAGAAGCTGCAGGTGTGTTTGAGGGCCGCAAGAAAGCAGAGCTCCATTTGTCTATGTCAAGAGAGGTGACAATCAGGAACTTATACTGTATGTTATAAATATTTGTGATCAGGAACAGGGGCTGCTAGTGCCTTCAAATGAAACTCGAGAATCTGTGTTTACAACATGGCAAGTCATGTACACGGTATGCTTGCCGTTCATGTGGTGAATACGACATGAGGTGGGCGTTCATATGGACGCATCTCATGAACTGGATAAATACGACTCCATTTGAAAGCACCATGCTGCATCCACAAGGAGCATGGGTCATGGTTACAGGTAGCATGATTGTACCTCGGCGATGTTAAAAAAAAAAACGTTGCACATATCTTATTTAATGCAGTACCTGTTGAGCATGCATGCTCATCAAGGTGAGCACCAAGATGTTCCTGTACAGTAGGGCTAGCTTGGTGTGGCTAATATGCTAAATGCTAACATTCGTGGACCGGGGTGGATCCTCCAGCAGTGACTTCTGCGTTCACCGAGGAGCTTCTAGCTTCAGTGAAGTGAAGACTATCTGCTGTTTGAGACTGTTTAATCCCTGATGTGATGTTAGAGCCTCATTCAGCTGAAAACGTTTTGGATTTAAGGGGCGCAGTGGGACCAGAGTGGACCAGTTATGTTCTGCTTTGAGTAGAGAAGCTGAACCATCATCAGACTGTGGAGGACATCACAGTGCCGCCCGGACAGGTGAGTACAACAGCCATTATATCCATGACAACAACACACTGATGAGCTCTCCAGATGAGAACGTCGTTGCCTAGCAACGCAGTTGCGTGTGAGCGCTACGTGGTGTGTGACAGCTGCAGTCTCTCCCTTACTGTAATATGTGTGTTTGTGGCTGCAGCCCAGATTATACTGTTGACATCAGGGGGTCTCGGACTGTTTGGGGTCAGGGAACCTTACAGGGGAGAATATTTTCTCAGGATCCCTATTAATCGTAACACAGATTAATCAGCTCACTAGCATTTATGCCATTGGATTGTAGTCATAGTTAACTTCAGACCTGTTCTATATTGAGAAACTGAAATTTGAATCATGTTCATACCACATACTTTAAGTTTAATTTTGTTTATTTTTTTTTTTTTAAATTGTCATTTTGATAGGTGTGCACTTGGACTCATTGACAACATATGTGACCTACATTTCAAGTAACTGATCTTAAAAGCTTTCAGAAAGTAACAGTAGCAACACTTGCATAGCCCTAATAAATCCAAACATTTAAACTTAGCAGCTCTAAAGCTGACTGTCATTACAGCTGCAGCAGCAGAATGTTTTGGCGTCATTGAGCACAAATCCCATAATAATTATTCAGCATGTTGTAATTCGAGTGTTGTGCAGAGAAACTTGACTTCTGCACCATCTCATGACTCTGTTTTCAGGCATTAAATAATATAGCCCATGATGGGAGACTTTGACCAATCACAAGTCATTTCAAGGAGAGGGAGCGTTCCTATTGGCTGTGCTCTGGCTGATAGGTGGTGCTTGGTATTTCGTCAACTGATCGCAACATGGCTGCCAAGTCACAAACTTTCTCATTTTACAGCTAAACAGTAACTACAAGATTTTTCTGAAAACATTTGAAATGAGAAATAGACATTACAGTATCAGAATATTGATTCATATTTGATCAGCGCTGTCTACTTTGACCTGATCGGAGTATTGACAGCAGACTCCGGCTTTTACTTTTTCTCGAGATACATTTCTTTAAAGTAACTACTTGCTGTAGTACAGTATTCTAGTATGCTCCTCTTTCCACCTCTGAAAAACTTCTGACTTTAACTGGTACTGAGAAACATCCACAATGTATTAACTGTGATTGATTGACAATCCTGTACATGCATTATCCATTAGACTGATGTAACTGTAGAAGAATCATCAACTGTCAGACCGTGTAGAAATGTCAAAATATATGTTTTGATGATAACAGAAAACATTACGAACTGCTCTGATCACGTTGTGCCAAATTTCATTTTTCCAAAAAGCAAATACAATGGTGTGAAAAGAGTGTCATATTACTCTCTCTAATCAAACACTTCCATAAAATCCCAGTGATGCCAGAAGGACTTTTCATTATTAAAAGTGATAATAGTGTATTCTTAGCTGTGAGAAAAGTGTGTTTCACTTGAAAGCCATTTGATTTATTGATGTTCTTCACGTTGCTCAATTCTGACAGATGGGTGTGCACTTCACTGAGGCTTTTAAGCACTCTGTACGTCCTTTATAGCCACATTTGAAAAACTCCACTGTTGAATTTGGACCGCAGTGGTTTCTGGTTGATTGGGATGCACTCAGTCTCTCAGAGATGCCATGTTGGAAGCAATTTTCAGTCATTTTGTACAAGCGGGTGGCACGGCATAGAGTGCAGAGGCAGCTCTGAGATACTGTTGACTTCTTTGTTAATATCATACTGTAACAGAGTCATTTTGACATAACAAGATAACATCAAGTAGTTCTGGTGAATTCATAAAGCAGATTTTGAGGCCTTATGCTGCAAGGTAACAGCTAAAGGATTAGTTCACCACAGGTCATTATCTATACATCCAGTCTGTTGAATGCGCAGCGCATTACCTCATCATCACAGCCGTCTCCCACACTGTTCAAGATAGCAGCTCCACAAACCACCTCATATTGCAGATTTGATGGACATTTTATGCTCTTTTGAAGCTGTAAAGAAATGGCTCCATTAACTTTAATAGTTTGGGAAACGGCGGTGATAGAGCTGCAGCACTAAACTGCTGTGTGTTTGGTTTTTACAGTATATAAATTTTAATAGCTTTTCACCTGGCAGTTTTTCATTTTGGGGTGAACTATTCCTTTAAGGAGCATAGCTCTTGCAAAAAACAAGTGATCTTAAAATGGCTGGCTACAAAACGATAACGGAGTACTTAAAAATGTCGCAGTAGGATTTTCTTTGACTGACAACATGCTGTACCTGACTGAATATGTAATGCTATACACCCGTCTATTGTTGCGAGACAACAGTAATCAGAGCCTGAATTGGACCAAAACGGTGCCAGTTCCACAATTCAGCATTGTTGCATGACGTGATTGTTGAATGTGTCTGTGGTATATTAATGCCTTGGTAATATATCCCACTTGAAATATTTGTTTGTATGCAGTTCATTATATACTTCGATTGGGTCATAATTTTTGATTTTTTTTTTATCTTGTCTGAAAAAAAATATTTTCTTTTATTTTTTTACCATCATGGTAGGTGCTGCAATGTAGTAACATGTAAAACATGTGGCATGTTCAGTAGTTCTGCATATGACATACATTCCCACAGTTTGTACAGAAATGTATATTTCAAGGCTGTCCATGAATTAAAATAGTTAATTGTCATTAATCGCAAATTAATTCCACATTTTTAATCTGTTCAAAATATACCTTAAAGGGAGATTTATTAAGTATTTATTATTGTAGGAGTAGGTAAATATGCTTGCTTTATGCTAATGTACGCATATATTTATTGTTGGAAATCAATTAACAACACAAAACTGACAAATATTGTCCAGAAACCCTCACAGGTACTGCATTTAGCATAAAAAATATACTCAAATTATAACGGGGCAAACTGCAGCCCAACAGGCAACAACAACTCTCAGTGTGCTGAAAAAGGCCATGCCAGTTTCACCAAAATGTAGCGCAGGTTTGGAGCATTATTTTACCTTTTTGGTGACAAGCTAGTACGACATGGTTGGTACCGATGGATTCCTCAGGTTTTCTAGTTTCAAATGATACTTGATGATATCTTCACTGTAGCTTTAAAACCGAGCCCTCTACAACCTTCAAAAGATTGATTATGCATTCAAAAAATGAGTGGCTTAAATGCGATTTTGCATTAATGTGTTACTATCACGTTAACTTTGACAGTGCTAATATTTGTTTATTTTATGTATTGTAGCTGTTTGTAGCCATCAAATCAAGTTGTTCATATATAATATTGCTTATATGCCAAAATAAAACCAAAACTGTGGTATCTGTTGTACTCGTTGGATAGTGAGAAAGAATAGCAAAGCCATTTTCAGCGCTGTTTTCTCAGCATTAGGCGAACTCTGTGATTACATAGAGACGCAGTTACGCAGGTGTTTAGGGCTTTGCATCTAGACCATGACTCCCCAGGAGGTGGCGGTACGCAATAAGAAGAAGGGGCAGACAAACATCAGACGTGCCGGTACTCAGTACTAGTGAATACCGACCCATTTCAGGCAATGCATTTAATGCATTTGTAAAGAATTTTCAGACAATGTCAGATGTCAGATTTTGCTGAAAATGATAAGCTTCACCTGCTCTGGTTTGGGATTATAATGTCTCCACATTTTGTCCTGCTCAGATAAATCACAGCAGCGTAAACTGATCCTCACAGAAGTCTCTTTAGATCAGTGGAAGAAAAGGGTGAAAAATCACTCCCGGCTTTTGTCCTTCTTATATGACTAATGTTTCAAGGTCTGGCTCTTGCTGCTATCTGAGCAGTCGATACTTCTGTCAGAGGATGTTTCCCGGTGTTTGAGCACCATACTTAATCCACTTGGCCGTATGAGTTTCTGTTATTCTGTCTTCCATTGATTAGATTTACACGAGGTGAGAGGCCAGCAGTGCTGTTACAGTGTACGACCAGAGAGACGGACGGTGACTCACACAGCTTCTGTGAGAAGTTGATTTTTAATATTTTCTGTGGTTTGATCACACTGGAGCAGAGATTGGGTGGCTGTTTGTTTAGTGTGTACATCTGTGTGTGTGTGTGTGTGTGTGTGTGTGTGTGTGTGTGTGTGTGTGTGTGTGTGTGTGCGTGCGTGTTATTTGAACATCTCTTGGTGTTTTGTTGGCATTTCCTGTGAGCTTGGCTTTAGTCCAAACCAATACCCAGAGGCTTATGCTCTCTCTGCTTGTCTCAAACACACACACACACACACACACACACACACACACACACACACACACACACACACAGTCGTGGTGTTCCCTGCAGCCATGACGCTGCACTCTTAGTCTCACGTTTCTCACTGATGACCCGAACATTGGATATGACAAAGAAATTCGTCTTTTAAGGCCTTGTCCACACGTGCACGGGTATTTTTTTGTAAATGTAGCTTTTTCTATGCATTTTGGCCTTTCATCCACACCCAAATGGCATTTTAGGTCACTGAATATGGAGCTTTTGTAAAACTCCAGCCAAGGTGAAAGTTTTCAGAAACTCTGTTTTCAGTGTTGACGTGAAGGAATCTGAGTTTTTGTCTTTTAACATCCGAGTGTGTGCCGTTATCTCCTTTATGAGGCGTCACTATTGAGGCAACATGTCATCAATGCATCCATGAATAGCGGACATGGCCAAATAACCAGCTAACAGGAGTTTTTATATATTTACACATAAATGTGAAGTTACTCTTTGCTGTTGTAACATTTAATAGTTAGACAGGATGTTCATTAACGATAGCTGCATGGACACATAGCCTAGTCAAAACTCTAATTCAGCATATCCCTTTTACTAACTTAACTTTATTTAGACTAGTGAGATTCAAAGTACTTTTGCCATTCATGTGTATGGGGTTTTTCATTGTCTGCAATGTGAATTATGGCTATTCAGAATTGAATTATTGATTAGCCGTAATTCCAGTTTTAGATCTCTACAATTTAATTCGGACTCGTCATAATTCCAGTTCAAGATCTCTTTGATTGCTGAATAGTCAAAATGTAATTACATATATCTAGAATTAAAGTTTTGACCCGGTGAGATGACGTTGCAGATGTCTGTATGATGTGGTGAGAGGTGGAAGCTGTTCAAGCATACTACGGCGCTGCGCTGCAGCTGTTTATAAAGTGTGTCTGGTGACGATAAATCTACAATATGCTGTAAATTTTTTCCACAACTCTCTAGCAAACAAAGCCCTCATTCCCCACAAACTCCTTGATGATGATCTCTTTCTATTTCATGGCATTTTCTAACTATCTGATCCACAGCGGTCCCTGACTGCTCATCTCACAGTCGGCTGCACATAGAGACCAGTGTTATTATGTTCAGCTCAGAGGACGATTAAAATGAGGTTGTAGCTCGTTGTCTACCTCACTTTGTTTCTGTTTTAACAGTGTTTTGCTTATGAGTTATTGATCTGAGAAGTTTTAATCTGTGAATATCTTTTTAACTTTAACAAATTATCCAAATTGGCAGAAGCTTGTGCTCACATTGTTCAGATGCTTTGTTGGGCTGATAATGATTATATTATTATATAGATATTTGTAACTGTTATTTAAGACAGCCAGAACTGAAATCCATCCATCTTCAACCGTTTATCCCGTTAAGGGTCGCGGGCATTGGACGAAGGTGGGGTACACCCTGCACAGGTTGGTAGTCCATCGCAGGGCACATAGTGACAGGCAACCATTCACGCTCACATTCACACCTATGGGCAATTTCCACACCTATGGGCAATTTAGAGTCATCAATTAACCTGCATATCTTTGGTTAGTTTACATACTTATTTTAAGCCCAACCATGATGTTTTTCCTTAACCTAACTAAGTGGTTTAGTTGTCGAAACCTAACTGCATTTTGACTTTTTGTGTGACATAAATATAACGTGATAAAGCTAAAATAAGTCCTCATGACATATCTGTGTAATGTTCCCACGGGACTGGGTTGAAGATAGATTATATCAAGTGGGACAAGCAAAACGGTACACTAGCTGAACTGAGTTGATAATAATCATAATAAAAATTACAGAATTCAGATCTGAGACGAACACAAACACCTATGGACACATAGCAGTAGCTCAGTCTGTAGGGAGGTGGGTTGGGAACAGGGGGGTCACCGGTTCAAGTCCCGACAAGGACAAAAAAAGGGGGGTGAACTGGTAGGTGGGGGGGGGGCAGTTTTCCTTTTGGGGACTGGGGGGGCGGCCCAGGGGAAGGGACCCAACCCCCAACTGGGGGGGGGGCTTGTGAGGGGCCCCCCCCTCTCTCTCCCCCTCTTCTATAAAAAAATATGTTTTTTTTTTTTTGATTTAAAATAAAAAGATAAAAAAAAAAAAAAAAATTTATTTTCTCATGGGGGAAAAAAAAAAAAATCTCTTTTTTTCAAACTGATATAGGTCTCTGTTGACGCTGACCGTCGCGCTGCAAGCTAAAAAACAAGTCAGTACGAAGAGGTGGGAAGAGAGAGGGAAGGCGCATCGTGAGGAAAAGGGAGAAAATGGGCCAGCTTGTTCATTTTACTTTCCCTTATTCCACAGAGGAGCACCAACAGACAGGAGCTCAGCCCAAATCCACCAACAGATGTTAGAGCTCACTCTCTCTTTCAATCATGGCAAAAAGGCTCAACAGGCCACTTTTCACGCTCTCTAGTTCATCCCTTCATCCTTCTGCCTTTCAGGAGCTCTCTGCATCTCAAAAAACAAATGTGAGAAACATGCACTGACAAATATAACTAAGAATAGATACGGGTATGAATGCATAACTTTTGTTAGGGGCATTATATAACAGAACAGACAACTGTTATATATGAAGTATAACACATCACTGTCTAGACTACATAGCTTCTCTCTTTAATTTCTCATGTCGGTCCCTCTAGCACCTTCCCACTGGCAGCTTCTACCTGCTTTTGCTTTTATTCTCTGTATGAGCTATGAATCCTGGGATGTTTATTCAGCTTCATACAACACAGTCAGATACAGATACAGAGAGAGCAGCTCTTTGACAACACAACCTCGACATCTGTCAAAGAGTATATGGTACGGAGCCAAGAGAAGGTTCTGGGTGTCTGGAGGAACGCCGCTCCTCTGCCTCTAACCACAATGTGAGATAGCGAGTGGTTACCAAACACTGCTGAGCCCAGACATTGTGAAGGGATTTCTCCCCTTCGCTTCCTTAAGCAGTTTGGGATTAAAGGATGAAAAATAGGCTGTGTGTGTGTGTGTGTGTGTGTGTTTATGTGTGTGCAGAGAGAGAGAGGGCGAGACTGGAGTGTAGTCGGTTAAAAAAAAAGTTTCACACACACATTTAGTCCCCAAAAATATAAGGTTTATTGCAAGTGCACTTATCTGTCTGTACATGTGGGTGAGTATGTTTTAATGCACTCAGAGGTAGGGATGGTAATTTTGAAAAATTTTCTTAACTGATAACAACCCTCGTTAACTGATTATTAACTGTTAACTGACAAGATTTGTGCCTCGCATGCAGCTGTGTATGAGCACAACAAACAACTGTGTCAACGGTTCACTGTAGCAGCCGCAGAGCTGCGTTCACTGTCTCCAGTTCACCGTCCAGTGAGTTACTGTAACAGTCACGATGTTTTTCTCTTCACCATGATGAGTTATGTAGAGTCAGATGGTTTTTCTCTCCTTTGATTTGGGGGTTTTCTGATGCTGCGTTCACTGTCTCCAGTTCACCATCCGATGAGTTACTGTAGCAGTCACGATGCTGCGTTCACTGTCTCCAGTTCACAATTCGATGAGTTACTGTAGCAGCTGCAGAGCTGCGTTCACTGTCTCCAGTTCACTGTCCGGTGAGTTACTGTAACAGTCACGATGCTGCATTCACTGTCTCCAGTTCACAATTCGATGAGTTACTGTAGCAGCCGCAGAGCTGCGTTCACTGTCTCCAGTTCACTGTCCAGTGAGTTACTGTAACAGTCACGATGCTGCATTCACTGTCTCCAGTTCACTGTCCGGAGAGTTACTGTAGCAGCCACGGAGCTGCGTTCACTGTCTCCAGTTCACCGTCCGGAGAGTTACTGGAGCAGTCACGATGCTGCGTTCACTGTCTCCAGTTCACCTTCCGGAGAGTTACTGGAGCAGTCACGATGCTGCGTTCACTGTCTCCAGTTCACCGTCCGGAGAGTTACTGGAGCAGTCACGATGCTGCGTTCACTGTCTCCAGTTCACCGTCCGATGAGTTACTGTAGCAGCCACGGAGCTGCGTTCACTTTCTCCAGTTCATTGTCTGGGAGCGTTAGCAGCCACGGTGCTGTGTGTAGTGTCACGGACATGCAACCATTTTCCCAGTAAAACTCTTCACTCGCATTTAGTGTAGTTTAGTTTAGCAGGTTGTCATCTGTGTGTCTGCCTGGATTAATGATAGCAAATGTCTGACAGTGTGTGTGTTGGTGCAATGTTAGCAGCTGCTAGCTGCTAGCGTTGCCAGTAGGTTTGTGACCGCTGTTCAGTGTTTTGTGACACACTCATCCACCCTGATAAAAATGGGCAAAAACCCAGATGTCATGTTTCCATCACTATGTCATATACAAATAGCTACCTCATGACACTTTAACGCAGCTAAAAAACAGTTGCAGTTTGTATTTCTGTGCTCAGGTTTTTTTCTGTTTTGCATCATAATACTGTTGCTGTTACCTGTTGCTGACTTTACTCTGATGCAACCAGACAATCTGTTGTGCTTTGAATACAATATCTACTTTTTTCACTTTAGAAAAGTTTCTCCTGCTCTCTTTGCCTTCATGAACTGTATATCTGTCAGCTGAATTGAACAAGTTCACATTTGTTCTCTGCAGCTTCTTGAAGGTCATTTGGGGGAAAATGGGAAAACACAAACAAATGTAGATTTAGATAAGGCAAGGTTAGGGAAAGGGGGTTAGTGAATTGTATAATACCACATTCCACTGACAACTGACAACTCCAGGGATGTATTGAAGGTTATAGATACAGCAGATAATACCTTTTAAAGACTACACAGAGCAACAGCAGCCTCTAACTTCACGGCAACTTCTTCTTTGTGTGGGTAGATTTACAAGACTGAAGCCAAAACAAATATAAATCGATGTCGGCCAAAGCCTGAGAGCGGTGACATCGTCTCTGGGAGCGTCAGTTGGTGGGAGGAGAGGAAAAGAGGAAAATATGTGACTAAGCAAGGAAGGAAAGAGATGGAAACTGTAAACATGGCTATCAGCTCATTCACACATTGTATGATTCACAGGGTAGTGTTGTGGTATATGGTGTCATTTATGATAATCTGAGGATGCTTACAGTCCAAGCACACATCACCAGCAATCAGATAGTGTTTTGCATCTTGGAAAGACCAGCAAAACTTGAGTAGTTCAGCATGTTTCTTGAGCACAGATGTGGGCGTTTGTTAGTTAGCACTGCCTCAGTGAAGTCACTAGAATCACTTCATCAGTTTTGCTCTTCCTGTTTTTCCTTCAACAATAACGGCACAAAATACTGAGTTTAGACTTTCACTCAGGTGTCTCAGCAAAGTCTGGTTGAACTTCATCACTATGTTGTGTCCGTAGACTGTATAAAATATGGACGTCGTCTCTGTGACGTCACTCACAGGTTTCTGAAAAGCTGTTTTGAAGCTCAGCGTGGGTGGTTCTGGCCGTCGCCATCATGACTGTGACTACACAGCCTGAAGGTCTTTGCACCAAGTACATACACTATTTATTGTTTGCTTTTTTTTAAAATCCATCATCCGATAATAAATGTTATGCACAGAAATCTTGCACATTGAGTCCAATGCGTTTTCTTATTCTAGTCATGCAAAAATTTGCAAAATAATTACGTGGGTGCTAGTGCTACTTGAAAACAGGCCTGATGAATGAGTGACATTAGCAAGAAGCTATCATTTAGCTGCCTAGAGCACAGTCACTACTGTCGGCTCTTTCGTAAATCCTTTGTTTTGCAACCATTCCCAATTACAAGCTGTTCTTTAATCACCTGCCACAATCCATCGTTAAATTCTGCATCTCTTTTAGCTCTTTACCATAAAGTGCTTTGTGCTGAGAGACAAACAACCCTCTTCTGCCTTTTGACGGATGTGAAAAAAATGCAGAAAATCAAACCTGTTCCAAAAACTTAAATGATGGATGACAGTTTCTGAGCCAGTGTGCCATTGACAGAATATGAGGTTGTGTTTCTTTTTAAAAATGCAACAATTTTGAAAGAAAAATATGGACTTCGTGTGCAAAGGCCTTAATTCCTGACTAATCCAAAAATGGGCAAAGCGGTGGATTGTCAGTGGAGCTGAGGTGGGCTGGATGACATAGCAGAGCAGACAGCTAGCAGCTAGCAACCTGGAACGTCACCCACCTGTCACTCAAAGTGGTCACGCCCTCAGTTATGCAGTTAAGCCTTAATGTAATTTAAACGGGTGATTCATATAAAAATCCACCTCCCACACAGTTGTCATGAACAAAGAAAATAGCAATAGAGACCAAAACCCTTTTTGTATCAGGCTGTTAATATGTTTATGGGCATTTTAATGTGGGTCTATGTGGATTGCCTCACTTTTGGAGGCAACCTCAAGAGGTTATTTGAGGAACGGCAGTTTCACGTTGGCTTCACTTTTCAGCCTGTGAAGATGCCACTTGAGTGTGACCATAGACTGTGTATAAGAAGTGGATGCAGTCACCATGACATCACCCACTGGTTTGTGGACTGCCATTTTGAAGCCTCAAGATCGGCATTATGGCAGTGGCCATCTTGGTTATTTGTATGCAGAAGTGACAGGAGAAGGTGGAGCTAATTACAACCGAACACTGTATAAGACATTTTTAGGCACCCACAATGTTAAAATGAACTTTTATGAACTGAAAACACACTGAAAGGGTCAAAGTGGTAACACAGACAACTCCCAGACCATACAACACCGTGGTAGCAACCTGTCAATCACAAGGTAGCCACGCCCTAAAGCATACCCTGCTTTATGATGCCTTATGAATATCATGCTGTATTGAAGAAGACTTGAAACTAGTGATTGAGACCATAAACTCATGTTTACAATGTTTACTGAGGTAATAAATCAAGTGAGGCTCATTTTCTCATAGACATCTATACAATCAGACTTTTTGGAACCAGAGGAGTCGCCCCCTGCTGGCTGTTGGAAAGAACGCAGGTTTAAGGCGCTTCTGCATTGGGTTCACATTTCAGACCACTGATTTACCCACTGATTGTGACCCAGAAACTAAGGTGTTTATTTGAGTGACTCTACAGGAATGTGGTACAAGCTCTACAATGCAAACGCAAGAGCAGAAACACTGAAAAGACTGAGTTTCACCGATAAAGCCACAGAAATGAACATTTGCTGCAGAGAAGCAGATACCTCATCAGAGATGGTATGGACTAACTGAGCTCCTCTCATTTGCGCGCACCAAAAGACACTAAATTAATTCAGATGTAAATCTCGGTAATTCACTCAGGAGTGCCATGCTGAAGATGAATGCGAGGCCAGGGACTGGAGGATGAGTGAGTCCCCAGGGAGACTCGGATATCACAGCTCTGTAACTCTTCACCACTGCAGAGAGAACGAGGCGGCAAACAGCAGAGAGGTGGACTCGACCTTCCTTTGACAAATCTCACACACACCACCACAACACCTTTCCTGGGTGTTGGCCCCAAGTAGGCAGTGAGTAATCTGTTGCCATGACGCCACCTCACACACTGCAGCCGTCGCCATGGCAATGGCTCATTAGGAAAGGGAAGTGTTTGAGCAGCATGTAAACTTCACATGAACGTCTCATGAGGCGAACGCAGTCCAACGTGGGCGCGCACACGTCGCTGAAACGCAAACGCGCACAAAGCCGCTGAGAGATGTTGTTCTGTGCGACGGCGTGACAGCTCTGGAGACCGGGGAGCGAAGCAGCTGACTGCAGCACTTGACAGATCTCCACCCTGACTGCCGCTCTGAAGGAGCAACGCTCACTGAAAACTTTTCTAAAAGCTTCTCACTTCAGAATGCACAACATGGGAAGTCAACAAAAACACTTTTCCTTCATGGCTGAGAAACAGATGTCGTAAAATTGGGCTTCTGCATAATCATCAGTCATGAGCAAATCAGCCTAAGTGAAGCACATTAGGGATAATGCCAAGACTGACAGAAACTGCGCCAGCTCTGGACTCACTTCTGAAGCAGTTGATAACCAACAGCAAAAGCGCTGAATACAACTTGGTAAATCCTGCTCTGAACCCCTTGAAAAAAGGGGACTTCTACGTGAAATGCACAGCATAAGTGAATCTAGAAGAGTTTTGAAGGGATATAAATGAAACCTGGCAAAAATCCAATGAGCCACCACTGTAAAAACATGCATATCAAAAGTCATTTAATACCCTGACTGTTGGCCATAAAGTTGATTGACGCAGCAAAAGCATTTTTACTGCATAGCTGACACATCATCTCTGTTTTTTTCAAAATATCATTTTCTTATGCTTCAGCAAACAAAGGTGTCAAATCCCTGCAAGTTTCCCAACTTTCTTTCCTCCTCCTCCTCCTCCTGTGTCCATTGTAGGCCTGAGCCCAGAATAGCATCCATTCATGTATCCTGGGTTTCTTCATTTAAAGAAAAACAAAACCTGAACCAGAAAGAGGGACAAAGAAAGAGAGGAAGGAAGAGAGGGGAATACTTCCTCTGCTCGGATGAAAGGAGATACACAAAGAGGTTTTTGTTGTGCATCGGCAGCAGAGTCAGTCTCTCGTATGCGTGCTGCAATAAACATACCGAGCACGCACAGCAGTCACAGAGAAAGAGAATTCCCCATCAGTGCACGACCGATATTCATCTCTTTTTATTTTCTGAAAACATGCAACTAGCCACATTAACCACTGAAAAGCCTTAGTGGAGGGCCCACATTTCTAAACCGATATGCATTAATCATAGTTTGCAGTTTGATTGAGGCATGGTGGGGAAAAGGAGAAAGGAGGAGGAAGAGGTGGAGAGGAGGCCATATCTCAGTCCTAGAAAAGAGTCATCAGCACTGAAATCAATACTCGGCTAAGGACACGTGGAAACCACAGACAGAGCTATTTGATCTGGAGACAATCCTTCACCGGCAACATCCACAAACTGCACTGGTCCATACCTGGTACATGTAGGTGTTAAAGTGGGTCCCATTCTGAAGGTGGATCTTCACTGTTGGGTTCATGGTGAAGGTTAAACATATCAGATCCCTCAAACAGACCCCCCATAAAAAGAGAGACAGAGACAGGTAGAGAAGACGAGGAGTGATGGGAAGAGAAGGTGACGGAGGTGGAAAAAAAAAGGAGAGTCCGGGTCGCCACTGAGTGTCTAGATGAGATTCCTGTGCTGCTCCTTCTGCCCTCCGCTCGGGACAGCACTCCGCTAGTCAGCCTGCTCTAACTGCAGCCGGGACGAGAGACAGCAGGGATGAAGGGGTGAGGAGAGAGAGAGAGAGAAGAGAGGGTAGGGAGATGGGTAAACAGGGACAGAGATAGAGCAGGGGTTGACGTAAACATGGGTGATTTTGATCAGAGAGAAAGACAAAATGAGACAGAAATGATGAGGATGCAGGGAGGAGGAGGAAGAGGAGCGACTTGCATTGTGATCAGCTGATGGAGGAAGGAAGAGGCCGGGTTAGACTGCTGGCGGCTCAGGCCACCTGTTCTCTATGTTCCACACACACACACACACACACACACACACACACACATGAAAGTTCAGGCACTCAGAGTTTTTAAGTCACATTTGGAACTAATGCCAAGAATTAGCATGAAATTAAACGCTCTATTTCCTCCTAATAAAAACTCCAGTCTCTGCTTAGTCGACACAAATTCAAGAGACCCATTTTCCTCCAGCGTGACATTGTGCGTGCTGATTCTTTCTATTTATAAATGGCAGCCCGTTTCGTCCCTCCTCTCTCGGTAGGATTTCACAGTGCATGCACTTGACTGGAGTCTGAAACACCTTCCGGTGCTTTTACACAGTGAAGAATATCAAGTATATTTTATCATCGTATTGTTAGTGTTGTCTGCCGTGCATCGGACGTCATTTGACTTGTGATTCCTATTTTTTGGTGCTATGATGACACACTATAGCCCACCTGATTATTGAAATGTAGAAAATGTGCCACACAGTCTTATTTTATTGTACATTAATTGGTTCGACATTAATGGATCATGTTTCATGATCAAAATATTATAACAGATAGATAGATAGCATGATCATTAATAGAGATTAGGGATGAGAACAGTTCGGGTAAAAACCCGAACCTTCAGCGTGCACTCCTTTGTTACTGTTTGCATACTGGTTCTTGTTAGGTTAGACATGTCAAAATTCCCCCTCTATTATCTATTTTATGTTGAAAACATCTTCAAACAACTGTATTTATTCAAGTCTCTTGCCAAAAACTACATTTTACAAGATTACATTTGAACACATCATGATAATGTTAAAATTTACCTTCACCAAATACTCGTTTTACTTATTTTTACTTTAATGGAGCTTGAATGCATCATAATGTAAATCAATGACACCTTCCATTTTGAAATCGGCAGGACGAGAGCTAGTTAGCGTTAGCTCTTAGCAGCCGGTAGGCATCACAGTTCTGCTAAAGTGAACTAGCTCTCGTCCTGCTGATTTCAACAGGGGTTTGTTGTAGCATCTCCGGGACGACAAGACGTGGGGCTCAACCAGCGTTTTCAAAATTTCGGCGTCGACTTGGAACCGAAGAATCTCTTCTCGTGACATCTCTGCTCATTAAGGGGAGCTCCATTGATATGTTAATGTAATTTTATTCAACAAGGAGAATACTACACATTTCAAAAACAGCACTTATAATGTCTTCTGTGGTTGTGGAGGATCTTTGGCAAGTAATCCCGATGATGTCACTTGAATAACTGCATTACAGTTTGTCTGGAGGTGGAAAGGTCGTGGGTATTTACCAAGCAGTGAGGGTTAAGGATGCACTGATACTGATACTGCATTGGATATCGGACCAATACTAACTCAAATAGAACTGAAATTGAATTTGAATCCCTGTTAATTTTGAAGATCTTTTTTTACCAAAATGCTGGTATACAATTTATCATTTTAATAATATATAACAATTAAATACATGTATATCTATGTATATGATTTCTATGTGTCTATGTTACCTTATATATTAAAGAATGATCCCAATCATTTCCACACAGTGAGGCGTACAGCTTATTGATTAAACACTGGTATTGGATCGTTACTCGGTATGAACCGGCACGTTTCCAGTTCAGTTTGTAACACATCAGAACACTTTTTGTGTTTCCATTAGCAAAAGTTGTGGATGGTACCAATAGAACCAGTCCATTCTCGGTACCACCTCGGTCGAGGTTCTAAGCGAGTTGAGCCGATACTAGAATGTGGTGTTAAAACACTGCAGACCACTGATTGGTCAGAGGGAATCCTCACTATCGCGACCCAGGACATCTTGCACAAACCCACAATTTTTAAATAGCCAAGTTGCCATCAATAGCAACCACAATGTTTAATTCACTCGACTCAGATTTTAAAAAATGGCAGCTCGCACAACTACACCGTGCACTACGCCATACACTTGACAGAGTGCAGACATTCGTTTCTCTGTTTTGTTGCCGTGGAAATGATTCAGCGTTGAAGATGAAGTCATAGTAGTTTGATGTGCCACCGCTACAACGATCACTATCCACAGTGGAAACACGGCTAGAGAAAAAGACCTGGTACCAAAAGCGAGTGGAGTTGAGCAAAATTCAGTGTGTTTCTTGCAAGTCCCCAAACTTCAGAATACTTTCCGTTAATACTGATGTCAGTATCACTTTTACTGCTTCAACAGCAGAAGAATACACCATTATTACTGTAGTTTTGTGTTTTGTGATGTGCAGCTAACAACATGAAATGTGGAGAAATTTGAAGCTCATCGGGTGTAAATGGGATTTTATAACCCACATTCTGTATTTTCATCTGTTCAAATGTTCTTATTTTAATCAAAAAAGTGCAACTTGCAAGCTTGATATTGCTTTTTGTTATATTTTCAACAAATCTCTGGAGCTCTGGCACATAGTCTGTACTGTATATTGCACACATGCTATAAATATAAGCACATTAACCCACCTCTAAGTGGAGTAACTATTATTCACACAGTACCTGACCAGGAATCAACATACTTGGCTGATAACATTGACTCTGATTTCAATTCTGCAAATACACACCTGAAAGCTAAAGTGGTTTAGCAAGTGTGTGTTACAGTGTCAGAGTCTCTCTGTGATTAAGTTATCACCGTCGAAGTAGTTACAACTGATTTGACTGTTAAATGAGTTCATTCTGCATTTTCTCCACACTTATTCATTCATTTATTGTCATCCTTCTATTGTCTTGTGTTTCATCTCTGACAGGGCTCCATCCTAAAAACATACATTCCTCAGTAACACTCCATTATACAGGTCTGCAAATTTCATGGTAATCATGGTGATAATTAGCAATATTTTAATTTTTTTTTTTGAATTACTGCCAAATTAAACCAAGATTTACCTCAAAATTCATCAAAAATTACATTATTGTAAACATCATAGCTGATAATTTATTTAATACATTTAAAGGAAAGAATACAAAGTTGCTTGATATGTTTTATTTATTATATCTGCTGATAAATAGATAGTAATTTCTTACAAAAAACTCCCTGAATCATTACATTATCTACCAGGTTACATTGGTGTAGACAGTAAGTCAGTGGTGAGATTTGTCTGATCAGAAATGTCTTCTATTAGTTTTGGTTTTCCATCTCCGATGAAGAGCAGCACACCGCTGCTTCTCAAGCCTAAGGGCGCTATTTTAACCACTATATGCTATTTTAGCATATAATTATTAAATCATGCTTAGAATAAAAGTAATTTTTGATAAATTTTAAGGTAAATATTGGGGTATTTTGGCAGAAATTTCAAAGAAATATCAAATAGGTTACTTGCTAGTTATCACCTAATTACCATGAAATTTACAGACCTGTAAAATGAAATGTTACCAAATGCCCATTTGGCATCGTAACCACTGGGAGTGGCAGAGCATAAATGTAGAAAAAGACACAGGTCTACTTGGCTTGCACGTGGTTGTCAAGGAAACAGGGCTCCGAGGAGAAAGACAGAGAGCAGAGGATGAATCGGTGAGACAGACAAGTCTCTACACATCAAAACATCTTTTAGTGATGGTGGTGACATCAGCTGACAGCAGCTCACTGCAGGCTCCAACCTCAGCCTCACATCCACAGTCACCAAACACACCGGTCACCGCTGCCATCTAGTTTAGTAGTGAGACAGAGACCCCTACTGGCGGCACACGGCGCTCACACAAAGTAGCAGCAAAATCATCAAGTGAAAATGTATTTCACACGGAAACAGGCAGAAATATGAACGTGAGTGGGCCAGTTCACAAAGATTTAGAGAAGCTAGAGGTGCCCAAAGAGAAATGAGTTGGACTGATTGAACATGCAGGGAAGCAAGAGTGATGAGAGAAGTTGGTAAGAATTCAAAATTCATAAACTTGTCATCCTTGACTTGAGTGGGAACTAGACTGAGACACAAACACAAAAACACATTACAAAGCACACATGCACACCAGCAGCACTGACAAAAACTCCCAAAATCTGACACATTTGAAACAGCATTTTCTGTAGCAGAATCCACAGAAGTGGGAGACCTCTGACTATTTTTTATCTGACAGCCTCTCACAATTTCTCTCTTTCTTGCTACCTCGGTCTCTCTCCTCCTGCTGCCGCCTAACTACACTTGATTACTTCTTTCACACTCTATCCACTCCAGCTCCTCTGTGCTTGCTCTCTCATCCTTTTTTTCCTCCTTCGCTCTTCTTCTCTCTTTCTCTCTCATTTTATTTTTCTCAAGCGTTGCTAATCTCAGCTGAACCTTCCTTCCCTCGATGGAGAGCAGCCATTTTACATTATAACATAACATGGAGCAGAGGGCAACACCCCCCCCCCCCATCTCAACACCTCCACTATCACATACAACACACAACCACAAATAGATTCACAAATGCACACATAAATACATAAATACAAAGGGGTGTAGGTTTTGGATTGGTTTTATATTAGAGCAATGAATCCAAACCACAAAAAAAACCCAATATTATACTGAAAATGTGTTTCTTCCACAATCTAAGAAAAGAATTGGAAATGCTGAGTTAAATTTTGTATTATTAATTATTATTATTAATACACTTACTGTAGTGAAAACTGCATTTAGTGCCAGTGATAGAGAACTGAGACTGAGACTGTTTTGCATCTTAACCACAAATCACATAAAATGAAATAAAACCACATGCAAATAGTTTATATGAAAATGTAATTCTCGTCACAGGAACATTGTCAGAAAAATGTCCCTCACAGTTTCCCCAAAACCAAGGTAACCCCTTTGATTAGCTTGTTCTGTCTTATAAACAATACAGACTGAAATATTCAGTTTACTATCATATAAGACAAAGAAAAACACCAAATCTTCTCATTTAAGAAGCTGCAACCAGCAAATGTTTGGCATTACAGCAACAGCGCTCATGTCCTGATTTTATGCACAGTATGTTTACCGTGTTCGCTATCTTAGTTTAGCACATTAGCACACAAACATTTGTTAATTAGCATTAAAGCAAAGTACAGCTGAAGCTGATCAATGTCATTTGTTTTGCAGGTATACGCATTTAATCATAAAAGTATTGGACAAAATAAAATGTAAACTTCATGGTTCTAGGTGAATAGTGACAGAGTTATTTCAATTCATCCTAAGGGGGGGACACATTTTATGGTGGCGCCAGTGGGCGACCTCCGGGTCTGAGAAGTAAAGTCAATGCTGAAGTGCCTTAAACTTGCATTCTTTCTAATATCCAGCAGGGGACGAATCCTCTGGGTGCAAAACGAAGTCTGATTGTATAGAAGTCTATGAGAAAATGAGCCTACTTCTCACTTGATTTATTACGTCAGTGATAAGCAGAGCCTCCTCAAGCTGCTGTGGGGTTACAAATTGTATACTTTTTCTTTTTACTTTTAGTCCATACTGCAGCTGCCCTTACAAAGTAGGTACTGTTGCATGCAGTGTGCATAACGGGGACGTACTTCTTGAACTTTGACCTTCTTGCTCATATGGTGCCTACAAATTCGTAGGCTCGTGTTTGCAGCGTCAGTCGTGTACATGATATGCTTGGCGTGTGGTTAAGCTGTGAGAACGCTGCTGCAAAGCAACAATATTAATGTCACTGTATAATGCTGCTAATAATTTAGCAAGCTAACAAGAGGGTGACATAATGCAGGAAAGGCAAAACCATAAAGACAGAGGAGAAAGATGAGGCTGTTGGGAATATCAGCATTCTCCTCAGACATATAAAATCACCAAGAAAAACGATATGTCTCAAATTACAAGATATTAACTTATTATACACCGATAAATGAACTTCCATGGCCTTCGCCATTTCTGACAATGTCAACAAACACGTCACAAGTCGTGAACTCGGTAAACGACCCTATTTGAAGGCACCAATACATCTGCTGTGCAGAGGATTGTGGGTCAGAGTAGCCAGAAAAGCATGCTGGCTTGCATACTGCAAAATGCGGCCGGATGCAGTAGAGCATCCTGGCATACTGCATTAGACATCCTGGAACATACTAAATCTTTTTCTGGCATACTGAATAGTATGGTAGTATAGGTATTGGAACGCACAGTGTGTCCAGCCCCAATAAGCTCCACCAACAAGACGGGGAGGCTAAGAGGCAAAAAAGAAAAAGCCCAGAGGTTTGTTGCTGCTGCTATGAGCGTCCTGTTAAAATTGACGCGCCCTACGTAAATGAAGATATCTGCATTTCTGTCAACTCAGAGTTCATCTCCATTATGAGGGATGGGCAGAGCAACATAGATTTTAACTTTAAAACTGACAGGGACAAAACTGGGAAGTTACGCCTTTATATATAAACGCATTGCTTTTTCCCAGATATCAAACTCAGTCATCAGTCTGGGAAGATACATCCGTCACCACCTTCCTCATCACCTCATTCTCTTGCTCCTCCTCCTGCTCTCATTTTTTTTTCCAGTCTCCTCCTCGGTCACCTCCTCCCTTCGGTCTCTGTCTAAAGCACCTGTGTCAGCGCTGTCTCTCTCTCCCGCTGTCCTCATCATTCAGTCGGAGCGCACAGCTTACCTCCCTCCATCTCTCCTTCACCGTGTCCTCCTCCAGCTCCCAGTCAGCCCAGAGGGAGGCCTATTACTACCACAGTGCACGCAATCACTCCCAACAACAGGCGCTGTTTGTATGCACGTTCACATCTGAACTCTACATGCAGCCCCTACTAGTCTGCTCTCTATCATTAGACGAAGACATTTTATTCTCACATTTTCTGATATTCATCATATTCTGCCTATTCAGAATAAAAAAGATCAAGTAAAAACAATACTTAACCCAGTTTTATACACACGTACATTTCAAGTCTGGCTGATCACATTAATATATACACACACTGTCTCATTCACTGAAAAATACACAAGCTAACACACATATACTCCAGCACACACACACACACACACACACACACACACACACACACACACACACACTCAGTCCGTCCCAGCTGCTCTGTTTTGCAGATGAAAGCAGGAGATGCACCAAAGCTGTATTAATATTAATCTTCATTTTCAGAGTAAATAAACTGCTCCAAGGGTACCTCCGGCATAATTTTCAATAATCTCTTCTCTTCCCAATCCTTCATGTAGCTAAAAATGGCTGTGAGTGATGATTCGGCTAGGTATTTGTGTGTGTTTGTGGAGGTCAGGAACGCTGCTCTTGCCCTTCACAGAGTGCAAACTGCAGTGGCAGGATGTAACTCTACACCACACACAGAGAGAGAGAGAGAGTGTCTCTACAGTAGGTCCACAATAACTGTAACTGTAATGACAGAGGCATGACAAGCACCTCTCATGGTGCCTGGAAGTGAGGCGTCACACTGCTGTGCTGTCCTTCTCCCACAGCCTCTGTCCGTTTTAGAAACACATGCATGGAAACATGGAGTGTTGGACTGAATACAAAACCACTATCAATAGTCTACGGAGTATAATATATAAGAATATAGTTTTCTAAGGCTAAAAGTAGACCACTCACCTGGGTTAAAAGCTCTGCCAGGTGGTACAAAAGTGTTTCATTGAATCATTATTTATGGAGTATGTAAGTATGTTGTCACAGAAATTGTCCTCCATCTTTGTAGTCCACACATCCCACCGGACTGCAGTGCCCTTGAGTTTGATCTTGTGTCAGGGATGCACAGATGCTTTGCACTGGGGCTAATCACCGTGGTGATATAGGGCCAAAATCTTCTATCCTGATACAGGTAACCTCATATCGTCATAAAGATATACTGTATATCGTGATATAGCATGTTTTCTGGTAATTCAAATGTAGCCTATATCAGGGGTCGGCAACCTTTTTGGTATGAAGTACTTTTTGAAGTGAAGTTCTTTTTTTAAAGAGTATATTTGTTGGTTTCCAAAGGGTCGAACAATCAAGGATTAAGGAGCATAATACAAATATGTACTTTTCCAACGCACCCATTCTCCACACATGAGAGCCAAAAATGGAGTAAATGAAATAAAATATAGAAATAATAAAAAAATTAAAATAGAGAAATAAGCAGTAATAAATAAGATGAATACATACAAAAAATCTAAAATATACACATGTACACACATGTATACTGTATATACATACACAAAATTAAATAAAAAACAGAAGGTTTTTACAAATATATACAGTATACTGTATAAACACATATATACACACATACATATACAGTATGTACACACATACAGTATATACATATACATACACATAACAAGGGTAATCAGACATAATGATGGGATAATGGTATTTCACACACTAAGATCTACATAGAAATATACCTCGAGATCTCAGTCCAGGCCAGTTCGTAGAGACCCGAGGTGCCATTTCTAAATTTTCTTGTAAATCAGTGTGTCATATCAGTATTAAGGTTGTAGTTTAATTATGACACCATATGGAAATTTAAATCTACAATCTGTCATTTTATTCCATATGGTAACATTTTTAAAAAAACATAACCCGTAATCAGGACATTGTAATTCTGAATGAGAGCAGTATATAAGAAGGCTGCCATCCAACAAATTCTGCGAAGAAGGCAACAAGTACCAGCCAATCAGAGGCAAAATGCTGGTAGGGGAAAAAAAAAAAAAGTCAGTCAAACTACTGTAAATAATGGGCCGCGCAACTGTCAATGGCTGTGAAAGAGTTCATTTGGCATGCAGATGAGAAGGCACTTGAACATTTCCAAAAGAAATCTCCTGCACACGTATTACTAATGTGCCATTGGTTAAGCTGCAGCTGCTATAGCTGCAGTATGGGCGAGATTACACTGGGTTCAAACTGAGCACTGTGTAAATATGACCATTTCATCCTTCATCTGTTTGTTATGTGCTCTACACAAGATAAAGATCATTCTGTTGGAATAAAGAATAAGTGGACAAATAGATCTGAAGAAAGAGCAACGTGCACAACGGAAAACGGAAACAAATAAAGCAGCAGTCCACAGATATAATCATCAGACGACTGTGTAAAAGCCCTACTGTTTCTACCCGGACGGCAATAGAGCTACACCACAGGGTTTTCAGTGCGTGAGAGAAGGAGAGGGAAATGGAGAGTACTAAGAGAAAGAAATCCTCAAGCAGAGCCAAATATGAATGAATGAATAAAAATTGTTGGATATTAGTTTATACCAGAGATCAGTTCACCCCAGAGGGGCGAATTATTCAGTTTTCGGTCCTGAGAATTGAAAGTAAAATCAAAAGTAGGCCTGTTTTACAAGAAATGCTGTTGTAGTGTACTTATTACTTTGTTATTTTCATTCTTTAAAAGTCACCAGAATGCAGGAAACAAAGGCTGTGAAACTCTAATTTGTCTGGAGGACGACCCCCAGAACCCCCACTTTTTTCTGAAATCCTCCCTATTTTTGAAGTCTCAAGGTTGGTAAATATGGCAGAAGGAAACAAAGGGCGCGTTCACACCGGCCTTGTTTAGTCCGGCTGAATCGAACCCTGGAGCGTTTACCCCCTTGGTGCGGTTCGTTTGGGTTGGTGTGAACGCAGGAATCGAACCCTTTTGTGGACCAAACAATGGCTCCCTGGTCCACCTCGAAGGAGTGGTCTCGGTCCGCTGTCAAGTGAACTCTGGAGTGGTTAATTTCTGCTGTGAACGCCATTCAAACCAATCAAAGCGTACCATTTTATCTGTCATTTGTTTGGTTAAAAGAATGCCTCCTTTTGGTGATTGGTGGCTATTAGCATGTTTGCTAGCCAAATGTTGAGTAGCAGGGGATAAACCTGGACTCACAGCGCAGTCAGACGCCTCCTGAATATCTGAGCGGAAGAGAACGTTACTCAATTACTGCATTAATGTCTGCATTAAGAAATTATTTAATAACCGCTGCAGATGCGCTCTAGATCAACACCAGCATGAATGGAACGTGACTGTGCGCCATGATTTACGATATTCCGATCGAAATTAGACGCGATTTGTTGTCTCTTTACTGGCCACCTGTCCGACCAATAATCAAATGATATTCACCACATGAATTTATTTTACAGTTTCAGGACCGTTTGAGTTTTGCCTTTGTGAACGCAAACCAGACCAGTTGTAAAACTGAAACAATGCATCATCCTCGCGCTGATTTGGCTCAGGAACTGGACCTATAGGTGTGAACCCGATAAAAACCACTCATCATGGTTGGGTTTAAAGTAAGTACATAATCTAAGTAAAATACATATGGAAACTGATGAACGTCGCTTAAAAACACCTGGTTGAAAGTATTTGTTGGACCCATTCACCTCTCACTTTTTATTCTGCGTCTCTACTCTAGCTCTGAGCGTAGCATATTTACACAGATGCGTTTCCATTGCAGTCAGTACAAACTGCATGACGTACAAATGGCACGGCAAACGCAACAATGGCTTTCTTATTGCACGCTTTTGCCTTGCGCATTATTATGTCATTCATCCACCTTTTCATGTGACCTGGCTGGGGTTGGATGTACGTGATCAGTGACAAGATAGCAACAACTGATTTTACTGTTTAATGCTACGTTCCTCTATCTGCCTGGATTGTGGCTTCCTCCTCATCTCAAATCCCCCTCCAGTCGTGAAACTTCTAAAACTGCTCGTTCAACGTCGTAGCCTCTGGGAGTGTCAGCCTGCGATGGTGGCAGGAGGAGAAAAGGAAGTGAGACAGACGAGGAGACGGCGAATGTAGCACGAAAGACTTTCTCTCACGCAGGTTCCTAAAATACTCTTTTCATAGCACTTCCACACACACATGCAGATATAATGGACTGGCCCCATGTAGAGTACAACACTCACTTTCTGCAGGGTCTGACGTTTATTCAGATATAAATATTAGATCAAAAATGCACGTGTTAAAATTGAGATTTGAGCTACAGTATGTTCAGTAAGTAGACTGTGACACTGCACCCGCACATACAGTAAGCAACATTAGCCAACGTGCGCACACAGGCACACAAACACACTCATGTTTTTACGGTCATAACATTGTTTGACATTGAATATAATGATGATTGATTGTGCATTAGAGGGTAAATTCCTGGGTGGATGTTTGTTCTATACATAGACTGCATATAGAGTGGTGTGGCAATGAGTCCTAAAACCCAGAAACGAGTTGGCATGTTAGCACTTCTGGTTCCCTTATCTGGAGGTTTTTTTTTTTTTTAATAGGTTTTTAGTTAGATGCCCGAAATAAGGTCTGTGGTTAACACAAGCTGAAGAGGATTTAATATGTTGTTCTACCATATAAAATACATCAATAAATGCCCCACTTGTGATTTTTTAAGCTTTTACGTGTCTTTAAAATGGGTGGTTGTTAACAAGTGGCTAAATGATACCACAACACATCATCAAGCCGACTTGTCTGCCCTTACATCCTCGTGTATACTCACGCTCATATGGCTGTGGTGTAGTTTGTTTATATCCTAACGTTAGCTTTTTACTCCTGCCGATTGCAGTCACACTTCAAAAATCATAAAAGTGGTGTTCATTTGTGGAGATGATCTTGTTGAACAAAACATGTAAGTATCATAAACATTTGTTTGCCATAGAGCTTATTTTCTGCAACAATCTAAAACCCTGTGGAAAAATCCCATTGGCTTTTTGTTGAGGGAACCGATGTGATGCTAACCTCAGAGACACCACAGGTGGATGATGCATCTCCACCTCCCACTGTACAAAAGTAAAGCCAAATATCCCGGCTGTGAGAGCTGTCATCTTGACTATTTGACGTCATTTGGAGCCTGAAGCTGCGTGGGGAAAAAACAACGTATTTTGCAGAGAAGTGAAAGTCAGTTGTTCATTCTGTTGCAACATCAGTGCCCAGAAGCAAAGCTGTGCTTCTGCCACTTTGGGCTGAAAGTGACACCAGTAACCAGTCTGCCTAAAAAGTGTTGTACAAAAGCTAAACAAAATATTCTCTATATCTATGCTATTGTCATATTCTACTGAACTGACCTGTGTTGATCAATAAAATAGTGTTTTCAGTCCAAAAAATGCAAAGTCAAAAAATGCCTCATTGCTTGCACTTCATGGGGCTGGAGCCACGGTATCGAAGACCCTACCACACACCCGCCCGAGCCAATCACAAGCAAAGCATGGCCAAACCAATCACAAAAATCAAAAAACATACACTAAGAGCAACCTAAAATGACATCTTTAGGAAAAATTTATTTGACGTGTACTTAGACTTTTTAGTTTGGCCCATGTCCCATCCGCTAACATGGAGGGGGCGGGATTTAAGACCTATACTGCAGCCAACCGCCAGGGGGCGATCAAAATGTTTTGGCTTAACTTTTGAGGAGCTGTCATGTCCTCCATCTTTATATATAGTCTATGGCTCTATAGCGCTCTGGACAACAGGACACATAAGGCTCTGCCACCGGCTTAGGAGCATGACCACGCACACACGTACACGCACACACGCACACACACACACACACACACACGCACACACACGCACACACACACACACACACACACACACACACAGCTCTTTAAAAATGATTTGCCTCTAATCTGGTCCGTACTATGATGGCCATGGAATGAAGCATTGCAGCCTTGTGTGTGTGTGTGTGTGTGTGTGTGTGTGTGTGTCCGTGCACACTTCCATCGCAAGGCCCTGGATGATTTATTTATGAAATGTGATTTTTCTTTCTGAAGCTCTCCTGCCTTGTAACTCAAACTCACATACATACACACACACACACAACACACACACACACACACACACACACACACACACACACACACACACCCACACACACACTGGTCACTCTCAATCATACTTTGCTGTTACACTGATGTACAGTATTTGCTCTACCAAGAAATTATTTTGTTTATTTTGGGACATGAGGATTTAAATCCTGTTTGTGTAATATGCACATGTTTGGGAGGGGTGGTTATTTTGTGTGTGAGTGTTTGTGCCTATATTGTGTTTATGTGAGTGTGAGTGTGTGTGCACTGACTGTAGCGGTCCCTTATTTTTCCACCGGTCTAATCCCTCACAAAGTACCATTCCTTCTCCTTATGACTCATACGGTGGCAGCTCATTTTCACTGAGAATACAGAGGCTTTTTGTGTCACTATGTGTTTGTGTGTGTGTGTTTTCTCGTACTAACAATAATCCTGAACCACATCAGGGTCGTTCTGAATGTAGTTCAGTAATTGCTGCATGTGTTGTGATGGTCACTTTGTGTGCAGTACTCTCCACAAGGCCAGTGGGTGAAAACATGGAGGAGAGAGGAGGAAATATTTATGTGAGCGGGTGTGGCATGGATTGCGTGAGTAACTTCCACTGCCACTTCTTTGTGTGTGTGTGTGTGTGTGTGTGTGTGTGTGTGTGTGTGTGTGTGTGTGTGTGTGTGAAGTGAAGCTAGTCATACTGAGTGACTGAGTGAGCTCATCTGTTCTGGGGCTCTATAAATATTGTAGATGCCATGTGCCTGCAGTAGACCTTCTCAGCAAGCTACTGTATGATGTCATCCTGGCACACCTCTAACCAAGCACACACACACACACACACACACACACACACACACACACACACACACACACACACAGCTGTGCTGCCAAGGCCTAATATCCATGGCAACGCTGGGGTGTGGTAGGTAGGGATGCAGAGCCCGCGGCTGTTTAATGAATCCAGCAGCTCAAACACTAAGATGTCAAACTTCTAAATTTCCATCCTTTTCCCTTCCCCATTCAGTTCATTTATATCCTAGATTCCTATGTTTTTTTCCCCCATTCTTCCTGTCACTCCTTCCTTCATCATATTTATTCCCACCATATTCTCTCCCTGCATTGGATTAGTGTTTGCTTTGTGAACTATGACAACGTCCTCTTTCCCCTGAAGTGTATTTGGACAACAGAAAGATGAGAAAATGTTAGATGAAATCTGAAATCCATATCATGATTACTTAAAACTGTAATACAACTATACAAGAAAATAATCTATAATCTGTTTCGATGATTGTCAAGTCATTTTCAATGGAGTTATTTTGCTGGCGGTAAAGTATAATTTTTTAGTGTAAGCAAAATTACACCTATTTTGAAAATTGTTAAGTTATCTTTAAGATTCAATGCCAAAACTCTGCTGTTTGGACTTCTCAAGTCTCCTATCATAGTAAATTGAATTTCTTTGGGTTTTGAAATTTTGTAATACAAGACAAGACATCTGAAACGTCACCTTGGACTCTAGGAAATAAATAATTGGGTACTATACCTCTGCAATAATATCATTTATTGTTAAATAAACCTGTGCATAAGATCATCAGTCCTCAGTGCACCTCTTTTTATAGGCTTCCTGGTTACATGCAGATGCTCGTCATGTTATGACACAACAGCCCCCCCCCCCAACTCTATCTCCTTATTTCCTGTCAATCTATACTATCTACTATAAATAAATAATAAATAAATATGCTTGATTTTCCTGGCCATGCACTCATCATATTACATGACATGATTGTGTTTCAGGTGAAAGATCAAATTATCATTTCCCCTTCCGGCTGCATTTTACTGCTACTCTTACTGTGCAAGTACGTTGATTATTTGTGATGTAAAGCCAAAGCTCAGGATTTACAGTATGTTCTCACACTGTACGTCCGATCGTCTGCCACGACCTGACTGTTCGCACTTTACGTGTACAGTACACAAAAAAACACGACCCGTAACACCGGTGCTGTCGCAAGTATTAACTGGTGGGAAAATTTCCTCACCGTCACATCTCTACTACTACTTCCTGTTTGTTCCCTACTGGTCCATCACTGCTTTCATCATCCCGTCCCAGTGAGCAGGGGATTCCTCCACGTAGTCCCTCAGCCAGACCCACTAACACACTGAGCCGCTCAGCTTTGGCAGCCGATCAGAAGCAGGCATCAAGGTTGGAGCTTCACAGCCAAACACACACACACACACACAGACACAGAAAGAAGCAACTGTCAAACTGCTACCTGCGCCTGGTATTAAGATTTTAAGGCTCACGCTGAGCAGGTCAAGTTTATACATCATATTAATCACATGTGAGAAAATATGCGTACACATGCACACATATGGAGTTGCTGACAGTTGGTTCCCCACAGGACAGAAGGTGTCAGGAAGTCAACATCATCCCCTCCCCCTCCCTCCCCCCTCGTTTCCATGGAGACTGAATGTGCAAGGCTTTGAGAGGTGAGGAGGAAAGAGAAAACCCCGAGTCTGCACGTGAACACGCACACAAAGCTTACTGTATCTGGAGTCCGACAGACGGACGAGCAGAGATGTTGAGTTGGTAAACGGACAGACGGAAGGACGGCAGGATATCGATGAATATACGTGTGTGTAGATGTACGTGGGTGATTCGCTGGCGGTGTGCCCTCAGGGCGAAGGGGAACACGGGAGGGACGGACATATATTCCGTTGGGTCAGCATTAAACAAGCACCAACTGGATCTGTAGTGTTTTCCCACGGGGCTGCTGTGTGTTGTCTTTGTGTGTTCGTGTGTGTGTGTGATGACACCGATGCACCGCAGATATGAAACGTCATTTGTTACGGGGAGGGAAGGAGAAGTGATTCTGCAAATGACAGGAATATAAACAACCTAATGGTGATTTTAAATGATCTTTCAGTAACAGTAAACGCCTATTATTTGACATTGAAAGCAGTGACATCAGCTTTTATAGTTCTTAAACATACTGGAAAAAAATAGTAAGCTTTTTTTTTAGTTAATAGCTTATTTTCATTAATGAAAATGAAGAATGTAATCTCGCTTGCAGAGCTGTGGAGGCATTCCTCGGGGTGTGTCAGTTCAAATGCTCTAAATCAGCCGCACTGGAAGGATTTAAGCAGCTGTTTGTGGAGGTTTGCCAGTTAAGAGTTGTGCTGCATTAACTGTTAATCTTTAACTGGCTGTAAAGACCGATGGCTTGTTACAGCAGCAGGAATATTAAACCTAACTGATGGATCAAAACAGTACAGTGCGTCCATTAAATATGTTTGATCACATGATGATATCCATACTGTAACATCATCATGGGCCCCATTAACTGTTGTATCAGTGTTACTGTATATCCTGCTTTCTGCATTCTCTTATTACCAGTGACCATGTTTGCATGTATACTAATAGTTCACTGTTATTCTGAATATGAGAATATTGTGAATTTGATATGGGTCATGAAATGTAAACAGCATATTTCATTTGGATATTCTGAATTAGGCCTTTTTTCAGAACGGAGCATTTTCTGATTAAGACATGCAATATGCCAATATTTTTCTGGTTTTAGGAGCATTATTTGGACGTGTATAGGGCATATTCGGATTATGCGTCTCTGCCGTGTCAAATGGGGTTTTTATGTCAGTTTGCGACACACAGCCTCGTTGTTTATTAAACTCATTAGTGCTGCAACTAATGATTATTTTCATTAGCAATCAATCTGCAGATTATTTTCTAGATTAATTTCTGGTGAAAAATGTCAATGGCAGTTTCTCAGAGTCCAAGAGGATGTCTTCAAGTGTCTCGTTTTGTCAGTCCAACATCCAAAGATATTCAGTTTAATGATATAAAACTGAGAAAAGCAGGAAATCTACGTATTTTAGAGGCTAAAAGGAGCGTTTTCAGACATTTTTGCATGAATGATTATTCCAATGATTAATCAATTATCAAAATAAGTGGTGATTATTTTCCTCTTTATCAACTAATTGATTAGTTGACTAGTTGGCTCATGGTTAAAATGCAAAGTGGAACAAAGTCACTGATTGATATGCTTAATATTTTCACAATGTTTTGTCCGAAAAATGTCTGAAAAAAGTAAAAACTACTCATCACAATTTCCAAGTTAACATATTTAAATTGCTGTTTGTTTGTTCAATCAACAGTTCAAAACAGAAAGATACTCAGTTCACTATCATATAAAACTGAAAATAAATAAATAAATAAATAAATAAATAAATAAAAAAACAACAAATACTCACGTTTAAGAAGCAGGAACCAGATAACTTTTGTCAATATTCTTGCCTGTTGGCAGTCAGCTCTGTTCGTTGTACACAAACCAACTAGATGACAGTTTGCAGAGAAGCATGGCCAAAAGAAAAGCCCACATTTCTGCTCAGAAGGAGAGACACAACTACTTTTAAATATCATCAAAGACTCGCATATCAGCAGGCTTTTGGATATGTGCAAATATCGCAACAAGAAGGTGGTTGAAGGAATGAAAGAGGGAGGCTGTGTTCGCACGGTCAAACAAGTCCACAACCAGTTACGTCAACTGGAGTATGCATGGCTGCATGTAAACAGGAATATTAAGGGCATATTCATTTTCATTAACTATGTAAACAGCTTATTATGAATATTTTCTTTGTTTTTTGGAATACTGTAAGGGTAAAACCAGAATAGTTGGTGCATGTAAACGTCACTTACTGCTCTTCAATACTGTATGCTGAGTTGTTTATGAGTGGGGACGTCTACTCTAATCTGGCAACCATGGAAACAGTATAGAGAGGTGCAGAGCAATAACAAACTACAGACGATGGTATGTTTTTAAAAGAAAGAGACAACAGGAAATCAAAATATCAAATATAAGTCTTTAAGTGTAAAAAGAGTGTGTGTGTGTGTGTGTGCTGTATGTGGCACAATGCATCCACCGCCCTGGCAAAAAGTCCACAGCCAATCTGGACCAATTAAAGCACAGATCTGTGGGTGTCTGAGTGTGTGTGTGTGTTTGAGTGTACGCTCCCTCCAGGGTGCCCCCCCCCAGGGTGCCCCCCCACCCCCAATACTCAGCTCACGCAAGATGGCAGAGAGAAGAGAAAAGAAGAAGAAGAGAAGATGTTGCTGACACAAGATGCTGACATGCCATCACTGTCTGAGAGAACAAGATGTGGAGAGGGGAAACTGAGGATAAGATAGGAGGAGGCAAAAATGAACAGGTCGCAATGACAAAAAGGATGTGACTGAAACTGGAGAGGCGGAGGATGGAGAGGAATATCGGAGGATGCAGTGGAAGTGAAGAGGGGGGATGGGGATGGGAGGAGAGATGGCACAGTCTGATGCAAGCTGCGGAGCTTCGTATGACCTTTATGTAACTCAACTACAGGCACTTCCTCTCTGTCCCAGTCCGTCTCTCATTCGCAACTGTCTTGCCTCATTCCCTCTCTCATTTGCAAGAGGACACTCAATTAATGGTGTCGAAATCAAAACAACTTTCCACGGGGGCTTTTAGCTGCCTTCACTAAACTTGAGCAGAGGGGACGAGTGCACGCCCGCTCATTAATACACTACGTACACAGTGCTTGCAAATCAAAGCTAAAGGTTCTCTATACAGTAACCAGAGCATTAACATAGCACACAACTATTTGCCATGTAAAGATATAGAGGAGTAATGTCTACCTGAGCAGAGAATAAGATAAGATGAGATGAACCTTTATTAATCCCCGGAGGGAAATTCGGGTGAATGAAGTCACTCTCGCTCTGTGTGTGATGTAGTCAGAGCTTCTCTATGCTTTGTTGACATAGCCAGGCCGGCATACTTTTAGTGCATATATTTTAGTGCATGTGAGCGTGCCCCACTGGTTAGCTCAGGGCCGCTGTTTTGCACTGGGTTCAGTACAGCAGATACAGCAGGTAACACCGTCCTGACCAACGGCGTCGTTGCATAAGCACAGCACCCACCCTTCGGTTCCCCTTCAGGTTAACACTGATACCTCTGTCAGCAGTGTTGCTGATGTGGCACCGTTAGCTGCTAGTCGCCGGCTCAGCCGTTGTCATGTTGAGAGAGGTGCAAAGGCATTTAGCACCTTTAAATTTAATTTTTATACATTTCCCTGTGAAATTTTAAAATGTGTTAGCTCACAGCTGTCACATCTGAAAAGCAGGAATGAATTGCAAGTGTTTTTTTTTTTTTGCCATGGTTATGCATGCAGTGCTGTGAGACTGGTGTAGTATTTATCTCTGCAACACTCAGGGGTTGGCCTAAAGAGCACCAAACCAAGATCCACTGCTTTAAATTGTTGAAAATAGCACAACAACCACAATCTTCTCTGTTGAATACAGTGCTGGTCAGATGTGGACTATTGAACAAAATGAACTAAAAGGAAAAGGTATAAATGAACTGGACCTACATAAATGACCTATACAGTAAGGCTGTCAATTGATTAAAACTATTTAATCCCAATTAATCACAAATTATTTACATTTTTTAATTAACTGTTTAAAATTGTCAAGTATTTAATACACTTATCAACATGGGAGTGGGCAAATATGCTGCTTTATGCAAATGTATGTATATATTTATTATTGGAAATCAATCAACAACACAAAACAATGACAAATATTGTCCAGAAACCCTCACAGGTACTGCATTTAACATAAAAAGATATGCTCAAATCATAACATGGCAAAATGCAGCCCAACAGACAACAACAGCTGTCAGTGTGTCAGTGTGCTGACTTGACTATGACTTGCCCCAAACTGACTGTGATTATCACAAAGTGGGCATGTCTGTAAAGGGGAGACTCGTTGGTACCCATAGAACCCATTTTTATTCACATATCTAGAGGTCAGAGGTCAAGGGACCCCCTTGGAAATGACCATGCCAGTATGTAGAAGTATGACATGGTTGGTACCAGTGGACTCATTAGGTTTTTTAGTTTCATATGATACCAGTGTTTTCACTCAAGCTTTACAACTGAGCTACAACCTTCAACAGTTTGTAATGGTTTTAAAACAATTTTGTGTTAACACTGACAACTCTAGTATTTAACAAGAAGTGGAGTTATTTTAAACATCCAGAAGTCAAAGTCCTGTTGACAGACAGCTGGAGCATCTTTAAGGCTCGGACGGACATGAAACTCTCTTAGTTCAGAGGGATGAGCAGCTATGTTAGAACTTAACAGTCTTTTTGTGAGCATACAAACGTTAGACAGAATTTTGGTTGAGGGGCTTTAAGTTAATACTTGAAGTAGAAACCTGATAAAACATTCATCAGTTTAAATCTGCTTACTTTCAGATTGTCGGTCAAATTTGGATGACATCAGCAACTATACTGTAATTTTCTACCTCAATTGCAGCATCGAGGCATTTTTAAATTTGCTACAGCTCTGATTTGCCCGTCTTACCGGCGGCCATGTTTAGAAGGTAGCCACCAAGCTGCGAAACCCTTGTGAGATGGTTAGGGTCGGATAGGTTGTCGTTGTCGGGCAGTGAGTCTTGCAAGACTTTTCGCATGTTTTCTGAACATGGGGGTTACCCTCTAGACACCACCCTTGCTGGACACATCTCTAAAGCAATGATAGCTGAGGCTCATGGGTGTTGTAGTATTTAGAGCATCCAACCATACCAACTAACAGAAAAAAGGAAAAGAACATTCAGCATATTATTAAAATAAAATGTTTAATTCCTCACCTCATAACTCTGTTGAAAATCACTATTACCAGAGTATATATATTTATATTATATCTATATATTTATATTTGTCTCATAAAGGTTACTAGCGCAGTCTTTTACATACATACGCTTAAGTGCCCTTTCCTGTGCACCTGCATTTAATAAAGCACTAACTAAGAGCCCCATTAGGATCTGAGAGCTTTCTAAAAAGCCCAGACCCATTTTTACATGCAACAAAGTGACACCACACATTCGTGTTTCAGAGCTTTCTAATGGAGTTACACATTTTGAAAGCAAATGAAAAATCCACCACAAAGATCCTGCGTTATAAAATATACGCAGTGGACAAATCATTCTACGTATTCTATCAATCAGGAAGTGTGAATAAGGAAACTGTCTCATTATTTACCAGTTTGCATAATGATATACTAGGGCTGCTCAATTATGACAAAAATCATAGTCACGATTATTTTCAGCAGTGTTGATATCACAAATATTTAACACGATTACTCACTGATTTTGGAAACATCACGTATTTAGAAAGCCTACATTTTAAAGTTAAATGCATCAGTCTGGTGCACTTTGAGAGCAAAATTAAGAGGCTAGAGCTAAGAAGAACTTTGTGCTCTTGTAAACAATTTAATCATAAATACACTGGTTGTATAGATATGAATGGTGAGGACCCCCCGGTTGACAGAGAGGGCACAGCGAGCACTAGGGTGTGAGCGAGGGGTGCTGTAAAGCGGCACTTTCACCCAGGTCTTTCCAAGCAGACTTAGTCTGTTGCGACGCACTTGGGGATCCTCCCACATTGAGCTGCCGTCTCTGACCCACTGAGCAGAGTGAAATTATACTGCCGTAAAGGAAAGGGGTGTACTGGATTTCTAACACAAGAAGATGATGAGAGCGTCACTGCGAAATGGAATCCAACACAATAAGCATTTTATGTTTAAATTTTCATCATTGTTGGAAGCAAAAATCGTAACTGATTAATTAGTGATTAATCGCACTACACTAAATATCCATGAACAAACTATATTTCCTTATTGAACAATTGTTCCTGTAGTAGTGGAACATTAAATATACCACTACCACAAACTGGACTGAACTTATGAAGCTTATTTGTGAGCAGATTAAAATGTTCTCTACGTGTAAGGGAGGCCAAGATTGCTGGCACTATTTGTCTCGTAAAGACTGCCAAAAAAGCACTGTGGCGTACTAGTATTAAAATCATCTAGAACTCCTATTTAAGAAGTCCTGGCCGACCCAATGTGCTGTTTGTTAATAGCAAACAGACAGATCTACCATCAGTCTCAAGTCAAACAGAATGCTGTTGACTACAGGTGTTTAATTATCCAGATGTAGGTCATTTCCAATTACAAGCATTTCTCAGTGCACTTACAGTCTTTGCTTATATCCTGCAACTGCTACGGTATCGACGACGAGTGCACTGCTCGAGGTTTAAACCAAATCCGAGGGGTTCAAAAACATCCAAGAGGCATCTGATGTCACTGACATGGAGCCTGTTTGTGTGTTTAAAGTCTAATTGTGTGTGTGGGTGCGCGCATGTGAACGAGTGAGTTAGCATGAGTAAATGAAAGGGCTATTGGAGTGTGGAAATGAGGGCAAGAAGAGACGGTGCAGGGCATACGGCATCGGAGAGAGAGAGAGAGAGAGACGAAAGCAGCTAAGTGTGAATGATGTTCTTCTTGCGCTGGGGCAGGCCACGTCACAGCCCCCATTATTCTAATGGGGCTCCACAATGCTTACTGACCTTCATCATCGACAGACAGCGTTTGAGCGTATCAGTTATTCATACAATTACAATATGTGGGAGCGGTCGGGGCTATTACCGTTGTAATTAGATGCACTACATGGACTTTACAATGCAATCACACAAAACAAATGTTTCCTTGGTACCACTGAAACACATACATACATGCACATATAAGCATAACATCAAATGTTCTCAGGCTACTATGGAGACCTCCTAGTTTAATGAGCTGATTTAGATTAATTCATTGCACGCAGTTGCTACAGGACATACGCACTCTTGATGTTAATGAACCTAAAACATTTTGAAATTCAACCAGCTTTTATTCATCACGCTAGCAACAAGAGACTGAAATCAATCACAAGCTGCATCCAATGTATATATACAGTATATAATATTTTTAAAGAATGTGGAGGTTTGTGCCCCGGTCTCGTGTCCCGGCAGAGGTGCTCCCACCTCCTGCAGTCAGAGCAAAGCTGTAAGTACAGTGAACTAGCTGAGAGATATGAAGCATTATCTGACAGAACGATAGCTAACTAATAGACCTCTCAGCACACGCGCTTAAAGCCATCAGTGCTGATAAGACGGAGAGCGAAGGAGCACAGGAGATAGAGAGTCTGTGAGACTGAGGAGGAGGAAAAAAGGGAGGGGAGCGAGACTTTGAAGAGAGGGAGTAGATCAGTGCGTCGGTAAGCTTAATATGGATATTGGATCTTCACCGAGTCAACTCAAGAGTATTCATAAAGTGATTTTAAACACAGCAAAGCAAGGAGACACAAAAACTAATTAATCCAAAGATAATAAAAAAGAAGTGCAGCAACAACTCCACCACAAAGACACAGGGATAGAGCTTGTGTGTGTGTGTGTGTGTATAAAACCATTTGAGTGTCTGCACCAACCCACACGTCTGTGAATGGAGTTGGAAGTAAATGAATAGCAGACTGCAGCTGAGAACTGTTGTAGGTGGTGCTGAGTAAACGGGTCGTGATTTAATACAGAGACAGGACGATCTGAGAGCTTTCTGTGGCTGTACATGCACCCAAAAATATCTCATTAGTTCCTCCAGTGTGTACTTAGTGTAGTCTGCCTCAGATAGGGTCTATTATTCAGTAGTGTAAAGTTGGTGTATGTCATCATGTATTTATCAAAGCCTATCCTCAGAACACGCCGTGTTTTGGTGTCTGGCCAGCCATGATAGCGCTCTGAGCCGGCTGGCATCTCACTCACATCAGCACGTACATCTTCCTCTGCGAGACGCATCCAAGTCTGAGTGTGTTTATGCACACGTGCATGTGTGGCTGACTGTGCGTGAAGTGAAACCGGAAAGTGCTGACTCGGAGTGGGCAATTCATCACTTGAACCATTTTCTAATGCAAGAAATCAATACATCTAGCGTCTGTTTACTAGGAGTAACTAATTGAGAACTATACGAGGCAATGATCATATTCTCTGTTTCACTTTTTTAAAGTGTCTGCCATGTTATTTATCAATTACATGAACATTTTACATAAATGTGCCCTCCATATCCCTGCATTTAAAGGGATAGTTTGGGTATTTTGATGTGGGGTTGTGTGAGGTCCATAGTTAGTGTATTACCTACAGTAGATTTTGGTCAGCACGCCCCCAGTTTGGAGAAGGACAGGTGTTACCGCACAGAAGCAAAGCAATATGCTGCTGTGGTTGGGGCACCTAAAAGAGAGGCTCGCCTTAAAAAAAATCAGTATCAGTTGAAGTGTACATATATTTAGAATATTTTTATTGGTTTATTTTGCCATCAGGCAGCCCTTTCTGAAGGGGAACTGAAGTGAAGTGAAATGTTTACTGCAGAACGTACCCCCTCGGAGTAGGGGGATTCTCAGCTGATCGCCGTAGCCACTGCATGTGAAACTGCAGTCTTCACTTCGCCAAATGTGCACCGTAGTTTTGCGAGCTGCCATTTTTTAATATCTGGGTCGAGTGAGTGAATTAAATACTGTGGTTGCTGTTGACGGCTGCTTGGCTCTTTAACAATGACAGATTTGTACAGGACGTCCAGTGTTGATTTTGATTGATTATTGATTTTTTTAGGTGAGTCTTTCTTTTAGGTATCTAAAATATGTTTTGCTGTTGTCCCTGTCCACAGCAGTACATTGCTTTGCTTCCATGTTGTATCTCCTGTCTGCTTCTCCAAACTGGGGCGTGCCGACCATCATCTACTATACTAGTGAGCACCTCATACAGCCCCACTTCAAAACACCCAAACTATCCCTTTAAAGCAACAGTGAATCACCTGAAGAATAAAGAAGACAAGAAAGACATTTTAGACCAAAGAGAAAATAAAGTGAACATGAATTATTACCCAGACTCCATTGCATTGCAGAGCTACTTCCTGGTTCCCAGCACTTTGGGTATGTTGACTCCTGTTTTCACTTCTGAATGTCTGGTTTAGATAAGACTGTTAAAGCTGCACTCATTAATATTTTCATATTAACAATGGATCAAATGGCTGTGGATAATATAAATGCTGTCACACAGTGACAGATCCGCATATAATTATCATGACTCTCATGAGCAGTTCCCCTCAGCTCCACAGAGCATTTTAGCATTTTGCAGCTAGTTATTTTGGTTTTATAGCCCTCAACTTTACTCTCCCCTCTATCTTCAGTCTTGTTGTCAGCTGACTGCAGTTTTCAGGAAAAAGCTCTGATAAACTATCTTGTCAAGCAGCACCAAACAGTAGACAAAGTTAGCGACCAGCTGGTGAACATAGTGGATAATTTAGCAGCTAAAGAGCCAGATATTTCCCTCAGGAGTTAGCAAAATGAAGCAAGGAAGAGTGGATATTGGACTCGCATTTGTTAGATGGACAGAAACACAAGTTCAGATGAATCCGCTAGGTTTGCAAATAAGCAACTGTCTGTTAAACATATCAGACGCATCAACTGTGATAACCTCTTAATGTGTTTACAATTGACCAAAATCTCAGATAAAGCAGGTTACTTGGTGAAACTAATCTCATGACGCTGTGCCCCATGAGCTGAGTTATAAAGCTGAGTCACATGGTGTCAGTGGGGGGAATTACTTAAAATTTATAAAAAAGAAATAAATGTCCACTGTAAGATTTTGGTGGTCAAAGGTCACTGTGACCTCACATTCGTCCCATTCCTGTGAGTGCAATATCTCGGGAATCTCTTGAATGAATTTCTTCAAATTTGGCTGGATTCAGGGATGATCTGATTCAGTATTTGGTAAACAAAGGTCAAAGGTCAAGGTCACTGTGACCTCACAAATCACATTTTTTGGCAGAGCTAAAGAATCCATATGCTAATTATTACAATTTCACAGTTTCAATTTCAATTTTCAAATGTCTAATAGGATAAAATGATGAAGTGATGACATTTTGGTCAGACATGGATGTGAACTGCAACTTCTGGCTGGCGGAGGCATACAGCCATGAGGCGGTAATTTTAGTCTCATTATATTCAGTAGTCGTCTGAGAGTCATTTGAATTAAAAACATACCGTTGACCACACTACTGAAGAACAGTTTTCATATCAGCCACACGCTAGCTGCTTAATCATACCAGTTCATAACGGCTACTAATGTAGAAAAATATCAATAATATTAACAGTTTTCTATCATGGGTAAATGTCACTCACAGATGCACATTTATGATCCATATCCTGAAATAAATTTAACACAAAAGACAAATAAAGATAAATACTAGGATTGTTAAAGTTAATGTGATAATGTCTTGACGCAAATTCATTTTAATGCCAGCAATTCTCGATAATTTCGTTGTCGGGAAGGAGGTTAGATAACGCTCCAAACTTGTGCTACATTTTGGCGAGTGGTAAATGTGGTAAATACTTGACAAATCTCCCTTTTAAGGTAAATTTTGAAAAGATAAAAAAGTATGATTACTTTGCGATTAGTCATGATTAATCACAATTATATAATACATTGTAAAAGATTGACAGTCCTAAAATAAAGATAAACACACAAGGTACAATGTGTTCCTTCAGATAAATGTATATGAACATAGAGAAATACAGTATATGCTTCACTGGAGCATTATAGGTCTATACAGCAATATTTGTCCTACTACCACTGTGTCCTCCCAAATCCTGCATTTCACTTGCACCGCCACGCTCTCTCAAATCTCTGCGCGACTGTGTGTGTGTGTGTGTGTGTGTGAGAGAGTGCGGGTGTTATTGACAGTCAGCAGCAGGGGGTATGTGCTATGTTGTGAGACACTGACAAGCTGTATTTCATGGAGCAGATGAAGCATTTTGAAGTTCTTTAAATCCCTTTGAGGGTCCAGCCGGGGACTTAGCTTCTGATGCCGTCGCCTGTGCTGCTGCTGCTTAAGTCTGTTGCTGGGAAAAAAGGGGTGTAAAAGATGATGCCCCAACACACACTCACACTACTGTGTGTCTTTGCTTTACCATTTCAGAGTGTACGCCCTTTTAACCTTGGGCAGTGAGACCCTGCCATACTTTTCTGAAACACTCTGCCTCCCCCACCTCCACACCCAAAACCCCAGTCGTTGCAGGAGGGAAAGCAAACTGACAGAGTTCCAATAGTGCAGTTGTTAGACATGGCAAGGCTGCTGTGGGCTTTACTGCTGGCTGGAAAACTTCATCTCACATCCCCCTACGCCTCCTCCTCCTCCTCCTCTTTCTCATTCTGTCCTTTCCTGCCTCCCTCCTTCATTACTCTCACCATCCCCTCTGGTGGTCCTGCAACTCCAATCACTCTGCTCTTATTACCAGGGAGAGGGAAGTGACACACACACAAACAGTGACTGTTCATTCTCCCCATTACCTGAGCATGTCCCTCGCTGCTGGGGACCGTCAGCTGACTTACTCTCTTTCTGTTTCTCTTTGCTAAATCTTACCCTCTACATCCATCTCTCCTTCGCACTCTTCAGTCCCTCACTCTCCTCCTCTCTCCCAGGCAGTCAGGGGGACAAATTGGCGCCTGGCTGAGCTAAATGTGCCTGGTGCTGAGAGCCAGATGGTACTGGCAGAGGGATGGCGGGAGCGAAGGATGGATGCCACTGAGAGATGGAGCGCAGAAGCCGTGGTGTGGCAGGGCAGCGTGGGGGAGCTAGCTTTGCACACTAGTAATCTATTAGTGCTCAGGGGCCCGAAAAGCTGTGCATAAGCCCTTGCCAGGAGCCGGACTGGCCATGATCAAGACTGGACAACACACTCAGGAAGAAGAGGAGTGAAGTGCTGAGGAGTGGAAAGAGGAAAAGAGATGTAGCAGGAAGGGATGAGAGGATAAGAAAGAGACTCAGACAGAGAAAGAGAGGCGTGATGTCAGTCAGCTGCTGGGAGGTAGTAGATACCTTGTTAATTAGATTCACTTCTCACTTCTTCCTCTCTTGCAAAATGATGCAAAATGAAGCTCTCTGACTGGTCCATCAAGATTATGCAAAGGCACAAGCAGTCAGATGATCATACAGGTTTTAAACAAACCCCCATGTTAGCTAGATAGAGAGAGAAAACAAAGACAAAGGGTGTAAACCCAAACTGTCTGTTATAAACATCCATCACAGTTTACATACCGACGTCATGGTTCAACTTTGACCGACTGTGTACTATACTAGGCTGTAGTTGACGCCTACGCTGTCATATGAGGGATGATTACCAGCATTTCAGATGCGTTGTAGTTTTACCTACAAATGAAAACACGTTGGGAACTGCTGTCATAACCCAAAGAAATGATGGCTGGATCTATGAAATAAAAACCAAGTAGTGAAACATGGATTCTCCTATTTACGTATAAACCTTGAGGCTGATTTAGTGGATGATTGCTTTAAGTTAAGTTTGGACATGGTTGGGCCCCCCTTGGCCTAGGGGTTAAGATGCAGATCAGGAACTACAATGTCCTGGGGATTGGGGACCTTTGGTGCATCTCTCTCCCGTCTCTTTGTCTCTCCCCTTATCCCAAACCATCCCTAAAAAGTCAGAATGGAAATGGTTGGGGATAATTAATAGTTTCATGCAGTTAGGGGTAAGAACGTGGACATCCTTCTCGGTTGAGTCCGAAAGAAGGCTGCCCTCTCTCTTTCTTTCTTTCTTTCACTCTTTTTCTCACTGTTTCCCTCTCTTCTTTTACAGGGTTTCTTGGTGACATTCAGCTGCTCACTTCATGCTCTACTTTCCTCCACATCAACCCAAATTCCAGTATTTGGTGCTTGCATAACACGTAGCAGCACAAAATTTGGACCTCGGTGGCAGACCAATGAGATGTGGTAATTTCTCAACTGACTTTGCCCACCCTCCTCAATATTCTCCTATCATGGCGCACAAAGCTGCCTCAGCCATCCATGCAGAAGCAGCACAAGCTGTGGGCATGCACGCTCACTCCTACACACACACACACACACACACACACACACACACACAAGATGGCATGTAGATGCAGCATGCTGACATTTAAGAAAACTGTGCGCTGTTTGTGGATGGGTGCAGATGTGAGGCCTTGCTGATTGTGTGTGCATCATGATAAGCTCGGACCACCTCCAAACACAGTGCAGGGGGACCTTGGAGCTCTTCCTCCTTCCTCTGCAGCAGTGTGGTATATTAGCTTTGACACGCATTCCCTCTCACACTGTACCTGTAAGCAAAACACACCTCTGGTACAGTAACTATGATGGCTGTGTACCAAGCCTGCAAGGCTCACTTCTGCTGGCCCTGGTTCAAGTAGTGTGAGATACCCTGCTCCGTGCTGGCTGAGCTAACCATTAACATATACTGGGAATGGGGGTATTAAGTCCATATGTTTATTCATTGGTTGATTAAGGTCTATGATTAGTTACTTTGTCCTTTATTAGGTCTACACTAATAAAACACAGGGTACACATTGTCTCAGGCTGATAACTTCATGAAGTTAATAAACTGTGTTCCTCATAGTTCTCAAATGTAATGACATGTGGGCTGTCACTACACTATTTCAATACGAAGCCTCGTTTTGATCCGCTCCTGTTTACATTGTTTTCATCTAGCTCAACTGAAAAAAAAATGGGAGAAAGTAGGCCCATAAATCAGGTGCATTAAAGGACCAAGAGAGTAAGAAAAGCATGCTGTGCACCTCTTAGTTTGCCCACCAGTTTGGATTATTTTGTTCAGTATTGTGGAAAACACAATGGACTAATATTACACTATACAGGCTGAACAGAAACATCCACATTTAGTTATTATTAGTTTGAATTGTGCTTATGAAGACATCAGTGGTAATGTTAGATTAATTCCTGTATCTCGCCTCCTGCCTGTGTCACTGCCTGAGGTGTTGTCCCTAGGGATGTTAATAACTAACCGTTTAACCAATAGCAAGCATTTTAACCAATTAATGCTATCAGTTATACAGTTAAAAGAATATTAATAATTCTTAAAAAGCTAATTAAAAAGCTGAGAAAAACACAGAGGAGCAGCTCGTCACTTTAAGGAGAAAAGCTGGTCCACCTTAAAAGAGTCTGTGCCGGAGTTACAGATACAAGAAGTTGGCTTTCGTCTTGAGCTGAGGAGTAGCATTTATCCAAATACAAATAAATTGTACAATTAAACTGTACAACACTGTCTGCTACCGCTACTTTCACAGCTACAACAACACCAACAAACCCACAGTCACCACCGCCACATACACAGTCTGTTGGAAATTTGCTGAAGTTTTGCTACAGCGGTCACAAATCCACCATCAATGCAAGCAACTAGCAGCTGCTAACGTAGCACCAACACACACACTGTTTGTCGGAAAATCGCTGTTAATCCAGGCAGACACACAGCTGACAACCTGCTAAACTAAACTAATGGTACCTTCAAATGGGGTCGTGCTTACCGTGTTTACGACCAATTGGTCAGGTTAGAATTTCAGTACCATACATATTGAATCGGCACCAAAGTGTCATGAGAGCATCAAATCAGGCAACAGGTGAATCGCTCCAACCCTGCTGGAAACACTGATACCTGTATGTGCACAGTGTATGTGTGACATTGTGTTTGTATTTGGACAAGAGCAGCAACAGTCACTGCTAGGAGAGGTCAAAGGACAGGTCAGTGGTGTGTGAGGTCACGTAAACAACACAACATACAAAGGTTGTGTGTATGTGTGTGTGTTTAGATGTATTTCAGTGTGGACGGAGGACGTCGCATTCAGAACAGGAAGCAGTTGTTGTTTTGGAAGGGCAGTGAGGTGTGTGTGTGTGTGTGTGTGTGTGTGTGTGTGTGTGTGTGTCTTTCTCACTGTGTATTTGTATGCTGGCAAAAATAGCCAGTGTTGTCTCTGACTGGAACAGGTGTCCAAACATCACAACACACACCCATCAAACACAACATGAAACTCACATCCCGCCATGAAGGCACACACTGCTTTGAAGCATGGAGGATTAGAGGCTGTGGTGTTATCTCACAGAGAAAAATTCTCTCAGCGTTTGGAAAGCTCAGCTCAGAGACACACAACTTATTATACTGTGAAACTGGTGGGGTTCCCTTCAAGAAATAGTTTGTCAGTTATTCACTTTTTTTTTGCGAAGAGTTAGATAAGAAGATTGAAATCACTGTCAGGTCTGAGTGTTAAATGACCAGCGTGTAGCATTTCAGGGGCTCTATTGGCAGAAATGGAATAAGAGTTGTTTTTGTTACCTTAGAGTGAGCCCTTCATATCTACACCATGGATGTATAAAGAGAGCTGGATACAGCCTTCATTCCTATGAAAGTTGCTCAGTGGCGTATGAAGTCGATGAGTAGACGGGTCTAGAAAAGTACCTGGATCTTCTGGGTCTTCCAAGTCTTACTCGGCCCTAGTGCACGTGTCTGATATGCGCAGTAGCGTCCGCTCGGTCACATGACTTGGTCACAGAGTCCCAATGTCATGGCTTACACTGTCGTCACGGTCTGGGTCTCCGTAGACATAAACAGAGGAAGGAAATAACCCTGGATTCAGGTATTAGTGCGTTTTACAACTTTTAGGAGCTAATTATTTATGTAAGAGCTGTTAGAGTGTTTTCCTCCTTGGGCCGGAGTCGACAGTGTTACTCTGTTGGTCCTGAGAAGCTGCAGGGTTTTTTTTATTTTTTATTTTTAGGTATCATATAGCAGCACAGTTTTAGCTTTTAGGTGAAGTTATATGAAATTTTGAGCATGTTTAGCAGGCAAGAAAGGAATCCTCCCAAAAGATGGTAGCAAATCATCTGATGTCAAAATCATGTCAGAAAAGAGACGAGGAGCTTTGCTTTGAAACAAAATTTTGACTTCTTGCCGCCACTCTCTCTCTCTTGCTTCACCACTCACCTCTCACATACACACACACTCCATGCACTGAATCTGCTATTCTCCACGCTACTCTTACAACAAATGGCTTTAGAGAGGGCTAGTTGCGTTTTTACTTCAGCTACCATAGTTGTCCTACAGGCTTGGCACGCGGGAGAGGCTTCAGCTGGTCAGATGATATATCTTAAAGTATGGCGCTAGAGCTGGGATGCAGTTAGCTTAGCTTAGCAGAAGGACTGGAAGAAGGGGGAAACACCTACCATGGCTTTGGCCACAAAAAATACACCTACCAACACCTCTTTGTCTCAGTAATGAGCACATATCTTGTTTGTGTAATCTGTGCCTCAACAGACAGGAAAAAGACAATTTGTGGTCTGCGTGTAGGATTTACTGGCATCTAGTGGTGAGGTTACGGAATACGACCAGAGCACGTCTCTCGAGAGCCAGTGTTTGGTTTGTTTGTTCTGGGCTACGGTAGAAACATGGCAGACTCTGTGAAGAGGACCCGCTCCCTATGTAGATATGAAGGACTCATTCTAAGCTAACAAATACACTACATTACTTAGTTTCAGGTGAATATTATATTCAATTCAGTTGAGCCCCCAAAATCCTACACACTGCTCCTTTAAGGGAAGTTCTGTGCTCCAAGCAAGCAGCGGAGACTAAATTGTTGTTCATCAAAAATAGTTAGTAATAAAATAGCTTACATTGTTTTCAGATCTTTTCAAATGTTTTAAACCTGTGTCTTGAGAGTTGTTTTAAATTTGTGTCTTGAGACAGGTATAAGACTATATCACTGGAGTGACCCTTTATTAATGGTACCTTTCAGAGACATAATAATAGACACTTATTGGTGATAATATAGAATATATGTTACACATAAATACTGTATAGTGAAGGAAGAGGAACAGTGACCTGCTTTGTCTGACACACAGTGTTCACCCACTGTCTGCTGTCTCTCAGCATGACACACACACACACACACACGCTCACCTTACAACACATCCTTCTTGACAGCGTCGGAACAGTTTTTCTTACATAGAAGAGGAACAAGCACTATGTATGTGTGTGTGCATATACTGTATAAGCATGTGCGTGCGTGCAAGCACTCATGCATGAGCCTCTGTGTGTGTTTAAAACCTAATTTGTCTACGGGCAACCCATCTCTGAGGGCTGTATTAGAAGCATTTTGCACTGTAATGGGCTGACATGTTAATCTGAAACTCTATTCTCTGTAGCTAATGAACATATCCATCCTAGCCTCTGTGTGTGTGTGTGTGTGTGTGTGTGTGTGTGTGTGTGTGTGTGTGTGTTAAATGGCAGCGTTGTCCCATTTTTACAACGTTGCTGAGGCAAACATAAATTTGAGCACTGGTGCCAAGGTGATGTGTGCTTATGTATTTTTAACAATGACGACATGGAAGAGCATTGAATTTTTGAATCGCTCACACAGTTTGTTTGTACGTTTTGGTGTGTGTGTATTTGAGTGCGCACATGTGGAGGAGAGACACAGATCTGACAGTTCTGGGTCAGACCAGTCCCATGGAGTCAGGGATCCTACAGAAGACAAAACAAAACACACACATATACACACCTTGTAGGTGAAGATGACAAATGTTTGTTAGGCAAACGGAAAGAGAAGAGTGGTTGGATTTGGGCGAAAAAGGCTGCCTCGCCGTGCCAACGCTCATACATCAGTCGACACCTTGGGAGCAGAGAGAACTGAACACACACAGGGAGGAAAAATACATCTCACATAGCTGGCAACACACACGGTGGACACTGCTGACTGGAGGGCTGCACAAGAGCAAACACAAAGCTGTGATATTGTATTGTAGTTGAGGACGTAAACACACCAACTATGGCACGAATCGGCCTAATTGCCACTGACACGTATAGGATGGCGGTGTCAGCCGAATCGCTGGCTGCTGAAACGTCATTCATCACACTCTAACTTGAGACATCATAAACAGTATGTTATTTTTCCTCCATACTTCCCCCTCATCATGGCAAGATGCATGCTGCAATAATCTCCAATGATACATCAGGGCCAGACATTCCTCTTCAGTTGAGCAGATGAAAAAAAAAAAAAAAAAACGAGAGTAAAAATCAATCGCAGCTGAGATTTTCTCATTTCTCAGGATTGCTTCAGCCACTGTCTGTTGCATCATCTCTCTGCTGTGTGGCTGGTGTGAAAATGACCACTGCTGTGTTTCAGTGTGTGTAGTGTTTCCGGAGAGAGAGCAGGAGACAGCTTATGCATGTGCGCGCCAGTCATAATGTCTGCATAATGTCCCTGAGGTCTCTGACTGTATAACTAATACTTGTATTACTGCTAGAATAAAACATTACGCTGAACCAAGCAGGATTAGAAAACGAGCATGACAGCCTCTTTCTCTCTCTCTCTCTCTCTCTCTCTCTCTCTCTCACACACACACACACACACACACACACACACACACACATGCAGACATGTATGCATGTGTGGAAGCAGGCAGCCCAGGGCCATGTACACTAGCAAGCGGCCATGTTTCTTTCACAAGAGGCTGCAGCAAGGCTGTCATCGCCAGCATGGTTCTCTCCCTCGCTCACACACACACACACACACACACACACACACACACACACACACCGTACTGTGACATCATGCCACGCATTTAGACCAGAGGGTCAGAGGGTAACACAGCTTTATGTGCTGAGGCTTCATTGTCGTCATGCTCGATGACTGCAGCAGCCCTTATTCAGCTCTCTTTCTCTACAAACGTCAGAGATATCCCAGTTTACCATCGGCTCCTTTCACTCACATTACCACCGACAGGCAGGTCACAGCATACAAGAGGTGAGCCTGTTTCAATCCAGGTAATGATAGGTGGGCCCTGCCCTCCTCTCTGACCAGCAGGGCTCTCAACGACTGGCTCACACCTCCACAGTCAGTCTTGTAGTGAGTAAAACCCCTCCATCCATCCACCTCCAATCCACCTTTCAAACTACTATGTTACCTTTCTACCTACTACTAGACGTTTAGATCCTCCTTTCTGGCACACTGCCACTATTAAGCTTTTGAAGTGTCTGTATATCCCCATCATCTTCACAGGTATTCTCATGGTGATATCCCTCCTGCATATTCACATTTTTTTCAGATCTAGCTCTAGCGGTGGGACTTTATGTTTAAACCATGGATGTTTAAAGAGAATTGGATACAGCGTTGTAGGTGGGCTCCCATTCATTCTTATGAGAGTTGCTCAGGGACGCATGAAGCCAAAATGTCTCGACTGCCGGGAGATAAAGTATGCGGATCATCTAGCGATCTTCCGCATCCATCGGGCCATAGAGCAGGCGCAGTAGTGTTTCCTTTAAATCCACCTCGTAGCCCTCACATGAACAGAGGAAGAAAAATAACTGGATTCGGCTATTAGAGCATTTTACAACTTTTAGGACCTCATGATTTATTTAAATGAGGGCTATTAGAGTGTTCATACTGGGAAGCTGATTTACCTAAAAAAAACTGTCTCTTTCCCATTGTAAGTCTATGGGAAAATGTGTCTTTGGGCCAGATGGCATCACGTTATGGACACAGAAGTTGTAGTACCACCGTTTGGCCACTACAAAAATTTGCTTCGCTGCATGGTGCTCTTCCTTGGGGCTTGCTTTCAACCCACCAGTGGCATTATCAAGGAAGAGTGTATTTAATTTGCTCCAAATCACCATCAGTACCACCGTGACTTATTAGACTGCTAGTTAGCCCTGAGGCAGAATCAGGTGCTCAACCCAGCCAGAGATGTGTAGATTTGCGTAGACTACCAGCAAACCGTATATGCAACATATAAGCACAACACTGAAATAAGGATGGTCTTCAAGGACCAGTGTGTAACATTCTATTGGGATCTAAGTATGTTTTCTTTAGAGTATAATCACCTGAAAATAAGAACTGTGTTTTTGTTAGCTAAGTATGAGCTGTTTATATCTACATAGCGAGCACGTCTACTCCAAAGACTGTAGAAACAAAGAGGCAAAAATCCAGGGCTGCTCCCAACGACCATGAATGAAAATGAATCAAAATAATTTTGTTTAACTTTTGTGCAGCACTTTGTAGGCGGACGTTTGTCACTTTTAGTCCAAAATGGCAGAAGTGTAGTTTTGATACTGGGCGCTGACATTGCAATGGAACGACCAATTGACTTTAAATTTTGTCAATATACGTTCTTTGTCCTTTCTCCATGCCATGTTGCAACGCCATGTTTCTACAATAGCCCAAAACGGACAAACCAAACACTTAACTTTTCCTGCTTGGGCCGGAGTCGATAAAGTTACTCACTGCCAACATCACCACCGCTCTCTCTCTCTTGCTTCACCACTCACGTCCCACATACACACACACCCAAACCGCTAGCTCTGCTCCAGATGACCTACAAACTGGCTCTAGAAAGGGCCATTTGCCTTTTCACATAGTTCTTCTACACACTTGACTCACGGGAGAGGCTTCACTTGGTTGCAATCTGCAACATTACTGCTAGATGCCACCAGATCGTACACACTGCTCCTTTAATATTAGATGTGATATTGACATAGGGGTCCTCTCAAGGCATCAAGATGAGATAAAGCACTGTCCACATAGATGCCATTTTATGCTACTTGGTGCATTCCCAATCAAATTTTCAATTACATTATCAGAAACCAGTAGAGTTCTGGGGTCCAGTAGTGGCCCAGTATGCCTGGTTGGTATCCAGCTTCACTACCAAAGGTTTCAGCATCACCGCTGACCTATTATCTCCTCACATAAGCCTACACTGTAGACAGTTGTCTCGTTCAATGCCATATATTTGTAAATCTGACAAATCTGAGCTGTCTCACCCCGACCCCCCCCCCCTCCAGAGGCCGGCTCCTCCTCACCTGAGGCAGCGCGGCGTTGATCTGCCGCTGGAGCACGTCCCTCTCATGCAGCGCCCCCTGCAGCTTGGTCTGAGACTGAATGAGGGTCTCCTGAGTCTCCCTGAGGGACTCCAGCAGCTTGTCCCTCTCGTCCAGCATGTTGACCATCAGCTGCTCGAAGTTGGCCTCCTGGTCCGAGCCGTTCGGGACGCCACCGCCGCCGCCGCCGCCGCTGCCGCCGGTGCCTCTGGGAGGACCGGCCGAGTCTCCCTCGTTGATGGTCGGCATCACCTCGCACATCATCTTCCCTGCTCTGTGGTCTGGACAACGCTATAGGAAAGTGTTGCTGTCGGGATTAAGAAGAGGGGAATTTGGGGGTTACAGACCTGATTTGCAATAACTGATAAGAGGGCCTATTAACGCCCCGTAGCAACGGACAGCCAATGCAACCGTGGATACGCGTCTTACTCCCATTACATTAGGCTACATCTCTCGTGCATCCTTAATCCTTACATCGCCTTACCTAATCAGAGTGACTGAAATGATGAGATGACGGTTGACCTTTCATCCATATCAACCGGCGTCTTTTCACCCCGTGAGCAGATCCGCCCTGCCCGGCGCGCCATGCACTCACATGTAGAAATCCCGGCGTGATATGATTGACAGCTCACAGATAGACGGGTACGTATGGAGGGGTGGTGCCCGCGAGCACGACGGAGACCACAGCACATTGGCAGGAAAATTATAAAAAGAAAAAAAAGGAAAATATCCGAGAGGAAACGTTTAATCTGCGTCCTTTAGTCTTGGGGACAGTGCGAGCGAGTCTTATCTGCATCCGCCTTCTCCGCTTCCATCTCTCCACACACACAGCCACCGAGCCGACGCTCACTCCTCCTCCCACACACACACACACACACCCACACTCGCACACACACACACACACACACACACACACACACGCAGGGGAATCTGCAGTTGTCACTACCAGGCTACAGCTCTGGAAATAAGGGACCAACTCCCAGTGTGCGGCGTTTTGCACCCCACGCGCGTAAAATACACCAGAGGACTGGAATTAGCTGGGCGGTCACTGTAATGTCACAGCATAATAAACTGCTCTAGTATCATGCCTCTGCAGTTAGCACAGACTTGACCCTTAACTGGTAAAATGTGATTAACTTTTCACATCAGCACCACTAAGCGCGTTCATGAACCTGACAGCTCATGATGCGCGTTCCGGCGGCATGAGTTTAACCAGAGGAAGGTTGTGCGCTAAGAGTGAACAGCGCACCCTGCAGGATCTGAAATGAAGTTTAACTTTATATTAACAGGCGTCTCCTAACGCTATCATGTGTCTGTGCATCGTTCTGAGTGACTAACTGTGACTTTCACTAAATTGTCTGGTGTCCATTCATTCCACAACACCAAAGCCCCGGAAGTAGGGGAGAGCAGGGTCGGTTGATCCTTAGAGCGCTACAATAATGAGTCCAAAAACCCAGAAATGAGTGAACATTTTGGCGCTTCGGTTCTGTAGACTGGAAGTCTACAGATGGGGTTTGAAACATGTTTTTAGTTAGATGTCTGAAATGAGGTCTGTGCTTAACACAAGCTAAAGAGATTTTTAACATTTTACTCTACGGCAAAAAACAAAAAAGAAACATAAATAATTACCCAACTTGTAAAATTTGAAGCCTTTATGTGTCTTGCAAAAGGCAGTTAATAACAAGGTACCTAAATGAGACTACTAAATGTCATGTCGCTGACTCATCTGCCTTTACAACCTCCTTGTGTGCGCTCACGTGACTGTGGTGTAGTTCGTTTACGGCCAAACGATAGCTTTTTACTTGTGCAACAAAGTACTGGGTCCACATTGAGGAAAAATAAATAAATCTGAGATTACAAGAATAAAGTCAGTATATTACGAGAATAAAGTCATGCTGTGGGTTTACAAGAAAAGTTGTAATTTTATGGGAATAAAATCAGAAGTTTATGAGAAGAAAAGTAATAATATCATGAGAATAAACTCATAAATTGAAGAGAAAAAATGCATACTATTATGATAATAATAATAAACTTTATTTGTATACACCTTTCATACAACATTGCAACTCAAAGTGCTTCCCAATAGAGAAAGAGCATTAAAAAGAACATAAAGTGACTAGTGATTATTACAAAGTTGTAATTTTCCGTGTTATTTTAGAGGGGAAACAGAGCAGCGTGCCAACTGTGTGAAAATGAAGAATGTTGAGGATCTTGTAAAGTTATACTTTAGCTTTCACAAATAATAAAAACTTAATCTTTTGGCACAGACTACTTGAACAGCAGTGAAAATAATTTGATCCCTGAATAGATACAGGTGTCTGCTAACAATTCATCATGTTTTTGGAGCCCATCCCAGACATGAAAAGCACAATTTTATTAAATGTACAAGGAATGCATTTCCCCAAAATTCTGCCTCCCTTGGACGACTGAGACACCTCGTTTTGGGCTGAGAAATACCATCTAAATTAAAAAAAATAATAATTCTTGCAGTGTCATGAATATGCAATAAGTCGCTGTGCCTCTGTCAGCTCACTTATCAGTGACCTGATGCTGTACTGACAGTTCTGCAGGGGTCTGGCTGCTGTAAAGTATAGCGTGGATTTCATTAAGATAAAGGTCATGAGAATTTGATGAAAGAATAATTTCATACACTAAAATCAATTTAAAAGTTAAGTAAAGTTGATATAAATTGTCATGAAAAGATAAAGGAAATTATTTACCTACCTAAAGCAAATTAAATGAAACCAGAGTTCGTTGGATTACGTGTTTATATTCTGTATTTTCTGTCTATTATCACCATTCAATTATAAAACCCATAAAAAATACACATCATTAATTCCTTAAATCGTTTATTAATTTCTCCAATGTGCTGATATAGAAGATTTCATTTAAAACATTTTCTATCAGTGTATATTACTTTTGTGATTTAAATTCAAATAATTACATAATATATTAATGTATGCATTCAAACACTTAGTGCAAGAAAATCACAACTTTGAGCTTAAAAGCATTCAGTCAGTTCTGTTTTACCCCAATCAGCCATGACATTATGACCACTTGTCTAATACTGAGTAGGTCCAGCACATCCCACAGATGCTCAATGGATTCAGTTCAATTCAATGTATTTGATTTGTATAGCCCAAAATCACAAATCACAGTTTTGCCTCAGGGGGATTTACAATCTGTACAGAAATACGACAAAAAAAAATCCCTTTTAACAGGGAAAAAAGAAAAAGTGGAAGAAACCTCAGGAAGAGCAACAGGGGAAAGATCCCCTTCCAGGTTGGACAGATGTGCAATAGATGTTGTGTGTACAGAGTAAGAACATAATGAAAATACAATTTTGACAATCCATATGACAAAAATTACAAATAATCACTGCATTGAGATCTGACGAGTTTGGAGGCCACGTCAAGACCTCAAACTTGTGTTCCTCAAACTATTCTTGAACCATTTTTGCAGTGTGCACACTGCCTCTGCTGGCTTGCCTTCTTCCCTTAGTGCATCCTGGTGACATGTCTTCCTCAAGTAAGCGACACAAACGCACCCAGCCATCCACATGATGTAAAAGAAACTGTGATTCATCAGACCAGGCCAGCTTCTTCCATTGCTACGTGGTCAAGCTATTGTAGGTGCTTATAACAGTGGACACAGGTCAAATTGGGCACCCTGATGGGTCTGTAGCTACGCAGCCCCATAAGCAACAAACTGTGATGCACTGTTTGCTCTGACACATTTCTATCAGAACTAGCATTAACTTCTTCAGCAGTTTGAGCTACAGTAGCTATCCTGTTTGATCGGACAACACGGGCCAGACTTTGCTCCCCATGTGCATCAGTGAGCCTTGGCCACCCATGACCCTGTTGCTGGTTCACCTGTTTTCCTTCCTTAGACCACTTTTGGTAGGTCCTCACTACTGCAGACCGGGAGCATCCCACAACACCTAAAGTTTTGGAGGTGCTCTAACCCAGTCGTCTAGCATCACAATTTGGTTCTTTTCAGAGTTGCTTGCCCATTTTTTATACTTCCAACACATCAACTTTAGGGACAAAATGGTCACTTACTGCCCCAACTGCTCTGGGCGCTTGTCAGGAGCAGCCCCCTCACTCTGACATCTCTCCATTGACATGTATATGTACTATGTACTGTGTACTGTGAACAACAGAGTGTAAAACTGAATTTCCCCACTGAGGGACTAATAAAGGAATATCTTCTAATACTGTACTGTAACTCTACTACAACAGTGATGGCTAATTGTCTCCACCTAGTGGCAGCAATGGTGGAAGAAATGCTTAAATCTTTTAGTGAAGTAAATACCAGTGTAGAAATACTCAAGTAAAATGCGTTCAAAATTTTACAGAAAAAAAATCAGCATAAAAATATCAATATATAAAAAGTAAAAGTACTCTTTATGTAGAATAGCACACTTCAGAATAATATATGATTGAATTTGAATTTTTGATGCATTATTATGTACATTATTTCAGTGTTGCAAGTGATGAAGCTGGAGAGAGAGAGAGGGAGAAGAGGGTTGTAATGATGAATAGTGGTCATACAGTATATTAAACAGTACTGGAGCTATGTACTTGAGAGGCAGACAGTAAAGGGCTTGATGAAAGCTCTGGCCACAAACCTGCTTTCTCCTGAAACCTCCTCTGATCCATCGCTAAAGTTGGATAACAAGAAACAATCACTGTGCTGAGTACTTAATTGTCAGGAAGTCATTTCTCATGGCCAGAAGTCGAAGCATTGCCTCTGCTGTTTTGGTCTTCTTTGAGCTGCAGCATTTCTCAGAAAAGTAATTTAGCTTTAGTTTCCTAGGATTTTGCTCTAGAAGATGCGGCTCTCTGCAGTTGAGTTTTAAAGGCCCTGACAACAATGTTGTCGACAGCCATTCTGGGATGCTGTGGCCTGCAGCACTTTCACAAAATACTTACATAGGTCACTGAACACAGCACTGTGGATCTTTTTTAGCATTGTGACTCTTAGGTCTGATAACAAAACCATAACAATGCCACTGTCTTCCTCTCTGAGCGATGTGTTATCTAAGTCTACCTGGCTCAGTGGGCAGTTTTAATTGTGGAATAATAATAAATTATTATTATTATTTAGAATTAAAAGATAATTAAAATTAAAATTTCCCAGCCAGAAAAATTTATGACGCTTTTTTTAAACATAGTCTTAATTTATTTTTCCTAACATCTCTGTTTGCATTAAACACAGTCTTTACCTATAGTAGGTTGACAGTTTCCTTCATAAGGGGTTACAGTATCTTAATCTGTAGCGAAACAATTCAACATTAAAGTATCCAAATAAAAAAAATCGAATTTTAACAATAATGACACTGGATACAACCAATGTAAGTAAAGCATATCAAAATAAAACAAGAGTTTAGCTCACCTTACATGGGCACAGGTATTCAGTCCAATATGCATAGGGAAATTTCCACATTATTATAATGATAATAATTATTATTAGTATAATATTGAAGATACAATTTCCTACAATTTAATTTGTCTGAGTTTAAAGAAGGCACATTAGGGTGCTCCAGGGTATCACATACAGTCCAGTTCTTTCTCTAGCATCATCTTTCTATAAATGTATGAAGCAGTCGGTAAAGAAGCCCATTGTTGACTTGCAAGTCTTTTAATATAAGTCGTAATTGGCTGATCAAGACCCATTTGTCTGCAGTACTCATTTGCTGACAAGAAACTCATTGAAATGTTCACAATGACCAACAGGTGGCAGTAAAGGAGGGGAGGGGAAGACAACGATACTCTCGCGATACTTGTAACGTTACGTTACGTCATTCCATGATGGCTGAAGATCCTGGCGGAGTATTTTTCAATTTCTCTCTCATTTTTCTTTCTTTCTCTCCACCTCCGCTTGCCATAGAGACATGGCAGGATCCACAGGCCCGTTAAGCGTCCACAAGTCATTGGTGTCGACATGCCCAAGAAAGGGAACAGAAAACGGCTGAAATTTAAGGCCAGGGACGTTTGTTTGGAATCAGGTCGGTTACTTTTACGTTAGCCAGCATGCTAGCCCGCCCACTGTTAGATAGCACCACACAGACCAATGGGATTGGTTTCCCTATTTAATTTAAAATATTGCAGTTTAAATGTTTGACTCAAGTGTTATTTTGTGAGTATTTTCTGGTATTAGCAAGGGCCAAAAGGCGGATAAATCTAACGTTAACGCTCAAGTCATTTCAGGTGTTACACCGAAAGTGGTGACCGCAGAGAGCCAGCAACGGCTGTCGTCAGAAAATGTGACCCAACTGTACCTTTTCTTTCAGAGTTTTGTGTATATATCTTTAAATTAATATAAGTAAAATACATTTTTACGTTTTTAAACAGTGTAGATTTGTGAGGTTTCTGTTATATTTTCCTCATTTATTATACAGGTATATTGAGGTCACATTTTCCTGGTCACAGATTTCGATAGAACACCTGTTTGTAACGTTAACAGTTAACCTCCTGTCAATGGTGGTCATAGCTGGTTTTGATGTTATAGTTGTAAGAAATATTACTTATAAACTGTATGATTATTATAAAATGTGTCTGTTTTTACTAGTGACTGTTGCTGATTAAGCTGATGCCGACCCAGCTACCCTACTATCAGTAATCATAGGTGGTTTTGTTGTCTTAGTTGTAAGAAATATGACTTATAAACAGTATGATTACTAGAAAATGTGTGTGTTTTTCCAAGTGACCGTTGCTGATTATGCTGATGCCGACCCAGCCGTTGTGAAGTCAGGGAGGGTGAAAAAGGCTGTTGCAAATGCAGTTGAAAAAGAAGGTAAGTTGTGATGATATTCAGTCAGACATTTGTGTATATTAATGATTTGAGATTACAGCATGACTTGGCCATTTCTGTGCAGGCCATTCAAGTGCTTAACTCACAGTAACTCTGCGTATTTCAGCAAAATTACTCTGTGGCCTGGAAGCATCTCAAGGTGCTGTAGAGGAGGTCCTCGCATCTGTCGCGAGTGTCACAACCGATGCATTGGATAGCAGTGATGACCTAGACCCTGAAGAAGATGATGAAAATGAAACTAAAGTGGCCCACAAGAAGAAAAACAAGAGGAGAAAGGGTATTATTTGTAAATTGTTTAAAGTTAGCACTTAGGGGAATGATTTAAAAATGGAGGACTCAACATTTTGTGCAACCTTACCATGGTAATGACTGATGTTTGCATGTTGTCTTTACAGAAAGCAGTGAGCGTAACAGTGGAGGGGAGTATCCAGTGGATATTTGGTTAATGCTCGCCTCCTACATTCGGCCCGAGGATGTGTGCAGATTTGCTCTAATCTGTAGGAATGCCTGGGCAGTCACTTGCACGGCAGCTTTTTGGACCAGGCTCTACAGAAGGTCAGGTGGTTTTATTGATCATCTGTATGCAGTCACTGGTGAACAGCAAAGTGGGGCGCTTCTGTTTATGCTGACCAGTATTTTCGCACATTATTGTGTATGAAGAACCACAAGAGTCACAGAATTAGTAATAAAGCATGTCATTTATTGATAACTAATTTTACAATAAAAATAGGCATTCATAAATTAACTTAATTAATTAAAATTGTATGTCTTTTCCCTGCTGCTTTTTTTTTTAGATTTTTTTTAGATTTCCTGAGTCATTTAGCATGAGAAATGAAATAAAGTGTGATGATACACTTATTGAGTGTTTTATTGTGTTGTTAATTTTTTTTAACTATTTATTGATGGAGTCGTATTTCATTTGTGAATTCTTTTTATAATTCCTCTTTTTATTGCTTATTAAAATGTCAAATAATGAATTGCTCTGTGATTTACTTGAGTCATTCATAGATGAATAAGTTCATTTGTCAACAAATTTGTTAATGGCTATTTTTATTGCAAAATTAGTTATTAATTGATGACATGCTTTATTACCATTATTGTGACTCTTGTGGTTCTCCATAAATGTGAGGTTAACCGGAAAAAACTTGAAAGTTGTCTCTTCTCCTCAAAGCCAACTTTAAATCTATAAATTAAGTGTAATTGTAATTTTGCTTGGAATAAAACCTGTGACTTTGCCTTCCATGCTTTTGCTTTACTTATTTTTAAAACAATGTGAAAAAAACAATATACAGTTAATCACAGTGGAAACTACCATACATGTCAAATTGATGATTTGTTAAATTAAGGATCATATCCATCATTAGCAGTGTGGAGGACGAGATACAGATTCTTGAATGTGGTCCAATAAATTACCAAAGTAATGGAGTAAACTGACCATTTGTGTAATAAACATGTTTTCTCACCCTCCCATCTTCCATTTATCACAGGCACTACAAGATTGACGCTGACCTGCCGTTCCGTCTCCAGCCTGACAGTATTGACAGGATGTGCTCTTTACGTGCCCGAGTGATTCGCTCCCTTTTCCATTTGTATGAGCCGTTCAGCTTGCGTGTCTCAAAAATTCCTGCCCTGCCAGAATCCACGCCCACGACCTTGCTCAACTCTAAGGTAATCAATCTGATGTGTAGTCAGTCGCCTAACTATATGAATGTGGAGCTAATGTTCTGTTTTTATTTTGTTGAAGATCTGTTGGTATTGCAAGTGATTAGCTTGTAATTGAGAGATACACCTTTTTCATGCAAATGTGCTTATGGCTAAGTCGGAAAACTCAGTTCTAACTGAGCCCGAACAATTTTTGTGATATCCAGGCTATTCATGACCACCAATGTTAGGCTTAAATCTGGGCCAGACCGACCATGTGAACAGCACACGTTGGCTGTGTTACTGAACTGCTGCATGATTCATGCATCCATTGTTCATCAGCTGCCTGTCTGCTGCATTTCTGCTGCTGCTGCTACTGTTGCGATTTCTTCATAGAGTTTGACTTTCATAATGGCCATTTCATTTCATTATAAATGTCATATAAATGTCAAGAAACATGTGGTAGTTTGTAAATAATAGTAATAATCCACAATTAAAACCCTGTACTATATTCATTTATAGTGCTGTGCAAATCACTTCATGTTCTACAACACTGTCCTGCAAATATTCCAGGATAAAGGCCTCATGTTAGCAAAAGAAAGAATTCTGTCCTTGGAAAAAAAAAAAAAAGCCTGAGGGCTTTTATTTTGAAGTAAAAGCAGGAAGTGTTTATTTAAAAATAAATCTTTTTTCCATGTCCATGACATTTTCTACACCAAAAGTGTAGTAATATGGCTGATATGATGTCAATATACTGTCAAACGATCACTTCTACTTTCTGTTGCTGCTGTGAACCGTGCGCAGCTCAAAATCACACTGCTGCTGTACCGTCCGCATGAGACGCATATGTAGCTGCTCTAACTTGTTAATAAGGACAGCAAAATCAAAAACAACAGGTAACACAGCCACCACGTGCTCTTCACATGGTTGATGTTGCCTAGGCTTTAGTGGAGCCAGGTAGCTCAAAGAAAGCCAGACTAAGTTGAACTCTCTGCATGATGGAAACTTTGACCTTTACGGTACACGGTTTGTCACATCTGGGCTATGTATGTGTAATTGTTTAGTCTCGTTTTTGTATTTTTGTTTTCAAAACAAAGAAACCAGTAAGAAACTCACACATGCATGTCCATAAAAACTTAAACTGGTTTTTCTTATTGTGGAGATATTTATTTTGTGTTGTCTGTTACAGTGTTTACTGTTCTGGGTCAGAAAGGTGTCAGGAACTCGTCCTGAGGCATTGTGGGAGTTCAACTTCAAGTTTCTAAAGCAGGTAAAGAGGGTAGTTTAAAACAATTCACTCTTAATATGATAACCTTTCAGTAATAGCCTGTCGTTGTTGCTGTTTTCATGTTTTCTTTTTTTGTGGTCATCTCCATCCCAGCAGGGACACAGTAAGAATGGTTGTGCCAAGTCGTTGCGCATGCCCAGACAATACGAAGACGTCCACACGAACCCAGACTCTGACTGCTACATGCTTCAGGTCACCACCCTCAACTTCATCTTCACCCCTGTGGTCATGGGCATGACGCTGACCCTGGTTAGTTACTCCTGGGTTTGGTAAAGGAATATGTTATCTTATCATCTTATATTGGCTACTACTTCATATGGTAGAGAGCACAGATTGTTCTTTGAACTTTTGCACATGTTACCCTATAGCTGTACCGTGTTGGTAGCAACAGGACCAACGGAGCAGGATGTTTTTAAAGGGTTTGTAGGTGTTTATCACAGCCACATAAAAGTTTGAGTCTGGAAGGTGTCCTGCAAGTTGAGGAAACTCATGAGATGGTTAACATTAGGCATTGATCTTGAGTAGTTAAGGTTAAGATAGGCTGTCGGGCAGTGAGTCTCATAAGAGTTTTTGCAGCTTACAGATCAGATTTTGTAATTTGTGGGTTACCTTTTTAGACATGACCTACATAAAAGCTCACAATGAATGAAGAAAGAGATGCAATCTTAAACATCCAGATTCTCCCCACCTACCTGCAGCATGTTTGTCATGATATGCTAACAATTGTATTTTTATTATTATTACATTAATTTTATTTATATTATATATTTATTGTATGTATTTGTCTGCTTTATCTTATACTATCTTCTGCCTCAAAGATTAAAAATTACTTTTGATCATGAACTGTTGCACCAAGTAAAATATGAAATATTAATAATATTAACTTGTCTCTTAATCTGTACTGGTTTGTCTTTTTATTTCTCATAGTTCACGATCAACGTTAGCACGGACATGCGCCACCACCGTGTTCGTCTGTTGTTCCAGGACTCGCCGCTCCGGCGGGGTAAGAAGAGGGGGGATCAGGGCGGGACCCAGGTGGTGTTGGATCCCGTACACAGTGTAAAGCTTATGGACTGGTGGCACCCACAGTACCCCTCCTCACCCTACACATAGGAGTCCAGCCCCCTCTGCAGAACGTCACACCAAGAGCCCTGCTGATATCTCATCCCACTGATATCTCATCAATAATGAGTGACTCTGCAGAACTGAACTCTGTTAGTTACATTTAGATTTGGTATTTCGATTGATATTCACATTTCGATCATCATTGTTAGATGTTAAATTCTGAGATGGGATGCAAACCTCACCTCCCAATCTGAAAATTGAACGTGTTGTATGCTTGGGGTGGGACAGTTAATAAAAATTCACGGTTTGGGGTCACGGTTTTGGGTTCGGTTCGGTACAGCGATAAACAGTATTTATGGTACAGCAAGGAGGCCAATTTCAAGTCCAATTTGAACAACTTTTCATTTATTTGCCAAAATAAGTCAACTGTTTGCCTGAACAACAGTAGACTAGGCTAACATAAGGAACAAGTGCCACTGTGTTATTTATAAATAATTAATAAATAAAAAACAAATTATAGGCTCAGGCCATCAACAAAAGGTGCATCAGGACAGCCAGCACTAGACCTTTTGTAAACTGCAGTGATAATAATAAAAAAACAGAGAGGCTAAGGCCATCAACATTGCGTGCAGCATAAACCAAACATGCAGTGTTTCAAAACAGCACTGCTCTGTTCAGTCTGTTTTCATGTTCTTCTGCAAGAAGATGAGTTTGTCCACATTGTCCATCCATCTGTAGTCAGAGCTACGTGGTCTGTGTTGGACAGTTCTTTCACATTTCTTTGTCGTGTCTGTTCATACAGTTTGAGAAGGCAGTAACAAGGCACGACCGCAACTTCATTTACACTGTGCATGTGTGATACATCATATTCCCATCCGCCCGTGTCTCAGCTTCTTAACATCGGCCTTGATCTCTAGTGTGACAATAAACAGGATGAAAAAAATACACAATCGGCCTCATAACCTATTTCAAATGAACCGAACGGTACATACACGACCTGAGCCGTGACTAGCGAACCGAATGGTTCGTTTTTTTTACCCAAATCGTGCCCACCCCCAGAGGAAACACAAGTTTATCTTACACCTGTATCTTACTGAAGTGGTGTAATGTATAAATGTATACCCGTCCACCACTGCAACACACCCTACTTGTAGTGTTATTTAAACATTCATAGTTCTTTTTGGACTGCATGTACTGCAGAATTGTCCAGTATGAACATTGTTCCTCGGATGACTGCACTGGTTATCTATGTAAACAAATCTCTCACATAGGGACAGTGGCAGCCCCTCTATACTTTCAACACTCCTCGGGAGAGATCTAACTTTAGATTGTTTTGCATTGTTATCTCAGACAAAAGTGCATTATGTTTCACAATGTAGAAAATACTGTGATATGATCACAGTGATAGTTGATAGATTACAAATATTGATCATATTGTTCAGCCTCACAGAGGCAGGCCAGAGTGGAACCTGTGCATTTAGAGCTACCAGTTACATAAAAAAAAGATTCATAAGGTTGTCATTATTTTACATTAGAAAACATGTTGCATGTCGAACCGATATGTGAGATGCATTTCTGAGAAATTTTTAAAACTTATGGATTAACAGGGAACAATTGCACTGCCCTGCCTTGGTTTGTTTTTATACTCACTTGAAGTGTTACTCGAAAAATATCTTGATTTTGCGCTGGTTTGAATTGACAATGTTGCATCAACAGATTATTCTTTTAAAACCATGTTTTTTTTCTTGATCTATGTAAGTTAAGGCAGCCTCACTTAGTATTATGTGACTATTAATGACACTGCTCTTGACTGAAGGGGCCAAAGATGATTTACATCAGATGTCATCCACTCATCTGCTGATTTTGGCAGTGTTTCTTTTCTTTCTACTCTTTCTTGGCTAAAAACATCCTGACTGTTGCCTTGCTGACTAAGTGAGCCATGCAATCTCCTGCCTCCTTTTTGACTCTCTCAACTTTGAGTGGCTCAAAGTGTTTAAAGTGGTTTGTCGTACAAAAGTTGAAAGTGAGTTGAATCACACCAATCACATGCTTGATTATGATGGAGAGAGAGCTACGAGTCACATTGATTTATCCATCAGACACAGTCACAACAGTTTACACTCAGGTGTCCCAGTAGCTCACCTGGTAGAGCGAGAGCCCATATACCAAGGCTGAGTCCTTACCGCAGCAGCCCAGGTTCAAATCTGCCCCCTCTCTCCCTTTCCAGTCTATCACTGTCCTAATGAAATGAAGGCTTAATAAACCTGTTTACACTTCTAGAAATAAGTAGAAGACAGCTGGATGTTCAGGAGCAGCAGTCGATTGTTTTAGTGGTTGGTCTAGTTTTATCAGATTCAGTTACACTGATTAAAAAAAAAAACATACTGCACTGAAATAAAACAAACTGCTCATCCAAAATGCCTCTAGACATACTTCTGTCATAAAATGCTGATTTACAAGATGTTAATGTTGATTTGCTGCCCTCTTGTTGTCATACTGGGTTCTACCCGTGTGCTCCAGCAGTCATTGGATAGTACAAGGCCCTCCTTCACATCCCTTTGTATATACGAATGATTTTCAAAGCAGCAGTTAACATGCCATATCCTTTTCAGACCAGTGAAATAAAAAAACTAAACGTATACAGTGAAATGGATGACCAAGATGCTGAAATACCAGATGGACAAAGTGGTCTGTACAGTCATACAGATGCACTCGTGCTGTGAAATGTCAATAGGTCTACATTAAGAAAGAAAGATATTCCTTTATTAGTCCCACAGTGGGGAAATTCAGTTTTTACACTCTGTTTTTCACACACAGTACATATACATGCGTCAATGGAGAGATGTCAGAGTGATGGGGCTGCTCCTGACAAGCGCCCAGAGCAGTTGGGGGTTTGGTGCCTTGCTCAGGGGCACCTCGGCAGTGCCCAAGAGGTAAACTGGCACCTCTCCAGCAACCAGTTGGTCTTGGTCCATGGGGGTCTTGAACCCGTGACGTCCGCGTCCTAACCCAAGTCCTTACAGACTGAGCTACTGCCGCATTAAAAACGGACTCAAAATTGACAGATATGTGAATTTGGAAGTTAAACATTATGTTGGTCCTATAATTAAAGGTTTTCACATAAAATGAGAAACTTTTATGCATCTATCTCAAAGTACTAAAACAAAAATAGAAAAAGACAACAAAGGTGGACAAGTAAAGTTAAGGAATAGAAAGCACTTATTTACACACACACAAATGTGTGCAAGTCAAGTGTTCTGTATGTTGGAAAACAAATACTGATAGGGATTTATATTGATGACTTATGATATGCGCATATTATTTTAAAAAAGTGCATTAAAGACTGTACTGCACAGGGTTTCAGCTTAAACTGTGCAGCCTAACACTGATACATTACACTGAAACATAACTGGGACTAAACAGTCTCAAATATCTTTTGATTGAGCAGTTATATTTCACTTTTTTCAGTTGATGTGTGCATTCAAAGCTCATTTTCATTGTTTATTTTTTCAATTGTACATGTAGTATTGGTGTCATTAGAAAACTAAATCAAATAAAAGGCACAACGGTGATATCTAAATAAAATGATAACAGACAATAAGACACATTTAAATAAAGTAAAGAAAAAATAATGATACAAAATAATGTATATTTATCCATCCATCCATCGTCAACCGCTTTCCCGTTAGGGGTCGCTGGAGCCGATCCCAGCTGGCATTGGGCGAAGGCGGGGTTCACCCTGGACAGGTCACCAGTCCATCGCAGGGCACATAGAGACAGACAACATATAGACAGACAACCATTCACGCTCACATCCACACCTACAGGCAATTTAGAGTCATCAGTTAACCTAAACAGCATGTCTTTGGAATGTGGGAGGAAGCCGGAGTACCCGGAGAAAACCCACGCTTACACGGGGAGAACATGCAAACTCCACACAGAAGAGTCCCAAACTGGAATCGAACCTAGTGAGTAGACTGGGACCCCCTCCCTATATTAACCCATCCATCCATCCATCCATCGTCAACCGCTTATCCCGTTAGGGGTGGGGGGGGGGGGGGGGGAGATCCGAGGGGGGAGGGGGGGGGGGGGGGGAAAATTTGGGAGGGGGTCCATCGCAAGGGGGGGGAATATTAACCCCCCATCAGACTAAACTAAATGCATCATAAATATGAAACAATATAAGACAAAAAATAATAATAATAATACAAAAATAGATATTTATAATGATAAAAATAAAAAGTAGAGTTGACTTTCCTTTCCCTATAATACCCCCATCAGATTAAAATAAATGCACCATAGATATGAAACAATATAAGATAAGAAAAAAATAACAATACAAAAAATATATGTATTTATAATAATGATGAACATAAAGAGTACTGAGTAGACTGGGCCCCCTCTCCCTATAATACCCCCATCAAACTAAACTAAATGCATCATAAATATGAAACAATGAAGACATAGCCTGAGAGAAGCGATAAAGACGAAGTTATCTCCCTTTAGTCGTGTTGGAGGTCTCTGGCTAAACTTAGAGGACCTCATAAAACTCCCCACGCAGTCAACAGGCATCACGTCATCCTCTCAAAATACTAGACACGAGGAAAACTACATTTCCCACAAGCCCGTCTGCGCCGTGCCATTGGCGGTGGTACAGGTGACCGCGGACGCTCAGAGTTGTGACAACATCTCGACGGACAAAACGAAAACAAATTAGGCTGAGACGTGGCCGCGGTGGTACACGCTGTAGCAGTCCGTGTAAATACAGAGAAACCCGAAACTGTTATTTATCTTTAAGAGGCGACTTTTCCTCCCGAGAGAGCTGGTTTAAAGTCGGAGCGCATGAGAGGAGCGGGCACCCGCGGTTAGAGAGCCCGACTTCTCCACCTCGGTGTGTCTGACCTTCAGAGCGGGTAAGTGATATTTTACCAGTAAAGTTGAGCCTCTGCTACAACGCCACCACCTCTGGAAACCCCGCGGGCATTTACTTAAACAGCGCATTTCTCGATATACAAGCAAAGTCTCGCGGTTTAGTGAGTTAAAAAAGAAAAACAGCCAATGGATCCTTTGTCCTTAGGAAATTAAAGGCAGCACTGGCTTGCTCTTGTCAGTTAAATGTTGCTAAACCATCACAAAACAGTTAAATTTCTGCATTACAGACGACACATATGCTTACAGCCACGCGTTGTCTTTAAACTTAACATTGGCTGCAACCATCACAGATCGCACTGCACCATTTGTCCTTTTATTGTTAATCTGAAAGGAATAACTGTAGAAATGTTTAAACACCCACCAGCACATATAAACATTTCCACATGCTTCCTGTATGTGTAGAAGCCATTTAGAGCTTTATATACTCAGATATTTCACATTATATGATTTGTGACAAAATAACGAATAACTTTAAAATAGAAGAACACAATAGTTTGAAATGCTGCTGTTTGCCTTTACACTGGTACCACTTAAGGCTGGACCATAATGCGCCACTTTCTCCTTTTTTTTACTGTCTTCAGTGGAGAGCTTCTCTTGCCATTTATAAGCAGCAGCCAGGCTGGTATCAGTAACAACACCTCAGCCCCGGGGCATGCTGCTATGTATAAGCAGTGACTGTAAACTGTGGACACTTAACTCTGCTGCTTTAGAAGTCCTGCACTAAAATAATGAAGGCATCACTGACCATTTACGCCCCCTTGTACCCTCTGCAGAGTGGGCTTTATTTGCATGCTGTGTGTTTATTATTAGTGTGTGTGCAGACAGAGTGGAGGGTACAGTTTGTTATGCCTGATGCTGTCAGTGTTTTATTCCAATAAATATATCTGACATATGTGGGATTTAGCTGTGATTTTAGAAGGAACTACATGTTATTTTTCAGCAGAATATGGTCGAAGTTACTGCTTAAAAGTGTGATATTTACATCATTCACCTAGAAAGCGTTATCATTAGGTGTAGTCCTGATCACTTTTGCCATACAAAATTATTTACCATGATAAATGTAGATTTGAAGACTCACAGCTTGTCTGTGTATCGACCCGGATGCCTCCTTAGAGTATGTGTTCAGCCAAGCGTGCTTGCGCATCTCCTCGCTTCCCACATTCGCATCTCTCTCTTGCATCTTAGCTCCTCCCAGCGAGGATGTGATGGCACATATCCACGGGATCTGCCTTTCCATATTTCGCAAGACTATTTAATGCAAATCAGGGGCGCTTCTGGAAACTCTTGAGAAACTTTTAAATCTTTTAAATTAACCGTTGTTGATCTAAAAAAAAAAAAAGACAGATTCAGCAACAGCATGGCATCTTTCTTGTATAAAATGTTTTCAGAAACACAGTTCTGCAAAGTGGTTTCATTATAAAGGCGTAAAGAGGTTTCAAATAAGCAGCCATGTTGGGTCCGGTTTGAAAGCTGGGAGCAGCAGCCCACAAGGGAAGCGTTGGTTCGATCAGGTGCCTAGTGCCTTGTGTCAAGTGGCAGCCCATCAACAGTCCAATACTGGGAGGTGAGGCGATCCCTCACGTCCAGAAACACCCCTGTGGACATGTACCATGAGAGAGGTGAGAGGAAGAGACACAAGGATGGAGGATCTGAATGAGGAATCCTTGGTTTCAAAGCGTCAGTCTTAAGCAACGTCATTTGCTTCAAACTGTGTGCCACTTGTGGAGGTGTGGCATTTATACATTACACCACTTAAGATACAGGTGTAAGATACACTTGTGTTTCCTCTAGGGGTGGGCACGGTTCGGGTAAAAAAACAAAGATATGAGGCGTTGATGACACGTAACCCAGCCTCCTTCCTCCTCAAATTTCTCAGTTGGCAGAGATATTGATTAAGTGCAGAGTAGGGCTGTCGTTCCAAAATGACATGACAGGAAATGGCGAGTGGACACGATAAAGACCAACAGCATCATTTCGCTCTGCTGTGTGGGAGTATTATGGATTTGGTGTTAAGTATGACAGTGACGGGGGGGAAAATTGGTGGATAAAACGTCAACTGTGTGTAAGCACTGTTCAACACGTGTGGCTTATGCTAGCGGCAATACTTCCAATATGATGATCCCAGCAGCATTTAAACAGCCTCTACATGCCAGTTCAGACGGAGCAAAAAACACAACTAAAGCAGCCGTGGAGGAGCCGCGCTATAATATGCCGTCTTGCAGACACATAACATACACAGTAATTGCTGCACTTAATGTTGATGGCCCTTAGCCTCTGTGTTTTTTTTTTTTTTTTTTTTTAGATATCAGGGAATAGAGAAACATACTGTATGTTACTGTTCTTTAAAAAAGGTCAAGTGCTGGCTGCCCTGATGCACTATTGTTGATAACCTGAGTCTATAATTTCTTTTTTAGTTATTAATTGATTTTAAAAAACACAGTGGCGCTTGTGCCTTATGTTAGCCTTGTCTACTGTTGTTCAGGCAAACAGTTGCCTTATTTTGGCAAATAAATTAAAATTGTTCAAATTGAAATTAGCCTCCTTGCTATACCATAAATAGTGTTTACCTGTACCGAACCGAACCGAAAACCGTGACCCCAAACCGTGAACTGAACCGAACTGTTAATTTTATGAACCGTCCCACCCCCAGTTTCCTCACTCTAGGTCCTCCAGAGGTCTCTTCCCTCCTCAGGATCGTCCATGAGGACGGAAGGGTAACAATTTGTGGGTCGTGGGAGGAGAGAGGACTCGAGGAAGCATAGGTTAAGACAATGAAATGCACCCCAAGCAAGTTTTTGACATTACATCCCAATCCCTGATCCTCTGACCTCTCCACCTGGCCTCTGTGATCATCCACACCATTCTCCAGAGAACAAAATCAGGGTCAAAGGTCAGAGCAGAAAGGTCTCCATAGGTCCTTTTGTTAAGGTTCTGCTTATGTTCATCGTGACCTGTCTACTTTCATTCTTAGTGTATTTCTAAGACGTTTCCCTTTAGACGTCACCATTAGCACTGATCCAGTGATGACAGTTCATAAAGTCAAATAGAAACAGACAGTGGAGAGCTCAGTGATCCCATGTATGTCATTATTTGTGACCGATTGTGAAAGATGGATTTTAAGGAACTGTAGCCACAGAAGACCACAGGAAAACCATAAACAGAGCAATATTTAAACAACCAGAAATTAATAATTTTTTAATGACTGTATAAATATGTTTAATTCTGCTTTGCCTTCAGTCACTTCCAGTAAAATGAGTTTTGCAGGGCAGTTGCCCAGAATCACTGAAGTCAGCCAGACAATTTTCGATATATATGAAAGACAGACAGAAATGTGATACTGAGGGACACAAGAACTTCCATCTCTCTAGAGTTAGGGATGTTAAAAATTAACCATTTAATCGTTAACCAACATTAAGCGCTTTAACCCATTAACGCTATTGTTAAATGGTTAAAGAAATATTAATAATTCATTAAAAAGCTGAGCAAAACTCAGAGGAGCAGCTCGCCACTTTAAGGAGAAAAGTTGGTCCACCTTAAAAGAGTCTGAGCTGGAGTTGCAAGAGACATTAAGTTGGCTCTGATCGTGAGCGGAGCACAGAGCGGAGGAGTTGTAGCCTTTTAGCATTTATTCACCAACAAATAAACTGTACACACACTAGCTGTGCTGCTAACGTAGCACAAACACACTGTTGGACACTATCTATCTAGCTATCGTTACGCTGGGCTGACACACAGCTGACAACCTGCCATATTTAATGTGTGTTGGAGACTCACTGGGAAAGTGGCTGCATGTCCACAACACTACACACAGCACCGTGGCTGCTACAATAACACTCCTGGATGGTGAACTGGGGACTCAGTTTGTTGTACTCATACGCTGCAGCTGGTGCACTGCTGCATATGAGGCACAAATCTTGTCGGTTAATGGTTAATAATTGGTTAACGAGAGACGGTTATCGGTTGAAACAAAATGTTCCAAATTTGTATCCCTATTTAGAGTGGTTTGTTTGTCTCAGGCACACACAGTGTACTGTATGTGCATTAACAAAAACACACTAACACAGTGAATGCGGTGTTGATGTGTGTTGAGGCCAGTGGGCAACCTCCAGGGTTTAAAAAGTGAAACCAATGTTGAAGTGCCGTAAACCTGCATTCTTTCTAACGCCGACTCCTCTGGTTGCAAAAAGATGTCATGTTCATTTATTACCTCAGTAAACATTGTAAACATGAGTTTATGGTCTCAATCGCTAGTTTCAAGTCTTCCTCAATACAGCATGATGCTCATTTAGCAAATTATGGTCCCATTTAGAGTCAAATAAACCATAAAGCGGGGTATACTTTAGGGCGTGGCTACCTTGTAAATGACAGGTTGCTACCACCGCGTTGTCTGGTCTGGGAGCTGTCCGTATTTTCATTTTACAACTTTGACCCAACCCCCCAGGAAGAGCACCGGTCAACTTTTTGCCAACTTTTGCATTGGTCAAACAGTGGTACTACAACTTCTGTGTTTGTTACATGAGGTGAATCAACTTTCCAGTATGAATACTTGAATTGCTTTTATTTAAATCATAAGTTGTAAAATGCACTAATAGCCGAATCCAGAGTTATTTCCCTTTATCCGTTCATGTGAGTAAGACCCAGACTGAGGCTGGACTTAGGGCTGGGAGGTGGAGTTAGCAAGCTGTGACGACAGTGTGATGGCTGTGCCCCCGTGACCGAGTGGACTCTACTGTGCCTGCTCTATTGGCCCAGTAGATGCAGAAGATCGCTGGAAGATCTGGGTACTTTTCCAGTCGCAAGTCGAGTCAGTTAGACATCATACACCACTGAGCAACTTTTGTAGGAATAAACAGTGTCCGGCGCTCTATCCAGGTCTCTTAATACAGCCATGCCTTAACTCTTTCACAGTGTGTTTACAGTTCATGAAAGTTAAATGTAATATTTTGGTTGCCCAAAAATGTCTTATTCAGTGTTCAGTTGTACTTAGCTCCACCCTCTTGTGTTAATTCTAGCTGCAAAAAGCCAAGCTGGCCATGGCCAAAATGCCAAACTTTAGGCCTCCAAACAGCAGTCCACAAACCAATAGTCACAGTGACTATGTCCACGTCTCTTGTATGCCGTCTGTGGTTTAGGCCGTAAACTATGGCAGTGAGTATTATCCATGTGCAGCGATGTAGCATGTGACTTAATTAAACAGCAGTTTTGCCACTGTCTCTGCTTGGATTGTCTGTCCTTTTCACTGCCCTTAATTTTCTCCCTCATTTTTGTGTAAATGAAAGAAAAAATTTCCGCTGTGTAATAAGATCAAAAAGCTTTAGCTGGAACTGTGACACTAATGTAGTGCTGCCACATATCAAAAATCATTCAAATTGAATTATTGTCTTGTAATTTTATTATGTGCCTCTTGATGTGTTTAATGTCAGGAATCCAGAAATTCATTTATGTACCAGTGAAATTCCACGATGCTGGATACCAGTTGAAATGTAAAAAAGAAATTAAAACAAGAAATCCTATATAAGTCAAACAGGTCATAATTTCTTCTATTATTTTATATTGCTGTGAAAACATCCTCAAACAACTGGATTTATTCAAGTTTCTCAACAAAAACAACATTTTCTTTGCCCAATACTCATTTTAGGGGAAATAGCTGAAGGCATCATAATGCCGTTGATGATACACAGTGAACGTCCACGGCGTGTGGCGGCTGCAGAACCTGTTGTTTTTATTTCAGCGTCCATGTTAGTGGAGCTTAGTGCAGCTAGGCTGTGTGTCAGCTGAGTCTCCTCTAGAGATTCGAGTTCTGACCTATTTTTAGTGCAAACCACGCTCGGTTCACAGCAACGACAGACAGTGAAAGTGATCTTTTGACAGTATATTGACATCTTACCAGCAACATTACTACAGTTTTAGTGTGTACACATCTGTAGAACCTGTCAAGGACATGAAAAAAGTAAAGATTTATTTTTAAATCAACACTTCCTGCTTTTGTTTCAAAATAAAAGCCCTTTTTTCTGCAGACACAATTCCTTCATTTGTTAACACAAGGCTTTTATTCTGAAATATTTACAGGACAGTGCTGTAGGAAAGGCAGTGTCTCGTACAGCTCCACAAATAAATAAAGTAGAAGAAGAAGAAGAAGAAGAAGATCTACCTTTATTAGTCCCACAATGGGGAAATTCAATTTACACTCTGTTTAACTCATACATGGTACATGCAGACCTGAAACACACATACATGCATTAATGGAGAGGTGTCAGAGTGAGGGGGCTGCTCCAGACAAGCGCCCTGAGCAGTTGGGGGTTTGGTGCCTTGCTCAGGGGCACCTCGGCAGTGCCCAAGAGGTAAACTGGCACCTCTCCAGCTACCAGTTCACACTCAGTTTTTGGTCCATGTCGGGACTTGAACCGGTGACCCTCCGGTTCCCAAGCCAACTCCCTACAGACTGAGCTACTGCCGCCCCCAGTAGGAAAGTACCAGCTTTTCATTGTGGATTATTTACAAATGAGCACAAAAATTTTTTTTTTTATCATTTATGATAAAATGGGGGTGCACGGTGGTGCAGTGGTTAGCACTGTTGCCTCACAGCAAGAGGGTCGCAGGTTCGATTCCGGCTTGGGACTCTTCTGTGTGGAGTTTGCATGTTCTCCCAGTGTAAGCGTGGGTTTTCTCCGGGTACTCCGGCTTCCTCCCACAGTCAAAAGACATGCTGTTTAGGTTAATTGATGACTCTAAATTGCCCGTAGGTGAGCGTGAATGGTTGTCTGTCTATATGTTGTCTGTCTCTATGTGCCCTGCGATGGACTGGCGACCTGTCCAGGGTGAACCCCGCCTTCGCCCAATGCCAGCTGGGATCGGCTCCAGCCCCCCCGCGACCCCTAAGTGGAAAAGCGGTTGACGATGGATGGATGGATGGATTTATGATAAAATGAAATGGCCATTGTGAAAGGCAAACTATGCAGAAAGAAAGGGCTGGCAGCAGTAGAAACACTGCCAGTGTGGGCGCTATACACAGAGACTTGCAGTAGTTGAGCGAGGCAGCCATCATGTACTGCTCACGTACCCTGTCTGTCTGCCATAAGAGGAAAAAAGTAGCATATGTCGATGGTGAGTTTACTGTGTCCCAAACATTTTCATTTTCTGTTGTCCCTGGTCAATAGTTTGTGGTCCTGTAGGAAAAAAAAAAATCCCTACCTGTTATGTAACACAGTTTCAAAAAATCTTCACAGACAAAAGTTGGACATAATAACCAGTTGTGTTAGAGGAAAATGTATACAAGGTGTCTGTGTGCTCACTCATTGTCAACACAAGTGTGTGTACAGAAACACTGTTAAGAATGGGGACAGAGGAGCCAGTGGGGTTATTGAGTGCACACAGTATGAAGGGTCAGGGGTTAGTAAACACACTGAGCTGTGAGGTCACTGTCAGCAAGGTCAGAGGTGACCGGTCACTATGTAGAGCTGATCACACTCTCTCTAATAGCACCGCAGCAACCTGCGCCAGTGGCCAGCAAATGAAAACGGAGTCAAGTTTCAACCATGCCACTGACAACGGGTGACCATTTTTGACAAAATGAGATAATTAACTAGCAAACTACTGGCTGTACGGGAGCATTTCTTTTCCCCGGCTTGTGTTTATGTTTGAATGTGTGACACGTGTACGATCTGATCACCTTGTCACAGAAGTGCACAAATTAGCACAAGCTTTAGATCCTGTGTGTATGGAAAAATGTGTGCGTCTGTGATATTTTCAGCCTCATTGGACTCATGTCCGTTTGTAAGTGTCGGAGATGGGGTTAATTTCCTTCAGGTAAACAAAGGCAGCAGAACACACACACACACACACACACACACACACACACACACACACAGGCACACTGACTGGGCTCAATGGATGTACTCTAGTGTGAAAGAGCATCAGGTGTGTGTGTGTGTGTGTGTGTAAACACAGCGGTCCATTTGCCATATGGACAGGTCTCCCGTGACCCGGTCAGTGTTTTTGCTGCTTCGTGACAAGACCAGGAAAAGGTGAAATGAGGAAGTGTCTTTATGGTGTCCTGGATTTCCCTTAAAAATACAAAACAAAGTACTGAATAGGTCTGTCACTAAAACTTGGACTTTTTAAACCACAGAAATGACGGCTTGGCATGTGCTATGTGACAACATGACCCATGATCTACCAGAGGTGAGCGTGGGTGGGGCGTTTTAGGGCATGTGCTCAATGTGTGACTCCACTTCCTCATCTTACCTCCACTCCACTGTTTCATATCCTCTTTTGGCCGACAGACAGTAGTTATGGTCTTACGCAGTCTCTCTTGTCTCTGTAAGAACAGCGTCTCAGCTGTATCTCTGCAGCTGGCCTGTTGTGTACGTTTGGACAATTTGCTTGTTAGTCTGAACTGCAGGGGTGTAGTTAGTAGTTTACAGTTGTAGCTCTCTGCAGCTCTCAGGACTGCAACTAGAGTTAAATTTTTATCTCTTTATAAAGCTGCTCATCTCAGCTTACTGTTCCCACTTTACTGTATTAAATGTTAAAATTATGACAATACTGTAAAAATGTTCACTAAATTAGTTAAGTGTAATTATGTTAAAGGTACAGTGTGTAGGATTTGGCAGCATCAAGTGGTGTGATTGCACATTTCAACCAACTGAGATCCCCTCAGATAACTTTCCTTTCCAAGACTATAATAATGTGAACTGCTGAGTGCAAAACGTGGCAGCACTGTTCGCCTCACTCCAAGGTCATCTTTACCATAATTACACTACTTTAGGGGCAACGGGAGTCAGACGGCAGCTGGTGGTACCACGATTTTACACTCTGCAGCTCACGTTTCCACAGTGTGTCAGAGAGCTACGGTGGCCTTCAGGTAACATAAAAATGTGAAGGTCTCTCTAGAGCCTGTTTGGTTTGTCCATCATGGGTTACTGTAGAAACATGGTGGAGCAACATGGTGGACTCTGTGAACAGGACCTGCTCCCTATGTGCTAATGAAAGGCTCACTCTAAGCTAATGAAACACAACAATTCTTAATTTCAGGTGATTATACATAAATGAAAACATAGTTATGAATATTGTCTTCCTTTTCTGCTAATAGAAATGTCAACACACTGTTCCTTTTAAAAGCTTTTCCTCGAAACAAGCTAAATATACAAGTAATGTGAGGCAATCTCTCTTGTTTCTCTTGCAGTTTCACTTCTTTCAGGAATTTGATACGTATTGTAGAATATCTTGACGATTTGTGATACTTTAAGAAAACAAGGCTCTGTAGCATTGAAAATTTTAAGATATTTTGCTGATATTTAACCCCCTTACTAGGCATATTTTCTTTTACCGGTACTAAATTGTTACCGGGGTACTGATGCGTTTGGATGAGACTGGTACTTGCATTATATATATATATATAATGCAAGTACCAGTATATATATACTGGTACTTGTACTATAAATACCATCCATCCATCCATCCATCGTCACCGCTTTCCCGTTAGGGGTGCGGGGGCTGGAGCCGATCCCAGCTGGCATAGGGCGAAGGCAGGGTACACCCAGGACAGGTCGCCAGTCCATCGCAGGGCACATAGAGACAGACAACATATAGACAGACAACCATTCACGCTCACACCCACACCTACGGGCAATTTAGAGTAATCAATTAACCTAAACAGCATGTCTTTGGATGGTGGGAGGAAGCCGGAGTACCCGGAGAAAACCCACGCTTACACGGGGAGAACATGCAAACTCCACACAGAAGAGCCGCAAGCTGGAATCGAACCTGCGACCCTCTTGCTGTGAGGCGACAGCGCTAACCACTACACCACCGTGCAGCCCTACTATAAATACCATATATATATATTATATACCAATGGCAGCGATGACATCGCCACCTGATGTTACCGCATTGTAATTTGAGCAGCATTTAGAGGCAAAAAGAGCAGGGAGAGAGAGAGAGGAGCAGGGAGAGGATGGCAGCTACCACAACCCTCAACGCACCGCAACTCGTAGAGAAACCAGGAGCACGAAGTGATATCTGGAGTTACTTCGGCTTCAGAATAAATGAGCACGGTGAAGCCACGAACACCGAAGCACCGCTGTGCAAACGGTGTTATAGAAGATGTCTGGCCAAGAGTGGAAACACTTCCAACTTGTCAAAACATTTGAGCGACAAGCACTGAGACCTGCACCAGGAGTTCAGACAATGACAGGTAATAACTGATATATCCATGGAAAAAAGCCACATTCAGAGCTAAAAGCAAGCCAGCCCCCCTCAGTCTCCTCAAAAGTAGCTCTGGAAAAAAATTAAAGCTGCATTACATTTAACCCTTTCTCTGTTTTTACTAGCCTATTTATAGATGTGTGTTTTGAGTAAAATGAACGTTTTTGTTTCATTCAATTGTTGTCTACTGACAACAATTTCTCCCAAAAATTACAACTGGTCAAAATGTGTTTTAAATCATATTTTATTTTTATTTATTTTAAAATTCTGCATTAGAAAAGCCTGTCTTTGTGGTATTTTATTTTATTTGCTCATGTGTGATGTATTAAAGTATTGAAATACATGTTGGTACCGGTATTGATACCAAAATGTTGGTATTGTTGTATTGCATTGTTGCTACTCAAACTACTTTCTTACTAGAAAGTCTTGTATGAAGTCTGCGCTCTCTTGATAATATGCCCTCCAGGCTCTTCAAACAGGTTTTCCATTATATAATTCCTTGTATACTTTCCAATGGTTTAAGTCTAATGGCACAACAACAGTCAATTTCTATCTGGTTTCATATGAGGATGTCAAATAACCCACTGATGACTCATGACATGACTGTGCGAATATCCTCATGTTGGATCTCACGTCTGCTCTTGAGTGGGAAAACCATGACTTACTGCATGTTGTATCAATGCCAGAATCGTTGGACTGGTTTTCACCTCTTATCGTTTCAACCTTCTCAGTTAAGATTGGCAGTTTTTCGGTTCTGTTCTCCTTTGCTAGTGTTTCCTGCTAGCTCACACAGTTTAGCTCGAGTTTTGCTCGACACGTTTCCTCTTGATATTTAAAGTACAATATTTCCTTCCACTTATACTTTCACTACAGAATCAAATACAAGGTCTTACTGTTTGATAACAGGAATCTCAATAGCTTGGCACCTTCATATGTCCAAGTACATCACATAGGTTTCCTCTATATTATGGTATGTAGTTTTACCTGAAGCTGCTGGCTGGTTGTTTGTCTGGTAAATGAGGATCATACCTTTTCTGTGGCCCATAGTCAGTGGAGCAGCCTCCCATGAATCCAGCCTGTATCTTTTAGATTGTTCACACTGATGCGGATGAATTTGAAAATGCTTCATTTTGTGCTTTCTCTACACTTAGCTGCCCCCGTCCAGCCGTTCACAGTATATCCAAAGCATATAGATCATTGTTTCCCAAACTTTTTTTCTCTGGACCCACTTTTTAAAATTGAGAAACCACTGTGACCCAGTTCATTCAATGGGCCTTATCTGTAAATCATGAGAAGAGCAAATTTGTGTGTAAATGAACATTACTGACCATTTTTACTGCCATGACCGCGATAGCTTATATTATCTTGAAACATTAACATTAACATTGACATTAACCAGAAACTCTTGAAAGTAGAATTAAACAAAAACACTTACTTAGGTTCAGGCAATAAAACCACTATAATTAGGCGTAGGTAAAAAAAAATACATTGATTAGTGTTTGTACAGAGAAAAAGGTACCTTGTGCGGTGGTACCGGACGCCGACGGCTGTCACAAAGTGTCTGCATTTGTCGCCCTGGGAATGAGAACGGTTGTCGTTGTTGTCACTAGTTGTGAGTAGTAAATTGGTCTTGATCAATCTTTAATATCATTACATCAGGAGTGAACTTGTTTTAGAGCAGATTGTCTCTTATTCAAACCTGTGTGATGTCACTTCTGGTTGGATTCAGTCAATATCAGGCGCTCCTCTCATCTTAGAAGGGCTGTTACCTGCTAGGATTAGTAACGCCGGACAGCGCAGCAGTTTTACTAGCAGCAGTCCTCTGAGTTATTGACGTCTTTCTGGGGAAATCTCTTCCTCCTCTCTGTTAGTGTTAGCCATAGTCCACAGTCGAATCATCTGTAGAGCAGATTCAGTGATCTGCTGTATAAGGTTGTGTGTGTGCGTCTGTGTATAGAGACACAGCATGCCTTTGTCTGCACTGCTTAATTAAAAACTGCCTCCATATTTGGTCAGAGGACAAGAAACGGATGATGATCTGGCGTACACACACGCACACACAGCACAGAGGAAGTTGCGTTGTAAACGTATTTATTATTGTTCCTCTTGACCCCTCCTTGAACTCTTCCCATGTTTTCAGTTGTGTCTATCCTACTTTTCTTACCTTTTCTGCTCTCACTCTCTCTCTGCAGCTCTTTCTCTCTCTGGCTCAACAGCAGCCACATTCTTCATACTAATGGTAATTAGTTTTGTACTTGTCTACCCACTGAGGATGAAAATAGGAGGTAAAGAGGGACAATGAGAGTGGGAAGGAGTGGAACGTGTTTTAAAGAGTTTTGGTGTTTGACAGCCGTAGTGAAATTAATTTGTGTGTGTGTGTGTGTGTGTGTGTGTGTGTGTGTGTGTGTGTGTGCGCGTGCGTGCGTGCGTGTTATCTCACCACTCATCTCCCAGATGCTTTCCATTCCATCTCACCGTACATGGCGACTCTCGCCCATGCAAAAAGAAATGCTGTGCAGCTGGTTGGCTGGTTATTGCACTACTTTTTCTATTACTCACAAACACACTCATGCAGTAGATCTCTACTTTCATTTACTAATGATGGTTAATTAATATTCTCCAAATAGAAAAAGAGTGCTCTAAACATAAACATGTAGTGGCTTTGCGCATAGTGATTGGGACATCTAGCCATAGTAGCTCAAATGACATTAAACTCTTGATGCTGGTTTATCTTTGTGTTTTGTGGAAAGTTTGCTGTATTATGGAGGTACAATACAAAGATCCATAGAATTATAATACTAATACAATAATATTCCTTTTATGTTGTTGATATCATCAGGGATGGCAGGTGATATGTATCACTAAACCACAAAAGTCTGCTTGCTCACAACTTGAGGTCAACTCAGGTCATGTATCGCTTATGAGGAAGTATTTGTTTTCACAGTCATTTAAGAAATGATAAAAAAGAGACTCTGATTCAGTGTCCGATAGGAAGGTCGCTGGATCAAAGAAACTTCTTACCTGCCACACGGAACCACCATAAATGGGCTGTTTAGAGATGTGGCACTTAAGAAATTTTCCCACCGGTTAATAAACTTGTGACAACACCGGTGTTACCCAATTACACCAGACATTTTACAGGAAAAGCTGTGTAGCATGTTTAACTGCAAGGGTCCACAGAGCGCCGCTGCGCCACATATATAGCATCAGGTTTAAATCTAAAACATTGCCAAAGAAGTGCATTTCGTTTTCGCTGCGACACCAGATCCTCCGCCATCTCTTATTCTTTCAACTCTGACATCTACTCTGAGCTGAGACTCCGTATGTAGTTGGTGCATTCACTGTCAGTTTGAAGCGTCTGTCATTCGACTGTCTATTGATGGCATGCTGCTGATACGCCAAAATTAACTAAATGGGTTTTATATTTATATTATTTTATATTTATGGGTTTATATAAAAAAACAAGAAGCATTTTAAATACTGATTTTGAGGTTGAATTATGATGGCAATGGTCGAAGTTTCGAAGTATTTGGGTCAACCATCATGTCACATCACATTGGCTTTGTAGATACTTGCGTCCCTCGTGCCCTTCGTGCCTCTCGTGGATGTGGCAAGCATAAATCAAGCTTCAGACTTGGCAATAATATAATCCTTCCAACAGGAGCTATTTTGATGTGCGGATCATAGCGATTTCATGACCAAGCATTGTTTAAACCTTGAACTTTAATTAAAATGATACCAGAGAGAGAGAGAGATTAGGCTAGGTTAGCATAGCTGGGTTAAACCTCACTCAGACATATCATCACCGTCGTTCAACACTTCCAATAGAGCCAGTCTATGTATGCAGTATTTGTATTGTGCAGCCATGGCGACCGAAGGAGTAAACGAAGGAAAGCTTGCCCGGTGGATTAGTGGAAGAGAGTATTGGGTGGTGTGTTTTGTGTATGTAGATGCATTTGTGTGTGTGTGTATGTGTGTTTAGGTCCTGCCTCCTCCATAGGCCACTGTCAAAAGAGTACAAGGCTGTCTTGGTCAATGATTTCCCCCTCCTACATGTACCCCTCATGATTGGCCAGACTTGACAGGAACGCAGCTTTCCCAACCAATAAGCTCAGGGCGTGGGGGGTGGGGGGCTGCTGCCCTGCCCCTGGACCAAAATAACCCAGTAAATACACTGCGGGCACTATGAGAACTGGAGCTGGCTCACTGTTGAATGCTTTGTGTACAAACAAGGGATGCTTGTGAGCCGGGTACTGCTGAACCACGCTGGTCAGTGTTCTCCTCTGTTGTGATAGGCACAACTAGCTGAGTGGCACTTTGATACCACTGTGTGTGTTTCTGCATTCAGGGAAGCAGGATGGATGTAGAGGAGAGTTTGGATGCACGATTATGGCCAAAATGCTAATTACGATTATTTTGATATAATAAAAATATATAAATAATAATAATATAAATATTGAGATCACGATTATTTATCACGATTATTTATTAATTAGGGACAAAATATTTTTATTGCAATTTTACATAAAGAGCTGCTTTCACAAAAAATCCTAAATGTTGTTGATTATTTGTATAGAAAACACAAAATTCAAATGCTTAAGAAATACATCATTGTAGTATTTTTTTTTAAATTTTTTAAATTTAGGTATCTATATGCTTTGATTAAAAAACTCTTGACATTAAAATTATAATGGTATATTATAAGCTGTTTAGAGCTAGAACAGGTTATAATTCCTTCTGTTATCTATTTTATATTACTGTGAATAGATCTCTTTCAAAGAACTGGATTTATTCAAGTTTCTCGCCAAAAACTACATTTTACAAGATTTAATTTGAATGCATCATGATAGGGTTTTAATTTACCATTACCTAATAGACATTTTTGAGTCAGTCACTGTGATTACTGATTTAGTTACTTGTTCTTAAGGTTGTTTTAATGTTGTTTCTGCATGGCTTATTTTGTTATATTTCTTACAGTTGTGGAAAAATTGCAGCTTTATGTCTTCACCACACCGACGACATGCTGTGTGTATGTGACGTTACTGACTGTGTCGCTGTGTGCCGACGTAAAACCATCATGCAGCAGCTGCACATGTGTCTGACTGACAAAATACTTGGATATACTGTATGAAACCAACCACTCCGATTGGCTGGTGACTGACGCTGCATTTTTAGCTGTTAGTTTGGGAAGCGCTTGATTTATGCATCAATGTTTTCTATGAGTGGAACACACATTTTAATGGCAAAATTGCAGCCGATCATGTTCATTTAATTGTGTGAAGCCAAAACCGTGATCACAGTAATAATCAATTAATTGTGCTGCCCTAATGGTGGTGTGTTGATAGTTGGGTTACTTACAGCGATGGAAGAGTTTTATTAACACATTACACACTGAGGATCCATCAGACAAGCTGCTGCATGTAATGAGCATTCTGCACGTGGCCTCTACAGTATGCTTGTGCGAACATATTATTATATATTATTATCATATACCTGAGGCAGGTGTGGATTGATTTTCTAATTGATTTTAAATCTGGTATCATTCTAGTTTAATGAGATGAGCTTACAGTGAGTCTAATGAGGTTTAATGACTTCAGTGATAGGTACAGTTTTTGGCCTCAACAGTAGAAGTCCTGTCACAATATGAATAGGTATCACTGACAATAAGCACAGACTGCTTAATTGACTCATGTGTATCCAAAAAACTATATTTAATATGAGAAAGAAAAATGCCACAACTTTTGATTTAATTGGTCAAAAGTCTTGAAATTTGGTATGGACGTACTTTTAGCAAGTATCTAACAGTACAACTTTGAAATTTTTAGATCACATGAAAAATGACTTTTAGCAATAGTCAAACTTAGGGTTTTTGAAAAATTAGGAAAAACGCTAACATTGTGTTCATTAAATGTTTTCCAAATGAAATATTTTTTACACTGCATGTGTGTGCAGATCTTTGATGTTCAACTTGTTATGAGTTCATAGATACCAAATACTTGATTGTGCTCTGTGTAGTTTCTTAGATATCATATTATATCTAGTAATTTGGCACATGGGACTGTTTTATAAATTTTAATGGAGTCTATTGTAAAATCAGCAATCCCAGGTCCCCAAATACTAGATACAGAATGTATTGTACTGTATGTATGTATGTATGTATGTATGTATGTATGTATTTATGTATGTGTCGGTATTGACAGACATCCTTGTTATTTTGGACCTGTCCATGCTCTCCCACATGCTCTGAAGTGAAAATATTCTGCTATCATGCCTGACCTCACCACTAGGAGGCTCCCTAAATGGTCCTGTCAGCAAGTAGTCGTCGTTCTACCTTCTGTTTGTTGTCTGCTGTTGGAGGGATGAGCTTGTGTGCATCTATTTGATTGAGAATGCTGATAATGTTGAGGCACTAATCTGTGTTTGTATGCGTTTCTATTTGTACTGACATGCTGTGGAGGAAGGCAGAGGGAGGAGTGATTCATGACGTGAGTGACGACTGTTTCTTGTAAACAAACCTTACAGCACTTTCTCAGTTTTACTTCAATCTGAACTCACTGTCATGTCACAAGGAAATCAGTCACTGAGAAATAAACATGCAGCCGTGTAGCTCCACTGTACACGCAAAGCACAGTTTGTATGTTACTGACAGGAGAGTTTACACTTCATTGATCTTTAAAAGGATGTAAACACAGTCAGATGGGCTAACCCATTTTGAATTGTGTGTATGTGTGCACACAGGTACTGTTTATACACATAATTTTATATCAGTTACTGTGGCCAACTTGGATGCTTTTGTCCTACAGTATACAGATTTTTATGTCCTCTCATGAAATTTCATCCAGTAATGTACTTACATAAATGTAAGGATATTCTACTGTATATCAGGGGTCTCCAACCTTTTTTACTCTGAGAGCTAATTTGACAAAATGAAAGTGGTCGAGAGACATAATTTCTGTTTTACTTTTATAGTCCTTTAATAACATTTCAGTCACCGCAGTCATCGCCTCCGTGACAGTCCCACAATAGGCACCACTAAAGGAAGCGTCTGTTGCTGCCTTGGCCTTCTTCATCAGTTTGGTAAAGACAAACTGTTCTCTATTAAGCATTGGTTTCAACTCTTTTACCTTCTCTGTTCATAGACTGCTACCAGCCAGAAAGTCCCATGAAAAGTTTCTGTGGACTTTAGTGAAATAGTGCTCAACATCACGTCTTTTCTGACCAACATGCTCGCACCACAAATGAGATGCACAGATTGTCATTCACATTCATGAAAAAAAATAAATACTACATCACCAATGTAACCAAATTTGAAAGCAGTGTAACTCATTTAATTGACAGCTGTTGTCCATATATTGATATATATATATATATATATATATATATATATATATATATATATATATATATATATATATATATATATATATATATATATATATATATATATATGGTATAACATGTCATAGTAGCTTGTTGGAAAAGAGGTTCACTAAAGTTCCAAACTTGCACTAAATTTTGAGGAAAAACTGACATGGCCATGTTCAAACGGGTGTCTTGACCTCTGACCTCCAGATATGTGAATGAAAACTGGTTCTATGGGTATCCACGAGTCTCCCCTTTACAGACACACTTTATGATAATCTCATGCAGTTTGGGGCAAGTCATTGAGTTTGTCATGTTATAATTTGAGCATATGTTCCTGTGAAGGTTTCTAGACAGTATCCGTCATTGTTTTGTGTTGTTAACTGCCGGCAGTAGCTCAGTCCGTAAGGACTTGGGTTAGGACGCGGAGGTCACCGGTTCAAGTCCCCCATGGTCCAAGACCGGCTGGTTGCTGGAGAGGTGCCAGTTTACCTCTTGGGCACTGCCGAGGTGCCCCTGAGCGAGGCACCAAACCCCCAACTGCTCTGGGCGCTTGTCAGGAGCAGCCCCCTCACTCTGACATCTCTCCATTGACATGTATATGTACTGTGTGAACAACAGAGTGTAAAACCGAATTTCCCCACTGTGGGACTAATAAAGGAATATCTTTCTTTCTTTCTTTCTTTCTTAATTGATTTCCAATGATAAATATGCAGTGTACATACATTTGCATGAAGCAAGCATATTGCCCACTTCCATGTTGATGTTAAGTATAAAATACTTGACAAATCTCCCTTTAATGTACATTTTGAATAGATAAAAAAAATGTGATTAAATTGTGATAAATCATGATTAACTATTTGACTATTAATTATTTGATTGACAACCCTAATTAAGATAAATTTGTGACAGTCACAAGCTGTGATTCAGTTCTCTGTGGTCACTTCACCTGCACATATTTTCCAGGAGCAATAATTCCTATGTCTTTTGAATAATCTCTTACGAATACAGTCACCATGACTTTCAGTACATTACAAATGTATTCCTATGGAATGTCTCTTTTTATTATAATTAGGCATAATTGTGTGATAACTAATACTGAATGGACACACATTATCAATGATCATAAATGGTGTCATTTTCTGTCCTCAGGCTTGTGTGTAGACTTGTTATCTGTCTTATTGCCATCTAAGCATGCAGGTTTGTGGGCATTTGTGTGTGTGTAAGAGGGTGACAGTGTGTGGGAGTGCAGTTAAAGAAGTAAATAATGCTGATTCACTGTGCTGTTGTTCAGAAAAACATGTACACAATGACCTGGCAGTCAAAATAAGGAATTGCTTCCAGACTCTATTGGTGTTTGTGCATGTTTAGCTGTTACTGTATGCAAATACTGCACACTGCTTTATGAAGGAGGCTGGACATTAGGGAGGAGGTCCACATAAGAGTTAAAGAGGAAGATGAGTTACTGAAGGACACAGGCCTCTCGTTGTTGTTGCCCCAGACTACGGTATTCAGGCTAATTTAGGGGAAGAGGAGGAGAGTGGGAGGACGAGGAGGAGGAATAGGAAGCTGAGCTGGTGGTTATAGAGCGGGAGGAAGGTGACTAATAGTGACTGTCACTCAGCTTACTGTAGCTTGGCCGCTGGAGGAGGGAGGAGCGCCGTCACAACCACTGAACCGGCATATGAATGCACTAGTTGGCTGAGCTGTCTGTCTCTGTCAGGGAGTGTGTGTGCATCAACACGTGGAGGAGCAGATCTCTGTGGATGCACTATGTTGTCTTTGGGATAGTTGGAGAGTAGCTGGTAAGGATCTAACTTTATACTGTATGTGGACTACTCTGCCGTACATATCAGTACCGGTGTTGCTCACCGGCTGGCTGCTGGATACGGAACTGCTAAGCTGAGCTCCATACAGGCTGATAAATCAGAAATGAAACTGAACATGTCTGAGCATATTTTTTGTTGTGTTTTTAGCACACGCAGTTCCCTTTAAACTCTGCCGCTGCTGTTGACAGTAAACCGTATGTTACATTTTGCATTTTGACCTTTCTAAAACAGAAATAGGATGTAGAGATCTGGAGTCATCGCTCCATTGTTTAGCAATGTAATGATTGTTTGTTATGTGCAGCTAAGTGGAGGCAGACTGTCAGAGTGATGGTACTGATTGTGTTGCAGACCGGTGGGGAGACAATGAAAGTTACTACATGGAGTATGAACAGTTGCCTAATGTATCTTTTATGCCAAAATGCATCAAATAAAAATTTTAAGTCAGATTGCTGAGATACGTTTGGAGTGCTTTATTCTAGTTCATAAGTTACTAGCACTACACCTGCGGCACAACAGGAATGATTGATGCGAGTATATGAATTGTTTCTGTACTTGATGTTCTCTATGCAGCTCATGTTCTGCAGAGGGAATTTATTTATTTGATATCAGACTAAACATTTAGTTTCCTTGTTAATCTTTCAAGTGTTTGTATGAGAAGTGGCCGTGGATATCAAAAATGTTACAAGCCAAAGATTTGCATCTAAAGAATTTGTGGCATGACAAACATCTTTGGTTCTTTCCCTGGGTTTCCTGCAGAGGAAGTTGCTTCACCACTTAGCAAAACCTGGAGTTGTGAAAACTGATAGACGGAAAGGAGAAGTGATGCATTGTGGTTATAATTGATGATGCTGGTCTATTGTCTTTCCCGTATCTCAGCTGTACTTTGATTCAACATGGCCGAAGGTGTTTGTGCTGATAAAGTGTTGTTGTTGTTTCACATAACTCTCTCCTCTCTGATCTGTGAAGCAGAGTGACCTGAGGACAACAGGCAGGACTGAGTTGACAGATTCACTCAGGACAAGGAGGGTCTCTCTTGGTCAGCTATTTATAGACTGTGTTTAGAAGGTGACAGGCTTTGTGATTCACACGCAATGCTGATGAGTTGTGGTGATTCACTCGGATGACCTTCAGAAAGTTGGTTGCTGAGCAGAAATATTACGCTGCGGGCACTTTGCCTGTAAATTACACACACGTTTCTGTTCACCTCAAGTTAACTAACACTAATCTGAGGACACCGATCATTTTACAGCAGTTGATATGCATCCAACCCTTAACCCCAACCATGATAAAATGTATAACAAAAGGAAGAGGATTGTACAACAAGCCTATCCACTTACTTTTTTAGGAGAGCCAGATTTGAAAAACGGTGAAGTGCCAAGGGTCCAACCATTTCTGTTTATGTGTCTGATGTGCAAAGCTAGAAATTTAAATGTGAAAACAATACACCTTTTTAATATTAGTATTATTATATATCAGTACATTGAACATTTCTTAAAATTCAGTTTGAATTTCCTAAATTCCCTCCGCTGAAACAGCCTATAGACACCCATAACTTAGTACTGTATGTAAGCAGGTTATTTAATAAAAAAAAAACACAAAGACATTGCTTTTAATAGTCGGTAAAATGTAATGCGGGGTAATATTGACAAACGGGAATACACTTTCTTACTGGAACCCACATAGACGGGTTCTGTAGGTTCTGGAGATCAGAGGTCAAGGTACCTCTTTGAAAATAGCCATGCCAGTTTTTCCTCACAAAAATTTAAGCTTCTTTGGTGTGTTATATAACGTCCTTCCCGACAAGCTGACATGACATGTTTTTTTAGTTTTATATGATGCCAGTATCTTCACTCTAGCTTTAAGACTGAACACGCTACAGCCTCTAAAAGACAGTAATGTCGGCAGGTCTCAGAGGGTTAAATACATTTTGATCAAAGGGCTGTGTTGAGGTCGTTAAATTGAATAGGCCTGCTCTACAAGAACATGCTTGAACCTCTACTCATTTTAAAGACCGAGGTGTTAAAACCGCTAGAAACCTGATAGTAAAGTGCTGAAACCCCTCATAGCAAACCTGACACCACGATGGCCAAGAACAAGCTGTAAAAGACAACTGAAGTAAACAACTGAATCTAAAGTGTCTCCTGCTACAGCATTAAGCCTTAAAACAACTTTCTTCTCTTCACACCAAACGGTGTGTTACTATATGTATACTCAGGTCTTACATGGTCTGTTGCTTCCTCTGCTTCCGCTGTGGAAACTCCTTTTCTTCTCCTCTCAAACTTCTTCAGTGTGTTGAACACCTGCTGCCTCCTCCTCTTCAACACTCCACTGACTCCTCTGGTCTTCACTCTAATCACAGTCACACATTTTATGTTACAGCTATTCACTCCATCTGTTATCCATTTTGCAGTTTTCACCAACCGTCTTTTTTCTGTCTGTTTTTGTTTGTTTCTTTTCCATTTCACACCTCCGTCTCCTTCCTTCATCTCTCTCTCCTCCACCACCTCCACCTGCAGATTGCCATCCACCTTCTCCAGCATCCAGACATGTAGTCAGCAGCATAAGCAGAGCCTATTCGCACTTGTGAACTCTTTTTCCTCTCAAACAGGTAATTGTATATCGTGTCTTTGTTTGTCTGTCTCTGTGCACGAATGTGCTTCTATGCTATACTGCAGAAATCCACCCTTTCAGTGAGTGTGGGGCTATTCTGCATTAACACAGCAGGAAATGTTGACTTATGGGTACCCAGGTGAACAGGGTAAAAATGTTAACTAATAGATATCACCATGAAACTACCCTAGTTTATTACTTGAATTAAGACACATTTTTTGTATTACAAGTTTTCTGAAGTGATGCATTATCATAAATGCATTATCTTATTAATTTGCTAATTTGCATATCTGAAATCTGAACACTGGATAAAGTCAGGTTCACAATTCTTGATAAGTTTTGTTGACATATTAGAGTCAAAAGTTTTACCAAGGGAATTTTGGATATCTCTTTTCTGTCACTCAGTGAATCAGAAAATACTCACTCAAAAAAAATATTTGCCATGTTTTTAAGAATAAAATGTTCTATAAATCAGGCTATGAATGATATGTATGAACAAACCGCTCAGTAAAAACATTCATAACATAGAGAGGAGTGAAACTGGGATGTTTGTTGTATGTAGGTGCTACTGGGGTGGTGATTTCTGGCTCAGAGTTTGAGAAAACAGCTTTTAAAGATTGTAAAATCCCATATATTTTGCAAGACGCTACAGGTGAATGGGGTAATTATTTTTAACTAATATATATCACCATGAAACCTTCCCATTGATTACTGACATTAAGATGATTGTTTTCTCAAAATGTTATGTTTAAATTTGTAAATGAGGCATTATCTAATGCTAACTTTTGGTGAATTTAGGAGAAATCTACAGATGCAAATAGAGAGAGTGTAGTAAAACCCTGTCTTCCTGCTAGTTTGCAAGAAGATGTTACGGAAGATTGGCCAGTGCATGAAAAACAGTGGTTTTCCAGGTAGCGTCTACTCTTGAATGACTTCAGTAGAAATGAGAATCATTACTTCTAGTGACCTCATACACAACCCCTGTATGCTGTAACTAAATCCCGTTGTAAATCTGTTGTAATTCCTACAGATGTGAGGTGGCAACAGGAATGTTTTTATATCTAAAGCAGCAATCAACCCGACAGAATACCAGTCCTGAGTGTTTGAAACTGATCTGACTGTGTCCGTCCGCCAGTCTGTCTGTCTGCATGTCCGAATGTGTGTCCTGTCGCTAAGCAATACAGCTGTTTGTGTGTGTGTGAGACCAAAGAGGAAGGGGTAAGGACCCCATACTTGCCATGCTGGTCATGTCACATAATCCTACCAACCATTACCCGCTGGGTGTGTATTTTGGTGGTGGTTTAGGAATATTGATATTTTGGGTCTATTTACATGTTGTGAAACTCTGTAGAGCGGTAATACGCATACATGCTTACCTTTTGTGTGTGCATGTCCCCCTCTCACCCCCAACTGCCCAAACACACACACACACAGATGCATGCAGATACATATACACAAAACAAAAAAACACACCATGGCTCAGGGGAACAGGGTGTTCCTGAAAAGGAGAACAGAGAGCAGAGGAGGTTATTTTAGTCATTAGAGCAGGCAGACAGATAGCTTAATGCGGAAAGGGGTGTGTGTGTGTGTGTGTGTGTGTGTGTGTGTGTGTGTGTGTGTGTGTGTGTGTGTGTGTGTGTGTGTGTGGCTGGTGAAGTGCACAGTGCAGTGTTACATTTGGAGCCTTTGTGATATTAACAGGAAGTTGGACAAAGTGTTTGATAATCTGAAATTTTAAAGTCAAAGTACAAAAAGTGATTAATCGATGGTTATACAGAAGCTTCCTGAGAATGAGGGTGCTAGAATTTATCAGTACAATGTTCATGTCCATATGTCCTTTCTGTAAAATAATAAGTGAGCTGTTCGGCAAAAACAGATAGAATTAATTAAACGTTATTTAAAAGTCTTCTGAATCTTTTCTTTTAGGCTGAACGTTTCCAGAACAATGTTTAGATGAAAGCTGCAATATGTGCAAATAATAAAATAATCACTTAACTGGTCAGGGATAATGTACAGTGAGTCGGTCATTGTCCAATGCGGAGCGACGGAGTGGACCCCGACCTACTAGCTATACACTATCCCTCTTATTACACGACTACTTACTTGAGAAATTAATAATTTGAACAGTCCTCCAGAGTCTGACATCAGAACTGTAGCATAGGTCATAGCAACGGTCTGCTATACATATCAGTCGTCTGTTATATATAGCAGTGGTCTGCTATACATAGCAATGGTCTTATAATAGAAGGGCTATACATCGTATCTGCTATAAAAAAATAACAGACCATAGAATGCAGTGATTGACCAATCAGAATCAAGTATTCAACAAAGCCATGTAATGATTAATAATGGTCAATAATCATGTGAAATTGCCTAGTTTTAAGTCAAAAACTTTCAAACCCAAAATATAGTGTCTTTTAGTCACAGTAGAAATTCAGAATGTGTCTCTTTATCCTGCTGTATAGTATGTAGGAGTATCCTCTTAAAAATCTGAATGATACCCTACTGTAGGCTACAATTAACACAGGAAAGCACTTAACTATTAACAATAAACTAACCACCTTAACCCTATAATGTTTCAGTTGGAGTATTATTGGAGTATTATAGGCCAACTATAGAAGATGCATTACCCAAGTATAATAATATAGCAATAAAACCACAGCTGATTATGTTAAAATACTGAAATAAATAATGAATAAATAGGAATAAGTCCCAAGAGATTGCGAATACCAGTCGATATACCAGCATGTGAATTGGAGTACTGGCACTTTTTTCAAGCACTGAGAGTTGTACAAGCCCTTATGTGACCTTGAGGGACATATTTCTACTATTGCCCATCGTGCCAAATTGCTGTTATCGTACATAAGGGAATAAAATGTATTTAAGTTTCTGCACTTGTCAGTATGTCTGTAAATCATCTTTGAATGTTGTGCAGCAGCTGTGGTCGCATACATGCTTTGTTGTGAGAGAGCACCTGAGTGTATGTGTGTGTATGCACATCCCACATTTGACTGCTCAGTGCTGGCTGTTGGAAAGGCCTTTCTTGGCATGCACGGTCAATTCTAAAAATACACACCCCACAAATTAACACCATGTCTCTGAGCACAGGTGCCATGGCCCCACACTGCCCCCAAGTGTGTTTGTGCCTATGATTGTGTCGTACTTTTCAAATGTATGCATAGGAAGGAGCTAAAGCTGTTTAATGCACAGCATGTTTAATGTACTCCATTTTTCCATTGTTGGCACGTATGATGTGACTAATCTGTGGCACAATCCAGAGTTGACCTTTGACCCGGGCTTCCTCCGCTCTACATCCTCCCACTGGCTGTCAGTGTTTGAAGTGAATGGGCCGTGACATCACAGCATGGGACGCACAATGGCCGCTGTGTGCTCGTACTGCGTCACAGATGCCTGCCTAACCCCAGTGGATGCCAGGCAATGGGAAGGCCCGTGTAGGAGATCATGCTGCCTGGTAGCAGTGTGTCACCATATGATATCAGGAAGTGATATCCTGTCAGCGTGTATGTGCATGTGCTAAAGGATGTATAATATGTATCATGGCTTAGTTACAGTCGGAGGCTGTATGAAATACATCTGTTGGAACGTTAGGTAATGTTGTGTAAACATTGTCGCCACTACATTTGGTTTCATAAGCAGTTTCACTTTGCAGAGCTGGGAGCTTTCAAATAGCAGTTCAAATTAAAACTGGCAAATGAATTGCCAGCAGTCTTTATTTGCATGCTTTCTTCTTTAAAACTGAATATTTTGGAGCCTCTTCACTCATATATAAGGGATTCACACCTGTGTCGGACAGCCAGTGGCCAGTGCCATATATGCATGGATACTGTATACTTTATATAAGAAGTAGATGTAGTCACTGGGACATCACCCATTGGTTTGTGGGCTGCCATTGTGAGGTCTCAAGTTTGGTCATTTTGGCCGTTGCTATGTTATTTTTTGCAGCCAGTAGTGACACAAGAGGTGGAGCTAAGCACAACCAAATGCTAAATAAGACATTTTCAGACAACTAAGAAGATTATTATTATTAACTTTCATGAACTGAAAACACACTGTTAAATGTTTAAAGTTGTAAGACAAAACACAGATAACTCCCAGATCAGACAACGCCGTGGTAGCGACCTGTTAATCACAAGTTTGCAACGCCCTAAAACATGCCCTGCTTTATGGTCTATTTGACTCTAAATGGGACCATAATTTACTAAATGAACATCATGCTGTATTGAAGAAGACTTGAAACTAATGATTGAGACCATAAACTTGTGCTTACAATGTTTACTGAGGTAATAAATCAAGTGAGAAGTAGGCTTATTTTCTCATAGACTTCTGTACAATTAGACTTCTCTTTGCAACCACAGGAGTCGCCCCTTGCTGGCTGTTAGAAACAATGCAAGTTTAAGGCACGGCAGCATCGGCCTCACTTTTCAGACCCAGAGGTTCCCCGCTGGTTTTCCTACAAGCAGCACAGTTGTAGAAGTGTTGAAACTTAAAAATTGCTGAAATTTTATTAATCAGGACAGTTGAATTAGCATGTACAGTACACTTTATGGCTTTGAATTTAGCATGTAGAGCTACCTACACCTATACATTTTTTAACCTGTGCAGTGGAAACTACTTATATGGATCAAAAAGCTTGGGGCAGAATCATTCCTATACAGATGCTGTTTAAATAATTTGCTCATAATAATAGAAGAAGAAGTAGTCCACTTACATTGTCCTCATTTGGGAAATTAATTTCCTCTTTAAACTCGTACATGGTACATGGTTGAGACTGAAACACACATACATGATTAATGGAGAGGTGTAGAGGGGGGGGGCGCCCGAGAAAAGCGCCGGGGGGGGGGGGGGGTGGGGTGGGGGGGGGGGGGGGAAAAAAAAAAAATGTGTTGCCGGGACCCTGGTTCCAAGAATTGACTGGTCTGCCGCCCCCAAATAAGTGTTCATTGTTTTTGGGTTTTTTCATACATGATAATATATTAGATTTTTTTTGAAACTTTACTCCCTCGCCTCGTGGTAACCTGTCTGCTTTCCGGCTAGCTACCTGAGCGTGGTGCTGTGTGCACATTGAAGTCATGACTGGAAAAAGGCAGTCACTTTCTCTCAATGAAAAACCTTTTCTCCTTGAAGCTTATGACAAACCAAAAACAAGCCATCGAGATACAGCAGTAAAACCTGGTGTTCCTCAGGCTACCTCACTATCACATGGCTGCTAGTGATAGAGACAGAAAACGAATGCCCACTGTGGTTGAAGCCACTTTTGAAACAGAAAAAATTAGTATGGTTCATTTTGAGTTGTTCCCGTCAGAGGTGGCCACAGCAGATCATTGGAGATCTGATTTTATGATAGGCATGTTTGATTTCACATAGGTGCTTATGTCAGATGGCCTTCCTGACACAACCCCTCGTTCACAGTGGGGGATACATGTTTTGGTGGTGGAAGAAAGGTGGATAACCCAGAGGAAACCCATACCAACATGGGGAGAACTGCACACAGAAAGTCCCTGGTCAATAAAATAATAATATGTGGCAACACTTCATTTTTCAGCTCCACAAATTTAATGGTAATTAGATGATAATAAGCAAGTAACCTAATTGAAATTTCTTTGGAATTACCCCAATATTTACCTCAAAATTGATCGAAAATTGCTGTATTATAAACATTATGTAATAATTATATTCTGCTATTTTCTAATAGCTGGTATTTTATTTAATACATTTCCCGGAAGTCATGTCTGTTTTATTTTTATTTATAAATATATATATATATTTTTTTATAAAAATCACCTGCCTCAAGGAGCTTCACAGTCTGTGCAGGTCTGTCCTTAAACCCTCGAGTCAAAGAGCGCACATCCTCTGGCTGCCATTCCTACCTCGCTGACTGAGTTTGGAGATGTAATGACCTCATTTGACAGACTCTATAAATACACTGGGCAGCATTCCTTCACTGTGTGTATATGTGCAAACACTTGTTTTGTTTCTTAATGTAAAGTAAGTACCTTGAAGAGACAGCTGCTATGGGAGGGCCAGTCTCTAAAGCTGCAGATGTTAGCAGCAGGTACAACAGCGTTATAGGAAAACCTGTGCTGTGATTAGTGTTTCTCTACTTTTGTACTTTTTGTTTATTTGTTTATTTATTTTTATTTTATTTATTTTTGGTAATTTGGAGCTGCTGGTATAGAGTCGGCCTGTTCTGGCCAGTCTATTCTTATACACTTCATACAAAAAGTAGCACACTGTAATTCATATTTATCCCACGAAAAAAAAATCGTGAACCAGGAAGTAAAAAGACAATTAAAAAACGCTATGTAGAAAGGAGGTCACGTGGATGATGGGTCAAAAAACTTTTGCCCAGGAGACCAGGGTTCGTATCCCGTGTGAAACCAGAAGTCAACGACTTATTTGTCACATAAATTACGTACTTAAGTTACGCCACTGCCATAGTTATTTAAGGAGTTTCATTGCCTAAACCTAAAGTTGTGAAGATGGAAGTTTATTTTGAAAAGACTGTTTGCATGTAACAAGCGTAAATTGCCACGTGTTGCTGGACATTTGTGGAAAAACACACAAAAATGAGGAATAACTTTTCCTAAGATGTCATACAGACCGTAGTATGAGGATGCATTGTTCTGGCACATGGAATGTGTCTGTTTCAATGTGCATCTCTGCATGGGTGTGTGTTTCTCATGTGGGCCATCCAATGGGCACAAAGCGGGCAGTGTGTGCCCCCTCGGGTGCTGAAATGTACACTTTGGACAACAGGCGGCTTCAGTCCTCAATAGGAGCTGCCCTTCTTATTGTACCTCACGCACAATGAGCTTTCTCTCTCTCTCTCTCTCTCTCTCTCTCTCTCTCTCTCTCTCTCTCTCTCTCTCTCTCTCTCTCTCTCTCTCTCATATACAGACCGTCTTTCTGATGAGAGACTGCAGGAATCGGATTCTGATTGGTTGTTCAGACCCTGATGTCCATGTCACTGCTGTTCTGTGTGTAGTTGTGTCACGTTATCAGCAGAGACATTAGAATACAGTAGAAATCTGGCCATTAATAGGTTTCATCACACCTTTGTGATGAGTCATTCAGGGGTGCAGGAGATAATCAGAAGTCATTGCAGAAGGGGAACTGTCAGTCCTGGGACTCCCCACTGTGAATGTGTGCATATGTACATATTAGTGAGTGTGTATGTGCAAGAGTGTAGGGGGTTTATGGGTGTTTCCCATCGTCCTTCTGCTCACATGATCACCAAAAAACAACAAGACCACATGACTCCCACATGACCTCTCCACTGTTTTCGAGGAAGTACCTCAAAATTCACCCTCTGTTTTTTGGAGGGCTAAAGAGTGTTATTGCTGACTTATCTCCATCCTGGTGCCCTCTTTCGAGCAGAATACAGATGAAACCTTACAGGATGAAGTCAGACTTACTCAGAGTCTAGAGATGTTAGCCTGGAGACATGCTTTGGTTTTCTCTACCTGTACAACAGGGCCCAGTTGTATAACTGTATGTATAACTTTATATAAAACTTCATTTACAGAGAGGGCAGAGGTCCTTATGTGCTCAGGTAACAACTGGTACCTTATTGTTGGCAACTGAAGTAGGCAGGAGTAAAGCTACTCCTGAAGAGTATTCATGTGTTTTTGTCATCTTTATGTTGCTCAGGATGAATTTTATTTTGTGTTCCATTGTCCTATGAAGAGTGACTTGAGAAATCAGTAGGGCTTCCAATCAATTAAAGTGTCACATGATCACATGATTGTCCATAGTTAATGACAATTAATCGTACATTTTTGATCTGTTCAAAATGTACGTTAAAGTGAGATTTGTCAAGTGTTTAATACTCTTATCAACATGGGAGCAAATATGCTGATTTATGCAAATTTATGTAAACATGCACAGTATTATTGGAAATCAGTTAACAACACAGAACAATGACAAATATTGTCTAGATGCCCTCACAGGTACTGCACTAAAAATATGTTCAGATCATAGCATGGCAATCCCAGCTGCTTCTCAAACCTAAAGGCCCTAACTGTAACAATTACATGCCGCGGTCGCTCGTTTTGGGGGGGGCGGTGCTCAGTCGTAAGGACTTGGGTTAGGATGTGGAGGACCGGGTTCAATCCCCCATGGACCAAGACCAACTGGTTGCTGGAGAGGTGCCAGTTTACCTCTTGGGCACTGCCGAGGTGCCCTGAGCAAGGCACCAAACCCCCAACTGCTCTGGGCGCTTGTCAGGAGCAGCCCCATCACTCTGACATCTCTCCATTGACATGTATATGTACTGTGTGAACTGTACTGTGTGAACAACAGAGTGTAAAACTGAATTTCCCCACTGTGGGACTAATAAAGGAATATCTTTCTTTCTTTCTTTCTATTTAAGCATATAATTATTAAATAATGTTTACAGTAAAGTACATTTTGATCAGTTTTCAGGTAAATACTGGGGTAATTTTTCCAACGAAATTTCAAATAGGTTACTTGCTAAATATCACCTAATTACCATGACATTCTCAGACCTGTGGTGTTCCAGTCAAGGTTATCTGTTGTGATTGTTGCCTTTAAATAAGGAAGGGGATACTCACATTGCAGCTGATAATCAATTTCCCTGTTAAACAGACACAGACAGAGCTGACGCATAAGACAAGTATAACATAAAGAGCACCTAACCAGAAAGACGCGGCTCAGTTAACATGTAAATAAGTGTATCACAACATTGCACACTTCCTCTTCTCTTCTCATAACTCTGTCACTAATGCACCCAATACGTAGTGAATCAGTCGAGGTAGAAGTGTTATACACGGCATCTTCTCTTGATGATTATTCTTTTTCTTTAGGAATCCCTGCAGACTTTATTATTCCCTTCCTCTGGCTCAACTCTCACTTTATTCTCCCTTCCTATCTCCTCCAGAGCTTCCTCTACCTCTCGGGCTGGACTGCGGTGCATTGACGACGGCTCGCCCTCCCCTGCCCCCTCGCCCCCCAGCAATGGCCTCACGCATCGGCCTGCGGATGCAGGTACATACACAACCACCACATCTACCATCCAATAAGCAGCACATGCAAGCCTTTCATTAGCTATGGATATCAAAGTCTGTGTGTAGTGTTGTCTGATTGAGTGGACGTTGGAGAGAAAGGTATGCTGGTCAATGTCAGATCTACGTGCCATTTATTTGAAGAGCATCTGCTAGCAGCAACCACTGATAAATGTGTCTCTTGCATATTTTAATGTATTTATTGTACATTCTTTTCCTACAGAGTGGTTTAATAGATGTGCTCTCTTAACAGCTCTTCCTGTCCACTCTTAAAAAAGCAGCGGGTCAGAGAAAAGCCAAAAGCAACATTGCCCATTATAGTCAGTTTAAAGGTCAGTGCTTTAATGAGCATTCCTGTGATATGTGTGTGTGCGCGTGTGTGTGTGTTGTGTCCAGCTGATGCGAGACCAGCTGCAGCAAGAGGAGCAGCGTGAGAGGCAGCAGATTCAGCAGCATCAGCAGCAGAATGCAGCCCTACAGTACATGCAGCACTGCATGGCCGGGCCACCTGCACCCACCCCGGCCATCAGCACCCCTCAGCATCACCAAAGCATGCAGGTCCCCGTGGAGGTTCTCAAGGTCAGTAGGGCTGTCAAAAAAGATATTTAATTTACAGTGATATGAAAACAGAAAAGCAACAAATCCTCAGCTTTGAGAAGCTGGAACCTGTGAATGTTTGTCATTTTGACTGGTAAACGGTGTTCTACTACTATGTTACTTAAGCACAGAAAAAAATAATCTTTGCAGGAAAGTTAATGAATCAGTATGCACTGATCTATAAATGAATGTGGGTGATTTTTACAGTGTCCGCTGACCACAGCTGCTTTACATACGTTCACTGAGTTAACCTTCATTAAGTGACCTGAGAATGACACCAGGCTGCTACAGTATAACCATACAGACTTCTGTACACATCACACTGGTCAGTGGAAACTCAATATTCTGCGTTTCCCCAAGGGAGACATCCGGCTATCAGGGTGCATCATAGCCTCTTTTCTAACTATTAGACCAGTGATGTGACTGGCTGAGAGAGTATTTAATAATCTCCACACCCGCTGATCGATAGTCTCTTTCACCCGTTGTGCACATTATGCTTTTACATGCATTTTACATGCTTATGCTATACATGAACCAAAACAGCAGGTGCACATGGAGTCTGTGCACCTAAAAGACCTACCACCTTGTACTTGGCTTTTTTTAGTCGAAATGTTTTGTAAACATATAAACATTGCACCCTCAGTGAACTGAGCCGGACTTCCTCTTAGGGCACGGTCACACAGGCACCCACGGTGATATTGACCTGAAAGTTCACCTAAGTAGTAATAGTAGTGTGTGTGTGTGTGTGTGTGTGTGTGTGTGTGTGTGTGTGTGTGTGTGTGTGTGTGTGTGTGTGTGTGTGTGTGTGTGTGTGTGTGTGTGTGTGTGTGTGTGTGTGTGTGTGTATATATATATATATATAATAATATATAATAATATATATATAATAAATCTTACAAAATCTTGAAAATGAACAGGAATTATAATTCAAGTGTGAACTTTTATAATGCAGCAAGAAACTGGTCTGAATTTAAACTATATATATATATATATATATATATATATATATATATATATATATATATATATATATATATATATATATATATATATATATATATATATATATATATATATATATATATATATAGTTTCTTGCTGCATTATAAAAGTTCACACTTGAATTATAATTCCTGTTCATTTTCAAGATTTTGTAAGATTTATTATTATAATGAGAAATTGTAACAATTCAATAAATTTAAGTTTATATTTATTTATTCCCCACACATATAAGAATGATCCCAGTCACTTCCACACAGTGAGGCATATAGCTTGTTATCTAAACAATGGTATTGCATCTGTATCCAAAGCCCAGGTTTAGTTTAGTTTATTTGAGAAAGGACAGTGCAAATTAGTAATTATACATGGTATAAAAAATGCTAGAATTAGCCAAAAGACTTTCAAAACAAAAGCATGAAACAGAACATGCAGTTTAAATGCTGGAAAAGGACATGTAATTGTTAAAAGCAGTAGAAACAGTAGTGACATTTACACATATAAAACAACATTGCAGACAAGCATTACATACAGATAGAAGCTACAAAAAGAGAGTTTAGTGTGTGTGTATTAATTATCCATTGTTTTAATTGTGTACTGAAAGATCTGTAGGTGTTTAGTTTATATAGCTATCAGTATCGGGATTGAAAAAGTTGGATCGATGCATCCCTAATCCTTCTTTAGACTCAGACTGGACCACTGTTGTGCAGTTTGTGGTAGTAAAATATTGGGTGTGGTGAAATCTCATTTCCACTCAAAATGCAAACACACAACAGAGGCAAAGCACTAAACAGATCTCATTGAGGCAACTGGTGGAAGAGAGAAAAGATGTTGGTTAAAGCGGACTGTGGCACTTCCATTAATCCGCTCACATGTTGCAGCGGAGGTGGTCAGGACGTCTCTGGGCGATGTGGCCTCTCACGCAGCAGCACTGCCACACAGGGGAAAATCAGGGACAGATCTGAGAAAAAGGCAGAGAGAGAAAAATGCGGTGGAGCAGCAGCAAGCAGGTAGGGAGACAGAAGAGGGAGGAAGACAGGCAGATAAGAGAGCTTTGACATGTTTTGCGACAGGACAGACAGGAGCGACGTAGATAATCTGAGTCAGACAGCGGCTGATAAAGATGAAGTGACATTTTACCCGATTCCAAAGATGCTTGTGTGTCCTTATCTTTGACGGTGTGTGTTTGTGTGTGTATGGGTTTTACGCAATACTCCCTTATGTGTGGCTTGATGGTGTTTTGAACTGTAAATCTTTTGCATGCACTGGTTACTGCGTGGGCCAATTTGCTGTATTGACAGTTTACTCTGTGCGGGCATGCATGTGTGTGAGGAATGGTGTCTCAGTGTCGGTGTCTTTCCTTTCATTTGGAGATAAGGTGATCTGTCCAATCAGTCTCTGCGAGCCTTGTCAGAGCTCCCATGTTTCTTTGGACTTCATCTGAGCTGACAGCGCCGGGTCGACTAGTTACGACTGAATAGTTGTTCCTCGTGAGACTCCGAGGCGTTTAAAGCTGACAGACAATCATGTGTATTTACGCAGTGTGTCAATATGTGCTGTAAAAATATACTCAACATAGCATGAAGGTGTAAAGAGATGTATTTTTTGAGAAGTTTCTGGTTCGTCTGATGTAATCCTGCTGTTGGTTGTAAAACAGAGGGGGGTTTGGAGGGCTGAGTCTCTCTGTAGTAATGGGGCGCAGGCCTGCTCTCTACTCAGCTTTACTCTTTGATGTGAAGGAATGAGGCCAGCCCATTGCTTTCTGTAGCCACACCAGAGGATTTAGTGGCTTTACTACTAGACTTAATGTCCTTGTGCCATGACAGTGTTATGGGACAGGGATAATGAGGTGTACATCTGCAGCACATACACAACGTCGTGAGTCAAACTAGGGCTGTGTGTTGGCAAGAATCTGACGATACGTATTGTGATACAGAGGTTAAGATTAACTTTATTTCAATATGTTGCGATACTGTAAGCAAGATATTGTGATCAAATTTTATGAAAACTGGCATAGTATGAAGAACACACCACCGTATGCATGAAATCGCAGTTAAAAACAAAAGTTTGCGCCCTTACGATACTTTCTTCCTCAGTTTACGTTGTTATTTTGGAGTGGACGAGACAAATGCTGAAGAGTCTGCCTCAATTTTTTGCATGTAAACTATTAATTAAAAATTGATACAATGTTTGTGAGAATTGATACAGTATCACAACACATCACATAATGTTGCAATACTCAAGCGCATCAATATTTTCATACACCCCTAGTTAAAATGTTAGTGTTAATACTGAGCTTATATAACACACTAAACATGCGTTTATTAGGGGTGTCAATTGATTAAATGTTTAATCATGATTAATCACATGATTTTCCATGGTTAATTATGATTAATTGAAAATTATTCACATTTTTTTTTATCATTTCAACATATACCATAAGGGAGAATTGTCAAGTGAGTTGTCATTTTTATATAAATGATTCATTCATTTTGAGGAGGGTTACTGTGTTTGGGCTGCGGCAGCTGCAGGGGGTTGCCGAAAAAAGCAGCCTATGTCAGAAAAGTAGAAACAGAATTAACTTTTGGAGAAACAACCTGATATCACGCCGTGCTGGCCAATCACATCCGGGGATCTGGAGCTGTACAGCCCATCCTTGTGGGAAGGAAAGAGGTTAATGATCGCGGTTAATGTGCCAATAAAGTGACTCTCCCACACCGCCGTACAACCCTGTGGCGAATCACCGCAACACCTGACAACAACTTTCAACCTTTGTGTTGATATTTCGATCACAGATTATGTCTTTAAACAACACTAAATTACTTACTACAAAGCCTGTGTGTACAGTTTCCACCTAGATTTAGTCAAAAATGTGTCATTAAGATTTGGATCAGTGTGCAGAATTAATAATGGAATAAGATTTGATCACATCCTGTTACTGTCCATCCCTAATACAGGTACAGTCCCACCTGGAGAATCCTACAGACTACCACATCCGTCAGTCTCGGAGGCAACAGGTGAAAGAATACCTGTCCACCACCTATGCCACCAAACAGGTACCTTTCTGGATGCCTTTACTTTGTACTGTATATCTGTTTACACCTGTTTGTCTCTCATTAGATCCACTCCATGTACTGTATATGGCCTGTCTCTCTGTTTTTGCATAGTATTGCAGTACTTCGTTCATTTATTTATTTCCATTGACTCTCTGAGATGGGCCATATGGTGGTGCAATGGTTAGCGGCACTTGGGGCACTTCTGTGTGGACTTTGCATGTTCTGTCAGCGTGTTTTTTCTCCGGTGCTCCGGATTCCTCCCACAGTCCAAAGACATGCAGGTTAACTGATGACTGTAAATTGCCCCTAGGTGCAATGGGGTGCAGTGAGCGTGAATGGTTATCTGTCTTTATGTGCCCTGCGATGGACTGGCGACCTGCTGGGATCAGCTCCAGCCCCCCGCGACCCCTAATGGGATAAGCGGTTGTGGATGGATGAACTCTCTGAGACCCACATAGGTCCATTTTTGTCTTTTTTAGGGGGGCAGAGGGGACTTTAAGGGGTGATAGTTAGTGCCACATAGAAGTAGTGTACATCATCTGAAAGCTGGAAACTTGAATATTAATTTGCGATGAGGTGAAATGGCTACTATGGTGACTAACATCATCACACATGAATGCAATTGGGCTCAAGAGTCTTAGCTTTACAGTCATAACCAATTCATGCAATTCCAAGACATGTTTAGGGACCCCAGTACGAGGAAATATTCACACCGTAACACACCATTTTTGTCAACATGCGAAAATACCACATTTATACTGCATGCAAAAAACCTGCATATTTTTGCCCCAGACTGCCTGTCATGATCATAAAGTGGGTATGTCTGTAAAGGGGAGACTCTTGGGTACCCATAGTATTCATATGATATCAGTATCTTCATTCTAACTTTAAGACTGAGCCTGTTGCAGCCTCTCACATACAGTAAGGTCTCAGAGTTAACACCATCATCACCTTCTGTCTCTCTCTCCATCCATAGACAGTCCACGCAGTAGCAGGGCTGGTGCCGCCCTCTCCACCCACAAACATGGGACCTACCGGGGGTTCAGCGTCGGCCCCCCCACCCCTTCGCTCTCCGCACATGCGCACTGAGCAGCTCATGTCTGGAAACAGCGCCCCCAACAGCCCCATGGCCATGCTCAACATCGGCTCCAGCCACGAGACCGAGGTAGTCGCCCGCAAGCGTGGGCAGAGTGGTCATGGTCTGGTCATGTAATAAAGCGCAGTTTACAAGAGCCAGATTGAACAAATACCCCTAAAATATGACTTAATTACACTCCTATATAAAATTATGAGGATTGATTGTTGCCCATAAAGTGACATTATCTCCACATTTTATGAAAGCATCATCATGATTTAATTGGCTGGAGCAGCATTTGTAAATGCATTGGTGCTAATGTTTCATGCGTACAGTTGGTGTGTGGATGAATGTGCTGGTTAACTGGCAATAACTGACTGACCATCATTGAAATTTAAACGCTCCATTATGGCCTTGCAACAGTAATTACAGCTTAACAAGTGACAGCAGAATGAAAGGCCCTTTGAACCTGGTGGACTTTGACCCGCTCTCCTCTTTTAGTCACTCTGAGAGAAAATAGTCTTAGTCCTGTGATTGGCCTCTGTAACATAGAAGATATTTTTAAAGTCTCTTTCTCTTGAGTGAGACATGCACCTGCAGGCGGGTTCACCTGGAGGCCTACATGCCAGCAGTGACAGTCTTCTCTGTATGGTATTTGTTAAACATGGAAATGTAGATTAGTTGCATTTTTTTGTCTTAAAGTTAGACATGATCAGTCTTTAAACTTGTCATGATCACACAAGTGACATCCCGTTTTTCTTTCCAGATGGATGAAGTCATTGATGACATCATCAGCATGCAGTCCAATTACGACGATATTCAGGCATACATTGACCCCATCCAGATGCCAAACACAGTAAGTAGAACAACCCACCAATGATCCCTTGTTTTTATTGTATTTTATACGACTAATGTACTTTACAACCATCTGACTCTTTTTCAGTTACATTATTATCAAACATTAGATTATTACCAAACATTTCCTATTTTTTCTCCTATTTCAGGAGAGTTTAATATTTTTTTGGGGTGGTCGGGGGGGATTGTCCTTATTTGAACCGAAAGGCTAAGGATAGAGGATATCATGATGTTCAGATTGATCATGATGCAAATTTCTGATTTGGGCTATCTGAAGAAAATTGGCTCGACTTAATTTGGATAAACTTATCTTGACTATGGAATAAAAGCAACATTCAATATTCTTCAAAGGATACAAATAAATGTAAAGTCAGATCTTTATAAAATAGTGTTCTAAACGCTTGACATGATTTTAGTGTCTGGTGCAATTCAGCTATTTGAGTTGTTATTTTAATATCACTGAATTATTGATAAACTATAATAGTCTGACAACGTAGCAGCTAATTTTACTTGTTTTAAGGAAAAATAATATGTTTAAGATTCAGTAATAAACAGAATTACTTCAGATTTAATTAAAATAATAATTGCTTTGCACTGTTTGTGTGATGATATAATTTCCAAGAAATACATTTACTATAGGGGTGCAAGAAAACATCGATACACGAGTATTAAGAAGAAGAAGAAGAAGATAGTCCTTTATTAGTCCCACTAGGGGAAATTCAATTTACACTCTGTTGTTAACTTATACAGTTGGCGCCACACATGCAAAACATGAAAATGGAGAGATGTCAGAGGGAGGGGGCTGCTCCTGACAAGCGCCCGGGGGGGGGGGGGGTTGGGTGCTTGCGGGGGGCCCCGGGGCCAAAGAGGAAAACGCCCCCCCCCCACCATCCCCCTCTTTTGCGGGGGGTTGACGCCCCGCCCACCCCCCCCCCCCTATTGCGATATGTGTTGTGATACTGTATCACTTTTTCTGCACTTTTCACTTTCTGTATCACCTCTTAAAAATCTGGCAGCCCACCATTTGGCCCAGCTGTTATACAGTCTTTCAAATGTCAAAGTGGGCTCAGTTTTAAGTGACGATACTGGCATCATATTAAACTAGAAAACCACCCACATGTCCAAATAATGCTCCAAAGTTATGTTAAATTTTGGTAAGGAAAAAATGACCATTTTCAAAGGGGTCCTTTGACCTCTAGGTATGTTTACTCGTGAAAATTGATTTTATGGGTAACCATGAGTATCCCCTTTACAGATATGCACACTTTATGATAATCACATGCAGTTTGGGGCAAAAATATGCATTTTTTTCTTACAGTTTTTTTAAAATTAGATTTTAAAAAGTTGCATTACATCAACCTTGCTCATAGTATCACAATATATTGAATTGTAACCCCTGTTTCATAGTACGTATCGCCAGATTCTTGCCAATACACAGCCCTAATTTGCAATGCAATATACTATATGCATGTTTTGTGTTGGTCTGCATGGGTTATACACCTTGAGTGCATCAGCTGTATTAATGGAATAAGTTATGCTCTAAAACCCTCGTCCACTTAGAGTTATATTTTGGGCCCTAAATGAGTCATAGGATTGGATATGTTGACTCATCAATACTCAGACGTTGGCTTTTCAGTAGTTTCTCTATTCGCTGTTCCTGCAACTGTTCAGTCTTTCTCTGTCTTTGTCATCCCTTTCAATTATTGTTGATGGTCTTTTGTTGCTGTCACTGGGGATGGTGTTGGTGTTCATACAGTTGTTAGTCCAGATAAAAAACAATGACTGCAATAAATGTTTAGTGTTGCAAGGCAACCATTGTAATTTTGCTCTAAGCCTGCTTTCTTGGTTATCAGTGTAATCCTGCATGTCCCCATAGGCGCATGTCCTGATTGTGGCTGCAACTATTGATTATTTTCATTGTTGATTAATCTGTGGATTATTTTCTCGATGAATTGATTAGTTGTTTGGTCTATACAATGTCAGAAAATGGTGAAAAATGTCAATCAGTGTTTCCCAAAGCCCGAGACGACATCCTTGCATGTCTTGTTTTACACACAACTCAAAGATATTCAGTTTACTGTCATAGAGGAGTAAAGAAACCAGAAAATATAAAAAACCAGAAAATATAAAAAAAACTGCAATCAGAGAATTTTGACTTTTTTATTCTTTAAAAGATTCTCAAACTGATGAATTGATTGAGTAGTTGGCAATTTATTACTAATCAGTTAATCATTGCTGATAGTCTTAATACACCCATATTCACAAACTCATGCAAAAGTGTATAATTGACTTAAGCACTCAACATTCCTCCTTAAACACGCTGGACGTAGTTATAAACTGTGGGGAAGACGAGGACTGTACAGTGCTTTGTGTCTGAGGGAACAAACTCAGAAAATTAACAATTAAACTGCCAGCAGTTAGAGTTCAACTTGTTTACAAGATTTTCGGAGAGAGAGAGAGGGGGGAGAGAAGGAGAGGTGGAGGAAAAGAAGGGAGGAGGGAAAGGGGGGGGATGAGGGTAATTTGTGTAAAGGGAAAACAGGCTGAAAGTTCAGTTAGGGGAAAGTTCACTCTTGTTTGGTAGGGAGAGGAGGTAGAAGATAGACAGGATCAGTGCTGCCGAGGTCAGACTCCCAGGACAGTGGCGGCAGTACCAGAGAGAGCTGAGTGTGCCGCTGGAAGGAAGACTGCCGGCCTAGTGAGGGACGGAGTAGAGGATGAAGGAAATGAATAAGACATATGCCATTGTGGAAGTTATTGAAGGAGAACAGATTCAGCTGGTAAGACACTGAAGCAGTGTTTGTCTGTTGTGTTTAACATGACTTTTTACTATTGTGGGAGTTTAGCTTTAATTCTGAGTGAACCACAGGATGCAGCGACGGCTTTAACTCCCAGCCTCAGGTCCCTGATTATAGAATGAGCCACAGCAGGGGCGGTGGGGTGAGTGAGGTTTATAGACTTATTTTTTTTTTATTTGTGCACGTGACGGGTGCTGCTGCAAGACTGGCATCAGAATTATTGCACATTTGAGTTGATATCAAACATTATGTTGGGGTTCACTGTGCAAATAGAGTATATATATTAGTTGGTACAAGTAGTGCAGGCTCATTGTGTGGTCGCCTGTCTGACTCACTGCTTCATAGCTTGTGTGTGTGTGTGTGTGTGTGTGTGTGTGTGTGTGTGTGTGTGTGTGTGTGTGTGTGTGTGTGTGTGTGTGTGTGTGTGTGTGTGTGTGTGTGTGTGTGTGTGTGAGGAAAATCCAAGCAACCTCCTCTGTCTGATAATATGGCCTCTGTGGGTGATGAGTTTAATCGATTGTGTTTGCATGCGTGTGTTTGCATATGTGTGTGTGAGTACTTGTAACATCACAACAATTGATTAGATTAGGCGATTGATCAACCCTGAGGGTGATCAGTGTGTGTGAAGCCAGCAGAGAGAAACTCAAAGATCAATGTTAATAGTGCTGCATTTCCAGAACACATTACTGATGATGATTGTGTTAAAAAAAAAAAAAAAACACTGGAAACAAGTCTTGGGGCCTTATTCCCAACTGACAGACCAGTGAGCCAAACTCACCTGCTAATCCTGATGGGGATTAAGTGGCAAACTCCATGGAATTCTTGGAATCTCAAAGTTTAGTAAAAGCCGGGAACGCCACTGAATACCAGGCACACTGGTAAACAGTTCGACTCTTAAGTGTGTGATTGTGTATGGATGGTTACACTGAGTCCTAGTCACGCTTGCTAGTTCAGTTGAGTTAGATGGGTTGTTACTGGAGGAAGAGGGAGGCTGCCTGGCCTGGACAGATGCATGGAGGAGGCTGGCGATAAATGTTTATCTGAAACTTTTTTTTTTTTTAAACATCGGCAGAAAATGAAGTAACCATAAAAGGGTGGGGCATTATAATCTAATTTTCTGCGGGGCATTGTCACTTATAATGATTACATTGTTTTGCTGATTAAACTTACAGTAGAAAGCAGTTAATATGTTAGGTTTTCCATAGACTGTATTTAAGAAGTGGACGTAGTCACTGTGGTGTCACCCATTGGTTTGTGGAAGACTTGAGTTTGGCATTTTGGCCATCGCATCTTCATTTCTGGCCGTCGCCATGTTAGTTCTTTGTCAACCAGAAGAGCTATGTACAACAGAATGCTGAATAAGACACTTTTAGGCGACCAAAAAGGTCATAATTATCTTTCAAGAACTAAAAATACACTGTGAAAGGGTTTAAGTTCTAAAATGAAAACACTGACAACTCCCAGACTGGACAACGACGTGGTAGCGGTCTGTCAATCACAAGGTAGCCACGCCCTAAAGCATATCCTGCTTTATGGTCTATTTGACTCTAAATGGAACCATAATTTACTAAATGAACATCATGCTGTATTGAAGAAGACTTGAAACTATTGATTGAGACCATAAACACATGCTTACAATGCTTACTGAGATAATAGATCAAGTGAGAAGTAGACTCATTTTCTCAGTGACTTCTATACAGTCTGACTTCTTTTTGAGTCGCCCCCTGCTGGCTGTTAGAAAGGATGCAGGTTTAAGGCACCTCGGCATTGGCTTCACTTTTCAGAGTTGCCCACTGAGTTTTTCTTAACTGAATAGAGAGGCAAAGTCACGCCCATTCCGGTGGACCACCATGTGAAAATAAGAATGGTAGACAATGGTGACAGACAACTATTTTTTAGTCGGTGTTTGAATTGCTCCACAAATAAAATGATTTTTGTCAATTTAAAACACAATTTTGCAGATCAAGAATGTCACAGGTTGTTGTGAAACTGTTAAATTATAAGACTGTGAAAATATGTAATTATAAAGACACACATGCATCCAAAAGTCACCTAAGTGACGACTCTCTCTGAAGCTACGATGCCAGTGTTTCAGCAACGAGCCTCGGTCGTTCTTTCTCTTCCTGACTGATAAAAAGACCAGGAGTTGCTTGATAAAACACATCAGGTAAGATAATGTTTCATTTGTCCTAGTTCACTGAGCAGTTTCATATAAAACTAAGTGATACTATAACAAACTGTGGCTTTCTTGACTTGCAAAATTATCTTTTAAATTGACAGACAATATATGTGTGATTCATGGTGCAATGCAAACGTTCTAAAAAAAATTTGTTGTTTCTCCGCGTTGACTACGTTCGTATTTTTTCCCAAATAAATATGAAGTTGAATGTGATGAAAATCAACTAGACAGTTTCAGATGGGATTTTCCATCTAAACCGTTCAACATACAATTACAGTTTCCAAAGGTGTAAAGCATATCAGCATAATTTATACTTCATCAGATTTTTAACAAAGCATATGATTTACATACAGAAGTCAACCTGTGGAGGTGTGTGTGTGTTTATGTGAGTGAATGTGTTTGATCTCACATCTCACAGAAGCCAGCAGATAACATATCTTTTCCCTCAACTTCTTTATCTCTCAGGCATCATTAGCAGCATCACATTTGCCCTCGCTTCAGGGCGTAGGATACGACATGTAACGAGGCATAAAAAGTCAGTCACACTCCAGCTATACAGCACAATTAAAAGGAAATCACGTCCCTTACAAAACTAAATCACAGCTTTTGCGCAACGTCTAAAGTGCAAGAGTTAGGAGACCACTTCACAAGTGTGAGTTCAGGAGCTGGAGGAGGCAGAGGAGAGAATCAAGCCATAAAGAGAGATAAGGTAGATATGATGATAGTCAATCATTGTTGTGTGTTTGGCAGGCAGCTTGCAGGTGTGATATTATTGCATTATCTCCTGCTATCCGCTTTTTACAGCACACTAAACATGAACACTGTCTTTATAAAGATACTTACCAAGGTGTTTGGAGCTGTAAATGGGTAGTCTCCAGGAAACAGAGAGAAATAATCTGGATGTAAGCCCAGTGTGTCCTGAGTTTGATTGAGCATTACTTTTTTAATTTGTTTAAAGCTGCAGTGGGAAGAAAGCAAAAAAAAAAAAAAGTTATTTTAATAAAACGGTCACTATATCCTGACAGTAGTGAATGAGACAGGTAATCTGGAAAAAATCATGTGCCGCTGTGTCCTCCGGTGCTCCGAATGGCATCTGCAAGATTTCACAGACGAGAGGAAAACAACTTATCAGAGCTGATCTGGAGTCTGCCTCTTTGAGCAGCTGTCAATCACTCACAAACTCTGATCTAATGATCAAACTAGGCAGCACTGATCAAATATGAATCAATATTCTGTTACTGTAATCCTATTTCTAACCTCAGATGTTTTCAGAATCATCTTATAGTGTGATGTTTAGCTGTAAAATGAGAAAGTTTATGACCTGGCAGCCATTTTGAGATCAGTTGAAGAAATACCAAACACCACCCACCAGCCGGAGCAAACTTTCTAATTTTACGGCAAGAGTAAATGACAAGATTCAAGGTTCACGAGTGATGATTGACAGCTGCCTCCGTTGACTTAACAGCCAATAGCAATGCTTTCTCTGTGAAATGACATTTGAATTACAATATGCTGAAAGGTTATTATGGAAGTTTTGCCCAATGATGCCAAAATATTCTGGCTACTGCAGGTTTAATTTCAACAATAAGTCCTCTCATATTATAATTAAAATCACAAATAAATCTTATGTGTTTTTTGGAAGAGGCCTTGATGCCATTGTGTTGTGTGTGCCATGGTTGTCACTTTGTTGAACTAAAGCATAACTCATTGATCAACAGAGTTTCATTCATAACCAATCTGTTCATGGACAACAAAGCATTGTATAGAGATATGCATAAATGTTTTTTCATTCTTCTTGCTTCTTCATTCAGCACAGCTCACATAATGGAGTGATATTTTAAAAAAGTAAATCTCATGTGTAGACTGTTGGTTTTCTAAACATGTATACTTGTGTATGTGTGGTTGTGTGTGTGCGCGTCCTCCCCAGCTCCCCCTATCCAGCAGTCACCTAGACGTGTATACAGGTCCAGGGATGAAGGGTCCAGCCATCGGCATGACCAGCAACTCCTGTCCCGCCAACCTGACCATCAAACGAGAACTGTCAGGTGCGAAAGACGAAGTTGTGCACTTTGTAAACTATTAAGATTAGCAGAGGTTGTATAAGGGACTGTGAAATGTAAAACATTTACTTCCTACACAGTACCCTCATCCTGTAATTTATGTCATGGTGTTTGTTGGCACCACTGATAAACTCTCTCTGTTCTTGTGAATTGGCACACAGTCTGAGCTGTTAGTTAATCACTTTTTGTTATTGCAAAGACACAGAAGCCCGTGCGCTGGCCAAGGAGAGACAGAAGAAAGACAACCACAATCTGAGTAAGTCTTTCCCTTCAGCATGCTCTTTACCCAACTCATGTACCTCCTTTTCTGCTCTCTCACCGCAGTACTGCACATTGCCCTTAGAAACGAACACATGCACATACACGCACACACACAAGCACACACCATAATCTGTCTCTTGCAAAAACAGTTTTATATAGCCTGGTGCTGATTTAGCTGACATAGTGCAACTAGTGGGTGGATGGTTAACCTGGTAATTTCTGCTGTCGTGGCACTTAAGTGTAATTGCCTGTGACAGTGTGTGTGCGCGCCTAAAGGTTTGTCCCGTTTTGTCCTTTACCATATATATACTGTGTGTATATACTGTACAGTATGTGTGTGTGTGTGTGTGTGTGTGTGTGTGTGTGTGTGTGTGTGTATGTGTGTGTGTGTGTATTATATATACACACTACTGATCTAGATTTTTCGGTGTCATGTTAACGGTTTTGTGTGGATACTATACATACTTGAGAAGTGATTCTTTTGTCGTTCGAAAGACCACAATCTGCCTTGACCAAGTTATTTTTTGTGCCATATTTCATGTCTTTGCTTTCTCTGCACTATTCTCATTTCATCGTGTATTTTCCTCTCACTCCTTTTTGTCTTTTTTTTTCCTCTTCAACAGTTGAACGGAGGAGGAGGTTCAACATCAACGATCGTATCAAAGAGCTGGGCACCATGATCCCCAAAACCAATGACCTGTGAGTTGCTTTTATTATCAGTGTGGTTTGAATTTCTGAATGAAATCTGTTGCTGCCAGTTACTTATCTATGGAAATGTCCTGGGTATACTTCACTGTGTGCACAGTGATGTGCGCTGGAACAAAGGCACTATACTGCGGGCGTCTGTAGAGTACATCAAGCGCATGCAGAAGGATGCGCATCGGTCCAGAGAGGTGGAGAACAACTTCAAACGGATGGAGATGGCCAACAAACATCTGATGCTGCGCATACAGGTAACACACACACACACACGTTCATCCGGAGGAAGGGAGGGTGACCAGATGAGAATGGGTGAAACTTGGGACAGGGGGCTTGAGGATGGCCGTGGTCGCGTGGCCTCCAGTACATTACATTCAGCATTAACGAACAGTAGTAATACCGTATTTTTTGCACTATAAGGCGTGCTTAAAATCGCCCAACTGTTTAACTCAGACACTGATGATGAAGGATTTGATGGATTTGTGGAAGAGGAATGAACTGAAAAGTGAGTGTATTGTTTTGCATTTCATGTGTTACAACTGAAAAATGTTGAGAGTTATTGAAGTTATTAAATGAATTGAATAAAGTTTGACTTATCTGACCGTTTAGTTTCACTTAATGCGCCTTATAATCCGGTGTGCCTAATAGTGCAAAAAATACTTTAATTAGAGCTATAGCTCCCAGTTATTTTAGTAATGGAGTCATATTCTACCGATGATTCCATTGATTAATTGAGTACTCAGATAAGAAATACTTTTGATTTATTATTAAAGAGTAATAGTAAATAAACAGCCAAGTCTCTAAAATAAACTAATTAGTTTACATAGAAAAAAATCTGCATTTTTATTGTTTAAATTGCATACAATAATATTGAGATTGTGAGGTTTATTTGTTTGCACAATAAAACAAAGCAACAGAAGCATAACAACAAACAAAAGAAGCAGGTTATGCAGGTAAAATTAAAAAAAAAAAAAAAAACCCTCATGGCTTATAGAAGGAATCTCACCTCAATAAGCAAACACACAAGTCATAATAAACACAAGCATTTTTTTCTCTCAAAACTAAACCCATTTAGTGCAATTAAGTGCCATATTGCATTCTGGGTTTTAAATAAATCGTTCTCTGGAATGCAAACAAAAAAATCCAATCAGTTTAAGTAAGGTACTCATCTTATGGACTAGCTATTCTTTCAGCAGAGATGAGCCCGTTCCATAGACTGTAAAAGTACGTTTATCTCCCTCTCCACCTCTTTCTCTCCATTGGGTGTGTGCTGTGCAGCAGCAATACTCAATGGCACTTTTGGGATTACTTGACAACCCTAGTGTCCACCTACAGTTGCACTCGCAAAATCAATCTGTGCACCATTGATATCGGCAACGCAGTGACGCAGGGAAAACTTCTCATATTCCTAGATTGTCCCAAATTTTTCGGGATGTCTGGTCACCCAAAGAGGTACACAGTCATAGTAAATACATTGAGACTGACAATGTTGCCCTCCGCTCACTGTTTGTAGGAGTTGGAGATGCAGGCTCGTATACATGGCCTGCCCAGCACTTCTCCCTCTGCCCTGAACCCCACTGACCTGATGGCTTCTTATATAAAACAAGAGACCAGCCCAGAGGAAAACCTCTCTCACCCCCCTGGCACAAGCCACCACCAGCCCCAGCACCTACCGCAGAACCAGGCTCACCCCCAGGCCCAGCAGCACCACTTCCTCCCGCAGACCCACCTCCACCCCCAGGGCCAGGTTCAGCAGCAGCAGCAACCCAGGCAGCTGCCGCCGCTCCCCCAACACCTGCAGCAGCAGCAGCCGCCGCCGCAGCCACCCATCCAGTTCCCAGCTGTAGGCAGCTCCCAGCCGTTTGACTTTGCCCAGTCACTGGACTTGTGTGATGGGATACCCGGCTTCTCAGACGGCATGTCAGGGTTGGGCGACCTTGGCGCGCTGGACGTCCAGGGGAGGAGAGGCGAGCTGGGCTTCCTGATGATGGACGAGCCCTTGTCCCCTATGGGAGGAGACCCGCTGCTCTCTGCGATGTCGCCCGAAGCCTCGGTCGACTCCAGCCGCAGATCCAGCTTCAGCATAGAGGACGGAGACATACTGTAGACACACATGCACACCCAAACGCATGCACAAGCACATGCAGAGGTTTCAGTAAAAATGTAAAGCAGCACATTTTTAGCACATATGACAGAAAGGAATCAGCCACAAGATGTGACAACATTCACCCAGCGCACACCCATACACGTTTTATACACAATTTGATCACACTGAAGACATTTGTGGTACAATTATATCCCCTTAACGGCACGAGCAAAAGACAGTACACAGTTGTCACACAGTTTAAAATATTATGTATAGTTTGCGCACTCTTAAGCACATGTGAGATAAACTGAGCAGCTTGAAACTTTGCCCATCAGAGCATTTACAAGGGGTGAACCAACACTGCCAGGTCAGGAGTTATGCTGCACACTTGGCCTTGTTTCCATAACTGTGGCTCTGAATCATAATTGAACAAGGGACAAAAACCAGCAGTTAATTAGATTGAAGTTATCAGATACAAGGACAACCGAGTGCATTGTCTCCCTTGATAGAGGACAAGTTATTTTCTCCTTACATCAACCTCTTTTAGTAACCATAAATGATTGAATGAACGATAGTGAGTAAAATGGAAATAGCTTCATGGTCCTGCATGCATAATTTATCTGAAGGGGATGCAGTCCAGTCACATTGTCCTCTTCAATCAGCTATTCCAGTGTTGCCTCTTGCACCAGCTGTTTGGTATTTGACACAGATCTGTGTTAAGGCCCAGACACACCAAGCCGACAACAAAGAACTAGCGGCGATGAGGGCAGACTGTTGCGTAGCCTCACATCGCCTTTGTCTTGGCTGAATAGTTGTACTTGAACACACCGCTACAGACTACAGCTGACAATTAGCACATACTTTCTGCACCTGAGTGAGATGAAATAACTCCTCACACCAGCAGGTTGCGGTAGTCTGTATTCGTCATTCAAAAAGGGAACCCGGAGGACGGTGGATGTACAAGCTGTTGTTATGATACGTACATGAAACAAAGCAGCGTTTGGCGACCATTTTCTCACTACTCGGGCTGTTTTCGAAACCGCTTACTACATGGTACTGATGAACGCAGTATGCAGTAGGTACTGTATACTGCGTACTGCGTTCCTCAGTAGTATGCAGTATGTGACAGTTAAAGCAATGTCTTTTGCAGTATGCTACATGAGGCTTTAGCCTTTAAACCAGCTTTTTATAAGATCCTCCAGGTTTAAACTATTTATTCTAACTGAGATAAGAAACATCTACGAGGGGAGACAGGAAAACGTTACTTGACAAAATTTACAGCAACAGAACATTGGACTTATAGCCCTACAGATAGAGAAATGTTAAAGAGGATGATGTTGTCTCGTCAGAGGCAGCCGTCTCGCTCCTCTTCCCTCTTCCCTCTCCTCACCACTCTGCAGCCGGTCTCTGAGTGTCAGCACCCAGCTGGCGAGCGAGCTACGCCCGTGGGAGATTGTGGAGCTTTTCAATTCAAAAGGCATAAACACAGACTCCTATTAATTTATAATAGACATTTATGTTGTGATATTAAAACAAAGTATCTGTCAACAAGGAAATAAAAGCCCCTCATGTACGAGGAGAAAATGTTAACATCTAATATTGTAAAACTGTAAACATTAAAAATCTGCACAGTTGATTTCTCGCCTGAAAAAAATTCAGAAATGAGTTTAATGATGAAATAGCTACGAAAAATATAAAAAACAATCTGTTTTGGCCACTGTTGTGAGTGTAACCGTAGCCTGTAGTGGCCCAGTGTGTTGCATTGTGGGATAATGTAGGTGCGGTATGCTAGAGATTTTCTTTGAATCAGGGTATTTTTGGCATACTGCAGATTTTGCTTTTGTTCACGTACTGCATACTACAGTTTGGCCAAACCAGTACATACTACTAGTATAGAATGCGGCTTCAAAAACAGCCTTGGCTAAATTCCAGATGTCCATGTCCTTGTTAAAATATCTGTTTACTTGAACAATCAGAAGAGCCTTCTGTTTTCCTCCTGACTTTACTCGTTGGCTTGCTTTCCTCACATCCATTTCTCTTCTTGTGCACTGATTCGTTCAAGCTGAAAAGCCAATCAGAGTGATTCCTTTCACCAATGGGCTCCACCACCCATTTCAGCATGCTGAATCTGCCCAAAAAATCTCGAACATGGGCAGAGTAGAGCTGCCAGTGCGGGACACACCGCAAAAACTAGTTGACAGATGTTCATGGATGGCCCCAAACTATGTGATGGTCAGCTGCAGCTTGGTGTGTCAGGGCCTTTTGCCTGCTACACTGAAGTGTATTCTTCAGGTGTTCACATTTTACTAGACGAGGCAGATAATTCAGCTTTCAGCAAAGCCCCTTTAATTTACTGCATCCACTCCACTTCTATTTGTAATTGTTGTCTTCTTAGAAACACACACTGCTGTCCCCCCAGTTTCTCCACCTTTAACACCGTCCTGACCTTTACTGTGGAGGGAGTAGAGAATACATTTGGATGATCTCCAGAATACAGTGTGTCATCCAAAACTGTGAGGTGTCAAAATACTCAGGTACTGTAACAGAATACGCAAGCCGGATCATTTTTAAGCAGTAGCAGATGTCAACCTGAACGTGTCCGACTCGTAACCCCGATCAATGTGCCTTTTCATTTATGCAGCTGCTGCTCTTCAAAAGCATGTTTTTATAGGTTGGAGATCACGACCAGGGTTTAGATTTAATATCAGTTATGCCTGTAAATGCTTTGCTTCTGTACCATCTATTCCTGTGTTGTTGTAGGAGATAAAAGTTTCATTTTTCCTCTCTCTAATTGACTTTGTAGGGCACTGCTTGCATGAGAGGCCCAGGTGAAGGAAATGCAGTATACAGTGACGAGGTTTAATATTGGAGAGAGAAAGAGAGTCTCAGCTGGCAGCAGAAATCTTCGCTGTTAAACATCAGCAGTCACTTTCTCTCTATTTTAACTTTGAATTTTGGAGCCATACAGAAACTTGATTATTTTATTTGATTCAATTCAAATTGCTCATTTTATGAATGTAAGTTTTACCAGAGATTCTGGTCAGACTGAAGCAGGTCGGCGTCTTTGCCATACCTGACTTTGGTTTCCATGGAGACTGGAAGAGGACAGACTTCACACATAAACTCTGAGCCGAGGAGTTGTGGCTGCCACGCTCTCTGTCTGTCTGCCAGAGTTGTGCCTTTTCCCTTTCAGCCACAGTTTGACTGTTGTACTTTCACCCAGCCGACACTCCATAGAGCTGCTCAGGCCTCCTCTACTCTTCCACTAGAGGGCGCTCTGCAGAGCAAACTACAGGTAAAACTGGTTCTGATTTTACTGAGAATATAAATGTTTTACCAGAATCCATTCACTGGCTTTTAGTGTTTTTTTTTTATTGACGTGATTTGATTTGTGTGTGCATGTGTGTGCGCACTTATAGTGTATAGGGTGTTGACAGACATATAGTATTATCGCATTGTGAGGACTCGCCTTCCATTTGGGGATCAAATTCTGGTCCCCACAAGGTTAAAGGGTAACACTTCATGCTCTTAATCAGAGGCGGAAAACCAAAACTAATAGAAGACACTTCTGATCAGGCACAAATCTCAACATTGTGACTTATTGTCGATGTAATGATTCTGAGTTTTTTTTTACCTTTGTTGCTAATAAATTTAATGTATTATTTACTAATAATACATTAAATTTATTAGCAACAAAAGAAATTATTTGACATTGATGTATTGTATTATAATAAATAAATGATCAGCTATAAGGAAATAGCAGAATAGAGTTATTAAATTGTTTATTTAGTAATTTTTGATAAGTTTTGAGGTAAATATTGGGGTAATTTGGCAGTAATTTCAAATAGGTTACTTTCCTAATTATCACCTAATTACCATGAAATTTGCCGACCTATAAATTGAAGTGTGACCAGTTAAAGTCTCCCACTCAAAATGTAATTTGTTTCATGTTATTTTTTGGATATTTGACCTTTACTGTGCAGAATGACAAAAGTTTGACAGCAGACGAATGTGAAAACATTCGTCTGCTGAAGGGGGGAGTTTCTCTGTGCTACACTTAAATCTGAGTTAAACACATGTACATGGGATCAGGCGTTTGTGATATCACAGCTAGTTCGGAGGCCAGCGAGGCTTGCACAAGTGTGATGTGGGAATTTGAAGCCTCCAGTGCACGTACACTGAGAATAGTGAAGTAGGAGACGTCTTATGTCCAGTAGTTAAACTTCTGAAATAAACAATATTTGCATATTCATAGTTGCTGGAGAATGATTGAATATAATTTTAATATTCTTTTATGTAGGTTACTGATTTTTCTTATCTTATCAGCTACAAATACTTACTCCAAGCAAGGGTCGTAACAGTACACCGGTATCAAGGTATACTGTGATAAGAAAGTTGACCATTATCATAATATGTACATTTGCTGATCTACGTATTGAAAACGGTTACTTAAGTGAGTGTGTGAGCTACAGAAGCAGTGTGGCTTAAATGTTAATAATCATAGGACATTATTTTAAAAGCTCAGAGCTGATGTTATTTTTTCATCTAGTAGTTAATTCAACATGCTGTAGTGCTGCTGACATGTAAACTAACATGCTTCAGTTATATAACATTATAGTTGCTATTTTTTAATCAGGTTTATGTTTCTGTTTATTATAATTCTGCTGCCATTTCTTTAAGGGTCAGTGTAACTGATAATAACAACAACAATAATAATAATAATAGTGTAATTCTGTATACCGTAAACCTGTGAAACTGTGTTATTTTCTAAGATGATTATCGTACCATGAAAATGTCATTACAACCTTGCAAGCAGACTATTTTGCCCGAAACATCTCGGCCTCATCTTTTCCGATTAAATTTTAAGTTAGTGTAAATCTCCAGGGAATGAATGCAAGTCAGTGAAATGTCCCCCTGAAGTGAGGAGGAAAAGTTTGTTTGGTTTTACAAGAAAATGTGGTGACAACATGCACATACATCTAAATAAATTGTTCAGCATTTAGAAATAAAACCAAATATAAATGAAATTTAGAAAAAGCTCATTGGGGGAATGACAAATTTAGGGACAGTACAGTTAAAATGTTAAAGTGTCTCTCAGGATTAGATACCGTCTATTATTCAAATGTAAGACTATAAGTTAATGCTTTTTTTTCTGAGCATAAATTTGTTTATTAGTGTATGTTTCTTACAGTCTTTGCAGATGACAGATTAATGAATGTTATTACATGATATGTCCACCAGGGAGCACCAGAGGTCTATAATGTTGTAGACTGTCCTCCTGTCCTCTTCAACTCTCTTCTGTGAGATCATGTCACAGAAAAGACTGAGCTGCTGTGCAGTGTGGCTCTTTTAAATACTACTACTACTACTAGTACTACTACAATGAGCACCTTGAAGCACTGTGCGTGTGCAGAAAACAGCAGCAGCTGTTGGAGACACCGATTGCATTTTTTCCCCTGTTGAATTAAAACCATTTCATAAAATCCCCACATAGCAGGACATCATTCCCATTACACACCTTTAACGAGGGGAAATATATAAAGGTTTTGACAAATTAAATTTATTGGTGCCAATTTGGTAAAATGACCCTATTTTCGCAGAGGTGGCGGCCTTCACATTTCACCTGCCTCCTCCTTTTTTGGCCTCTTTTGCAGCTCTTTCCATTCTCTCCTGATGTATTAGTCCAGGGCTGCTTCAGGATGATCCATAAAACCATTTAACAGCCTTTCTTAAGTTAAATCGGGGTAATCTTATTCCCCATCCACACACGTACACACACACACACTGACTGATGCCGCAGAGCATGTTAAAGTGTAGTGGTGGTGTCTGCAGCCCATCCACAGGCCCATTCTCCCGGGTCTTTATGATGCTAATGTACTCCCCAGTCTAATAAATCCCTGTAGAGCTGCAAAGAGTAGATCTTATGGCTCACTCTGATCACCACCTTTTCGCCCATCTCTCCCCCCCAACACACATACATGCACTGCTATTACTGCAGCAGAAGTGCCTGCCTTGCACTTCCACAGATACTTGGGTGGCTGTTTAGTAAGAGAGAGAGAGGGGAAGGGTTGAGACAAATCAAACATGAAGGTGCAATTTAAGAGATGTTGGCAGCGTTCAGCCCTGGCGTAGTGCGCTGGTTGTGGAGCGAGGAGGGACAAACTAAGCAACACTCATCACCTCTTTTCTGATGGTTGGGCCTCTTGAAGTGGGTTTGGCACGGCACCGTGCCCCGCCGAGGGGTGAAGTAAAATAATCACTGAGGTTTCTCTTAATGTTCAACAAGGAGTTGAGGATGGATCCGCTATCGGAGCGCTTCATTCTGTCTTCCAACCAATCCTCCTTTCATCCTTGCTCCTCCTCACCCCGTCTCCCTTTACCTCCCACCCTCCCTTCATAGTCTTCTTCTGGCCGCTGGGCTGTGTGTGTGTGTGTGTGTGTGTGTGTGTGTGTGTGTGTGTGTGTGTGTGTGTGCGTGCATGCGTCCGTCCTCCCTCCCTCCCTCCCTCCCAGGGGAGCAGTGTGTCACTCCGCTTGAAGCCAATGGAAGAGAGGTGAAAGGGGGCTGATTGAGCTAATTTAGCCCCTGGATGTGAGAGCAGGAAAGGCCTCACCCTCTGCTAATAGACAGACATCAAAATGGAGATGAGGAGATGGGGGGGGGTGTAAGGAGGGAAAGAAGAGAGGAGGGGAGGCAGGACCATAAAACTGAGACGACTTTTTGATGGATTTATCTCTTTTTGTCCAAGGGGATGTGGAGAAAACTTTTATGAACACTGAGTGACATTGTGAAGTTGGTAAAGGTTTATGTGTGTTGCCTTGAATTAAAACCTGCTGATATTACTTATTGATCCGTCCTCCTCCATTAAGATACCGTCAATCACGATCTGCTTTATGATCTCTTCTTGCTCAGGCCACTCACCGTACATCCTCCCTGACAGGCAGACTGGAAGTCACACCAAAAATACCGGCTTTTACCACATGGATGGAGATTGTAGACACTTTTTATAGCTTTTGCAGGCATACATACTCCTGTAGGACGTGATGGCCTGCTATCAAAAAGCCTCTAATGAAGATGGTACGATGACACAACATTGATTTTAGCTCCATAATTCATCAGCGCTGCAGATTCAAGCTTGTTCTAAAGTTTTGGGGGCACCTCTGAAACTAAAATCTATTTCCAAAGTTATTTACTTTTTTTTACAGTATTTTGTATGTTTACATACATGGATTTCTAGTTCAAACTATTCTAATTTTATCTACATATATTAGCTCTCAGTTGAGTGTTAAATTGATAGCATTTTTATGTAGACAAATATTTAAAGAAATAATAATACATCCACTGAAAGTATGGCTTTCCCTGAAAAACACAACCCGCTGTCAGGTGAGTAAAAATCATGGCGTCATATGAAACTAGTAAGCCTAAGGAATTCATTGGTACTAACTAGGCCATACCAGCTTGTCGCAAAACAGTCTAGATAATTCTCCAATATATGCTAAATTTTGGTGAGGAAAAACTGGCATGGACATTTTCACAGTAGTCCCTCGACCTCTGACCTCAAGATGTGTGAATGAAAATGGGTCCTATGGGTATCCCCTTTTTGCAGATATGCCCACTTTATAATAATCACATGCAGTTTGGGGGAAGTCATAGTCAAGTCAGCACACTGACACACTGACAGCTGTTGCTGCCTGTTGGGCTGCAGTTTGCCATGTTATGATTTGAATATATATTTAATGCTAAATGCACCTGTGAGGGTTTCTGGACAATGTATGTCATTGTTTCATGTTATTAATTGATTTCCAACAATAATGAATATAAACATACATTTGCATAAAGCAGCATTACCCACTCCCATGTTCCTTGACCTCTGACCTCAAGATATGTAAATGAAAATGGGTTCTATGATTACCCACAAGTCTCCCCTTAACAGACATGCCCACTTTATGATAATCACATGCTGTTTTTTTGCATGTAGTGCAAATGTGTTATTTTTGCCTATCCTAAAATAGTGTATTTTTGATGTGTTCTTTACACTATGACAGTTTTCCTGAAAATTATATTTCAAAAATTGCAATATATCACCTTGCTTACAGTATCACAATATATCGTAATGTACTGAATCATCACCCCTGTGTCATGATAGGTATCGGATCGCCAGATTCTTGCCAATGCACAGCCCTAATTTAAATTTAAAAAATTTGCGGGTCCAAAATTAATGTTTTGTTTATCTCTGTGGAAGATATCTGCATGATGTTCCCACCTCTAGCAAGGCTTGTGAGCATGCGGTGTCTCTGTGTTGTCAGTTAGTGTGGAAAAAAAACAAACGGCTGAGATTGGTGGTAAGTGCCTGGCAACGACTTGTTGTGAAGTAAACGCAATGGATAGGGGGAAGGAGAATGCAACGTCTAATGGCTGAATTTTAGCAATTGTATCTTTAAAAAGGGCTGAAAAAAGGCAGTCAGACATTGTAAAAATAGCTTTGTCCCTTTGAAAGGTCAAAGCTGAGAGCTCACAAACACCCATCACACAGTCAAGGCGATTACTCCTTCCTCTCCCTTTCCCTCACAGTCTCTCGCTAACTAACTCCATCTCGACGCTGTCGCCACAAACCCCCTGTCCTTCTTCATTCCCACCTCTCCTGCCCCTCTTTATTCTGCTGCACCTTTGTCCATCTTCCTCTACATATTTAATACTCCTCGTTGACTTCCCCTCAACCCCTCATGCTTCTATTCCTGAAAGAAAAGGAGCTCAAATTGGCTGGAGAGATGAATAATGTACCCGCCATTAACAGTGGCGTGGAAGGATCGGTCTTTTCATGTGTGTGGAGGTGAAGAGATGAGTTGAGGACTGGGCGGCGGTGGTGGTGGTGGGCTGTGGTCTGGGTCTTTATCGTTCTGTCTAACTTTTACTCAGACTGCAGCAGAGGAAGACACACAGTAGTGGAAAGTAACAAAGTGGCCTAGATTTACTCAAGTACTGTACTTAAGTACAAATTTGAAATACTGGTACTTTACTTGAGTATATTGATTTTTTTTCCGCTACTTTATGCTTCTACTCCACTACAATTTGTGGGAAATATTTACTTTTTACCACATTTATTTAGTAACTTACTTACTTTACAGATTCAGATTAATAATACAAAATACAATATAATCACCAAATAAATTATACTATTATATCAATTACACTTCACAAGCTACCATCGGCATATAAAGTAATGTAAAATATGTTTAAATAAATAAATTAACAAAAAACGACCCACATAAACCTGCTGCATTATTAAAATGATGTACACATTAATGCATCAATAATCATAATCCAGTAATAAAGTGTACATTATTTTGAAATGGGACATTCTGCATAATGTAGTACTTTTACTTTTGATATTTAAAGTACATTTTATTTAAGGCTGTCAAAGTTAACATGATAGTTACGCGATAATGCAAATTTATTTCAGTGCCGCTAATTTCTTTAACACATTAACACATCTTGTGATTTTTAGGTTGGAGCGGACTCAGGAAACTAGAAAAACGAAGGAATCCATTGGGACCAACCACGTCATATTAGCTTGTCATGAAAGAGGCTGAATAATGCTCCAAACTTGTGCTAAATTTTGGTGAAGAAAAACTGACATGGCCATTTTCAAAGGAGTCTCTTGACCTCTGACCTCAAGATAATGAATGAAAATGGTTTCTATGGGTACCTACAAGTCTCTCCTTTAAAGACATGCTCACTTTACAATAATCACATGCAGTTTGGATCAAGTCATAGTCAAGTCAACACACTGACACACTGACAGCTGTTGTTGCCTGTTGAGCTGCAGTTTGCCATGTAATGTTTTCAACATATTTCTTATACTAAATGCAGTACCTTTGAGGGTTTCTGGACAATATCTGTTATTTTTTTCGTGTTGCTAATTGATTTACAATAATAAATATATACATAAATCAGTATATTTGCCCACTTCCATTTTGATAAGAAAAGAAAATGTGAGTAATTTGCGATTAATCACAATTAAATATTTTAATTGCTTTTCAGCCCTAATTTTAAAGCAACAATTTAGTACTTTTACTTGTGTAAGATTTTGAATGTATGACTTTTACTTATAACAGAGTATTTTTACACTGTGGTGTTGCTACTTTTACTAAAGCACAAGATCTGAGTACTTCTTCCACCACTGTAGATGCAGAGAGGAGGAGAGACTTGTGAGTAGATTTACTGTATCTAGCCTGCAAATAGTTGTTGAGCAACTGCCACAAGTTCAATTTAAAATCCAAAAATGAATCCACGATAAAACAGTGACTTTTGGTTCTTTTGAAACAGGCGTACAAAAGCACATTTTGTGAAAGCTATAATTTAGATTTTCCCCAACATCATGAAAAATAAATTGGAAATAATTTCACTCTCGCTTCTTTATTGATGAAATTCAATTTTGTACCAAAATGAAGTCCATGTATCCTGAGTTCTTGCAGTAATTCCTCTTCTCAGAAGCTATATAAGAGTGTCTCCCCTCCTAGATGGCCAGTAGGGGGAGTTAGTAGTCCACAGCACAGTTGAGGCAGAAGCCCGACAAAGCCTGACTGACATTTCTTAGCACTGAAAATGAATATGTTGTTTGGGATTGCAGTGAATGTCATCCACTAACAGAAAGAGCATCTGGTGCAACCTCTGTAAAATTAAGACATGGTGTCGTCTCTAAATTTCACCGGCAGGAACATAATGGGCAAACTGTTGTTCGGCTGTTTGAAGGATGGAACACAAATACTGTAACACCTCTTAGTTGTGTGGGTTGGTTGGAGGGCTGCTAAATTACGCTTATCAGTATTAAGATAAATAATGCGTCTGACACAGAATTTGTCACATTTTGAAGGTTAACCACTCCATCCTCTCTCGTCTGGCAGCTGACGGAGTAGCTGTGAGAGTGATGAATCCTGCATTATAGTTTTTTTTTTTCCAGACTGGGAATTCATCTTGACCTCAAATGATGGACAATATCATCGTCCTTGACGACCAAAAAACCATGAAGATTACAGACTATCTAATGGTCTGGCGCACATGCAGGATTCATTCACACCTAAGCCCCTCACATATATTTGTTCTTTTCCTGTGTTTGTTTCTCTATCTGCCAATCCAGCCATCCACTCATCCATTCATCCATCCATCTTTGCAAATCCTCTTCCATTTGGTGTTGTTGTGACTGAGAAGCTGTGTCGCTGAACTTAAAATCTGAAGGTCGCCAAGATTTGACGTTTTATTTTATTTTTTTTTTCCCATATACCTCCCTGAAAAGCAGCATAGATTATACAGCCTACAGCTGTTATCACATTTATGCCCTTCTTCAAGCTTCTTTTTATTCTCATCCTCTCTTCTCCCGCCTTTCAGAGACCTGAAGATAACGGCACGCCACATGACGCCATTGTCCTCCCTCTCCCTCTCTCTCTCTCTCCCTCTCTCTCTCTCTCTGTCGTAGGTGGAGATTTAAAGTTCTGTTTTAAAACTGCCACTGTTCCAATCCTGCTTAACCCCCCTCCTCCTCCTCCTCCTCTTGTCTCCCCCCTTCCTCCTGAGTATACTACCTAACCCCTCTGAACTTCAGTCAGAGTTACTGAAGACCCGGAGTACACTGGGGAGTCAGCTACACCGCTGAGAGAGAGACAGAGATAGACAGAGACTTAGCTGCCTGCTATTCTACCACTCTCCCTGGTAATAAGAAAAGTTTCTGTTCTTTTCTGTGTTACAGCAGGGAGATAAAACTAGGGATCACTCACGCACTTTCTGTGCACACACACCCACATACGCTCACACTCACACTCACGCATGATTCTCGGTGAGGCACACAGCAAAGCATGATTCACAAGGCACAAAATGGAGGCACAATATGGAAACACCCCTCATACACAAGCACCGACTCTTTTGCACCAACTCGTACGGACAAAAAGAACCAAAATTGGAGAAAAAGAAACAAGTTTAGTCTATAAGCGGCTCGAAAACCTGATTCGAATTAGAGGGCGATTTCCACAAAGGTCAATGTATTCAGCTGATATCCTAAGAGGAAGGAAATTTAATACCCCTCTTTGGTTGAATTAATTAATTATAATATTAGGCTAGCTCTAGGGGCCCTTTTCTTCAGTGATTAAGTGAGCACATATCTTTAAAAGACTGTGTTGGTCTCTGGGGCCCTGGGCTTCTGAACCTTGGGGTGAAACAGAGAGAGATGTATTATACATGAGAGGACGGAGACACACAGGCCAGGCTGCTCAACCTCTGTGGCAAGACACACCATGTTCCTTATTTAGACCTTCAATGGCACCTGTCTTTCTTTGCAGAGGCGCTTCTCTGTCGCCCCGCTGAACCTCCTCTGGTCCCTTCAGTGTTCAGCTCGGCGGTGCCTTCAAAACCAGGTGAGTACTCCCCCATCACACCATCACACCTGGTCTGCATCTTTGCATCTGTGACAGAATACATACACCACAATGTGACTTTACTGCATTACAAGATAAAGTCTGTAAAACAAGGAAATATCAGCATTAAAAAGTACTGTAAGTTTAAGAAGTAAAAGTATTCACTATGCAGAAAGATCCCTTTCAGAGGATTAAAATTTTGATGCATTAATGCGTAAGCAGCTTTTTAATGTTGCAGGTCATCCAGGTGATGCTAAGATTAAACACATAGTACTAGATATTTAAAAAAAATCTTATTTCTATTTTTGTTGTGCATTAGTGGCCAGTTTTAAATGTTTCTTAGTAGTCTGTTATTCAGTGGTGGAATGCAACTGTATACATTTACTCAAGTACTGTACTTGTGGGTTTCATGTACTTGTAGAGGGAAATATTAGGTTTTATAAACACATGGTAAAATATGCATCACTGCAGATTATAGTAAACTACCCAACAGTATATAAAATTGACAAAATTAAAATACTGTTTACATGTTATTAAATCATTAACAATATTCCATATAATACAATTCATGATAAAAAAAAAAAACAAATGTAAAAAAAACCCGAAATGCACCATTTTGCATTAGGCCTAATTTTAAATTTGATACTTGTGAGGACATTTTTCTGATAACACTTCAGTGTTTTTCATTATGATTTTGAAAGCAGAACTTTTAACAATATCAGAGTACTTTTACATTTTGGTACTGATAATTGTACTTAATCCATCACTGATGTTATTTATTTGTCAGTCACCCGTAAAGCACTTTTAAGTGATTTGAATTATGCAAAAGTGCTATATAAATTAAGTTTGACTGATCTGAGACACACATGTATATGTATATACACACATTCACACACACATATATATCTGTATACATATACATACATATACATGTATATATATATACTATATATATATATATATATATATATATATATATATATATATATATATATATATATATATATATATATATATATATATATATATATATTACATTGATCATACTGTATATTCTGGATGTAAAATTATTATGTAACTGCAGTCTTCAGATATAATATTGTGAAGTAAAAAGTATTGCCTTATTTGCCTCTGAACTGTAGTACTGTAAAATGTGCAAATATGTGTAAATATAGAACCAGTATTTCACGATTTTGCATAACTACAATTCTGAAATAGTGTTACTATCCACCACTGTGTACGTGTATGCATGTATGGTATGTGCTAACACCTATGCTGACCCTGCAAACAGCCTCTTAGCTGTCAGTCATGTCAAGCGTGTGTGTGTGTGTGTGTGTGTGTGTGTGTGTGTGTGTGTGTGTGTGTGTGTGTGAGACAGGTCTTTGACATCACGTCTAAATCATGGTGACTTAATGGCTGTTCCCCTTTCCAGCAGAGGTTGATGATGGAGACAAAGAGGAAGGGCACGGACAACAAGAAGGTGATGACAGCGTGCTAGAGAGGGTGGGGGGGTGTGTGGTGTGTGTGTGTGTGTGTGTGTGTGTGTGTGTGTGTGTGTGTGTGTGTGTGTGTGTGTGTGTGTGTGTGTGTGTGTGTGTGTGTGTGGTATATATGTGTAATAGAGTAACTCTAGACGTCTGCATACTGGATCCACCTTCACACAAATGTGTTGTTGAGGTGCAAAGCCAATGAATGCTTGTAACTAACACCCTTCTTCCTCAGCACACTCACACACACACACACACACACACACACACACACACACACACCGTAGGCATCCTGCCCCCACTGCCTGACCCCACTAAACATTCAGGTACAATTAATTATTCCTTCCTGATCTAACGAACGCAATGCACTGATTGGACACCCTGAGGGTACCAGGGCACTATTTTAAAAACACTTTCTGGTCATGAATTTTAATCACTTCAAATGTATTGATAAATTATTAATTAAGTGACTTTAAGTGATGCCAGGTGGGCATAATTTCAGGAGTAGTAAAATGCTTTTGGGGGGTGAAGTGCTGTGATGTGAAAGCAGAGCGAAGGCGCTTGTTATTTTTCTCTTAAAGCAGCTGTTTTATTTAAAAGGGATTTCTCACAAAGTGTTCAACAGTCTACAGGGCTTATTTGGTCAGGCAGAGAGAAGCCGCCATTTTTCAAAAATTAAGGCCATTTTTCATTCTTTGTTTTATTCCAGGGCTCCAGTAGTGGTAGTAGTAGTAGTAGTAGCAGTAGTAGTAGTCATTTTTTGCTGGATTGAAATTCTTCTATTTGGTTAGTGTGGCCTCGATCCTTAAGGGTCACACGTTACATATTTTTGTAGAACTAAAATACAATACATTCAGCATTTTCAGCTCATGTATGTGAAGTTTTGGAAGAACAAATAGAGCTATGATTTAAAGCCACACTGTTCAGCACGCTTTTTGGGGTGACATCCGGCATAAATTCCTCATAATATTGCTATAATATTAGGTTAATGTTCAAAAACTGTGACTGAATATGTACATGACTCCTGCTGGCACCCGGCAGGTTGGGAGTAAAAATACAGTATGTTTAAAGAGTGGGTTCCAGCGTGTCTGTTCCGCATGTGCCTGCCTGTTCTATAGGTTAACCTGCCGAACAAGACCCGAGCGGGAACAGCGAAAATTACAAATTACCTCCCTTATTAGGCCTGACCCCAAATTTCCTTTCATGAATATTCATTATGGTGACCGCTCGGCGCGACAAGAAATGAATTTGCCCTCTCCTCGGAGTGGACTGTGAATAAGGAATGATTAATGGAATTCTGCGTGGTATGAATCCATCATTCCTGGGATGGAGGCTGGTCTGGTAATAAGGATCCAATTAGAGCCACAGTGGGTGGGACACAGCAGGAGCCTCGGCACAAGACAGACCCCATAACACCTTCACACACTCACTTTTTGCATTTTTCATCTCCAAATTTCATTACAGAAGATTGAGTATAAATGTACAAATTTACTGCACGCAGGGCCAACTTTTTTAGCACCTCCCTCCCCTTGCTCTCCCTTTTTTTCTTTCTCTCTTGCGCTGCAGCAGAGTTTTGGTGATGGTGCCTAGCATCCACCTCTTCCTCTCAGCAGGGCTGCTTTAGCTCGCTGGCACCTCCACCGTTCCTGGTTAATTTCATGTTCCGGTGCGTCCTGAGACAGCTCATCCTGCTGCCAAATATTTGTGTTGGGAGACCAGCTAATCTGGAGCTGGTTACATGCACCTATCCACACACATGCACACGCTCACGCAAGACACACACACACACACACACACACACACACACACACACACACACACACACACACAGTTATCAGTGCCCAAGTTGGTTTGTGTGTGCTGCTGTGTGTATTTGTGCATGTGAATGATTGCGGAGCCGCTGATACCAGTGTGTGTCTTTCACCCTCTTGACCAGCGTATCGACCATTTGGCCAAGTTACAGCAGATTAACTGTGCAGCCATGTTTACTGCTGAAGTGCATCTGCTGTGTTTACAGATGAACGGATGAGAAGAGATTTCCAGTTCCTGTCTATTTTTCAAGAACTGGCCGAGTTAGCCCTCACTGACCTTGGGTAGTGGTGGAAAAAGTACTCAGATCTTTTACTTAGAGGAGCGGTGTGTAACATTTAGGAGGATATATTAGCAGAAATGGAAAATAATGTTCATAAATATGTTTTCTTTTGTGTCACAATAAGAATTGTTGTGTTTATGTTTACGTAGAATGAGCTGTTCTGTATCTAGGGAGAGGGTCCTCTTCACAGAGTCCACCATGTTTCTTCAGTAGCCGAGAATGGACAAATCAAACTAGTAACTTTTCCTGTTTTGGGTCAGATAATGTTACTTACCGCCATCACCGCTCTCTCTCTCTTGCTTCACCACTCACTTCCCATGTACACACACACTCTAGACCGGCTCTGCATCAGATGGCTCTAGCATCAGCCTCCATAGCTCTCTAACACGCTTGGTTCACAGGAGAGGCTTCAGCTGGATGCAATCTCTTCACCTCTCCACCAGATACCACCAGATCCTACACACTGGACCTTTAAGTTAAGTAAAAGTTGCAATAATATAGTGTAGAAATACTCTGTTGCAAGTAAAGGTCATGAAATTCAAAAAGCAAAAGTACAAAGGTATTAACATCAAAATATACTTAAAGTTCCCAGCACTCATTATGCAGAATATATACACTGCTGGGTAGCTTGTGAATTTTACCAAGGGTTGAATAAAGAAAGAAAGAAAGAAAAGAAAGATATTCCTTTATTAGTCCCACAGTGGGGAAATTCAGTTTTACACTCTGTTGTTCACACAGTACATATACATGTCAATGGAGAGATGTCAGAGTGAGGGGGCTGCTCCTGACAAGCGCCCAGAGCAGTTGGGGGTTTGGTGCCTTGCTCAGGGGCACCTCGGCAGTGCCCAAGAGGTAAACTGGCACCTCTCCAGCAACCAGTTGGTCTTGGTCCATGGGGGATTTGAACCCGGGTCCTCCGCATCCTAACCCAAGTCCTTACGGACTGAGCTACTGCCGCTAAAGTCCTACCTTTATCCAATTTAATGCATCATTTATTTGTTGATAGTATTTTGTATTATTAATCTGCATTTGCAAAGTAATATTTACCTCTGAGATCTGGTGGATTTTAAGTATAAAGTAGCAGGAAATGGAAATCCTCAAGTAAAGTACCCGTAAAATTGTTCTTAAAGGTCCAGTGTGTAGGATCTGGCATTATCTAGCAGTGAGATGAGGAGCTTGCAACCAACTGAAGCCTCTTCCGATTGCTAAGCGTATCTGAGAGATACCACAGTGACACGAAAACACAAATGTCTCTCTCTAGAGCCATCTGGAGCAGAGGAGGTGCATAGAGTGTGTGTGAACGTGAAAAGTGAGTGGTGAAGCAAGAGAGAGAGAGTGACAGCGGGAGCGAGTAACATTATCAACTCCAGCCCAAACAGGAAAAGTGAACAGGGCTTGGTTTGCCCGTTGTGGGCTACTGTAGAAACATGGTAGAGCAACATGGCGGACTCTGTGAAGAGAACCCACTCTCTGTGTAGATGTAATCGGCTCACACTGATTCTTATTTTACACTAAAGAAAACAGCATTTCTGGTAATAGATCCCTTTAAATGTCACAAACTGGTCCTTTAAGCACAGTACTTGAGTAAATGTATTTAGTTACTTTCCACCGCTGACTTTGGATTTGTGTAAATGAAATTTATTGTTCTGCTAAGTCCATCTTAATTGAAAATAACCCATGTTTCACCTGTGGCCAATGTAAATTCCACTTCCTGGCACATCTTTATTGTCCCTTCATCTATTTCCCTGTGTCCTCTCTCCTCTCCTCAGCTTTAATGAGGTGTTCTGTTCCTCTGCCTCATAAACTAAAACCTTTTAGATGAATTACATCTCCTTAAGATTCATCTCCAGCACCGTGGCTTCTTTTCCCCTTTTATGATTGTATTTAATCCACATCACATCTTTATTCAGAACAAATACCCCCTGTATGACACCTTGCCGAGCGCAGGCGGGAGAAGAGGAATGTTTGGGCGAAGGTAGAAGAGAGACGTGGAGATGTGCCAGCGCCGGCTCAGCCTGCCTCTCTGATGATATCCTCGATAAGACTTTTAGCTAATTACTGACTGCTGCCTCTGAATGCAGCTCCAGTGAAGAGAAAGGCAATGAACCTGCCTGCTAGCTCAATAGAGAGGCAGCGAGAAAAAAGAAAGGGGACGCGGCTGTTGAAAGAGAGACAGATTAACATTTGTTCTTTTACATGCCTCCCTCTGCCACACACACAATAACTTTGCTTATACTAATTAACAATTAGCAAAGACTGGTTGGCTAATTGTGTTATTGCTCCTAATCAAGAGGCTAATTACCAGAATGTCAATTTAGATTTAATTACTAAGTGCTTTGTTAATTCCCACTGAGCATAAGTTACCCTTTCTCTCCCTCGCTCCCTGTTTTCTCCCCACCTCTCCTCCCTTCCTTTTCCCCTCGTTCCATGTTGAACCTTGGCTGTGTTCTGGGGTCCTGTGTTGGGATTGGAGGGGAGTGGGTAAATACAGAGATAAATGAGGCAAGGTGTTTGAGCAGGGGGACCAAGAGGCAGAGGCATTAATGAACAGCTTTTACCGCCGGGCCTCCAATTAGCCAACTCTCTCCCGCCAACATCACAGAGAGGAGAGATCCACCAAGATCCACTCAGCCAAGCACCCTCCTCCCACCGACACCACCACCACCACCACCACCACCTCCCACTGGCCCCTCGCAGCTGTCCCTGCCTCTCCACACACATCCATGGCACTGAACCGAATGTGTTGACCTGGTTGGGGAGCTGTTGCATACATTTGTCCCAATAGAGTGTTACAGGAATGAGTCCTTAAACCCAGAAATGAGTTAGTATTTTAGCACTTCCACTTCCCTCATCTGGAAGTCAATGTTTGTTTTTTTTTTTTACTGGATTTTTAGTTAGATGTCTGAAAAAAGGTGTGTGGTTAACTCAAGCTGAGGAGATTTAAACATTTTATTCTATGTTAAAAATACATCAATAAATGTCTCACTTGCTAATTTTGATGCCTTTATGAGTCTTAAAAAGTGGCTAAATGAGACTACAAAGCATAATCACGCCAATTTGTCTTTGGCCTTAGAGCATCGTTGTGTATAAAATTATCAAAATCAAAATCATAAGTGTGTGTTAAGAAGTGGTGTTCATTTGTGAAGATTGTCTTGCTGAACAAAACATGCATGTGTCATAAGTGTTTGTTTGTCACAGAGCTTATTTTCTGCAATAATCCAAAATCCAGTGGCTTTTTATTGATGGAACCAGGGCGATGCTAACTTCCTGGCTAGCTTACAAAAATCCGTCATCCCTGTAGCACTCTGTTGGGATAAGAAAGTTGTATTGAACTCAATTGACCTGAAGCAAGAAGAATACAATGTGATGCTCTATTATAGTGACATTTATAGTGCAAAGATATACTTTGCAACAACAATTATCATCATCATTATAATCATCATACCAAGAACAAGGTTACAAAGTGTTGTAAACAGCAATAAGACGAATCATGGTTATTGTATTTTTATTTAAATAAGCGTGCAAATGATTGATTTTTATTTTATGATTTTAATTTAGTCACACAATATTGCTCCTTTTCCTTCTTCTTTTAATTTCCCTCCTTATCAGCACACATCATTAACTTTCATAGTTGTAATAATAAAGGTGTAATTAGTCTTTAAGTAGTCTTTATGTTTGTGTTTTTTAGTTCTTAAATCATTTTTGGACAAAAATAAGCTCTTCTTCTTTTTGAAAATAGGGATCATACTCATAATTATACAATAATGATAATGACAATAATAACTCTTAATTTTATTTTCTATTTTATTTATTTTTACATTGTAATACTTCCTTTTTATCCCTCTTCTTTCCTAATTCTCTCTTCTGATCTATGAGGCTCTTCCTGACAGCTCAGGGCCTCTAACATGGATTTAATGCTCATTGCTTGTCTCTGCCTCAGACAAAGCAAGCAAACCACAATACATCACGCACACACACATACTTAATCACTACCCAGTGTGCACTACGCTGGTTCTGTCAAAGGAAGCCATCTCTGTTTTATTTATTTATTTATCTGTCTAATCAGTGAGCATCACACTGTCGCCCGGAACTAAATGTTGTGAATGGCGCTTATCTGATCCTCGTCTCTTTATGCAGGCATCTTGTTCAGCCACTGTTTGGTGCTGTTGTCTTACTATTGTTCATCCCCTGGACCGCTGCTGAAGATGGGTGTGAGCACATACATGCGTGCGCCGCACACACAAACACACGCATGCACATCTGTGTCTCAAAAAGAGCAAGCGCTTTCACTCTCCTCTCTAACTGCCTGGCTTCTCATACTCCTGCCAAAATACCATAAGACAGGGTATAATATATATAATTATCCCCACTTACATTAGCCATTATGCCAGTGGAGCATTGCCTGCAGAATGACACACGACCTGTCAAGACTTCATTCACGCCATTAATAAGCGTCATTAGTGTCTGCTTTGAATACCCCTCTTGCACACTGCAGTCATTTCAACATGTCATAGATTTTAATTTGAGGGTAAAAATAGCTGTGAGGATATTATGCACTCTCCCAGCCAGTCTCTGTAGTCTTCTGATGGGGAGGAAGTTCACAGTGTGACCTTGGATTTTCTCTTTATTGGAATTAGAACCATTACTGTTCTTTAGTGCTGTGGGCCAGCTACTAGCGGCAAGGCTGCTTTGCTTAGCGTTCTCCTTCCTTTGTGGTGTCCATCAACGGCATTCAAAATCAAAAATTTTAAACCATTAGTTTGTCACAAATGTCGTTGAGGCAATTGACCAGCATCTTATGCAGTCTTATACAAAGTGGGTTAACTGCCCTAAATCATTTCTAATGTAGAATGCACTTAAGGCACTAACGCCGTGGTGGCCCATTGAGAAACGTCAACTGCTTATCAACTGTTCCCACCATAATATAATGATACCTCACAAAAGACGGGGTTGTGATTTAATAGTTTCTTCACTGTCAACTGCAAACAGAATGAAAAACATGGAATATTTACCCCCCAAAAATAGTTTTCCTTCGATATGAGTTGTTTATAAGGAGAGGCAAAATGATGCCATCTGTGAAACACACTAATTTAGTCAGATTTAAGACACCACTGTATGGCAGACATCAAACATATAACAAGACATCTTCTGACTAGAATTACTGCCTCGTGGTTGCCAGCAAGTTGCAAGTTTACATCCGTGTCTGTCCAAAATGTCATCACTCTGTCATTTCATCCTATTAGACATTTGTGTGAAATTGTCATAATTATAAATTAATTCATTTTTGGCCAAAACTATGTTTTGTGAGGTCACAGTTACCTTTGACCACCAAATCAGTTCATCCTAGTTCCAAGTTCATCCAAGTTAATGTTTGTACCAGATGTAATGACATTTCGCCAAGGCGTTCCTGAGATAACGTATGCACGAGAATGAGGCGGTTGTGAGGGGTCACAGTGACCTTTGGCCACCAAATTCTTATCAGTTCATCCTTTAGTAAAAGTTAACGTTTGTGCCAATGTTGAGGATAAAGACGTTCCCGAGATATTGCATTCACAAGACAGACAAACCCAAAAAATGCACGGTGCGGAGGCAAAAAACAACAACAACACAAAACGAAAGGAATAACATTAGTTATGGCTGTGTTCCTCCCGTTTTTTACTTCTTGGATAAATTCTAAATATGTTAATCATATGGTCGTCTATTCTTTACTCTCAGTTATCTCTCTAGTGCAGTAAAAGAACTCAGCTGAAATGATAAAATGATGTACATTTGTTTAAAGAAATCACCAGGCTTTTTTTTTCTTCATGTCTCTCATGTTCTCACAGTGATGCAGATGTACGTCTCTTTTCATGTCTCTCATGATCAAATCGTAAATTGCCTTTTCAACTGGTAGAAAAAAAAGCAGAAAAACATATATTATTTTTGAGGAGACACTTTGAGATAATGAATCTCTTCCTCCTTACTCTTCAGTACTAATTAAAGCAGCAGTGAGTAGAATTGGAGCAAATATGATCAAAGAAATTATTTTATAAACTATGTCCTGACAGTAGTGTATGAGACAGGTAATCTGACAAAATTACAGACCAGAGGAAAACAACCAATCAGAGCTGAGTTGGAGTCTACCGTCTCTGAGCAGCTGTCAATCACTTCCGAACTCCGGTCAAACGGTCAAACTAGGCAGCGCTGATCAAATATGAATCAATATTCTGTTATTGTAATGCCTGTTTCTGTCCTCAAATGTTTTCAGAATCATCCTGTAGTTAGTCTTTAGCTGTAAAATGCATGAATGTATACAGAGAACTAGATATGCTGTTGGAGGCGGGGCTCCGTTCATTCCTATGAAAGTTGCTCATTGATGCATGAAGTCAATGGGTAGACTTCCGGGTCTGGAAGAGTACCCATATCTTCTGGGTCTTCCGGATCTTAGTGGGCCCTAGTGCACATGTCCGATATGCGCAGTAGTGTCTGCTCTACCCAATGACGTCACAGGACGGACAGAAGTTTTAGTACCACCACTGGTCACTATGACCATATTGAGATCAACGACTGATACTCTTCCTGGGGGCTTGGTGAAATTAGAAAGTTTGTGACCCGGAAGCCATGTTGAGATCAGCTAAGGAAATACCAAGCACCACCCACCCGGTCATGCACAGCCAATAGAAATGCTCTCTCTCTGAAATGACCTGTGATTGGACAAGTCTCCCGACATGGGCTAGATTTTAAAGCCTGAAAACAGAGCCAAGAAGAGGTGCAACGTCTAGTTTTCTCTCAGAACACTTATATGCTGAAAGATTAGTCTGGATTTTTTGCCCAATCATGCCAAAAATATACGCTTACCTCCACTTTAAGTGTTTAGAGAAAGTGTGGCGTAGGCCATGTGCACCCACATGCCAGTATCTCAGTGTCTAAGAGAGTGTTTTCTTGTTCAAATGTGTTCCTGTGTGTGTGTGTGTGTGTGTGTGTGTGTGTGTGTGTGTGTGTGTGTGTGTGCACATCACTTCGACTCAGTGAGACACGGGGGAATGTCCCACAGGTACGATACATGATGAGTGTGTGTGTTGTGTGTGTGTGTGTGTGTGTGTGTGTGTGTGTGTGTGTCTGTGTATGTGTGTGTGTGTGTGTGTGCCTGTGTGTGCGTGAGACACAGAGAGAGAGACCGTCCCACAGGTACGACCGTGTGTGTCTCTGTGTGACTGTCCCACAGGTACAGAGAGTGTTTGAGCCTCCTGACAGGCTGTGTCTTTGATCGTTTGGTGAGTCGGTCCTTGTTTGCCTCGCCTGTGTGCGACTGCTGTAGGGGCTAATTAGCCAATGAAAAGACTTAATCACTAGAGCCTGCTGTCAACTGTACACCTTAGCTTGCTTTCAGGAATCTCTAAAAAGGGAGGTTGAAGGGGGGGCAGCAGGAGAAACAGAGGGGGATTTGGGGATAGGGAACTTAAAAGAAGTGTTTGTTTCATTTTTTCTATCATGATAAGTATCTATGTGTTCAAATGAAATTATTAAAATAGTAAATTCTGCAATTAACTACACAGCATCTTCAATTTTCTTCCACAGTAAGAATGAGAGGGAAGGGAAATGTTATAAAAGGATGAGAGAAGTATCAAAAAGATGTAGCCATTAATCCTGATCAGTGACCCGTCACAGCTCCATCCTGACAAAGAGAGGAAAAGGAAAAGGAAGGGAGAGGAGTGGAGAAGAGGTGATGGGGAAGGACGACTGACACACCGTGAACCTCTCCGCCATGTAAAGAGCCAATTAGAGCCAGGAGAAGCCTCTCCTGTTGTCCCAGCCGGCGCCAACACATTGGCCCCCTCTCCTCTAACCCTCGCGTCCACTCAACTCCCATCAGCAAACTGCCCATCTGGCCTTTATGCTGTCACAGCTGCTTACCTCTGGCCCCCAGTAAACAAGCATTACATAACTTACACAAACTGATCTGTGTGTGTGTGAGTGGAAGTGATGATGGTGACCTGCCGGTGGCCACTAAAGTTTACTTTTTATTCACCAAGACCCTGTAATTAGAGAAACTGCATCAAGCACAGAGCTGAATATTTTCACCCTGGATTTAACCCTGCTGTTGAGCTCCAAGAGGGTGTGTGTGTGTGTGTGTGTGTGTGTGTGTGTGTGTGTGTGTGTGTGTGTGTGTGTGTGTGTGTGTGTGTATTTTAATTGGTTTATGTTGTCAGTGAAGCTGCACACTGTGATCTTGTTACTGTCTCTTCATGCAGATCTTTCTGCCCTTCGTACGACTCTGTGGCTTATCATACTGAGGATGTTCTCTCCAGGGTGATTTTGTTGGATTGATTTTGTGTGATTTATGTGTTATATGACCCAATGAATAACAATAGCCACTGTGTCACTGTCTGCAATCTTTTTAAACTGCATTTTCTTGTTTTAATTACTGTAAAATTAAATGTCTTAATGTGTTGCTTTATTTCCATGGCATTAGGGCCAATAACTTCATTGAAAAAAATAAATGGGAATTATTTGAAATAGATTTTAAAAGAATTAACAAAAAATAATAATAATAATAATAATAATAATAATAATAATAATAATAATAATAATAATAATAATAATATAATTTTAATAGAAATTCTGGATTTGCCATGACAAAATTAAATGAAAACAGGACTTTCTTGAAAAAAAAAAAAAAAAATCTGTGCAAGTGCAGATTTCAATTAAAATGGTTCTGAAAATATTCAGACAACATGGATTTTTCAGAGCAGGAGCACACAGAGAGGAATCATTGCAGTAGCTCAGCATCCTTCATTAAATATACCAAGGACCATCAGAACAAATGAATGATCCAACCAACTTATACACAATAAAATAAAAAGATAAAACAGTTGGACAGAAACTACAGTAATACAAAATCATTTAATAGTCATTTAGCCCAAAAATGCACCTACACAATATGATACATTTTTCCCCACTAATGGACAAAAAGCTTATAAACCTTGACAATGTACAGACTGAATACAGCCTGGCCACTGAAACAGGTAGACAAAGGCAACCCTGTCAACCAATAGAAGACCAGCTCTGAATGTAATCTGCATGTTGGCGAGACAGACTTCACGTCCTTAAAGAAAACACCAGTTGTACTGAATCACAAGAACAATTGTTACACAATGCCAGGATCATGCAGGGTACACATCCCTACAGTAACTATATGTCACACCTGAAGGGAAAACCATCACTTCTTACATAAGAGGATCAAGGAAGTTTTGTCATTCAAGAGCATGTTGATATGCAAAACAAAACTAAATCAAGTACTCAAGTTCCAGAATAAGAAAGCAATATATACAATAATAATTTAAAAAGCAATAAAATCAGCTATCACAAATAAAACACATAATAAATAGTCAAAAATGGTAAAAGTGTGTAATTGTGAAGGGAGAACATTTAGCCAAATAGCCTCAGTTGCCCTTGCCTGATGCATAGTAAGCAGAGTAATGCAGAGTTAGACAGTCTCACGGCATCTGGAGAGAAGCTGTTCCTTAGCCTGGTGGTTGTGGACCTGATGCTGCACAACCTCCTGCCTGAGGGGAGAGGGTCAAACAGTCCATTTGCAGGATAGTGGAGGAGATAACATACATTTTTCAGTGAAATTGTGCAAATAGTGATTCAAGCACCAAATTTGGCTTGGTGATTGCCAAGGGTTCACTGGGCAAATACAAATGATTGGCCACTTGAAGAACCAAGAAGGTGGCCATTGTCCAAGATGGCCGCCAAACTGACCTCCTGATAATGATTTCTCTCATAGAAATTCATCTACTTTGTCAATCTAAGTCTTGGTGTCAAATTATATGTTTTCTAGCATGCCAAATCTAATGGTGCCTTCAAATGGGGTTGTATTTACTGTGTTAATGAGATGGGAAGTCATGTACACAATATGCGTGCTGTTGAAGTGGTTAAGTCATGAAGAACACCGCTGCAATGCAACGCCAATATTATCATTACTGTCCGAGTCTACATGCCACAGAGGCTAACAACTTAGCAAGCTAGCAAGTGAGTAACCTAACACAGGAAATGCAAGGACATAATGAGGAGAAAGATGAGGTCACTAAGAATATCAATATATATGTAATATCATTTTCCTCAGATATATTATAAAATTACCAATGAAAAACAATATATGACTAAAATTACAATATCCTGTACAATATTAACTTATGATGCACTGATAAATAAACTTCCATGGGCTCCACTATTTGTCATAACACCAACAAACACGTCACAAGTCGTGAACTCAGAGCTTTCAGAACCTTTCCACTTACGAGGTTGTGAATACAACATGAGTGGGACGTTCATATGGGCCCAACTCATAAACACGGTAAACACGACCCCATTTGAAGGCTAATAATTTTGATATTTTAACGATTTTTGACTGCAATATGGCAGCCATTTTTCAAGATGGCTGCCAAATTCACATGCTATAATAATAATAGGAAGCTTTTTTTTCTGCATCTGCAGGTGTAGATGTCTGCAATAGTGGGGAGGCTACTGTCCATGATCTTCTGTGCAGACTTAACCACCCGCTGCAGAGCCTTCCTGTCTGCAGCAGAACAGTTGCTGTCGCACACAGTGATACAGGAGGAGAGGACACTCTTAACCACACTGTTGAAAGGACTGTAGAAGGACATGGGCTTCCCAGGCCGGCATGCTTTTTGATCACATATAAAGCTCTGAAAGACCTGGCACTGTAGTACATAACTGAGCTCCTCACAGTGTACTGTCCAAACAGGCCCCTCAGGTCTGCCAGTCTGGGTTTTTTAACTGTTCCAAAGTCCAGGTTAAAAACAAAGGCTCAGCCTTGCAGTACTGGCCCTGCTATAGCTGTCCACTGAGCACCAAATCAGCTGACTCTGTCACGACTTTTAAATCCCATCTTAAAACTCACTGCTATAGAATGGCTGACTTTGTCTTTTGTATACTTGTGTGCTTATGTATATGCAAATGTAATTGCATGATTATGTATGCACATGTCTCATTATTTACCCATTCTATTGTGTTGGGTTTCATTCAGTTCTGTTGTCTATGCTGTGAATTTCCTTGGAAAGCGCTTTGAGCTTGAAAAGTACTGTACAACTAAAGAGTATTATTCACCCTCCTCAGGATGTAGGCATTGGTGAGCTTTCGTTATTACGCTGGCTGAGTTGTTGCTTGAGTATAAAGTTTGTTCTAGTAAGTGTGTTTCTAAAGTAGGTTTATGATATGAGCTATTTGTGTGTGTGTGTGTGTGTGGGGGGGGGGGGGGTCGGGGGGGGGGTGATTATAATCTAAATAGTGATTTCTTTTTTTAACATTTTCCTCATGAAATGATTTAGTCAGTCAACAGTAAACTGTTGTAAACCAGTAGAGAACTGGGCTCTTTAAGATGATTTTATTTCCAATATGATTTTCTGTTTGCTAAACAATGTGTCAGTCAGAGTAAGTTTGGTCATACTAGGGTCTAATTGGCTGTATCGGGAAATGAAGACTTCCGATTGGACACGGGCAATAAGTCCCGCCCCCTTGATATACGACGTTGGACACGAAACAACCGGAAACCACGCGAGCAGCGACGAGCGCCTCTCTGTGGGTAGTCCAGTGAGAAGTTAGCTAAACTAAATCAAGCGTTAGAGTATAACGATAATGAATACTAAGCATACCGATATTTGACACTTATGCGAAGTGAAAGCGGTGATTCCAGGACCTGTGCGCCAGGAGTTGGTCGCTTTTGGCAGTCTTGGTGAGTTTAGCTCAGCTGAGTTGGGCTAGCTAGCGTGGCGGCTAGCTAACTATTAGACAGCGTTGTCTGGTCGAAACCAGGCGCCACAGAAAGTTTGAATTTCCGTTGCTGTATATGTGAACTTGATGTTATTCACTGATGTGTTATGAATGCAGCATATTTCTGCATTGATAATCTGATATACCATGAGTTGTAGCTTAATTATTTGATGCTGCATTTGATTACTTTTGTAATGTTACTTTTATTCATGTGTACAGGTGAAGTATGGTTACCACTGCTAATAATATGTCATATATCTAATAAGACTTAGGATTTATGCACTTAAATTATTTTCTTGAATATAAGAATGTTTGGTGTGTACGATGTATGATGTTATGCTGTTATGCTGTTATTTGGGTAATGATTTAAATAGAAGCACTTACTCTCACTGGCCACTTTATTAGGTAAACTTGTTCAATTGCAAAAAAAATCTAATCAGCCAATCACATGGCTGCAACTCAATACATTTGGACTTATAGACCTGGTCAAGACAATTTCCTGAAGTTCAAACTGAGCATTAGAATGGAGAAGAAAGGGGATTTAAGTAACTTTGAACATGGCATGGTTGTTAGTGCCAGACAGGCTGGTCTGAGTATTTCACAAACTGCTGATCTGCTGGGATTTTCATGTGAAACCATCTCTAGGGTTTATAGAAAATGGTCCGAAAAAGGGAAAATATCCAGAGCGGCAGTTATGTGGATGAAAATGCCTTGTTGATATGAGAGGTCAGAGGAGAATGGGCAGACTGGTTGGAGATGATAGAAAGGCAACGGTAACTCAAATAACCACTCGTTATAACCAAGGAATACAGAACACCATCTCTGAAAGCACAACATGTTGAACCTCGAAGAAGATGGGCTACAGCAGCAGAAGACCACACTGGGTGCAATTCCTGTCTAACAACAGGAAACTGAGACTACATTTCGCACAGTCTCATCAAAATTGGACAACAGAAGACTGGAAAAGTGTTGCCTGGTCTCACGAGTCTTGATTTCAGCTGTGACATTCAGATGGCAGGGTCATAATTTGGTATAAACACACATGAAAGCATGGATCCATCCTACCTGGTATCAACGGTTCAGGCTGGTGGTGGTGTTATGCTGTGGGGGATATTTTCTTAGCAAACTTTGGGCCCGTTTGTACCAATTGAGCATCCTTTAAACGCTGCAGTCTACCTGAGTATTGTTGCTGACCATGTCCATCCCTTTATGACCACAATATACCCATCTTCTGATGGCTACTACAGGATAATGCACCATGTCACAAAGCTCAGATCATCTCCAACTGGTTTCTTGAACATGACAATGAGTTCATTGTACTCCAATGGCCTCTACAGTCACCAGATCTCATTCAAGTAGAGCACCTTTTGAATGCCCGACAGCCGAGCAGAAGCTACAAACATTTCTGAATAATGTATTTATTAATGATGAAAAGCAGTAAAACAATGACAGATGATTTCCTGTAAACCACTGTAACATTCTAAATGTTTAAATGTGTCACCAAATATACTTGAGTTTTTGTTAATATATGTGGGTGGCCCGTCCAAATAAAGTCTGTGCGGGAAACCCTGGGCCTTAGAGGGTTGGAATTTCATGATCCAATATAATAATAGCCTTGTTTTTACACAACGTAGGTTTTGAGATCCTCAGGAGAGTTTGGATTCTCCTGATGAAGGAGATGTCGAGCCAGCCTTGAACTCGATCACCCCTTTACCCTGAGGAGTTGGACCGAGACCACCTTTTGTCCCGAGGTGGAGAGGAGGCCACGTATTCCTTCATTCCCATCATGTCAGTACATCAGTGAGGTAAGACTGTTAATGCCTACGTCTCATTATTTTTTTTGACAATCTTAAGGGCACTTTGGCACTAAAACTGACTTGACACTGCCTATCTGACTGAAGCTAGCTTAACTGATCACAACACAGAAACAAAGTTGAACCTTTGACCCTAGAAATCTTGAACTGTTACACTTCATAAACATTTTCCATTGCAAGTGAAATGTATTCATTAACCAGTTTCGTGGGATTATGTTATGTGTTCTAACTCTGAAACACTATTTTTGACTGATATTGCATTTGCAATATAATTTATGATATTGGAGGGAATGATCATTTTTACACCATTCTCATTTTCATTGAAAAACAGTGTAGTGTTATTCTTGTACCAAACATCTTTGATGTTCTCTCATGTCTGTAGAATATGATGTGTAGGCCAGGACATATATTCAACACAACAGTATTTAATCTGAAATGGTATTTTGACACACATTTCACCTTTAACAACAACAGTGCCTCCTGAGATTTGAATATTACAGTAAGCCATATTGCGATTTTGATACAATTTTGATTATAATTGTGCAGCCCTACCATTAAGCATGGTATCCACTGGTTAATTAACACTAAAATGCCAGCTTAGAGAGGAAACTTTTATATTTTTGTTTTCTGCGTAAGTTTCAATATATTTTAAGTTGAAAGTACCCTGTGGCTCCGGTTGCCTATTGCGTCTGTCACTCTGTCTTTCAACTCGTAGATACTGGTCCTAAATATGTTTGAATACATGTTCATTACTCAACATGTTCACCAACTATTTTGATAATCACTTAATCGCTTGAGTCCATTATTGAGGACTAATACTAAATATTTGCTGTTTCCAGCTTCTCAAATGTGAGAATTTGCTGCTTTTCGCATGTTTTTGTGTTCTGGGCTCTTAGTCTGACAGAAATACAATTTAAAGATGACACTTTATAGGTTCTTGGACAATATGATGGGCTAGTTTTTGCCACTTCATAGTCTTTTTTTCACTTTTTTGCATATTTCACTATCACTAAATCAGGGTGTCTGCCATTTTTTTTAAACTAATACTAGCATATACAAGAAGCAAACTTTTTTTATGGAATAGCTCAGTGTGTACCCTCTGTGATTAACGTTAGCTAGTGTCTGTGTACAGTTACAGAGAGAGAGAGAGAGAACTTGCAATTGAATTATCGCTTTCAATGTTGATTACTTAACCAATAATGAAGCCTCAATATTTGTGTATTGTATGTTTTGTCTGGGGCTGCACGATGGTGCAGTGGTTAGCACTCTCGCCTCACAGCAAGAGGGTCGCAGGTTCAAATCCGGCTTGGGACTCTTCTGTGTGGAGTTTGCCTGTGTTGGCGTGGGTTTTCTCCGGGTACTCCAGCTTCCTCCCACAGTCCAAAGACATGCAATTTAGGTTAATTAATCACTCTAAATTGCCTGTAGGTGTGAATGTGAGCGTGAATGGTTGTCTGTCTATATGTTGTCTGTCTCTATGTGCCCTGCGATGAACAGGCAACCTGTCCAGGGTGTACCCCGCCTTCGCCCAATGCCAGCTGGGATCGGCTCCAGCCTCGCAGTGACCCCTAACGGGATAAGCGGTTGACGATGGATGGATGGATGTTTTGTCTGATATACCAGAGAGTGAACTCACTGTAGACATTGACTTGTCACAGCAGGAAGACTGAAGTTGCACTAGTAAATAAGTGGGTTATCATGTACAACTAGGGATCTTCTTAACTGATAACCACCACACATTTAGTTTGGCAGGTTGTCAGTTGCCTGGATTATCAATAGTGACTGTTGAAAAACAGCGCGTTTGTGCTATGTTAGCAGCTGCTAGCATTGCTGGTGGCTTTGTTTCCGCTGCAGTGTAACTTCAGTGAGTTTCCGACAGACCCTGTGTGTAGACAGTGTGTGTACAGTGTATTTGTTGGTGAATAAATGCTACGAGGCTACAAGCTACAACTCCTCTGTTGGAAATCCTGAGCCAAAGTCCTGTATCTGTGCCGACTCAGACTTTCTTAAGGTGGACCAGCTTTTCTCTTTAAAGTGATTAGCCGGTCCTCTGCATTTTTCTCAGCTTTTTAATTAATTATAATATAGTGTTAAGTATTTCTTTTAACCGTTTAATCGGTTAAAATACTTAATGTTGGTTATTGGTTAAACGGTTAATTATTAACATCCCAATGCACAATAGCAAGGCCCTGAAACTGAAACTGCTAAATGGAATGCAGCCAATATTGATGTTATTAATTCCACCAAATGTCCATCATGTAGAAAGTAGTAGTAGTAGTAGAAATAGAAGTAAAAGTAGTGAGAATGTAGAGCAAAATCACAACCTCCTGTCCTATTGATTTGTGAACACAAAACCTCTCACCTTCAACTTTCTGGTGCCAAGAGAAGTGCATCTATTTAACAGTGAACCTTGGAAGTAAAGAAAAAAGGGATTGGGATGATGGGATTTGAGAGGAGAAGTAGGGAACCCATTTAGGAAGGCAGACAGATAAGAACAGATGGTATAGGGGAGAGGACTAAGTGGAGAACTAATAGACGGTGTGGGAAAGTGATGAGAAATGAGTTGCAGTCTAAATACCCCCCCGCCCCATTTCCCCTCTCTCGTTCTCTCCTTCAGCTCTCCTCTGAATATGTGTGACTGACAGGGATGTTAAGTGCCGTTTGACACCAAAGACGGAGGTGACTATGTGAAGGTAGCTATCTGACTGAGAGGTTCTTCAGTGTGTGTGTGTGGGTGCACACGCATGTATTAGGATGGGGTTGTGTAATGAATTAGAGACGTGGGTCCGATTAAAATGACTGGTAATTTCTCCAGGGAGATGAGAGCCTGGAGCGGCATGAATCAAACGACTGCCAGGATGACTCACCAACACCATCTCCTGTACCCTCAGACAGAGAGGAGCGATGGACGGAGAGAAGGCTGGTGAACAGAGTGGACAGTGTGGGCTGAAAGGCGAGATGGGTGAGGGTGCAGATGACACGGAAAGAAAGCATACAGAGATACAGGAGGGATGCAGGATATGTGCTGTCCAAGGAAGAAAGGGAGACTGAAGGAGCGCTATTAGCGTTTATGAAGAAATATAGAGAGGAAGAGGTGACAAGATGATGGGGATGGAGGGGGGTAGGGGGGTGAGGAGAGTGAAAGGAAAGGTCTCAAGCATCACTAGTTTCAATCTGTTCTCATCGTTCACACCCCTATCTCTGGCCTCATTGCAGGTGACAGCAGCATGGCTAAATTACCTCCCGCTGGCACTCAAATTAAACAGGGCATATAGTGAGAGTGAGAGACGGTGAGAAAGGAAGGGACAGAGAGAGAGAGAGAGTGTGTGTGTGCTTATGAAAAGAGTGTCCGTGGTCACATTAATGCAATTTCTCTCTCGATCCCTCAGTTCCCTCAGCCCAGCCCTGGATAATGAGCTAGCGAACACTCTCCCTTCCCCCCCACTGGGCCTACCTGCTATGCACAAAAGGCTCTGAACGCTATTTTTGGAGCCCCTCTTCTCATTTATTTCCTTGAATTGGTGATGATAATGATCATTGTGGCTTGAGGTGCCATATTCAAATTAACTGCCATTCCTCCGGTGCTATCGGCCCGGCATCACCCTGCCTGCAAAAAGTGTCCCCGCGCCTCCTTCGTCGGCTCCCTCCATTCCTCCCCTCCCTCACCTCCTGGAAGCAATACAAAGACCATTGAAGCAGCGCAGCCTGATATGTTTCCTTGTTGAGCTTATTCAAATCAGGTGTTTGAAAACGAACCTTGTTTGCATTGTAATGTTGCGTGGCAGAGCATCTACAATTGACAATTTACTGATACAGGCCTGTTAGAGGGCTTGGTGCGGCAGCGCTGTGAATATGAAATGAATTAGATTCCCGCCTGTAGTTATTCAGATCAGAGTGTAACATGATAGCTTACATGAGTGGTTTTGAATGGAGGTCTAACTAAATAAATTTGATTTGGAAAGGGTGTGTTTGGCAGATTGTGCCACTCACCAGGTGCTGCCACGGATAAAGCAAGCAGTTTATTGTACATAATAGGATGCAAGGATCTTTACATTTACATGAATTCTATTAGGCATCGCTGGCACTGGAGGGAGGCACAAAAGGCAGCAGCGCTCACTGAGAGGAGGTGAGGGAGCTGCTCACATCCATCAGTCTGATAAAGAGATTTGTATGCGTGTGTGTTTGTGTGTGCGTTCTGTGAAAAAAAAAAAAAAAAGGCCATCATGCTGTCACTCTCACTTTGCACTTTTTAGGAACAAAGAAAATAAAGTGTTTCTGTGAAACAAAACACCTGGGGGATACCTGTCACTGCAGAGATTCCTCTCAGTACAAAAACAGGGTGTGTGTGTGTGTGTGTGTGTGTGTGTGTGTGTGTGTGTGTGTGTGTGTGTGTGTGTGTGTGTGTGTGTGTGTGTGTGTGTGTGTACATGCATGCTGTCAAGTGTGTGTGAGTGTAGGTTTAACCTAGGGCTGGTTGAAACCTTGGCTGATATGAAAACTTTTTTGTCAAAATATTTGTGCAGGCTGCTACAGTACTAGTGGAGTCTTAAATTTTTTTAAACAGTTGAAGTTTTCAGAAGAAGTAGAACAGGAGTGATTTCTCCAATCTGTCACACTTCCATATGTGACATCTGCGTGTTACATCTACTTCAGGTTGGAAGCTGCTGTGGGTAATCTGGGCTGGTCGGGGCTAATGGCTGACTTGTTTTCTGGTCCAGCTGAGCTC